>CM024520.1:52470879-53670879 GCA_014182375.1 Eucalyptus virginea
TGAACCACAGTTCCTCCTTCCATGCACATGCATTTGACATGTCCATGGCATGATTTCCACGCACATGGGAATGGGCATGTACCTTTTCGTTTATCTTTTATCATGTAGTAGAAACTCTATTTATTCAGTGCTCTGAAGATTGTCTTTATCGGTTGACACGCTTTCGTGTTCCTTCATAACTTGGTCATTGTTTGCATTGATTATGCTGCTCTTATACATGTCTCGCTAAAGTCTTATTTTCTTATATGTTTCTTCTGTTTGCAGAATCTTCTTTCCTTCTTCTTCTAAATGGGTGGTGTTATGGAGTTATCGGTAGCATCAATGATGCATTTGAAATGATAAATTTACTCCGTGCTGTTGCCCCAGCTGCAAGTCAACAACTTTAGACTTTACACTAACCATCTTAACTGTGGTGAAGATATGTGGTTAAGCTCATCACATCCGGTGCCAAAGTCAAAGGCATACTGGACACCAGACCTCCACAAAGTATTTGTCGATCTTTGTCTGGAGCAGGTTAACGGAGGGAACAGGCCAGGGACATATTTTACAAGGGAGGGATGGATGAATATTGTTAAACTATTTCATGAAAGAACAGGAATAAGTTATGATAGGAAGCAGATGAAGAGCCATTGGGATGTGATGAGGGAACAGTGGAAAGTATGGTGCAAGCTAACTGGTACTGGTCATATGAAATGGGACCGGAGTTCCAACAAGTTTGGAGCTACTGAAAAAGAGTGGGCTTTGTATGTTAAGGTACGATAATTTAATTCACTCTGTTGTCCTTACCATTCAGTTCAGAAAATGGAGAGATAAAGACATACTTTACTTTATTTATCCCAGGCAAACCCAGCAGCTGCGCAATTTCAGTTTAAGGAACTCCAGTTTGTAGACAAATTGGAAATCATATTTGATGGAGCAATAAGTAAGAAAGATGCAGGACTTCTCACTCAATGTATGCACAAAGGTGGTTCAGTGACCTCCCCCTTGCAAACAGAAGGTCAAGCCATAACAATGAAGGCGCCCAAAATTGAGGCTGTACATGAACTTGATATAAGCAGTGGGTCAGATGGCAACCTGGATACATACAGCGAAACAAGTCCTGGTAGACAAAACTCGTGCTTACCGGCTCTTAAACCAAAAGCTAAGTGGACACCTGATTGTCACAAGATATTTGTTGATCTCTGCACAGAACAGACGTTGAAGGGTAATAAATGTATTACCAAGGAAGGCTGGAGACATGTTATCAGATCATTTAACCGCAAGACTGGTCTTTCACTTGACAAGAAGCAATTGGAGGATCATTGGGACCTAACCAAGCAGCAATGGAGAATCTGGTGTGAGCTGGTTGGTGATAGTAGGATGAAATGGGATCCAAATACCAAGAGATTTGGTGCGACTGAAGATGATTGGAACAACTATATACAGGTATTCTAATGAGCTCACTATAGGTGTCCTACTTATGTGAAATTGGAACGACTATATGAGTTTCTGATAGTGCTAGGTATACAATGCAGGAAAACCCAGAATCTGCACAATTTCGGTATAAAGAACTTTATCTGACTGACCAGCTGGAAGTCCTTTTTGGTGGAAGAAAAGACTCTGTAGAGCCAGAACCGCCAAGGAAACATAGGAGGCTAAATGATAGTTCAACCACCTCGACTGTGCATACCGCAGAGCCAGACATTGCCAAATCGGAACCGAGAAAGGAGCACTTGCCCGATGCAGTTGAATCGAGGAGCACTGCAACCATGCAGAGGAATGCTGCGAGTCTTGCAACACCCAAAAACAAACTAAATTATAGTATTGGTGAATGCATCGAGTGTCTTGATGAGATGGAGGATGTGGAGCAGGGAAGTGACCTATATCTGTTCGCATTGGAGGTCTTCCTGAAGAGGGAATATAGGGAAATCTTCCTGCAGCTGAAGAAGCCTAGCGTGCGGATTGCATGGTTGCGGCGCCTACAGTCAGTTGATCCATCTATTGACTAAGTGCAACCAAACTCTTACATGCCTTTGTTTTGTGGGCAACAACAGAATCAGCTGTTAGAAGTTCAATACGTGGCAATTGTAGCGAGCCTCGTGATGTAAATTACTCGTATTGGTGCAATGTAGACTGAACTTTAAAGTTGACTTGGGTTTAAGAACTCATTGATTTTTCTCACTAAAGGACAAAGGCAAGAGCGGAATGAGTAGAGAAGAGGACCCTCACGAGCGAGGAGAGTCCAATCTTTGGAAAGTACTTTCTTTTCTGCACTTCCTGATAAACAAAGAAGTCGAATTTGCTGAGGGAATAGGATTGTTTAAGAGAGGAGATAGCGATCGAGTTCTGACTTTATTCTGTGTGAATGAGTTGCTCTGTAGCTTCCGAAACTACTACTCTCCTACGGCATCATAAGAATAAGACTAGTAGGGGCATAGATAGAGCTTTTACATTAACCCGTAGTTTCGAAAGCCTTTTTATATATTCTACCCTTATGACTTGAATTCTACGTTGTAGATATTCTCTCTGTAGTCCTGGTGTAGTGTGCCTGTCCATTCCGGTGTGGATCTTGTGTTAGTTTTGCGCGTAAATCCTGTGGATATGAGGCAAGTCATCGACTGTATGAGCCGATGGGATTAGAATCACCCCCTTGCATGGCTTGTGCCTCAGCTAAATTCTCTATTTCCTGATTGCTTGAGCCATTTCTATTGAATCTCATTCATCTTAAGAAATTTGCAGATATGCGGATCGCATGTACCATCGCAGCTCCAGTGCATTCGTTTCGATTTATGGCACTTATGGTGTTTAGTTTCGACTATTTACATGCCGGTATTGAAATTAGTACCCGAGTCCTCCCAGTCCCAGTTCAAAGGAACCCAACGATCTAGCATTCAAATTGCATTTGGTTGGGATTCGCCGAACGTCCAGTTAAGGGCAATAGCTCTATATACTTTCCAAAGGTGAACCGAAGCAAACTCAGCATATAATATAGAAATTGCAACAGAGACCGTTGTTTACAAGACTTGGCCCTGGAATCCTACTTAATTATCTTCTTCAAGAAAGGATGAATCTTACATGTTCAAGGAATGGCTGTCGTGCATACTTCATTTTATTCTAGTTTAGTTAATGCAACATTATTCACACTTGGTGCAATTCAAGTTGCTGAAATCCTGTAGGAAACAGACACTGAAGGTAGAGCTTGTACTTCATCCACTAGTTTCAAAAGCAAGCAAAAAACCCGTTTAGTATGACAGTAGCTGAAATGTAGTCGTGCTGTATATTTTTGGTAATACACATTTTAGATTCGTATATGAGTTCCTTGACATAAAACCTACAGCAACCGGTATAAAAGAAATCCTCATGAACAACATCATTTACTTTCCTTCCCTTTGAACTGCCAGAGAAGGGACGCAAATAGTAGTGGATTCTAACCAGAGATAGAAATGAAAAATTGAAGATAGGTACTTCACTCTCCTCATACGCGGTGAAGACTAAATTTGGTCACTTCAGCAACCATCCACCATATAATGGCTCTGGAGATAATCATAATTTAGGCATGGTTAAGTCGAGTGGATTGACGCTCAAAGCATCAGTGACTTGAAACAGTCATCCACCATGGAGCGATACCAATACTGCTTCTTTTGGATGTCAATGTGCCGACGAATATTTGTAACAGATTGGGTTTGGAATCTTTAATATCAACTTCCCTGAGAACGGACCTGTTAAAGCATCCATGTGGCTACTAATTACACCTGCGATCTGGAAACCATCCTTTTCCAATGCTTCCCTTCGCCTGGAAAAGTACGTTCTGCTATCAATTTGCAGTTCATCGTCGGATCTGTCAGAGGGTAAACTAATTCAGACAAGAAAAATCTCATGCCCAATTCAACCTATATAAAATAAAGGCTAAAGGCTATGAGGAATTGGTCTTTCATCAAACTGCGAGAGAAAATGGCCATTTTTCAACCGCATAGTTCAAGAGCTTGGCAGATCTACTGAATTTAATCACTTAATATGCCCATTATGTCCATTCTTTCTCTATAATAGCTTCTCACCCAGAAGCAAACATATGGAAGAATTTAGATGCAACCTTGTAAGCAAGAATCTTTGAGAGTGAAACCGATTTTCCATGAGACGACAGCAACAAAGAATGAGCATGGTTCAAAGCAGATATATTAAGCCTAACGCAATCACTAGTGCAAGTATGAACAAGATTCTAAAGTAGCCAAGTATTCTTTTTTTTTTCTTTTTTTTTTGTGGGGGGGAGGGGGTGGTTGGGAGGGAATGATAAAGGAGAAATTTCAAGACACTCCAACTATATATTAAGAGATAGCAGGCCAACACTAAACAATGTTCATTATCAAAAGAGTTGTCTCTGAATTCACCGAAGTACCTTAAAATCAAAGAATACCAACTTATGAGACAACAGCAACAAAGAATGAACATGGTTCGAAGCAGATATATTAAGCCTAACGCAATCACTAGTGCAACTATGAACAAGATTCTAAAGTAGCCGTATGACCCTTCTAATGTATTATTCATTCTTCTTCTTCTTTTTTCTTTTTCTTTTTTTTCTTTTTTTTGTGGGGGGGGAAGGATGATAAAGGAGAAATTCCAAGACACTCCTACTTAATATTGAAAGATGGCAGACCAACACTAAATGGTGTCCATTATCAAAAGAGTTGTCTGTGAATTAGCCAAAGTACCTCATAATCAAAGAATACCAACTTCTGAATCCTGCAGAATATATGATCTCCCTGGCGACATTCTGTTCTCTTTGGGATTTTCTAGAAAAGAAAACCAAAGTCCACCCACGTGCTTGCAACTCCGTGTACAATTGAAGGAGATAACTTTGCTTTAAATGATTTGCCTCTTCAAAACTCTCACTGTCAAAATTTTCAAATCTGTTCCACGAAAAAGAACATGAGAATCAAGGGACTCGATGGAGGAGTGTAAACTTTGATGCATCATTAACTTCCCTTGCCTAGATTGAACAAAATTTAGTAATCTAAAACTTCCAAGGTAGATTGAAGGATGCAGCTGCTGCTGGTGGGATGTGAAAGTAGCCACTGTACAGCGATAACTAGGAAAATGAACTCCCTCAGGAGACACTAGAGAGAACCAAAAGAGAAAAAGATGAACTATCAGAGTACTTGGCCCTTTGATGTGTGAACAGAATTTATATGTTGGCACTTCACGAGGATTAATAGTAAGAAACAGCACAGAACATAAAAAGACAAGAACTTACCTGTTTGTGACCAGATCAACGTTAAGAGGATGTAGAGATAAAATGTCATCTGCATCCATCAAAACAACATCTAGACCACCATCTACTGCTGTAACAGCACCGAGGTAATTCTGAATCATTGCATTTGTGACATTTAATTCTCTAGCATAGAGACCTCCTTTGATGTATTGCTTAGCAAGAACCCCGCAGAAGGGAGGACAGTCATGTTCTTTCAAGCCACTGAGCTCCGCATGCTGAGCATATATGTTGCAAATTCTGTGATAATAAATTAACTTCTGACTTTGAACAACCCCTGAATTCTTACTTTCGCAAGATTGCAACATCACTGCTAAAACCACCAGCAAGCTGATTAACAAGATCCCAACCGTTGCCAATGCACCTATGAACATAGTAGCAGCAAAGGATGACACGAAGAATCCTGATTCCACCATATAACTGCTAGTCATCTCTGCATCAAAGAAACCATACAGGAAAATTACTAATTAAACTGTCTGCCACAACTTTTCCTAAAAAAAAATGTTCTAGTCCAAATAATAACAGAACACTACACTAATTGCTGAACAATAAGAGGACTCCTATCCCATCCCAATTCTTCTGATATGAATATGATGTGTCGATTAGTCACATCGGTGATTTCTATCAAGTTTCAAAATTCTGATGTCAGGAAATAAGATTGGAAGACAAAAAACTTTAACAGGTAAATAAGGAAAAGAAGGATAAGTCTATCATTTGCTCTGGGGATGGAACTTTGAATCCATAAAAGATCACATGATAGTAGCTAAGACACCATTGGCCATTCACACATTGAAATATGCAGAAGATTTAACAGATAGGACTTTTATATACCGAATTGCAGTAGATGTGATTAAGTTGCTGCATACCAGAACCACCTCTGTTTGAAAGGCTCCGGATTGAATAGCTTCTTTCCATTTGATGGGCGTTATCAGACATGATTTTTACCTCCTTAGCAGTTCATACCTCAACTACTCCCTCCCAGGGACGTTTCAATCTCTCCCAAAAATAAGAGCAAACAAAGGTCACCGGGGATTTGGACAAGCAGTGGATAGCTTGTGAAATTGGCAGCTGAGGGAATGAATGGAGACATCCTCTTCCTCTATGCTACAAAAATTAGCTTGGACATCTTCCATATACATTATCTGCTAAGAAGCAATAAGGAATATCACAACATTACGTCAGATGGTGCTGATTCAATTTTCCTGGCAAATTTTCAGCGGTAGGAAACGAATTCTTCACTAAGCCCAATTCTCCAGCGCAAGTACTCTTTTTAAGTGACATCCGGAGTTACGTAACTGCTAGATACATAACCACTAGAATAAAGTCTGATTGCTCTTTGATAAATTGGTCACGTTTATTCTTAGAGTAGACAGCTACTAAGTCTTTTGCTCAAGAATATCTTGCTTTGCTTGTTCCAACTCAAGAATGTATTGAAGTGAAGATCAAGACAATCTTGCAGAGCCCTCTTGGTCAAATGATAGGACTACTCCTAAAAAACAGAATCGAGTAAAAACAATCTTGAATAAAATCTTCATACAGCCCCACCACAAGCTGCGACACAAAGGCGAACAATCTCAACATAGTCGTCTAACCGCTGGCAAATTGTACTAGAGAAATTACAGCAGAAGAAGCCCAGATCGCCAAATAACAGAAGGACATCAAACTATTGCTCAGTGCCCACACTGAACACATACCAGTCACCCTCTGCTTCACATACCAAGAAAATCATAGTAGTTTTAAATATGAATTACCCTTATGACTGAGAAAATGTCCAAATATGATGCAGCGACAATATGAAACCAGGGGTGGCAGAATCTCAAATAGGTCGATAGAAGGATCAGAAACTTGTGTAATAATTGGGAGAAGATGACGCAAGAATGAAAAAGAAACAGATCGCTAGTTGTGAGGAACCTGAGAGGGAAATAGCCAGAGGAGAGGCGGTAATGAATTACCTTCCTGCTGAAGGCGAGAGAGATTCGCAGTGATCGTTCCCCTCGTGTGTGACTCGACTTGATCTCCATTCTTTCTCGTGATAAGGTCCATCTTTTTCCTTTGTTTGCATGATGATGACGACGACGACACGGACAACTGGACCAGTCAATTATTGTTGCGTGGTAATCAACGAGACTAGACAAACAATCATCACGCATCGCGTGTAACAATTACAATTTAAAACTGAGTAATTTTGATAAATTTAAGGAATCGCCATGTCGTCATATGATTTTATCCTCATGTTGCACAATTACAATTTATATTAAAATTTACGTGAAAATATATGTATATATACGTCGATATTCAAGCCAAAAATGTCATTTTATCTCACTTTAAATTTATTTCGGTGATATATTTTTCTCATTCTATCTTAAAAATGCTATCAATAAACAAAATTTAACACATACAGATCTCAAAAGTGATGTGCACCCACATCGCATGTGTGTGAGAATTAGTCACATGAACGTGTGATTTCTTATTAGATAATAAAAATTTGAATTTAAAAGTTTCTTTTGAGTTTGTCTTATATAACATAGATGTAGATAGATAGTTGGCAATTCTTGCTCTTGATGGTTTTGCAATAGTTTAGCCCTTTTGCACAAATAATTGCTGAGAGAAATGTTTTTACTTTTTATGTAAATTCAAGTAGTGACCGGAAAAAATAAAAAAACACTTTCTTTTGAAATGATAGTATTCAGATTTAGAAAGACATTAGGGCGAGCGATTCCATACAGGTTCCATATAAAATCTAGAACTTATCTGTTGAAACAATTTCTTCAATTTTTGAAACCTAGAACCTACCATATTACGAGTCTATTCAGGTTCTACCTATATTATTAATTGAATAATTGTAGTGAAATTAAAACCTTTAATGATTACCACTTGCTACTATAATTTACTAACCATAAAGATACATAAAAAATATAAACATTAATAAAGTAAACATCTCGATTATAAAATGAAAACTCAAACTAGTGCTTCTAAATTATACACTCATCATCAAACAGTATAGAATATCGTAAGATCGCACAAAGATATGAACTAAGAAAAACATTAAAACTTATTCTAGGCTCTCGGTTATAGATTCCAGGTTCGAGATTCATCCAATTAAGAACCTGAAACCTACCCGTTAAAACAGATTTCTCATTTTTTGAATCCTAAAACCTACCCTGCATATTTGAAACCAGAAACCTATAGATTCTATTCCAAATTCATCCAATTAAGAATCTGGAATCTACCTGTCGAAACAGGTTTCTCATTTTTTAGAACCTAAAACCCATCATGCATACTTTAAAACTAGGAATCCTACAGATTCTCCTCGGTCCCTGAAACCATACTCACCCCCAGCCAATACTGCCCCCATACGACAATGTATTAAACCCGAGACTAGACCTTAAAATTTGAGAAAACCATAATATAAACAAAAAGGCCTAGCCAAGAATAAGTTTTTCATACGCACACGAGCCTCGTCATTCCCTAGTCCCTACTGCTCGACTTTTTTTTTACTCTATCTTACACTATGCATCCTCTTAAATAAAATATTATTCAAATTTCAAAAAATAATGAAAAAGACTTGTGTATCTCCAAAGGCAAATAATACATAGCCTTTTTCCGACAGTCAGATATTGAAATAATTAGCAGAAGCCCAAATTTCTCATATGGGCTCATGTCCGAGCTCCCTGTGAGATAATCTCGAGACAGTACAGTATAATACACATTGCAAAAGAACACTTCCTTCAGGGGAAACCCTAGTCTCACACTCAATAAATCAAATTCACTTTATCGAGTTCCATTCCTATAAACAGATTCCATATTTCCAAACCAAATTATTAAGCTAACAACATGTTTATGTTACATGTAATGGTGCCAATAAACATCCCAGCAGACATTGTTTTGGCCGAGAGAAGACAATCTCATCTGAGTCAAACACGCCTGGACTGCATCACCCTCAAAATTTCGTTCGATGCAATACATGACATATCTTAGCACCGAATACAACTCTGCATTCTATAATGCAGGAAACAAAATTCTCACCCAATGAAGTACCACATACAGGTCAAGTTGAATAAGTTGCCAACCAATAAACATAGGACATCTCAAACGCATGGCACTAATGCTGTTATACTGCATATTATGCCAACATCCCGAGTGTCCCCCTCTAAAAAATTTCCAGACCATTCAGCAGATTTACAGCTACATCTACATTCATGGCCAACTCAGCGGCAGCACCAATGTAGGTATGCGGAGTCAACTTCAAGAGATTAATTTTTGCTTCCTCAGGTAATTCTAGACCTTCAATGAATTCTGTGATACTTTCTTGTGAAACTGCTCTTCCCCTGGTCAATTCCTTTAGCTTCTCATAAGGCTCTGGGACCCCGAATCGTCTCATGACCTGTGCATATTAAGTATATAGATGAGCAAGGCACAAATTTACTAGTTGACGTGGAAAGAGAAGGCAAATCATATTGCAAAACCAGAAAAGACTGTAGTTTGGTACAAGATTGGATGAAAATAGAAAGATGTGACATGATTATGCAAGAATGGACAGTGCAGACTGATATCAAATATTATGTCCACATTGAAAGATAGAGAAATATGGACACTCCTAAATTGTCAAAAAAGGCGGTATTTTATTCCACACCCAAAAAAAAAAAAAAAAAAAAAAAGTTAAGAGCCTTCTCCTTTCTTGATGCCTTTTTCTTTTTCCATGGTTCAGGTCAGAAAATTTTCATGATAAGCCATGTCATTCTCTTCAAGAATAAAATCATGACAATCCCCGTGACACCGCCATCTCAGGCAAGAAGATAAAAACATGGATCAGAAAAAGTAAATAGCTTTCACCGACTTAGAAACCACCCCCCCCAAAAAAAAAAAAAAAGTAAGATACATACAGTTTGTATTGGTTCAGCAAGAACCTCCCATGAATGATTCAAGTCCTCGCTCAAGCGGGCCTCATTAACCTAGAAACAAGAGATATTGAACAGAATAAATCATCCTTGTACAAGCAACTACAGCATTCATGTATTCTTTCTGAAAGCTAAAGAGCATATGTTTTGTGACAAAAACTAAACAAGCCATTCTTGCACGCAAAAGAAGGTTGCCTGTAAAGTCTGAGGAAAAGAATAAGATAGTTGAAATTCAACTTAGAGAGTAATTAAGAGACTGCTTCTAGACACGCTTATATTGCTTTGGTCAACAGCTGCTCATCTACATTCACCCTAGGAAAAAAGGAAAGAAAGAAGAGAAAGGGAAAGGAAAAGGGAAAGCAGCAGCCTAACATCATACTCATGGGATACCTGAAGTTTCCCTATGCCCTGCAGTGCACTTTTATAGGCAAGAAGAGAATGACCCAATCCTTCACCCATGTTCCTCAGTACAGTCGAGTCAGTTAAGTCACGCTGCAATGAAAGACAAGCCAGAAAGTTTATAATGATCAGCAAAAATGTCTTTTCTTAAGTAAGTGGAGAAAAAAGATTGTTGGTGACAAGCAAGTAGATGATACTTTCTTTTAATAGCATTTATCGCTTGAAAGGGAATAGAAAACTGGTCTCACCTGCCAACGTGATATTGGTAGCTTCATGCTTAAATGAGATAGACCTCCATTGGCTTTACCAAGATTGCCTTCACTATTTTCAAAATCAATGGGATTCACTTTATGGGGCATGGTTGAAGAACCAATCTCACCGGCCTTAGTTATCTGTTAAAATGTATTTTAAGAAGTTAAATGTTTCCTGCATTAAAATATTATAAGAAAGGCAGATGCATCGCAGTTCTCACCTGCTTGAAATAGCCTAATGAAATGTAGCCCCAGATATCTCTATCAAAATCAATCAGTATATTATTGAACTGGATAAGTGTATGAAAAAGTTTCGCCATGTAATCATGAGTTTCAATCTGCAATAAGTAGAGGCAACATCAATAAGTTTAAGAATTTAACAAAAAAATTTTCCATATGATCACTATTTTCTATCTGCAATAAGTAGACGCAACATCTATAAGTTTAAGGACTAACAAGTCCAATAATGGGTTTTCTTACTGTAATCAGAAGACCTTAGGTGATAAATATTGTCAAGACAAAACTTTTGCAACACCAACCTAGTGTGCACAACAATTTTGACATCAGGCTCGTGTATGTTAATCTGGTATCATACAATACATTGTAAGTATACGAAAACTTTCCCAAGGCAGCTTTCTCCACCATTGATTTGATAGTAGTAACTTCTCACTCTCTCACTGACCATCAAATCAAAGATGAATAAGGCCGATTGTGGAGAATTTTTTTCCCACTAGTGCCATATGCAAGATAAAACCATATTTATATGCCAAAAAGAGCACTGCCAAGATATATTTCCATGAATGTTAAAGGGCTTATATAAATTATTGATAGAATCCTTCCCAATACGCATTGCATCGTTTCACATGTCAAACACAAAACTATTACTAAAAAATCTACATATTCGGAATATAACTATCTGTAAATTTGAAAAGAAATTTATACTTGAACATTCAGAATTGACCAAGCATTGTCATGACTTCTCTGCAAATATGAGTACTGAAACTCTGCATTGAACCTTTGCCATGTCATTATCATTTAACCGATCACCTACAGTTCTGTATGAGCCTTTTTATAAGGAATAAAATGCTAACAGTAACAGCAACCCATGGATTCTTTTTTAGTTCTGATTATTCTTTTGTTTCGTAAGTATCATAGCAACAAATGATCATATTTTCAGGTACTCTGGCAATAGTATTACTAATTTACAGAACTGGAGAATAAAACCTCCCCAAACACACCTGGGTAACATATGGATTAAAACTCAACCCGAGAGACTTCACAAATTCTTCAGCTATATGGGGCCAGTCAATATGAGGATATGCAGCTAGATGAGCATTATAGTTTCCCACTGCACCAGCAAACTTCCCCATAATCTCAACCTGATGCATTTCCTTCCTTTCTCTACTCAACCTGACAGCAAAAACTGCCATTTCCTTCCCCAAAGTCGTTGGTGAAGCTGGCTACAAGATAACAAGTACAGATTTAGCAATCCGCCATGATGGTTAAAACGGAACTCAGGCTATAATTTAAATTATCGGGATAAGATAATCAAATAATGCACCATTATCGAGAATGAAAGACAACAGATGAGTGACTTTGATAATTTCCGGGTCAGAGAATCATAGGAACATCCCACCATGCTAATCATGACATCAAGTATTTTAAGGGTCCAAGCAGTGCACTTTTCTCTTCATTTTTGTAGATCATGTAACTCAGCCACAGCACTCTAAAAACAACAGTGCCAAGAAGATTATTGTTAAATCTACCCAGCCAAAGCTGACAAATTACCTGACCATGTGTACGAGAAAGCATAGAAATGTAAGCATTATCCTTAGCCACGGTGCATAGAGCCCTGATCAATTTGTCCATGACAGGAAACATGACGTTCTTCATCGATTCTTTCAGCATCAGTGCATGAGCGAGATTATTGATGTCCTCAGATGTGCAAGCAAAATGGAAAAACTCAAGCACCTGCACAGAGGGAGAGAAAATTTGCATCAACTTTCCACTTTGCACAAGGATAATCCCAGACAAGTGAACGAGGAAAAAGACATAGCAGGTTATCTGAACAATACAGAAGTAAAGAGTGGCTCCAAACCTGCGCTATCTCTGGATGTGATTGACACTTTTGTTTCAAGAAATATTCCACCGCTTTAACATCATGGTTTGTCACTCTCTCTATGTTTTTGATTTCCAATGCATCTTCCAAGTTAAAACCATCAATTAGCCCTTGCAAAAAAGACTCAGCTTCTTCACTGAAGCTTGGAACCTCTGTTAATTCAGGGATTTGGGAGAGCTTCAGCAACCATTTAATCTGAAAGGGAGCACTAATTTGAATATTTTCCTCAAAATGCTATTAATCATGAAAGAACAGAGAAAATAACTAGTGACACCAGAAGGCAACCATTAGCAAAAGAATACAAATACAACTAAAAAATAACAAGTACAGACTCATTTTTTTCACAGAATTAGATATTTTATACCAAGCAGTAGATTTGCTCTAAACCAATGAACTTGAATTCACCAATTGCCTGTCCTACACTTTTGCCATGTGACATCTAAAAATCATTTTCAAACATGTACCACTCTGGAGAAATATCAGACAGATTCCCAGTATGTATTTACTGCACACAGAATCATGGTTTTCAGATTTTCAGTATATGTTTGCAAAGGCAATTTAAGCTCAATGTTACAGTTTTGTAGAACTATTGCACAGATATTGAAGCAGTATTCATCTGATGCAATTAACCAATTACATCATCAAGCAGATTCAACATAAAACTGCTGAGCACATTCACGTTTGCAGAGTCACAAGTGGAATGGGACAGTACCTCGACAAGAACACGAAAATAGATTAGGCCGTATTCACTCATGTAAGGAGCAAGGTCCTTCACTTTACTCCAGTAACGACCATCCAAAGGTGACAAGGCTGTCAAACTCGAAAGCTCGAAATCATGCGAACTCTGGCTAGACATCTTGCCTACCTGAAAATAAATAAACAAATAAATATATTATATATCTCGAATTCTCAAGTCAATAGTCTCAATGGGCGACAAACCAAGAGATAAATCCAAGCCAAGATTCTCTTTTTCTCTACAAGACGCAGATAAAACACCACATCAAAGGTCCAAGTTCTACACCGCAGCCACCGCATTTCTACTACTACTGTCCATAACAGCAAAAATAAACGCAATCCCAAGAAAAAAGAACAGATTTTTCTCCGAAATTATCATCGTTTTCCTTCGCAACCTTCGTCTCGCAAAACCAAACCAAACCAAACTCGCCTCAGCCGAAACTTTGCACCCCGGATAATCCCACATAACACGCGAATCGAATACCTTGTCGACCGAAATGGTATGGCCCTTCAGTACAGCCTTGACGGCGCGATTCTTCCGCGGGGCCGCCGGGGTCGGCGACACTCGGAAGGACGCGACGCCGAAGGGGGACCGCGACTCGACGGCCGCTCTCCGAATTCGCGTCCCGACCGCGCGTCCGCAAGGCCGACCACCGTTCAACGCCCGAGAGCAAGGCGCCCCGAACTCCATCGGCGGACTAGGGGAGCGAGACTCGACCTCGAATCGCGGAGCTTGCAGCAGCGGGAGTACACTACCAGTCGAGCTCGACAACGACGACGGAGCTGGCTCGAGTTCGCGGTCTTTTTCGACTTTTTCGTGGGTTACTGTTGGAAAGATAAGAACCCTAATCCAATTCGGTAAGTGGAGCGACGTTGAGCGCGGGCGAGGCCGGTCGTTTTGGGCCGAAGTTAATGGGCCGGACGGGCTCCGCCGGCCCATGGTGAAATGGACTTGGTAGAATTTGGATTCCGCCTAAGTTAGAGATAAGTATAACCGCGATCATTTTCTGATTATAATGAATAATGAGTGTTCACTTTTAAAATGACAAATTAGATTGATCGTAGCTTTCGAAATAATTGATTTTGTCTGTAGTCAGTAAAACAGCATTTTCCATGTGAAAAACTATCTTCTTGGCTTTTAAAAAGCATAAAAATGGTTTATGTGAAAGTAACCAAACAACCTCCCAATTTATGTACGGCACATCACTTGATGGACCTCGAACCACGTAGCACGTCGTGAATTACAAGGGTCAGATGCTGGATGAAAGCCTGCGCCACGTGGCGGACGAAGACATGGCGGCTGAATGCTTTCGTGCAATAAAATTACGGTTTTTTCGCACGGATAAGATTTTAGATGAAAATGAAATGACTCCAAACATCAAATGAGATTACTTATTGGGAAGTTGGCAAAGGGTTGGACATATTGTAGATTGAGTAGTATCGACACTGACATGCTATATATAATATATGACGATGCGACACGTCATTTCTTAAAAAATATAAAATTTTCGATATATTTGAAATATATTATCTATTAAACTTATATTATTATAATTTGATTTGAAATTCATAAATAAAAATAATTAAAAAATACCTATAATGACTTTGTAATAAAAATATTAATTCATCATTTGTAAATATCATTCATTATTTTAATTTCACAAATTCAACTACATTTCATCCCAATAATTTATAAAATTTTGAGAGAGAGAAAAAAAAATCTACATTTCACTATTAAATTAACATTTAACAATAAGTCAAACTAAATTATCCACATTTCATCGTCAAATAAAACAAGAAATCTTTCCCTCTTTATCATTTTTATTATTTTTTATTTTTTTACTTTCATTTATTAAAAATTTTAAAAATTAACTTGTGCGTGTCAAAATCGTGTGTCGGACATCCGACACGATTCAAAGACTTTTGAAGAGTGTCGATACTTCCTAAGTCCTAAAGCTCCAAGACATGGACAAGGTCAGTAAAAAGGTCTTCACATCATTACTGTTCACTCAAGTCTTATATATTGCATATAGGAATTGTTAAAGAACGGTAGTTCGGAGCCCTTTGAACAAAGAACCTGAACGGGTGAACTCAGAGTCGCTTTTCGTCGAGCTCCAGCATCGTCGACGCACATTACATTGCAGCAAATTAAGTCAACTGGTGTAACAGAAGAGACCATCTCTTTGCAGGATGTGAACTGATGCTCCTGCAAATACTTGAGATTTCACAAACCTTCATTGTCTATGGACGCTGTTCGGGAATGACAAATGCCTATTTTAATAGGAATCCCGTTTTCAGAATGGATCGAGCGTGTGCACATCGTTTTTCTGATCATCTATTGGCGGTTGCTCGGGAAAGTGGTGGTGACGTGAACTGGTGAAAGCAAGATGTTCTGTCCAGGAAGCTTGAGAGCCACGAGCAGCCAACCTGACCATGATGTTGAAGCAAATGTTTAATCTATGTAGCACGCTTTCACCCTCGATGACTGCGATGTTTCTTTTCTGTCAATCAATCGGTGGCTTGGCCATGAAGGTTGGCATACACACGTCTCAGATTGTTATGTTCGATAGGAACGCCCTTTTTGATCAACGGCTTGTAGACTATATGTAAGAGAGGACAGATATGCACCAAGAACGCAGAAGGAACGGTGGCAACCATCTGATGTAGCTTCTCCAGTGCTTTTGATTGAGATAGGTGGAGGGTTATGAGCAGTGAAGCAACCCGTCTGCTAGAACAAAGTCATAGGTAATCTACATTGACAGACAAACAGACATTCTCCGCCGCGCTCCTAGAAACAGAGAAAAAGTCGGACACAATGGGGAATATTGATTTTGGTCTATTAAGACGCTTAAATTTGGCACTTCTGCTTCTGAAGCATGCACATTCACGCGAGCACTTTCACGCTTTAAACATATCTCGATGCTAACCACGATGCGTTTTTCATACTTGTATTGGTAGTAACAATTCTAATCCTAATACCGATGATGACAACCCATAGGTATTATCAGAGCAGCAACAAGATCCAAAATTTGTAAATCACTAAGAAGGTAAAGCTTTGGACTTATCACAGCTTTTGTCATTTTGAGAAACAGAGACAAGCATCCCTACGCTTCTTGGGATTCCATCCCAATTGCATTTGCATTTTAAGCAACCTCGTTTGGCTCTCACATCTCACATAGATGTGAGAGATCTCATCAACAGCACACTAGCATAGTGCAGATGATCTGAATCTGAAGGTTATTCCAAAAACTCGCATCAGCTGAAAGTTCCGATACATTAGCTCCGTACAGATACAGCTATCCACAAGAGAAGAAGCAGATATTCATGGTCAGATCGAGATTTCAATTTGTTGTCCTCTTTCTTGGTTCTACCCTTCTTTATTCAGCTTTCCCCGAGTAAATATTTCTCAAATCGCCTTCAACATCGAGATAGCACTACAGTCTAGACCAGTTCAACGTTCATATGTCCCAAGTATTGACTAGGTTAAATGTAGAAATATAGATCCTTTTATAAACTTTAGGTGGATGAACACAGCTTTTGCATATTTATGAATATGTATGCCCTGTAGACTCTTGAAAAGCGATCGATTATCTGGAAATCATATCACAATCATACCGTGATACTATGCCCTGTAGACTCTTGAAAAGCTATCAATTATCTGGAAAGCATATCACAATCAATACCACGATACCTCCAATGATGGCATATAATTTCATTTTCGCTAGTTAATCATTAGATTACATGCTTCAGGCACTTGAGGCAACGAACCAAAAATGGCGCAGATCGGTGAGTGGCATTGTCAACGCACCCCTAGACAAAGTGTGGCCTGTGGTCTCCCAAACAAAGAGGTTATCAGAGTGGATGCCGATGGTCGAACGGTGCACCAACCTAGCTGGAGAAGAGGGCATTGCGGGGTACGTTCGGCTGGTCTCAGGCTTCATGTTTCCACAACCGGATGGAGAGAGGTCATGGATCAAGGAAATGCTGGTTTCTATGGACCCCTTCTCACACGCTTACGTGTACAGAACGGAAGCAAGCAATGTGGGATTAGATGGATCTGTGAACAAACTAAAGCTTATTGATTATGGCGACGATTCGACGCTTGTTCAGTGGTCCTTCAAAATAAACCCGGTTGAAGGAACATGCGAGGAAAACGTCATAGATTACCTAGGATTCCTGTATAAATCTTGCATAAATAAGATTGGGGGTGCAATAGAAGCTGCATCTAAAAGATCAGTTTAAAGCAACTCCATGTCTATTCTGCAGTAGATGACCCTTTTAATATCATGTCAGGACATATTTTGTCGATTATGTCGTAACATCCCGGGATTGAACTATGATGAGAATCTGATAATCTGTCTAATAAAGATGAATTTTACCTGAGCAGACAATTTTTTCGTCTTGCTCCTTACAAGAAAAATTTTTGGTCTTGACAAATCTCCAGTCTCATTTAGTTGAAGATGGACCTAGAGTTCAAACAAAAGAAACAGAGGAAGCGTGAGAACTGACGATTCCTTAACAAGTGTTAATTTCTGCAAAAAGAGTCTTGGTCAAGGAAAGCCTCTTTCACAAGGTAAAAGGACCAAAAAGAAAAGAAAAGGGGAAAAAAATGGTGACACGACAAAATTATGGGCTAATATCAGATTACATGAGGTGAAAATCATATAAGCACGGCATGTTAATCATTGAAATAAGATTTGACAAGAACGCCTGGACCGACAATCACGGTGAACGATAAGAAAAAGGTAAGAAAGTGGAATCCTCGAGAGGCGTGGGCGAGTTGAGCTGTTAGCATAAGTCCAGATCTTACCTCTTCAGCTTTTCCCGTCCATGAAAACCTCGTCCCAACTATATTTCATCTCGCTCTGCGGACAGCAAATGCATTCGTGGACCCGTCATCTTTCACTAAATACCTTGTTTTTTCCAAATATCACATTTTGGGTTTCCCATACTTCTAGAATTCCTGCTCCATAACTCTTTTTTCTTTGACATGACTCTTCCTTTTCCCCCTCCTCGACACTCTGCATTGTCTAAACTCACTCTCCTGGCTCAAATATTTATGAATGGAGAAATATTGAATAGACTTCATCTTATAGATTGATCTTGTTTTTCTTGTTAAGAAAAGATTCTAGGAGTAATTGTTCCTTCTGTTCCGCCCGCTATCAGTCCCAACAAACACGCTTCTATGTTTCGTACGAGAGTCTCATAGTCCTCCATCATAATGGTAACTCCCCTGATTTTCTGCTTATTTTCGGCATGCAAAACCCTTTCAACAGAGAGAGAGAGAGAGAGAGATGGCAAGTATCTGTCAAGAAGGGGAGAGGAACCGATATGCGGGTTCACATCTAAGATGAAAACGGCTCTTTCAACTTTTGTGATGAGAGGTGATAAGCGTTGTGGTTTACTTGCAAATGCATGTCTTCAGAGAGAGGAGAAGAATGCCGAGAGCTTTAAGTAAAATGCAAGGAAGCTCCAGCAAGTCCATGGCTGGCACGGAATCATCCTCTTCATCTCATTCCATCTGCAGGAGGGGGACTATATAAACCTCAAAGCTTGTCACCTCTCAAATAAAAGTTAAAAGAGCCGCTGTCATCTAACCACCTTCCAACAACGACGTCCCATCCCTCCCCTCTCTGACTCTTCTTCCAATTCGGAGCCACCTTGAATAAAAGGCACCTGCAGGGGAATCAGCTGTCCATAATTCTGTCCCTGCCCGCGTTTATCTTCAACTCTAGTCCAACGCGCATGCGCGGGTCAGAGGGAGCGGAGATGGAGCGGTGGTTCCTGGCGATGCTCGTGGTGGCCGTGATGCTTCCGGCGGCCACCGAGGGGTTGATCCGTCACTACAAGTTCAGTGTAAGTAACGCATGCATGAGCAGGTAAAGGCGGACCGCGTACGTGTCAGGCCATGCACGGGCGCTCGAGGCCTTCTTTGGCCACACCTGTAAAGCTTGCTCGGTCACCCCGGTTTTCCTTCCGCCCATTTCCATTTTTAGCTTTTCCTTTCATTTAGAACCAAATGCTACCGACGTGCCTAATTGACATTACGGCCAAACGGGAAAAGGAATGCTGGAGCGGATCTAAGTTGTTTATTTAGCAGGTCCTTAAAGATTGGTATCGAATAATGTCCGACACCGTGCATTTCTTGCTAGTACATTTTCGTTATATGGAAACATCGGTGTTTACACCATAAAAATTCATGTCCGAACTTTAAGTTGAACATAAACATGTCAAAAGTATCTTAAAATACATGCGAGGTTTCATTGAATTATCATAGTTATGGTTGATCTTCCAAGATCATTTGATTAAAAAGGAGCGAGATATCCATCCGTATGACCGATGTGTTGCACTGACTATGTAGCATATTTCAGGAGCATGGTAATCAAGATTTGCATTCAATATGACACCATCATATCCTAGTGAACTGTCTAAGTTGCAGTGAATAAAGTACACTTTTCCTTCCGTGGGAGATAAGATGAACTTTCCGCAGCTGTTAATTATAAATGAAAGAAGAAGATAACCGATCCACGAGTGGAGATAAGTACGAAAGAGAAGATAACGGAAGACTAATGTTGTGAGGTGGGGGTTGATGAGTGCAGGTGGTGATGAAAAACGTGACGAAGCTGTGCGCGAGCAAGCCCATCGTGACAGTCAACGGCAAGTTCCCGGGGCCTACGCTTTACGCCAGGGAGGACGACACCGTCCTCGTCCGGGTCGTCAACCACGTTTCCTACAATGTCACCATTCACTGGTACTTACTCGATCGTGCGCATTTTGATAATCCGGTCGCATTCCTCTGCATGCGAAATGATACAACGACATCTTAACTCACGTTTTCTCAACGCATTATGAGTTCTGAGTTGCTGTACTGTCCATGAGCATTGAATAAAACTCTTCAGCTGATTAAAAGTTCATTCAGATCTTGACTCCAGTCCCGCGATTTTTTCATACTGAAACTTCCATTCCGGTCTTTTGAATATAGTGAAACCTACGTAACGACAGTAAGCTTCATTTGTTGATTCTCGGCTCGTGTTCTGTCAAACCTTCGGACCTTCTAATTGGCTTACGTTAAATGCGTGTAATTTGTTCAGGCATGGGGTGAGGCAGCTAAGGACGGGCTGGTCAGACGGACCGGCATACATCACGCAGTGCCCGATTCAGCCAGGACAAAGCTATATCTACAACTTCACCCTCGCAGGCCAAAGAGGCACTTTGCTCTGGCATGCGCACATCACTTGGCTCAGGTCGACCCTTCACGGCGCCATCGTCATCTTGCCCAAGCGAGGAGTCCCTTACCCCTTCCCAAAGCCTTACAAGGAAAAGACAGTTATTTTCGGTCTGTCCTAAGAGCCTTAACTTAGGCTGCTCTTGGCCCGGAATTTCTCCGAGATCGCACTGCTAATTTTGGCTGAAATTATGTCTTCTTGTCTTGCGAAAACTCACAGGTGAATGGTGGAAAGCCGATACCGAGCTCGTGCTCCGTCAGTCAGTACAATCAGGGATGCCGCCAAATACATCAGATTCTCACACCATCAATGGATATCCGGGGCCTTTGCCTAATTGCTCTTCTCAGGGTACTGAAATTGGGGTATACATTGTCTTATACATCCGGTTTCAACTCAATTGCATCAAACTCGAAATCAAACTTACAGATGCGAATAGCCTCTATTTTAGCGAAATTCGGATTGGAATAACACCAGAAAAGCTCATTAACTTGCACTACAATCAACCAATACAATACTGGGCTACCGTCTTAATTTTGGCTTTCTGAACTTGTCAGGCTATACACTCCAGGTTGAAAGTGGCAAGACCTACCTCCTGCGGATCGTGAACGCTGCAGTGAACGATGAGCTTTTCTTCAAGATCGCGGGGCACAACTTGACTGTGGTCGAAGTCGATGCATCCTACACCAAACCCTTCAGCATCGACACGATATTTATCGGTCCAGGACAGACCACCAACGCCCTCCTAGCTGCCGACAAGAGTGGCGGGAGCTACATGATGGCCATCTCTCCTTTCATGGACACTACTGTTGCAGTCGACAATTTGACCGCAACTGGGATTGTGCAATACACGGGCACCCTCGCCTCTGCTCCTACGGCCCATGCCAGCATTCCTGCCATTAATGCCACCTCGGTTGAATTCAGCTTCGTTGATTCGCTTCGGAGCCTCAATTCGAAGCAATACCCTGCAAAAGTCCCGTTGACCGTCGATCATTCCCTTTTCATCACAATGAGCGCCGGAGTGAACCCATGTTCCACCTGTGTCAACGGGAGAAAGCTGGTTGCGGCGTTGAACAATGTGAGTTTCGTGATGCCGAGCACCGACATCCTCGAAGCACATTACTACAAGATAAAAGGGGTCTACACCGATGATTTCCCTGGAAACCCCCCGACGCCATTCAATTACACAGGGACCCCTCCGAGTAACATGCAGACGACAAACGGGACGCGAGTTTACAAGCTTGCATACAACTCAACAGTTCAGGTTGTTCTTCAGGGCACTTCTATAATAGCACCCGAGAACCACCCTACTCATTTGCACGGTTACAACTTTTTTGCCATTGGGAAAGGCTTGGGGAATTTCGACCCAAATAAGGACCCCAAGAACTTCAATCTGGTCGACCCGGTCGAGAGGAACACAATCGGAGTGCCTACCGCCGGATGGACCGCAATCAGATTCAGAGCAGATAATCCAGGTAGACATCCTGATTCCGATTATTTTCTAAACAGGAGCACATGACTGTCAATTCAGCCGCCGAATTTGATTTTGGCTTAACATTAGTGAAAGGATATGGTTTTTTTCTATTATTGTGGATGAAACTAGAAAACTAGTCCTTTTCATGAAAAGGAGACTGCAACTCATGCAGTTTCTTAGTATGGGAGGAAGTGGGAAGCGTTCATCTCAAGTCAATATGACATATTTAATTTAGAATACGATTGGACTAGTGTCAATTTATAGGCTATTCCATAGTGACCCATTTCCTTTAGAGCCCGATGAATCTATGCCCACCTTTTTTTCGAATGGAATTGCAGGTGTTTGGTTTCTGCACTGCCATTTGGAAGTGCACACAACATGGGGACTGAAGATGGTGTTCATTGTGGAAGATGGCGATGGCCCAAACGAGTCCCTTTTGCCTCCTCCTGCTGACCTTCCGAAATGTTAGGAAAATTTTGTGGGGTGGGCTTTCCAATTTGGTGGTTTGAGAATGGACAGTTTGACCAATCAGCAGGGCCGCACTGTCGGGCCAGGAGACTTGGGAGTGTCTGAAGAAGAGATTGAGACCTCATGATGAAAACACAAAAAACAAAAAACAGAGCATTCGAGAATTCTTCTTGGTTTTTAAATTTTAGTGGGGTGGGTTGAAGGTGAATTCGCTGTCTTTGAACTAAGTCAAAAGTCCATCTCTATTTAAATAGCATCTGCTCAAGCATATCTGTTCTCGTTGCTTAGAGAAATTTCGTGTAATATAATATCGTTTTCATTAAAGGATTAAAGTCACTTAATTTCCTGAAATTTCGCAATTCTCAATATAGAAATTTTGAATGGACGAGAAGCTCTTTCTAAAAAGTCATCTAGACCTTTTAGTGGCGTGTCTCCACCTATAAATCAAAGGTAAGACTGATGAATTGGAGTGGAGACTACTCTCCGTTAGAAGATCTCACAATCACACCAACCAAGAGAAGTCAAAGGGAGTCAAACGGGGAATGAATGTCCAGTTGACAAAGATGAGGATTTTAGTCCAAATTAGAATTATTCCATTTGGGAGGATTGTGGCACATTTGTCGGTCCAATCAGGCCAAGTGGTTCCTTTTTGATCTTGGAATTGTACCGTGTGGATACTCATTCCCCATTTTCAAAGCATAAAATTCAGGGTAATAAAGGATCTAATTCGAACGAGTGAAGTGGACCTACACACGTTGGCCCCTAAAAAAATTAAAAGAAATAATATTAAAACTAGACGTAAAAGACATTGACAGTTTCCTCTATGTGTCATTGAAACAAGAAACCACCATAATGAGACTCCCTTTTTTTTGCTGTTATCTTACTTCGAATATTATTCTCGCTAAGCGATAGTCGTTCCCGATAACATATTTAAACGCATCTTAATAATTTAAGATTTTAGAATAACATACCCTTAATTTTAGTTTTTGTGCTTGTTAACGTATAGTTCTCAAGTATAACTCAAAAAAAAAAAAAAATCTCATCAAAGTTATCTATGATTACGTATTTGATCGTTACATAAAAGTCATTATGCTTTATTGTTGCGATAAACAAAAAAAGTACACTTTATCGTGAGATCTTTAAAACACCGAGTCGATAAGTAATTTTTTTTTTCAATGTCATTAGACCTATCTATCCTTATCTAACGATAAGAACCATAACTAATTACATAAGTACTTATTTCTTGGACATGGGGTAGAGACTTACGGCCAAAATTCACATAATAAAAAATCAGAGACGGCGAATTAGAGATTTGTCAAAATAAGAGATTTGCTAGAGTTTCCACAAGTTGCAAAACATACAAACGTTTCATATAATTATTATATAATTATATATATACACACACAAAAGTCCAAGATTTGAGAAAATCAGAATATAAGCATTTTTTTTTTTTGGGGGGTGGGGCGATCTCGAAAGCATCTCTGCCGATCCGCTGCGATGATTGGAAGGGTGAAATCTCCCCGCTTTTAACCAAAGAAGGAATAGACAATCGCGTCGTACGGAGATCCTGGCTCGCACGCTCGCACGCCAATCATTAAAAAAGAAAAGAAAAGCAGCCACGTCGGCCTTCCACTGTTGGTCGCCTTTTTCCGACCGAACACTGCTGAGCTCGTTCGCAGCAGTCACCCCCACGATCGAACTTATCAAGGTCGGAAATTTACAGTGGAGAGAACGCCCCCAAAGCCAATGACCCATCTTCTTATATCGATCCGCTTTAAGCTCTTTGCTTCTCTCTAAAGCAACGGAGCGAGAGAGGAGGGGGAAGGGGAACAATAAAAATCCCATCTTTTTTCCCGCGCCTTTTGCTTTTCCTCGTGTCTGATTCTTCAGGAATCTCTCTCTCCTCGGCCTCCCCTTTCTTTTTTCTCAACTGGGGTCTCTCTCTCTCTCTCTCTCTCTCTCCATCCTCGTCCACCACCATCTCCCTTTAATCTTCTGGTTGTGATTTTTCTTTTGGGTCGTTTTGTCTTTTTTCTCTCTTGGGTTCCTGTTTGTTTTGTTTTTTTATGCTCTGAGGAGTTGCAATTTGAGCGTTTGCTTTTGCTGAAAGGGTGGGCGAGATCCTACCTTCACCTCTCCTCACTATTTAACTTTCCCTGCCCCGGCCTCACTCTTGATCATATCTCTCTCCCTTCCTTTCTAGATTCTGCTTGATTCAGAAAAAATTTGATCTTCCCCATTAGAATTTGAATTTTGAATTCTCAAGATCGAGAATAAAGGGGAGATTCTTGTTTCCAGTAAGCAACCCTGTGGTCGTTTCTTTATAAGTCGTGGAAATTCTCCGCATTCTCTCGGTGGAATCCCAAGTCTTTATTTTGGAGACGAATTTCGAAGAGTATTACCACCAGTGGCAATGGAGACTCTGTACCCACCTTCCTGTATGTCCAATTCCGCTTGGCTCAGCACCAGCTGGACTAAGGAAGAGAACAAGAGGTTCGAGAGCGCGCTCGCGATACACGATAAGGACACGCCGGATCGGTGGGATAAGATCGCCGCGATCGTTGGGAAGTCGGTTCGGGACGTGGCGAACAAGTACAGGGAATTGGAAGAGGATGTGTGCGAAATCGAGGCCGGTCGGGACCCGATTCACGGGTACTTGTGCTCGAGTTTCGCGCTGGAGTCCTTCGATGAAAGGGATTTCGATGCATGTAGGAAGAAATCTTCGGCTGGCCGCGGAGCCGATCACGAAAGAAAGAAGGGAGTGCCTTGGACGCAGGAGGAGCACAGGTTCGTTCCTTTTTTTTCCCGAAGAACATCGAATTCGTTCGAAAAGTTGTTGTCATGGTATCTATTTCTCTTGAGAACTTCTTTGCCTGTTATGCTGTGATTTTATAGAACTGGCCGCCTGTTTTTTGTTGACATATGTCGTGAGCTGGAAGTTTGCATATTTTTGTTACTGCTGGTGGTTTCATCTTTATGATCTCATGAAAGCACTCTCCTTAGAGTTCTGCTTGATAATTAGTGGTGATGTTTCCTATTTTGAAAACAAATAAGGAGTTTCAGAAGTTTATTGGAAGTGTACGGCTGCTGGGTTATCAAGTAGCTGCATTTTGAACATCATGAATGATATGAACCTCACAAAGTTGCTCTTTTTAAGGCATACAGAAAGTAAGGAGGACAGTGAAGGAACAAAGGTTTTTGATATAGATTATTACTGGGTTTCATTATGCTTGTGTTACCTTATCGCTAAATCTGTACTTTATAGCTTATGGTAACTCAGATGTTAATCAGCATTTAAACCAAGCAAAAAGCAGTTCCCTATAGAGATGTAGGGTATTCTCAGCTTGTGTGTTCGGGGAGTTCTCGTCATGGGAGGTTGCAATTGCTTTATGAAGACATTCACCATGCTTCTCAGCCACTAGTGCCGTCTTTAGAATTTGACATATAAGCTTGACGCTGAAATAACAGGCGGTTCCTGATGGGGCTCCTCAAGTACGGCAAAGGGGACTGGAGAAACATCTCGCGGAACTTTGTGGTGTCAAAGACACCCACTCAAGTCGCAAGCCATGCTCAGAAGTACTTCATGAGACAGGTTTCTGGTGTGAAAGACAAGAGGAGACCAAGTATACATGACATAACTACAGTTAATCTCACAGACCCGGCTTCATCTTCCGAGAATAATAGGGTTTCCTCTTTGGATCAACTCAATGCGCTTTCCCCACAGCAGAAGCTCATCGGTGCACCAGAGCTGGCCCTTGACCATAGTCTCCCTAACTATGGAGGATTTATGTTATTTGACTCAAGCCATGGGCATCTATTGATGCCAGATGCGTATGGGTTTGGTCTGAATGGAAAGAGATGGCAGGAAAAGGATAATCCGGACGGTGTTTATCCAGGTGCAGGGTTCCGCAGTTCATTGATTGGAATTCACTCTTCAAGACACCAAATTCAGGGATGACAGGATCGAATGTTATGACTAGTGATCTTGTGTACATTTAGTAGCTTGTTGCTTATGTGATATTTAAGTACTCATGAATGAAAAGAACAAAAAATGTTGATGTATGTCTCTCTGGGTTTGTAACTGTGGAATAAAAGGAGAGATTTGACTTAATTTTGGCCCTCTATTAAGGATTTGAAGTCCTATTTAGAGACTAATCTCTTAAAGGGTCCTATGACCGGTAGTTGGGAATGTTGAATGGGATGCTCTGCCATTTCCTCGTTTATAGATGGTGTTCATTACATAAGTGCACGTGTGAACGTTTGTGATAATTGCAGGAGCAGGAAATGCGTCTAGAATTATGAAGTGATGGCTTGGATCTCTCTTGTTTAAACTTGATTAGCTTCGAACTGTATTTCCATCTTCAGTGTACAAGATTAAGTTTTCCTCTCTTAATCAGAAGAACATGGTTTGCCTGTTGTCTTGACGACCCTTGGAAAGTCTGAAGATCGTCCATTCAATATTATTAGATCATACAGAACCCAAATATAAGGGATTTATAGTCCTGAAAGAAGTTAAAGAGTCTTGAGTGGTTAAGATTGTCATGGAGGCCAGGATAGGAACTGTTTTGCTAGTGTGAATGCCTTTGTTGATGTTGGACCCGTGCAAATGCAAAGCCGTATCAGATGATCACATTGGCCAAACTTTGCTGATTCACAGGTCACTCCTTTTTTCATTCCTCAGCATCTCACTGCCTACCTTTTCCTTTCATCCTCTTTTGCCCGTCAAATCTTATTGGCACCCGATATGGCCCAACTTGACTGTGCCATGGCGTCGCTCAGTCGGATCTGACTCTGCATTCCACTTTGCTTGAGCATCACATGCTCCAATCCATCTAGGAATATAGGACGGTCCACGTAAGAAAAAAACAATTACACTACCAAAATGATTCTTTTAGGTTACCCTTTTCTTGTCCAATCCGCATTTGCTCCTTTTAAATTGATATTCCTCCTTGTGCCAATTAAGTCATCGATGGTGGAAAGACTGTTGCATCAGCATGAGTAGTGAGTGCCCTCTGTTTGCAACTTTTCACATCAGTCTCTGGATCCATCATGTGCTTTCTTCTGTGATTCTTAATTCTTTGCCTTTTAAGCTCCAGCTGTGGTTTAGAATAAGGCTCTTAGTATTTCCACAACGTTTGGTATTGCAAATGCTGCTCATAGAGGTGGACAAGTTCATGTTGACTTCTGCTTTTATCTGAAAGATTATCATTATGGTTCCTCTTTCTGAAAGGGGTGACTTCAGAGTTGCATCTTTAAAGTTGGAGCACTGATCACAAGCATTTCTATTAAAGCAAATTAAGGTGATGCAAAGATATTGCAATAGTTAAACTATTCTTTCGATGAAAGCAATCCTTCTTGAACAGCCCAAGATTAAGCAATTGATTTTCTAGAGAATACACTAATTTAATAGCTCGAAAAATAGGCAAAAGAGGAACTCACCATCCTAAGGCGTGGTCCTTTAATTCCGAAGGAGTGAAAATTGGGGAAAATCGGGGAAAAGTCTAACCGTGTTTGATAAGAGAGAATGAAACTTGGAATTTTAATTAGAAATTCATTACCAATTCTATCATCGTGTCCCTATAGAAATCGCCCAAAATGCATTAAAGTTTTCAAGTAATTTGAGCATCAGCAGCCCACAATTACAAACTGATCACACCCTCTTTTCCCTTTCCCTCCAAGAGATGACAAAATCCCTCAGCTTATTAAATTCAACATGGGATGCCTTTCCGTAAGTTGTGTATATAAAATGTTTTCCCACCACATTATCCCTTCTTTATTTTTAAGCCTGCAAGGTCATTTTTCCTTACTTTACATTGAGAACATATCAGAAAGGAAAGCTATCCCCCTTATTCTAATTGTAGATTCTCAAAGCTTCTTGATGGACATGTACTAGACATGTTTAAGGGTCTTCATTAGCGGACTCATTCATTAGGACGATAAAGCTATTTTCACCGATCTGTAAAGGGATGGTCATCCTTCAAAGCTGGCAACGATCGGGTCTTTAATATAACAAAACTTTGCCAAGATAGTAACTTATCCACAACTTGCTTATCCATTAGCTATTGTAATGATAAGCAAACGTTCCATTGGAATAGGACCAATAGGGGAGGTGTTCCTCTCCCCTTCCATTCACGGTTTATCTGCAATCAACTAACCTCGGGTCGCAGGGGTGGATGAGAAAACTATTTTGCACTAGACAAGATAATGCTATTGCCAAATCAAGGTCATATTAAATACTGTGAGCTGCTGTCAGATTCAGACGGTAAAGAATGAGGATGCATAGACACTTCTATGCAGATTTGATCTTCTTAAAGCCTTCCACATACTAGTTAACAGGTGCCTTCTCCGTACGTGAGGCCATTTGATAAGTACTGATAATTGCTAAGATTAGATACATAGCTTTCATCCGGAAGGCGAAACCACGATGATGAGTTTGATTACTGAAGAGAGTCAAATTTGCAAAAAGATTTTGTTTAGTGCTGCACATCTAAGAAATTTGGAAGACCCTCAATGGGACGACCATCTCCCAATTCAAGGATCACAGATAAGACGAGGGAATCAGAGGGAATTTAGTCCTTACAGCGACATTCGATGACATGCATTGTCAGTTACTCTCTGGCATGCGTGAAAGAAGAAATTACTAAGCAGAGAAAGAGTTGCTGGTTTGGAAATAGAAGTCCGTGTGCGGGGGATCAATCCTTTCAAAGGGGACCTGAAGATTCCGTAAAATAGGTAAACGAAAGTGACAAAGCCTCGTAATTTCTCTACATTAGTGAATTTGAGATTATGAGGATCTGATACCGAGTTCATCATCCAAAGAACAAGAAGCAATATGTGATTATTCTGACTCATGGACCGTGGTTGACTTGAAATGGCATCATCCTTCCCAGACCCTGACCAGCAGAAATTACCGCGCTCACTTCCTGGCTTGTGAAATCTATGTTCATCATGCTGTGTAGTGGGAAACGATCGTGGCATCTGTGAACTTACTTATCTCAGGTACTTGGTTTTGTTCTAGGCATGGACCCTAATGCATGCAAGACCCCGGACACTTTGGCTGTTCTGTACAGACTGCCATTATCCTTTTCTTTCTGTTGATTGGGGCGGTATTGTCAGTCAATCTGAACTTGCATCGACCTCTCCTCTTGTGGGTTTGCATTCAAATGTTCAAAGATGTAATGACATTCTTTGTGTAACGGGAATGTTCGCTTTGGAAGTTCCCAAGGAAACTATGCCGATCTGATCTTACTCCTGAGCATCACAAACGAAGATAAAAAGTTTACTTTACTTCCTCCCACTCATTTTGTACGACAAAGAAAATAGGAAATCTCCATTAGCATGTACTATTATTGGGTTGCAGCATTCATATTGCTTTAGTAAATGTCATAGACGCGGAGAAAATCAAGTACCTCTTGGACTATGATATGTCCATATGCTTGCCTGTAGAACAATTTTCTGTTATATGGTTCTAAAAAGCTTCATCCTTTAGTAGGAAAAGTCATGCCTTTGCTCCGAGAAACTGATGCTCCGGCTAAACAAGTTCCGTAATTTGCAGGTTACATATTGAGAATCGAGATTGAGAGAGATCCATATCAGCTGAACTGCAATTGTATCGCAACATTACCAGAGAAAGTGTGGAGACTTCTTAATTATACAACGCTCAAGACTGAAATCGGCTTCATCCCGCTGCAAAGTAGTGATATACTAGGATAGGGTTACAGATATCATCCTTGCTGACCCCGATGGACCATACTATTGATGCCATTTATCATGTGTGGCGACCACCTGCCAGTGACGGCGGCTATAGAAGAACCTTGTGGATTCTTTCTATGAATAGCATATATTTTCTTGAAGCCTCGTCTATAACACTGGCAGTACGCTCCAGACTTCACAAGGCGGCGTAAAGCTCGCTCAAGAGCACACTTGCCACCCCCATCGCCCACCTACCGATGAAAATTGCTGGTCTGTGAGGACCATCAACAAAAGATCAGACAAGAAATGTGACGGCAGCATTTCGTAACTCAGAAATCAAATTGTCTTCCCCATCCAATTTGTTTGCCCCTTTGCCTTCAAAGATTACCCAATGCAATCACCTCAAAAGAGTTGAAATCCAACTACCAAAACCATTCAAAAATAAGTCACAAAAGTGTGGCAGAAAAACCGTAAACTAGTTGCCCTGTACAACAGATGGAATTAGATGCAGAACTCTTACAAGGTTACAAAGTACACAATCTTATTGCGACAAAATAAAAGAGAAAAGAAGGAATTCCAACAAACGGAAGACGAAAAGTAAAGCAAGAGGAGAAATTTCTCAGGGAGGAGTGATAAAATACAGAACCGTATGACAGGGGGTCTAGAGCACTTAAGAAGATAAAAGACATCTTCGGCAAAAGGGTGTATATACAGCTCTACAAGGCAACCAGCCTTGCTGGAGCCAAAGGTATAACGCTGTCAGGACAATCATTTCTTGGTCCTGCTAGAGAGTAATATGCAAGTATATGGGCTGGGTCTTCATTTAGCACGTTTTCCCCATTCTGATTGGCAACAGCTATTCTTCTAGCAGGAATCAACTCGATGTTCCAAAAGGGACGGACCATCGCCAGAATATCTCGACCGGTGTCAGATCCTCTATACCCCTGCACCCAGACATACCTCAAAGAAGTCAACCGCATCACAGCATCAGCCAGTGCCTGTTCGCTAAAGCAACAACCCCGCATTTCAAGTTTTTGCAAACTCGGGCAGCCTCGGGAGAACTCCCTAAGGCCCTCATCACTCTCTCCCACATATCCAAGAAGCATCCATCTTATGTTTTGGCTATACTGCCCAATGTAACCAAGACCCACATCCGTCAAGCCTCCAGGCCGCAGATAAAGAGCAAACCTTCTTAGCTTTTCACATCCCCTTAAAATAGCCCTGACACCATTGTCCAGGGGTAAATCAGTTATCTTTTCCTCGCGGTCAAGTAGAACAAGACGGAAATCACAAAGGTTCTTCGAATAAGTTCCAATACATTCGAGGGATGAGTTTGTGATATCAGATACATAAACAGCCAGGTATTCCAGTTCTAGGCAGCCCTGAGCCAAGTCAATTAATCCTCTTTGCGAAACAAGGCCTCCTTCATCCCCCATACCCTGCTCATCAGCACCTCTTTCAATCCTAAGCCTCTTCAACCTTTTACAACTATGAGCAAGAACCTCTAATCCTCTGTCTCCAATGACATTCCTTGTCTGCCCATAAAGAACAAAGAACATGTCAGGATTTCATCCAAATTTGACACTCATTTAATACTCCACTAATCCGACCAAAAAAAAAAAAAAATACTCCACTAAAGTACATTAAGCATGACAATCCTCCCTTCTTCCCATTCTATTTATATACTCCTAACAAATCTTCTGCCTGAGAACAGTAGAAGCTTAGACAATAAGTTAAAACTTGTAAGACCAAAACAGTGAACAGTGACTACAACACCAATTGCAGAAAGTGATCGACCATGTATACCATGACTTATTCTCCAGAAAAGGTTTTCATTGAAATGTTATGACAGCCTAAAAAATATTACAGCCATCCTAGACCATCTTTTTAGCTACAAATTTCCACCCTTCGATTTAAAACCCACACTTCATCCTCTATTATCAAGACTCTACATTACAACCTGAGATTTCAAAGAAAACCTACAATTTGCAGCTTCTACCTTTTCTAACTTCATAAAGATTATGGGATTTAAAGTGTACATATTTTAGAACATAGGAGTGCAGATTGTAGGAGTTTGAAACTAGAAGCTGCAAAGTGTTGATAAGGAGGAATTTGGGGAAGATCTTTTGACTCTCCTGTAATATATGTCACAGACTCCACGACTACCAAAGGCAAAGGTGCATATTGCTGGAGACTAGAGAGTGAGAGCCCATGCAAAGATTTATTGTTACAACAGTAAAGGATAAAGAGAGGAGTTTGTAATCTTACCTCAAGAACTTCCAAGATGGGGCATTGCTGAATCAGCAAGCAGAGGTCATCTGTGCTAAGAAATGCATAGAGAAGATCTAACATCCTTAGCCGAGATGCGATGGGAACACGATAGGCATCTCATTCTCTGAAATGTAGGTTAGACCCAAACGGCATAATCTTGCTGGGAACGATAAAGCAGCATACCTGTCTGGTTCCTCATTAAAAAGGCCTCCACCAAATTCTTCTAAAGCAGCTGCATCTTGAAAGAAACCCACAAGATCCAGAATTTCGCAATCGCTAATTTTCACAGATGTTAATGATCGACAATTTCTGGCAATAATTTGAAGGTCCTGGACACTAAAACTGGATAGCTCTGTCATGTAAAAATTTAAAGTCTCAAGGACTGTGTTGTTCAGAGCAAGCTCGTGAAGCCATGCACCATCTCTCTCAATGATTGTGCTTTCTTCCAAAAAGAAGGTTCTTAAATTCCTGGAATAAAGATGGCATAGCTTGAGAGAAAATGATGTAAATAAATCTTTCCACTTACATGTGGACCACATCCATCTTGACACGAAAATAAAAACAAATGAAACAAAAGAAAAAGGAATAACACGGTTGTAGATGACTATGTTAAAAGCTTGTTTTTATTTGAGTTGCCATATCTAAAGTGCAAACTCAGAAGCATAAATGTTCTTTGAGTAACATGTTCCAGGCAATAAGGACTCAAACAATGCATCACAGATAACAGCAATAATGTCACTTCATACTTGACAAAACGGAATGTGAGTGAACCCAGAAACCATGGGACTCGACATAATAGAAAAGTGTCAAACTGATATATATCTTCTCTTGTTATATTCCTCTACTGGAGATTATATGATGTTAAGTGGTGAAGAATCACATTTTTCCAGAGACTTCAACCCCATAGCTTCCAAAGAGGGATACTATGCTTTAGCATGGCCTTGAAGCATCCTTAAACTAACAATTTAGACTGCTATTTCTCATTGCGTCTCTAACAAATGCGCTCACAGCTCTTTCAGGTGATTTTACATCATGCATCAAGGTTTCTTTTGGTTGTAAGAAGCTCCTCGACTAGTTGATCTCCCGTTGTACTAGGAACCAGGGAGTCAGCCTCCGAGAATAAGACTGTTGTCATCTTTTTTTCCCTCTTCACAATACTCACCTCCTCCAAATGAAAATTGTTAGTGTCCTACATGTCCACCTGTTCTCTATACATAAACGTGTTCTTCATTCACACACTTATCATGTCCACATCTCTGATTGCTCATAAGAACAGAAACCACCTTAAAATATATGAATAGCAATCAGTAATCATGCATGACGTGAAAAGGGGGAATTTGTGAAGAGAACAAAAAGTAAGGGCAAATGGAATTGACTGAATATGCAAAGGTGAAACTCTTTTATCTCCTCCAAATGAAAATTGTTATTGTCCTACATGTCCACCTGTTCTATATACATAAACGTGTTCTTCATTCACACCTGTGATTGCTCATAAAAGCAGAAGCCACTTTAAAATATATGAATAGCAATCAGTAATCATGCGCGACATGAAAAGGGGAAATTTGTGAAGAGAACAAAAAATAAGGGCAAACAGAATTGACTGAATATGCAAAGGTGAAACTCTTCATTATAAGCTTAGAAATGACACGATGGGCAGAATCTTCACAAGAGACAGCTCGCCCAAATTGCATCTTTCTGCAATTCTTAGCTTTTCTATCGTTACTGTCTAGTTGTCCTTCTCTCTCCCTCTCTCTGTCAGTTAAGCTTTTGTCATCCATCTTTTTTTTTCTTTTTCTTTTTTGATAATTCGCTCCACCTCAGGTTTATGGTCGATCCTTATGATTTTTCTACAAACTACCTGTCGAAATTAAGATTCCATCATCTGTAGCATGGAGCAACAATCAAATTCCATCTTAAAAGTTAACCAGAATCTCAAGACAGAATATGAACAGATGAAGAATCTGCACTTTGACACATCTCAGGTACACTGGAGTCTAATTGAAGCATTACATAAGAACCACGCGAAGTGCACAAACCAAGACATCGCAACCATCTCTTGAGTAATTCCTTTAGAAAAGAATACTATGGAGTAAAACAAAGCCATGAACTTACAAAAGAACTTCACAAATGCACCGTACATAAATTCATCGACAACCGAAAGACGCAAAATTCAATAAGCAAATCAACAGGGTACCGCAGTTGCAAGTCTTTCATTACAACACAAGGGCATAGTCAGTTCAATTACCTGCAATAACGCCCCACGTGTAAAAGCCCGTCGGTCGAGAAACCAGAGCATTTGTCGAGTTTGAGCACTTGCAGAACGCGTCCCCGCGACCTGGCGAGCACCTCCAAGTTCGAATCTTCCACGATCATGCGCCGAAAGTGAAGCGACTTCAAGCAATCGAAAGACCGCGCGATCTCGGTCACCCAGGGAGTCACGTACCCGCCCCAATTCTCGGGTATCAGATTGAACATGGCGGCCCTCGGCTTCCCCTTGAGCTTGAGCGACTCGAGGTGCCTGAACCTCATCCGCAGCCGATCGGGGCTGGTGGTGTAGCAGAGGGCGATGGTGACGTGCTTCCTCGTGAGGGCGTCAATCTCGTACCAGCGGCGGCAGACCAGGGAAATCGCGTCCCGATCCTTGGGGTCGTCGATGTACGGCATGACGCAGGTCAACACGACGTCGGAAAGCCCCGGGCTGTCCGGCCTCTTCACGTTCCGATCCTCCATCACCTCCCCCTCTCTCTATCTCTCTCTCTCTCAAGAACGGAAAAAAGGCAAAACCCTAAACCCGCCGCCGGAAAACCGCCCGCGAGGAGGCGGGCGAGAGCTCACTCGTCGGAGCCGGCCAAGAACCCTAATCGGATCAGCCCGGAGCCGGAGACGGAGCCGGCGGCCGGATCCATCGAGAGGGGGGAGGGAAAGACCCGACCTTTAAGGGGTTCGGAAGGAGGAAGCGGAAAGCCTCGAGAGCGAGGGACGCGCGAGCAGAAGCGCGGAAACGAACCCCCTCCCACCCTCCCTTAACACTGCTCTCTCGAATCAATTTTAGAAAGTAGAGAGAGAAAGTAGAGAGAGAAAAAAAAAGGGAATCTTGACGAGGGAGGAAGAAGATGAAGATGAAGATGAAGATGGAGGGAGGGAGGGAGGAACGTACGGACTGTATCGGGAAGAAGGGAGAGGAGTGGAGAAGGGAGGAGGGGCAATCGGGAAAAGGAGATGAGAGGAGGGCCTGGACGAATAACGACTGATGTGTACGCGAGCTGCTGTGTGTAGAGAGAGAGAGAGAGAGAGAAGGGGGGGAGCGGGACGGACGGTTGGGATTGAGGAATAAATTGCATCACACGGCGACAGTTGGGACAGTTTTATTGCGAGGAGAGAGAAGGGGCGAGAGGAGAGAGAGAATGCGGCTCTCAATCACCCTAAAAAAAGAAAAAAAAAAAGGACGAAAGTGAGAGAGAGAGAGGGGGCGGGGGAGGGTTGAAAACAATTATTGAGAAAAAAAGCAAAAAGGAAAATTTGGAATTTGTTGTTTTTTTTTTTCTTCTTCTTTTTTTTTTTTTTTTTGGGGTTAACGTTGTTAATTGATGATGATTATTAATATGTTAATGGGTGGTGGGGGATGTAAGAAAGGCAGAGGAGGAAACGACAAAAGGGAGGCACCGGATTTGAGGGGGGTGCAAAAGCCCCCAATCAACGTCACATTTTAGTTGGACTCGGGAGAAGGGAAGAAGGAAAGGAAAGGAGGAGGAGGAAGGGCAAGTGAAGGAAAGCTCTCTTTTGCAAATTATTAAAAATCACCAATCAATTAATTAGAATTATTTGATTAATTAAGGAAATTTTATTATTATTATAATTATCGTGACGAATGTTAGGCACTGTGCGGTGTGGGATGGTAGTTGGTGGTGGTGTCGACTCATGATTGGATTTATTTTGATCATTTTCCTGTCTCTCTATCTCCTCTGCTTTTTAACGGTCCTAAAAGCGTCACTCCTCGCTTCCTCTGATCGCTTTTGTTGTTTCTTGTTTTCGGTCTCCTCGGCGCGTCGAAATCCGACGACGATTTCTCATGCTTCGATTTCCTAGATGGACTCGTTTTTCTTTTCTTTATTTGGAGCTTCGAGGGATATCGAATTCGTAGGACTTTTCTTGCTTTCCTGGCGTTTCGAGTCGCGGTTTGCGCGAAAGCTGGTAAACGGATAAAACATAAAAGGCGGGCGATGATTTGACACTTGATTCTCAATCCGGAACCGCGTCCTCATTCATTCCACGATATCGGCGACGGTTTGAACGTGTGAGAAAGGTTTGATCGTCAATGGGACGACGCTGCATATTCAACATGGGAAATGAATTCGTGGAAACCATGATGGGGTTGTCCGACTTGATGACTTGGTATCTTTTGATCGCGAGCTCACAGGGTTCGTACCAGTTTAGCTACAGTGCTTGCCGGCTCTCGCTTTTGATTAAAAAATAAAAAAATAAAGACGGAATTGCGGACCTATGATGCCTCGTTAGGATTGAAGTGACATAAACATTCTAAGGTGCACGAGCATACACGCACGCATAGGTCTAGTACATCCCGACTCTTATACCTCATGGGTCCAAACATGGAATTCATTGCATCTAACCCGTGCGTGCGTACCGAAATTCTTCGGAAGAAAATCTTTTGAAAGAGTTTACAAGCTTTCAAACATACGGCCAGCTTATTGAATACAACTCCCTCCACAAAAGGGAAAAATAGAAAAAGGGAAAAGGACAGAGATTTTTTTTTTTTTTTTTTTTTTATATTTTTTTTTTTTTTTTTTTGGGGGTGCCAAGGACCAAGGGGGTGGCGCCAGATACTCTCCTGATGAGAATGAGATTCCGGCGAGGGCCAATTTCTGCATTGCGTCCTGGGAAATTACTGGGGGAGGTTGGATGGACAGATGGATGTGGACAGCATCATCGTGGGAAGGGGAAAGCTTTTTCCACGGACCAAAGCGACAAGGAAAAAAAATCATGTTCGACAGCTGTGAAATCCAATCACCGTCCGTTGAAAGTCAAAGCATCCTCCATTGCATCTTTGCTATTGCTATTGCTATTTTGCTATTGCCAGAAGCCCCAGAGAGAGAGAGAGAGAGAGAGAGAGCTGCCCTGTGTACGAATGCATCTCCAAGATCCATCAACGACGACCACGACCACGACCACGACCACCACCCACAGGAATCAGATGGGACTCATCACCTGTAAACCATTTGAACATATGAAGATGCTTCTTTGGCCTGTGACAATCGTGTACCCTCACACGTTTTATTCGGTTTGTCTTTCCACGGATTCGGTTTCTTGTGAATGCCGCATAGCCGCCACGTCGGGTTCTCAAAAACCGCTCATCACCCGATAAGTGAAATGATAACACAGACATAACGAGTTCACAGTCTCGTCGAGGGAATATTGTCGATTGGAAACTCGAAAAAGTTTAAAAGCCGTGCCCTTTTGGATCATTGATCGGTGCATTTCTTGGTTTTGCTTTCGAGATATACATGGAGAAAAATGAAACTCAAGCCAAAAAGGGAATTAGATGGGACTCATCTTCTGAAAAACTATTTGGAGAGATGACAATCCTTCTTTGGACGATTGATCATCGTGTCCTTAAAACGTTTTATTCGCTTTTTTTTTTTTTTTTTGCCATGGATTCGATTTCCTATGAGTATAGTATAGCCGCCATGTCTAATTCTCGAAAACTGCTCGTCACTTGACAAATGAAATGATGACACGGACACAAAGAGTTCATGGTCTTGTCAAGGGAATATTGTCAATTGGAAACTGAAAATGTTAATAAATCGGTTCCTTTTGGATCATTGATTGGTGCATCTCTCAATAAATCTTTCAAGATATATACGGAGAAATATGAAACTCAATCCAAAAAGGAAAATCTAAATAAAGTTCTATTTAGGTTTTTCTTTTTTGTTTTAGAATGAGCAACAGAGTCCGTAAGACTTGATACTCCCTGACTAATCAAATGGAGATACGATGCAATGTCTCGAGAGCACTTAAGTTTTTTTTTGTTTTTTTTTAAAAGGGGAACAAGGATTCGTGGCGGGGGCGAATCGAGATGGACAAGAAGAATCATATCTCGTAAATTTCTAAGCGACGTAGAAGTGGAGTATCATCTTTGGTTCCTCAAACGGAAAGGAATCGGTTAATATAGAAATGGTGTCTATGCGATGGACATTTTCCGGGGCAGGTGGGCTTGCAAGGTCAACCACAAATGTCATTCGTACATATTTATATATACATATACACATATATATATATGGTACTGACTCAGTACTATATATATATATATATATATATATATATGATGCAGATCTAGCAGATTTAGTGCACATCCCATGCCAGGATCGATATCTCCTCCTAGTCGTGCCTTATTCGATAGGGAAGTTTCATTTTCAGGGCTCGTGCACCGCGCCTTATACTTTAAAATACGACTGCAACATGGGAGGTGAAAAATCTGAACCCGAACAAGTAGAAAGTCAAAAAAAGAGGATGCACAAATGCATATTCAACTCGCCCGTCGCCATCGCGCCGCGTGATCGCGCTGGGGGCGGCCCTTGGCTAGCGATCCCGAACAGCGGGCCCCGCCCGCGAGCTCGGACCGATCCGAAACCGGCGGATGACGTGTGGATCCGGCAGCTGCGAATTGACTCCGTCTCGCTCACGGGTCAAGATAAGATCATTGCCCCTCCCATCCACAGGAGCCGGGGAGCGGTCGCTGTTGGGGCCAAAAGCGAGAGCGAGAGAGCATCCGGTGACTCGAGGCCAGAGCAGCAAATGGGCAATATCCTAATGCCAAGTTGGGGGCGGGGTTGGGGGGGAGGAATTTAAAGTAAAGAATCTACGTGTTCGATTGTGTGCTGGTGCTACGTCCTCATCCTTCTTTTGACAATAAGGCGGTCACTCACCACGTCCACTAGCTGTTGCCCTGATGTGTAGCAATAATGCGCACAAAACAAGGCTGTTTTTTCGCCCTTCTTTCAACCTTCGATTGAGGTTTTTTTCTGTTAGCTACTCGATGCGGTCTGCCAATGTGGGATGAGCTAGAGGACTGCATTAAAAAATAATGGGCACGTAAGTTTTTCATCATTATTTATTTATTTATTTATTTTATTTTTTCTGTTAAAGGTAGGGTTGAGGAGATGGGTACGGGGGCCCATTTGCGGAAAATCCTATCCGAATTGAGTAGGATCTGGTGAGTAGGGGGAGATTAGAGCGGCATCGAGATTTGTTGCGGGGCGCGCTCTTAGATCAGCTGCCTATGGGACGGATGATAGGGGCGCTAGGCTGTTTTAGATAATATTCATTACACACGTCGAGCTGCCATAACGTGGCCTAGAAAGGAGGAGCAAACTCTGGAACGACAATAATGCCTTTGTCCCTCGAGATTCTCGTTAACATAATCCCAGCCTTGCCTCCCTTTTAAGGCAAGGGACGAAAATGGGGACGAGGGTTTGTTGTCGTCAAGATCCCCGCTCGTGCTGCGGTGGAGTAGCGGTTGTTCTGGGGTTATTCTAGAGTCGGGGAGGGGGGCTTGAAGGAGTCGTCTGGAAGGACCCACGGTGGTGCAAATACTGTAAATTGAAGCGCAATAATTGTGGTTTTCCCTCGATTAACCTTGATAAAAGAATTTCGATGACCGCATATCGTATTAATTCCAAGAACCGTGAGACGGGCTTTATTTATTGGTCCCTAGTCCAGCTTTAGAGAAGATTATTGTTGAACTGCGCAGGGTTATCGTTCGCATGTAACCCCTTCGGAGAAACAACATGCACACCAGATATAACGGAGATTAGGGGGGCTATAAAAGAAAAACAAACTCGATATCCATTTACAGCTATCAAGACAACAAAAGCAGCCCTTAACGTCCACATTTTAAGATACCAACTACAGAGGCGAAACAGAGCGTCAAAGGCAGCAAAAGCCCCAATTTGGGGGAAACTTATTTCGATTAAAATACGGAAAAACCTGCTGCATATATCTACACTTCCCTACTTAACAGAAACGAATCGACGACTGACACATCTGACACATCCGACATCCTCAATCTGCTTTCCCGGCATCCTCAGAAAGGGAACCATCAACATCTGCGTTTGATTCGCCGAGGCTGCTAGATCCATTCAGCTGAAGATCTAAACCGCTGACGATATCACAACTCTTCACCGCACTCTCCACTGCAGATCTACCGGACAGGGAGAACAATCCCATGGCAGCAAGACCTCTGCTCGAAAAAGCGTCAACATCCCTTATCCCGCTGTACAGACCCCTGCTTCCAGCAACGACTGAACTTTGCTTCTCATCAGCGCCACTCAGTACAACAGGCAGCATGCTAATCGACTGAGTAACCGTGGGGCTTGAACCACTAATCAGAAGGCGCAGAGTTTCTCTCGCACCCTCTTCAACCACCGGGTTCAGGGGCCCAATGGCAGTCGTGACAGTGGGCCCCGCGCTCACCAGGTAACCTTGTCCTGCGGAGCAGAAATCAATGACTGGAACATGAACAATCGAATCGCACATCAAAGGTGTAAAGGTCGGAATTTGTTGGGAACTAGGCTTTGGTAGACAGGCCAACGGATCTGGAAGAATAGTTGGAAAATCTAGCGGAGGAAGGTCTCCCAAGTTTAAAGGTGGTGTCGCCATCAATAGACTGGAGGGTACAGGAGGTAGAAAAGAAGATAAAGATGGAACCAAAAATCCATCTGAAGCAGAAGCACGTTCAGGAGGTGGATCTGGGTGTTCCAGGGTCGATGCCCCGGGAGGGCACAGACAGTAGTATGGGGAGAAAATGGGTTGACATAAAGAAGGGACTTGAGACGATGTGCTTAAACAGGGTGGGAATGTCAATTTCCCTAGTGATTCCAGGACATCGGAAGGAGTGAGGGAATTATTCTCCGGTGAATCTTGAGTTTGAAAGATGTTGCAAGAACTTGAATTGAAAGTATCAGCAACCATTGGTAAAGCAGCTGACAAGTTGTCAACTGCTGCGAAGTGATTTTCCCCAAGCTTCCTCAACTTCTCCCTCGTGCTCCTTGTGGTCAAGTTTCTGACAAGACCTTCTTTGAACGAACTTGCTCTGGGACTGAGGCCTTGATGGCATGAATTAGTTTTTACTATTTGACTGCTGGCATAGGGGGGGCGAAGGGATTTAGATGAAGTAAACGATTGTGTATTTTCGCTTGCATTGGGAACATCAGTCCCAATACCATCTGATAGCATTGGGATGCCTGAAGAGCTAGCTTGGCTTTTACTTACAACCGATCCCATTAGATATGCTCGAAGGTGAATTGCAAAGCACTCAAGACGTGACCCATCAATTCCAGTCAACTCAGCAACAGTAGGTCTCTGATTGAGTAAATCCCTCATCTGCGATGGCAAAACAAGGAAATACATATATGATTAGCATCCAACTTTTCAAAGAAACTATGACCGTTGAAAATTGACATTCCACAGAAACTTGACATGATTCAACCTTTTCATTTAGGCGCTACACATCCCCCATACAACAGGATAGGTTTTTCAACTTATTATAGTGTCAACAACACTAAAAGGTAACGACTATTCCTCAATAAAGCATTTACAAATGCCCCACAGCTAATCACTCTTTAAGTTCATCATAACTAACTAAACATCTTTCACTTGCACTTTCCTGCAGGTTGTCAACACATAAATTGAGCGTACCCACAATAATTAAATGCAAACCTTACCTTTCTAAGCAATTCAGTTCCCAAGAGCTTTGATTTCTCTGAGCACCAAAAGTAAAATGCATTTCCATCCAGAACTTTGAGAACAAATGATCTACCCGAAGCATCTTCAGATATTTCCTCAATTACAACGAAAGAAGATTCAATAGAGCTCCTTAAAGTAACTAGCCTCTCTGTCTGACCATTGTCCCCAACAAATGACAAGCGCAAATCAGATGTTGGCAGAAGACTCAGATTTAAGTTCCCCTGTGTCAATGAAAGAACGAAACAGGAAATGGATTCTCAGAAACAGTCCGGCTAGATAAATTTACTGGGGAAAATATTGATGCAAAAACGCATGGATGTGGAAAAATTGGTATATTTCCATGAAAAAAGAATCCACCCCATTTACGAAAGTACAATTTTAAGTGAGGAAAACTCATCTTATGACGAACCATTATAACTCTTCGATTTGATTTGACTATGAAATGCAACATGCATTCACATGAACTGTCAGTTTTTTTTCCATTATAACCTTTATTGCACTTGCCGGACTATTCATTTTTTTCCAGGTGAAAACATTAAAAAAAAAAAAAAATTGCTATTCTCTAGTAATTTAACGGACATTCAACCAAGACACAATCAAAACTGTCAGTTTCTCTGAGACAGGTGAGAAATTAGCTAGCTAGTGAAAGAAAGATCACTATAGCAATGTGTTAACGACTAATAAACAAATCTCCTTCAAAAACACTAAATGGAATTTTTTATCGCCCGTCACATACATCATGGATTTAGCTCAAGATCTTCTTTAATTTTTTCTCTTTTGCTGCATATCTCAAGACTTTGGCTAAATTTCTCAGGTAACGTTACCTAAAAAAGAATCCATCATGTATCCTTCTAACTGCAACCTAGTCTGTACATGCTTATTCTGGCTGCACCTATGATTTTGATTCCAGGACATCTTACAAAAGATATTTCATTTGCATAACTTTTAAACATCCAAAATAACTCCAGAAATTCTAACAATATCCGGAAAGACCAAGCAGTTCCGGGGATGAGCACCATGCGGTGAGACAGATATAAACAGCAAGCACCATCAATGTTCAAGGAAATGGAGAGGTAATCTTGACAGATTACAAGGGTAATATAAAAACTCAGCGCATATAACTTTTAATTGTCAAACGCACGCAATGACAACAAATTGACTGAAGAGAACTTGGTGAGATCAGAGTTGCAATATCATGAGACCTACCTAAATGACAAGCATAAGAACAGAAATAGTCACTATCATTTTATATTTGTGGAATTCAGATCCTATATTCAATCAAAAAGCAACAGTCGACACTATAATATAGGAGCATGAAACTACCTTGACTCCCCTTTAATTCAGAGATCATAATAAGATACGCCCACTTCACCTACAAGTCAAAAGACATATTTATTGGGGAGGATGAACATGGTTACCAACAAGAAGCGACAACATCAATCCTCAACTTAAGATTATTTTCAGTGATATCATGGACCGTACGCAATGTTGATATTATTCAAGTATTCTCCACCATTTCTTGGAATATATTCTAGCAAACAACATTCAAGAACTCCTCAATTCGAAGACTCTGATGCTATGACATAATTGACATAATTGTCAAGAGGGTAAATTTTTCGTTGTGAAGAAAGCATAGTTGGGTACACATACACTACGGTCTATCAGCCAATATTCCTGCCACCAATATCTATATCCATATGTATCCCAAAAAAAAAAAAAAAATTGTATAAAGCAGAGAACCACATCAGAAAACGCAAAAACTGTTATGGTCCAATATCTGAGGTTTGCTTTACACGAACTTACTGGTATATCAACACGTGTCATATACTTTCATCTACAATATTTTAAACCAGCTGCCTGCAAAGAAGTCTGACAACATGATCTCCTGATAAGCTGCCCACAATTAGCATTACATAGCTAGCTATAATAGAAACCAAAAGACAGAACTCCACCGCATAAACTGGCAGGACAAACTACCAAATTCCAAAAAATGAAGATAAGGAACAATAGGAACATAAAAACAGCAAACACACTCCTTGTTAAACAATTCTATAAAAATCATCAGAAGAAAGGTTATCACAACACAAAACTAACCAATGCTCAATCAAAACACACAATATGCACTCACTTCAAAATGGAAGCTTATGAGAACTACATCCCACATGAAGGGAAAAGGATACAAGACGGAAAACACAGCACTTATATGCAATAGCATCAGAACATAAACATCAACTCCTAATAAAACCAATTCTAAGCTTGTTAGACTTCCAGAGGTACTAGGCATCCATAAAGCAACTGAGAAACGAAAAGGAAAAACCACATGATGACATACAAAATTCCAATAGCAAACCAATGAGCACCGCTGGAAAAATTAGTCGGCAGCTGAACTATCTATACTACTGGAAAACATTGGCAACTCATCAGCAGAAACCAAAGTTAGCTGCTCACAAGCCAACAGACAACTCACATACAATAATCCGAAAAACAATACAGATCGGGACTTCATTTACCTTGTCGAGGTGGGGCAAAGAAGAGTCCCTCGCTTGTTTATCTTGCCAACTCGAATTGAAACAAGTGGCATGCAGAAGCATCTGGCCAGGATTCCAACTTCCGCAGGCTCAAAGTGCTGATGATTAGGGAAAAACAAAAGCAAATCCGATGAGCCAAAGTCAAGCGATAACACGAACAAATTAACCACATCATCTCAACTACGACGCACTCATCCACTATCTCATAAGGATCTCTAAACCAAATTGAAAAGAGACTCCTATCATCAGTAGCACGGTAAATCGTTTATCCCTCACAGACCATCAAAATATAGCCATACATTCTATATAGGTCACGATTAACTCGAAATTAATCCTCAGCATCAAAATAAGCAAAAACCCTAACACTACGAGCCAGATAGGCTCCAAATCCCGATCGAAACAACGAGTACCTGACTGAGGTGAGCCAACAACCGATCCTCAGCCGCGCTGCTCGTCCCGGTCGACTTCAACAGCGGCTTCAATCTCTCATCCGCGCGACAGGCGCCCATCACTTGCATATCGAGCGCCTGCAGCCACTGCAGGAACCTATCCTCCCGACCGCTCCGCTGCATCAGCAGATCTCCGTCGCCGTCCCCGGCGAAAACGTCCGCCAGCCGCTCCGCCACACCAATCTCCTCGCCGGCCCCGCTCCGCGAAGCCCCCGAGCCCGGCCGGGACTCCGCCGAGGAGGACACATCCATCGGCGACGACTCGCCGAGCCCCTCGCGGCCCGGCTGCGCTCGGCGGTTCTCGTCGCTTTCTCTATCCCCGGAGCTGGCCATGGCGGCGAATCACGATGTGCGCCGCCGAGGATTCACGCGGCACCGGTCGAAGATCCTCGCGGCGGCGGCGGCGGCGGCGGATCGGAGGAACGCGGATTCCGAGGTCGGCGACGGCGAGAATCGCCGGCGAGAGAGGGATTGAGAGAGGGAATAATGTGGAAAGGGGGGAAGGGAATATTCGAGGGCTTCGATTTCCTTCCTGGCGATAGCGCAAACCAAAATGAAAGGTCGTGAGGGAAACAGAGGAGATCGATTTATATAAATACACGCAAAAACGGAGGCACGAATTTATATTTTAAAAAGACAAAAAAAGGAAATCGGGGGGGAAAAAATAAATAAAAGATCGGACGGACTCGAGAGGCGGTTTATGGAATGGGGGATTAGTTTTGAGTTGGTTTGAGATCCAGGGCATGATTGCGTGCCCCCACGTCAGCTCGCCTTGGGGAGGTGGGGCCCGGTCTTCGTTTTTGTTTTGGTCCGTGCCTGGGTCCCACGTGAAAACCGTCGTTCGAGCGTCGTGCTGACTCAGCACGGGGCCCATCCGCCAATTAGGTTTTAGCGGATGATTGATTACTGGGATGCTGTTGATTAGTTTCCACGGGGTGGTTCGGTTCCCGATTATTCCTATTCGGGAACCGTTGACTCGTTTTCGAAATTTTTATTAGTCACCTCTTATGAAAAATTGACATAATACATATATATACTTGAAGGGATAACGAATCATTATTAATAGAGTCATAAATATATTAATATATTTCATAGATTGTAACAAGTAATCTCCTTTTTGATTAATAGAGACATGTTAATCCACATTAAATAAGTACTCTTGTGAGTCATGACGTTAGTTCGGCTCACTTATTTAATATAATTTTAACTTGTCAACTGAATCATTTCTCAATTCACATTTGAAAAATTGCAAAACATCGAGATATTGTATTTCAAGGTCCAACTCCTTAAAAAACATTGACTTTGTCTCATATAAACGTACCGAATTTAGTTTAGATTTTAATAGTAATTCGAACTTTTTCTCGTTTCATGAAAGAATACAGAGAAAGATCGAATTAGGTCATAATTCTAGTCCGAGCATTTTTTTCATCTCATAGAATTGCTTGTAGCGACTCCAGTCGATTCGAAATTCGACCCTCGTTAAGTTGGTGAATAAAACATATTTTGAATGTAGTCTCTAAATGGGAATTAGATTTGAATACTGATCGAAAGTTGGTGTTCTTGACAAGATAAAAAAAAAAAAAAAGGTCCATATCGGAGGAGACCTAACCTATACTTAATGCTCTCCATTTTTTTCTACCTCGTCACTCGAGCCTCTCGGTCTGTCATTATACCTCGAGAAGTAGAAAGAATTACAATCCCCATCCCGCCTAAAATTCTAGGAATTCGTTGATAGTTCGAATAGATTCGTAGGCCAGGCCTACTGATACGTTTTAAATTTAAAATAGTTCGATAGGGTCCTTTCCTATTCCTTCTATGTCGTAGGGTTAAAACCAAAAAATATTTGTTGTTTTCCTGATGCTTCCTCACGTTTTTGATAAAACCTTCTCTTAAAAGTATTTTAACAATGTTTTCCGTGATGTTAGTGGATGCTATTTGAATCGTCCCTTTTCTATTCATGTCAGCATTTCGTATAGAGGTTATTATGTCAGCAATAGTGTCCCTACCCATGATAAACTAAAATTTTGGTTGCCTCCCATTTTTGATATAATCAACATGCTATTTTTTATTTCTTTTTTTTTTTTTATATTTTTGTTATTAAATAAAGGGATATGCGTCCGATACAACCTAATCCACTAATTACTCTATTTCATCCAAATACTATGTATAATATAACTATATTATGTATGATCTCATCTTATAATACCTCAGGTGCTAATGAAACTATTTTAGTGAAATTTAACTGTCTCAATTCTCGGGCAATCGCACCAAAAACTCGAGTTCCTTTTGGATTTCCTTCTTGATCAATCACAACTGCAGCATTATCATCATATCGTATTATCATACCGTTGTTACGTTTAAGTTCTTTACAAGTACGTACAATTACAGCTCTGATCACCTCTGATCTTTCTAGAGGTGTGTTTGGTAATGCTTCCTTGATCACAGCAACAATAATGTCACCGATATGAGCATATCGGCGATTACTAGCTCCTATGATTCTAATACACATTAATTCTCGGCCCCACTGTTATCCGCTACATTCAAATGGCTTTGAGGTTGAATCATATCATTTTTGAATCTGTTCTTTCAATGTTAATGCAAAGGGTGAAGTAAAAAAAAAAAAAGAAATATTGTTTGCCAAAAAGAAACCTGCAATTTTTTTTTTTTATCTCCAAGACTTCTTTTCCTATCCCGAAATAATAAATTGAGTTCGTATAGGCATTTTGGACGCCGCTATTGAAATAGCCTTTCTGGCTATATTTTCTGCTACTCCGCCCATTTCATAAAGTATTTCGACCTGGTTTAACGACAGCTACCCAATATTCAGGGAGATCCTTTACCCGAACCCATACGTGTTTCCGTAGGTCTTACCGTAACTGGTTTGTCTGGAAATATACGTACCCATATTTTTCCACCACGGCGCACATTTCTTGTCATTGCTCGTCGCCCTGCTTCTATTTGTCTAGATGACCATCGGTTTGCACCGTGACAGGGGGAAGTCCGGAAGTGGCGAAAGGGCTGTTTAGCTAATCCATCGAGACTCCACAATCGTGGAGAGTGATATTTCTGGTCATGGCAGGATCGTAGAAAGGGCAATATACAAAATAAAGAATATCAGTGAACCCATCACCAGATCAGATCAAAATGACCGTCAACATGACCTTTCGATCAGTAACACAGATTAAAGAAACACAAACCAACGCAGAAAAAGCCCATCTCAAGAGATCTTGGAGACATTTGGGCAAATGCAGCACAAGGCGCAATCCAGGCAGCATCTAGATGATGGTGATATATGTATGTGATGGCGTCCATCAATGCAGTCGACAGAAATGAATGCATCAGACTAAGGTGCAGCGCCGGCCCACACATGATGCACAGGTTTTCACAAGCTGGTGAATGCCTGGCATGTAAACACTGCAGCTGAAAAGTTAAAATCCACTTCACTTTGCTCCAAAAAAAAGTCAGAAGTCAAAATCATTCTGTAAGTGAACATTTGTGTTCGATTCAGAACAATCGAGTAATCAAATTCCTGTCTAAGTGATCTCCTGTTTAAATAAGGTGATAAGCTACAAGCCTACAAATCATTTGCTCTTCTTCGGCTCTTTGTTGTACTCGTTTATTAGTGCGTCAACATCTTTCGAGAAGAGACCCTCCACCAGAATCCCGTCCTTGGTAAACCTGAAGCATTAAGAAAACTAGAAAATCAGCCACGAAATATATCTGATGCAGGAATACTGTGAAAGCAAAAGCAATATTGAGTGTGGATATGCAAGGGATGGTTAGTGTACACCCATCAGCAAGCACTGTCTCCAGGCTCCAATAACATGAGAGAAAGTGCATGAGAGGGGCTTTGTGAATACAGGCGTGCGTGAGCATGTATGTCTGAGAGAGAGAGAGAGAGAGAGAGAGAGAGCGAGAGACCACTGAGTGACGCTCTTGGTTAATTCCACTGGCTTGTTTGCTGCAATTGACTTCGGGTCTGCACTCGCTATGGTAAGTGTGTACAAGTCGGAGAATCTTGGTAATTTTGAAGACACCACCAGTCCAGTGCTGTTAAAGGAGCCCTGCATGGAGTAAAAGAAAACAATACTTTGCCTCAGATAATCCCCTCTGCCGCAAAGTACTGAATGGATAATCTTGGGATATAAAGTTTTTGGTTTCTTCTGGCTAAGTTCACAACTCACAAGGCCTAGCAAAAAAGGAAACAGAATATTCCAGCCGATGCATCAAATAAAAGAGAACCTTAAGTTTAAATAAGTCAGGGACACCAAAACTCTGATAATGATGTCTACAACAAAAAGAACCTTCAACTTAAGCCAGACAAGCCAACGCTCCATGGATTGGAAAATACATGACATAGTTTGCAACAAATTCTATTACGTCCATTCAAACTCTAGCGCCATCTAAAGAGGCGATGCCCACTTCACATATTACTCAAACAATTTCAAAACAAATGAATGATGTTCTGACAAACTATCTCGTATATGATTACCATAAAAGACAGTAAAAAGTGGATTAGCAAATTGAGATACAAAAGAAGATATGACTCTCTAATTTAAAGATAACCACAGAACACTATAGGCATAGAAGAAATATTTCATCTCTACAACTCACTGAAGAGAGATGCTAGTAACAATCATCAAGATCAACAACCACAATATATTAATACTGAGAATGGATAGCCAAATGCAAAAAATTTCAAGATAGAATTAAGGAAATGGAGGTCGAATTTACTATGTCATCAGATATGTGCAGAAAATTGCCTGCCATAGCAAAAGCAAGAATCTTAAAGTGATCACTAGGTCAAACCAGACTTCCATCAGCCAAGACATGAAGGTGGGTTTTCCTGACTTTGCATATGTAAAGAAAAGGAGGGATACATATGAGTGAAATGACAAAGGTCCATATATCCATCAATAGCGTCACCAGCTAAGGCCCCTCAATGACCACTTAGTGATAAAGGAGGTAGAGGTGCAGAGACAGCCAATCTATCATGAAAAGTAAAAAAGGGTACATGCGAGAATTGGTCGGGGGGTATCTAGAAAGCCCAAATCACGAGAAGGTACTTGAATCCTTAGTTGAGAGGTAAAGGATGATACCTAGTATCAATACTCATTTCCAGGTGAAATGCCTGCTTCTTGCTGAGATTAACCTAAGTTAAATGGAGTCTTTTGCTCTTATGAGGATATACAAATCAGAGTTTACTACTAATATTTTGACTTGCTCAGCTCTTTGGACCAAGCCTGGCTGAGGAGCTCATATTTCAAAGAGATATGCCCCTACAACATTCCTTTCAAATGATAATTACCATACTATGAGTCTGTAATCCCCACATTTTCATGAAACAGGAAACACAGAAATGTTGTAAATTATACGATCTATACTCTAGAATCAGACACGGTAAGGAGGGAATAGAAGTTTACACAATTCCAAAACGAGCTTTCCATCAACAACAATTTCAAAAGTTTACAGAAATGTAAAAGCAAATATAGGCAATTTGCCACTAATTATCTTCAAACTTAAATTACTTTATGCCCAGGTAGTATCAAAATCAGAATATAGAATACAACTCAATAATTCAAAAGCTATATGCCAAGAAGAAGCACATCCCAAAACATACATTTAATTTTTCAGAAGTTCAGTAAAGCTAGTATTTAAATAATTAAAAAGCATGAAAGGGTTGAAATATGAACAAGATTTCATAAAAAAATTTTGAGTCATAACATTAATTAAGTTTCTCCCTCATACATAGCACAGGTTTGAAATGCTAGCTAATAAAATTATGGACCTAAATAATCTTCATTGGAAAATTCGAGAGATCTTTCTGTTAAGAAAGAAGGAAAGATACAACAGGGCCAAAGCACTCCCCCCCAAAAAAAAAAAAAAAACAAAAACAAACAAACAAACAATTTGAACTTGAAAAGCTTCATAACCTGCCTTTCAAATACTCAAACCAAAAAAAGTTCCAATTCTCATCCATCATTACCACATCATTACCAACAAGCTTCTTCAAGAATCTAGAGAGTTAACAGTAACAAAACAACCCTGGATACACTGTGTATCCACACTCACAAGAAAAAAGGAGTACTAGATCTGCTGCTGAGGGTAAATACTCTTCATATTTATTTGAAATTAAAATTTTCAACATCTTAAGGTCAAATACTGCATCTGACATTCAAGACACAACCCAAAATATGCACACGAGGTTTCACATTTGCCAATGGCTAACATAGATGAAAATAGACAAGCACATGCAAGAACCACAATATAAAACTCATAACTTAAAACATGGTCAAGTAATAACATCACAGCACAGTAGGGTGAAAAACAAAAAGAAGTAGAATAAGGTAGAATGTCGGCGACATCGGTGTATAAGAAGTCATCCATTCTATGAAACAAGTAAACTCACCACAGGGGCATAGGTGAACATAATGGCATTCTTCTCCTTGGTGTATATGAGCAGCTGCAGTATACCATTGAAAACTATATATGTGCCAGAATTAAGGATCACGATCTCTAAATGAAATAAAATGTGACAAATTTCAACAAAAAAAAATCCCTCTTCATTCCTGACTTTGAAGAGCATCTCTTTTCACACCCCCCACTCAGGCATTTCAATCTATAAGTCCTCGTCCAATTCAGAAAGCAAGAAAACAGAACGGTCAACTTTTCCCACAAAAAACGAAGGCAGAAAATGAGGAAAATCAGCACGATGGCCTTTCCCTCCTTCGCATTTATCTACTGAACAAGCAACCAAAAAGATCATACATAAAAAAATCCCAACTTTCAGCGCAGCACAAAAAAATCCCCAAACAAACCACTCAATTTGCAAACACTCCACCTCTCCACGTAAAAAGACAGCGGCGGTTCCATCAAATCCGCAACATTCAGTCCACTTTCCCGGAAATCGAACACACAGAGGACGCCAAACGAGCGAGAAAGAACAAAAGAAGAAGAAAGGATATAATCCGATGCAGGCGATCAAGAAGTCCCGGTTCTCGGGGAACTTCTTCTTGTAGAACTGGGCGAAGAGGGCGATGACGATGATGACCGCCCCCATCAGCAGCCTCACGTTGCTCATCCGCACGTCCTCCGCGTACCCGCGGCTCTTCACAATCTAGACAAAATCAGACCACAACAACGACAGCAAGAATCACCGATCGCGCCCAAGAAATCGAGCGACTGAAAACGAACGGATCTGGGAAAAGGGACGACGACGGAGGAAGGCCCAATTAATTGGCGAACGCCTCGATTGATCGGTTACCTCGGAGACGGACTCGTCGAGAATGTGCTTGATGGAGTGCTGATCCAGGAGATTCGCCTTCTTCGCGTTCTTGCTCGCGGCTTCCGGCGTGGTTTCCGGCATCTTCGAGCGCAAGCGTTTGCTTTGTCCGAACAGAGAGAGTAAGGGGGAAGGAGGAGGGGTTTTGGTTACTCGGTACTCGCGACCGCTTCTTCTCTGGTCAGCGGGGGGTTTCCGAAGTCCGATGAGGATTTATATAACGCATGCGAAATGGGCACCCTTTTGTTTTCGTCTTTTCGCTATATATATTAAGATAGGCTGGGCTTTTTAAGGAATTGTTATTCGTCGAAAATGAATTGGTTGGAATTATTTTTGGACCTCCGTCGCATGCGATTGGGGAAATTGTACAGAAGTTCTTAAACTTATTATGTTTTACCGATTCAGTCCTAAATTTTTTGATTTAATCTATTAATTTTAAACTTATTGTATTTGTTCCCATTTAGTTATAAACTTTTTGATGATTTATCAATTTAGTTTTTTCCACTAATTTTGGCTTGAAATCGCCGATGTGGTGATTTACTCAGTGCCAGACATCCTATGTGGCGATCGGTCTTAATATGGATAATTTTTATTTTATTTTTTAATTTTGTGTTTTTTTTTTTTAACCCGTTCCTTTTCCGGAGCGATACTAGCGCAGACCGCGATTAAGACCCACCACCATGACACCGCGATTAAGACCCACCACCACGACACCGCGCTTAAGACCCACCATCACGACATCGCGCTTAAGACCACTTGTGACAACGTTGGGATTCGAATTCGTCCCTTTCATGAGAAGGACAGAGCTCGAAGCCAACGCCGCCACCACATGGGGTGGTATTTTTTTATTCTTTTTTAATACCCTGGGCTAGCGATCGCTAGTGACTGGCCAAGCGAGGGTCGATGGCCTAGGGTCAAGTAAAAAAAAATTATAAAAGAAGAAAAAAGAATAAAAAAACTTAAAATTTGAAAATTGTTTACATCATCAATACAAATTATACCTCATAAGATGGGTGATGACTGCTTTTCTAATCAAAATTGGTCAAAAGATTAAATTGACAAATTTTGAAAATGTTTAAAATTAAATTGACACAATTGAAAAGTTTATAACCGAATTAACATAAACATAATAGGCTTATGACTAAATTGGTCAAACTAAAAAGTTTAGATTGAATTGGTAAGAGTGTAATAAGTTTAGGATTTATTTGGTAATTTTCCTACCTATGATTTGTGGAGGGACAAGAAATAATTTACCCAAAAAAGAATGAATGATTCACTTTATAGTCTGTTCAAGATTCCAAACTCCAATTTTTTTTACAACTAAACACAAGGGTTGAACTCATTGCAAGACTCAACCCAAAATTTAGAACATAAGTCGACAATAGCCATGCACCACTTAAGTTTGCTTCCTAGAAGCACATTTCCCTTTCAAGAGAGGATTCGTAGCATGTCAAGCCTTATTAATGTTCATTCGCTTTGCATCATATTAAATCATGTACTCCATTGCTTGTGTGGGCTTTTGTGAATTCTATGAGTTTCATTCTTTGAAATAATGAGTACTAATCACTAAGGTTGCCTCAGTGACCACCCTTTCCATATGGGAAGGAAGATGTGGAAAGTTCGATTTGCCAATTTTTCAAAGAGGGCTGGGGATGGGGACATTTAGGGTGCATGACAAAATTTCTGAAACAAAAATTGATTTATCAATTTCTATTTCAGAAATTAAGAAATTAAAAATTTTAGCTTTTGATTTCTTTTTCAAATCTATTTCTGGAATAGAAATCTGTTCTAGAAATAGAAAAATCAAATTGCATTACCAAATGGATTTTTATTCCAAACCCGTTCTAGGAAACGAGAGAAATGTAGAAGTAGAAATTTTATCATACGCACCCTTAGTTTCAAACTTGAGGATTGACTTTCACGCTCTCCAAGGGGACAAAATAAAAGTATAAAAGTGATTTGAGAGTTAAAGCATAACATATCAAAAGAAGAAGAAGAAGTAGGGAGTCTTAATAGCAAGAAGTAAGGAGCATTGATAGCTTAAGTACCCGAACTTTTGTCTATTTTATATTCGAGTACCTAAACTTAAATTAATACCTCAACTTTCAATATTTAACTCGTTTTAAAGACATATGTTATATTGATTGTCATGTAATGTAACTTTGCTAACGTAGTATACAACTATGAAAAAACACCACTCAAAATAGCATTAATCTGTGATAATTGCTAAGAAGCTGTTTCATCCGATATTAAGCTGTTGTGGTTTTAAAACGTTCCACCACACACACTAGTTAGATCTCTCCATTCGGGATAGTAACACGTTAGCAACAGCACTAGACAGGTCGATATGCGTAGCACCTAGCATCCATCATTTATGAGTAGGACTATTGGGGTATCTGACCCCATTCGCTCCCCGAGATTACTCCTTTTTTCTATTGTAGTTGTTGGTGGAGTGAAATCAGCACGCATCTAATGTTCCCATCTTGTTCCCCTCGCTCGTCTTTCTTTTCCGAGGTTTATCGCATTCACCTCAAAGTTCTAATTGGCACTTTCCCAAATCACGACACGAACTAGGGGGGTGTCGAGCGCCCTTCGAGTATAATAAAACACGCAGTGCGCCACCCCAGAACATCAATAGTATGGGAATGAAAACCGAGAAAAAGAACAGGAGAAAGAAGAGAATCTAAAGTCTGTCTAGCTATACTGAGAAAACAAAGGGGAATCGCACATAAATTCCACAATCGGATTGTCAGCAGAGGGAACCAATCGTTAGCATCTTGCGAAATACAAACAATAAGACCTGCCTTGACACGGATTATTTCCGCATTCCCCCTCCCACGCGTGTGTAATTGATAAATTACCTAAATGAGTCGCAGAATGAGCAATGGTGCAACAAAGGAAGGCACAGAGAGGCAGGGAGAGAGATTCCCGTCATGGGGGTTTCGACCTCGAGGCATCAACACCATCTCCAGCTAGCAGGGACCGAGCCCCCCTCACAAGTTCTTCCTTGACCATGAACAACACAGCTGCAGCAAGCACGCTCTGAACAATTTTAGTACTCATTCCTTTGTAAAAACCATAGAGGCCTTCATAGCGTATCATCTTCAAGATGGCATCTGATGTGCCTGTATTGAAGAAATGAACAAGTGCAGCATCAGTACACATGGCATGTCACGGGAGGGGAAAACAAGAGTGACGGGCATGACAAGATTGTATGATTACAATCTTTGAGATATATCATAAAATGCATTACAATATCTGGATTACGCATATGTATTGGCTTGCAATCCCATTAAAGAATAGAATAGTATGAGAAACATCAGCAAAACGCAATAATAACCTTTATAATGATGCCTTTTGTCTCCAGTAGTGGCCTGTTTAGCTTGAAGCCTCGCCTGCATAGACAAGGGAGATCTATGAGGAAATGAAACGGTCAGAAATTTCAGTCTTTTATTCCCTCATATTTCGAAGAAATTAACACAGGGTAATTGGAATTGATTTTGCAGTGTATAAACTTCATCAGCATGCTTATCGCTATAAAGAAAACAGAAAAAGAAGACTAGCTTTCCTAAGTTCCACTTCTCCCTTGATCTTCAAGTAGCCTTCCTTACATAAATATTAAATTTCTGTTTGCTAGTCATATTTTCCTGTACCCAAAATCAAAATTTTCCTCCAGTGTATAAAAGCCAGCCGGTCATTTTCAACATGGTTATTCCTTTTCAGCCTTGACTGACTCCACAAATCTTAAAGACAGCATAGAAACATCATTACTTAATTGTGGTTAAAAAGAAAAGCAGACACATAACTACTTATATTGCTTAGCCAATGAAAAAAGTAGCAAACTCAAATCATGTCTGGAAACATAAAATGTTTCACGAGCTAACAATAAATTGCTTGAAACTTCAGATGCACAGTTATTCAGTCTTTATACAAGCCAAGGTAACTAACCTTGACAACCAGAAGAGGATATGTCACGACAGTGGCACCAAGCTTAGCCAGGGCTCCCAGGAGGAAGATCTGGCAAGAGGAAATTTTTATTAATCAGGGCTGAGAGAGTGCTTGCAGAAATAAGGCAATACAAAGAAACACAACTCTTTCATGAGTCATTAAGTTGGCAAAAAGTGGAGATCAAAGTCACCTCCAGAGCAGTTGGCGCACTCTTGCCCTTCAATGCACGTCTCTTGTTTAACTTCTTTAACATAGTTTCATACAGCATGAACTGAATGGAAGGATTACTTACCTGTATATATCAGAGAGAAAAATCAATATTACCACCTTTGCAAATACAAAAGCCATCTCGTTCATACCATTATCAATGTAGGGAATACACCTTTCCAGAAACCCCAAAATCCAGCTTCACCGTACACTTCTTGAATCTGTTCAATGTTAATAGGCAGAAGAAGATGAGTAAACAGAAGAGAAATTATAACATAAATCTCAAATCATCAGATAAGGAAGTCAGATTCATATACAGACAGTAAAACGCCACCGATTCTATTTCTAGATAAATAAATTCCCAAATTCAACAGTAATTCTCTTGCTTATTAGGTCTCGCATGAAATATACGTCTCTCAAAAAGATTACCAATGAAAACTTAATTTTGCTCTCTTCAGGTACCAAAACTATATTAACCATTTGCCTCATAGTAAACATACAATCTCTAAAAGCTCAGATGCTTCTCAGCTCACTCAGCATTCAATAATATTAGGGTTATTCACATCAATGGGAAAGCATGCTCATGCAGAATACCACCATTAAATTAAGTACACAGATTAGAGGGGCAAGGAAGGTTACTCTGATTTTCAACCGGACCAATGGATGAATAAACTAGACTAAAAATGAAGCTCGTAATCACTTCATCACTCAGTCTGCCATAAGTGGCATCAAAGGTTGAGTTCAACTAGTTCTTCTAAATTATACATAAGATCATCTTTTGGCAAGATAGAGCCCAATGGGGGAGAGAGTCAAACATGAGAATGCCGCTGTGCATTAGGTTGCTCCATACAAAGTCAAATTACTGAATATATGAACATTTTATACACATGCAAGGGCACAAGCACACACTACAAAGACCACATTCACACAGGAAAAGATATTTAGCTGCTTCTGGAGTAGACATTCCATTTCATCCAACCAAATCACTGTGTGCCAAGCATTGAAATAAGGAAATTCAACCCTTGGCGCATGGTAATTGGCTTGATAGACAAGATCATGATGCTCCTACCAGCTAAATTTTGGCATTTAATACATGCTCTAAAGATAGAGAAAGCATATGAGGTGCTACCGTCCGCACTGAAAGAAGTTAATAAGGGAAGACGAGAGGGTACTAATTTTAAGTGATTCCTCTAAGGCCAAAAAGGAGAAGAACCTACCACATGGCCAGTTCCATAAGGAGGAGGCTCTACAGCAGCCAGAATTGCATCATCTGGAGCAGCCGTATCTAATTCAGACTTCTTTGAGATTTTTGAGTGAGTCTGCAGGTCCACAAAAAGTTGTTTCAGAAAGGGACTGCAAAGCAGCATTCGTCTGTACTCACATGCACAATACAAGCTACATTTACTTCTATTAGTTCAAAGTTACCTCAGACAATCCCTATCCCCTCCTTCAACCCCCTTACCACAAACAACAACAACACATACACACGCACAAAAGAAGAAAAAAAGCACTCTCTTGTTGAAATATCCAGCAGTGCAATGCAATGGTTCCCTGAATCATTACAGCAATGAGACAAACCAAATGGCTTCATAGCCAAACATATTACCCGTCAAATGGAAAAAGAAATTTCCAATTAAAAGGTATGTAAGACAAGATTTCACAGGAAATTAAGATGAAAAGGATGGTAGCTTGGATAGGCATTATAATATGAAAACTTGACCCAAACATTTTACTTTCGAGCACAAAGGAACCTTGAGCTAATCTGGACAAACCACTCACCTGCATTCGGGTTACAACTACCCATATTGGGTTTGTTAGCAGGACATTTATGCACCTGCAAAGAGGAGCCGACCAGTTAATTATGATAAAAAATATACAGCGAATTCAATGCATATATTAAAGAGAGCTAGCAAGAAGTAGAATAATATCAGCGAGAAGTAGACTATTATCAGTGAGAAGTGCCAGGTCTAAACCCGATTAGGGACCCCAACAACAGAAGCTGACAAATGTTCAAATTTCTGTTTAAAGTCCCCACTATCACAGCCAAAAGAATGGGGAAAATAACAACTCTGATTCCTTAGCACATTATACTGCAATGAGAACTAAAATAGGAGCAGAAAAAACCTATCTTAGCAATTAAAGCAGCCAAAGTATCAAACAAGCACCCACTACCATACATGTGTATTCTCACAACTCGATCATGATTTTCAGGGGGCAAAAAAAGGATTTGGTAAAATGACTATGTGGTAAATATATGGCGTTCACCCTGAATGTGCATTGTAGAGAACAAAAAAATTACCCAGATAAAGCAGCCACCATGAGTGATGAGAACATCCCAACTGTTCCATCACCCATCCCTTTCTTCCTCTGTTCAAGTGCAGCAATTTCTGCTTTCTTCCTGAATATTTGATAGAAATAATAGTAAACACCCTGTAGCATGAAAGTTGCAGGTACATAAGAGATCAAAAACTTTACAAAAAAAAAAAAAAAAAAAAGTGTTTCACATGAAATAGATTCTCAAAAGATGTCTAAGATTTTGCCCACATTAAATAGTTTCTGAGTACAGTTTTGGAGCTGTACTTTTTCTTTCCATTTTTTTTTTTTTACTTGCTGCATGCAAACACTTTGCAACACAGCTGGTATTTCCTCGATCACATCCTTTGAAGGAGTGGCCTTATACTCAAAAAATAGATGAAGTCTAGAAGCCCAGGTACAGCGTATATGCTACCATATTCTTTCATTGCTTTGTTTTTTTTTTTTTTTTTTTTTTTCAAATAAAAGAAGAACCAGCTCGAGGCATCTTGCTAATCCAATCCAACAAGATAAGCAGCATATATTAGAGATTTTTACATCTATCCTATTATATGGTAAAACAAAATATAACTTGGTGGATTTTCAATTTCCCACTTAAACAGGGTTGATCCTATCTCATACAGAGGAACTTGAAAGCTTGATGAATTGCAGGCCTACCCAATTTGCGAAATACTAATCTAATGAACTTCAACCTGGCACAAACACAGGTTTATTGCTTAAACACGGAGGACTGCCATTGATTATTAAGAACAATGACACTTACCCTAAGATCTCTATGAAGTCGGCAAAGAGACTACAGAAAATGAATGAAGCAATGGCACAAACTTTACTTTCATGGGACCACATAGCAAGAGCATGGTCAATCAAAATCTCATATAGACGCTGTTCTGATTCAGCAGGCCCAGCCCACTTTAGATACATGCCCAGCCAAATTCATGAGAATATAGCAGCAGTGAGAGCTGTGCGACCAAACATCCAGGCATAATGCCAAATATTCAGCATTTTTCATCACGAGACAACGAAAGCACATTTAATCTTACCACTCAAGTTAAGTCTAAGGTCCCGCATCCTCCCTTTTTCTTCTATGCACATGAAACAACAGGAAACCCCTCGAAATCATAACCACTCATTCTAATCCTCCCGTCAAAACGATGTCACAAAACTCCAGGTCCCACACAAGGACTTAAAGATACAAGGAGAACGGAAAGTTGAACAAAGGCGTGAGCAGCTCGTATTTGACACTAAGGAACAATAGCGCAATAGCTCACCTGAGACGCAGCCGTGCCTGCGAGCGACGGCATTAAGCCTCCGTACAGCCGCCCCCATCCCTCTTGCTTGGCCACCTAAAACAGCGATCGAGCAAACAGGAATCATGCTCAAACGACAGATGGACACGCAACCGAGACCAAAACCTCCGCTCACAAATCGTTCCCAAACCGAACGGCGAAAGCCGTGTTGACTTCCAACTACCTCGAGCGCGCGTTGACCCAGATCAAACCCCCCAAACCAGCTCAAAACACAATTCCACGCCCCGCGCGTTCACAGTTGCCCCCGGGAAACGAAAGCGGACGGAGCGAAGCGAAAGCAAGCGGCGCACCAACCTGATACATTTGCTCGAAGGTCCCGAGCTTCCTCCTCTCCTTCTTCAGATCGCGCTCCGTCTGCTGACGCGTGTTCACCTGGAGGACGATCCGAACGTTTTTCTTAGCACCGGATCAACACGCGCCGCGCGAGAACTCGAAGCGCGCGAGACTCGAGAAACGAAAAAGAAAAAGCATTAGCATTCGAAACGAATCGACGGGGGGATCACGGGCGGTTTACCGTCTGGAGAGGGTAGGTGATGAGCTGAGCGATGATGCCGCCGCCGGCTCCCGCGAGGCCGTTGATCAGAGCGTCCGACATGACTTTCCTCCCTCTCTCTCCTTTTTCTCTTTTTCCCGGGAAAATGATCGCGGGGCCTCCTTTTCTGGACGGGTTTTCTCGGGAAAATGAAGTCAAGCTTTTCCCTCTGGAGAGAGAAAGGGAGAGGGACTATCCGGGCGTTTGGGATGTAGCGGAGTAAATGACACATGTTGTTCGCGTGATGGCGACTGGTATCAGAAGCGCCACGCCCACCATCCCCCCCGTCCTTTTTTGGGGCTTCGGTGATTGTTCCGTTCAAGGAAGCGGATGGAGTTGCGGGAATGACGAATTCGCCCCCGCATGACGACGCCTTTCTGTTGGGAATATTCCCCTTCCCTCCCCATCAAATAGGGTATTTGAAGAATTTTCGACGGTTGACGGGGATGGGATTGATCAGAGTTGGGTCAAACTTTGTCGTCCTCTTAAAGATGGAAATATAATTTAGCACGATGCTAAGTCACAATCATCGCAAGTTGAAGGCAATAACCTGGTAAAATGACCTGTATATCACGACGGCCAAGTAGCAAAACTCGTATGCTCCCGATGCACGTTAATTCAACTAACACACGCCGTTAGATTAAAGAAATCCCGCATCAAATTTGCCTCGTTCAGTTGGACACAAGTATCTGGAGCATTGGCCATGCATTCTTCGCGTGATTGGAAAGAACGGCGGGGAGAGCAGAAAATTTTAGCTTCAAATTCTTCATAAGATGAAGTTGTTATGGATATACATTCTTTGCATAAATGAAAAGAATGGCAGTGAGAGCAATAGTTTTTAAGGTGGAGCGTAGCTGGGTCGCGTTCGATCTGGTTCAACACGGAGATGTCTCAGGCAATACCGCTCTACAAGGTCTAACTTGCAACTCAGTCAAAGCCTCTCGTTACATCATCTCCCAAAAAAAAACATGAGCAGAAGAAAATGACCCAAGAACGCTAAGGGTAACCTGAGTTGGTTTTGAATTTTGGCGCTTGCACAGTTGCCATCGTTAGTCTACTAGAAGTCACAGGGTATCACAAACTAATGATCAAATGACAATTTTTCCGAGCAGCATCTAATTCCTTTTGTCTCCCCTTCATCCCCATTCTTATCAATTTCAAAACCAGGAGAACAAAATACCCATGGCACGCAGTTCATCCAAACAAAAACTCCCGGCCAGTCTGAGGTTAATTTACCCCTCCATCTAGCTTCCAGCTCCAGAAGGTACAGCGACAGGTTTTGAGTCTTCTGCCTTTTCGTGTTCTTTGTTGAGAATCTAGAAACAGAAATAAGTAATATCAATAAAGTGTGCTAGCATGATAGAGTATAAATAAGTATGTTTATCCCATGAAGCAAGTACACCCAAATGCAACTTCTTGAGGAGCTTAGTGAGGTCCACGAATAAGGAGCGCACACAATTAGATTAACTGATGATTCTTAGGACAGAAAAACTGGCCGAGAAAAGTAGGACAACCAAAGCAAGCTCTCAGTACTTGATAATAAGGAAACTGGTCAGGAACTCATCTTATATAAAATGGAAGCATAAACACAGGCTCTCGAGCTAAAAGCCTAAAACTAAATTTCTGTAGGAATTAGACAGGTAGAATCAGTACTGGAAGACTGCATGGTCATGCAACAACCAGAAGGGGAATAAGTGCAAATCACCCAAGGAAAAACGCTAGTTCAAAACTAGAATGTCAGAATGAAGGCAGCTGACGAACCTTATTGTTGATCAAATTATGGAGCGCAATCACACTTCGGATGAGGGAAGACAGATATATAACTAGCATCATATCATTCGTTTTAACTGCAAAGAGGAAAGTATCCAGTGAGGATAAAGTGAAAAATATTAAGCATAGTAGCAAAATTAAAATCCCAAGATATCCTTCCATCACCTGCAAAAGCCTTTATCAACTCATTCACATTCAGATTTGGAAGGAGGTTAAAGACATCCTAGAGGATCCACAGAAGAAAAAAAGTGTTAGGACCTAATTAAATAACAACTGATATTCCATAATCAGTTTGAAGTCTATAATTTCTGATAAAAATATTATCCAAGCAAGGAGAGGACAGGCTCACAAAAGCAATACAGATTGAATAATAAAATAAATGCGACCGGTGAACTAGTAAAATAATCCCGATTAAACAAGAAGTTGTCTATTAACTCTGATGATGAATAAGCACGGAACTGAGAATTTTCCACGACAGGCCATTAGCCCATCAACCCAATTGCTAATAAATATAAGACTGCTCTCCTTTATTTCCTTCTGAAACTATAAGCTTTAAATGAACAAGAAAGAGATGGTTCAAAAACTTGGAAGTTCTGTGGGGCAGTAATATTAACTGCCGATACAGCAGAAGCAGAGAGCCAGTTTTATCTTGCGTCCAGTGGAATAAACTTCATTCCCAACAAATGCAGTTACTCTTAAGCTATAGTTATTTAATTATCTATTTACATTTATGTCAGCATGCATCTTGCAGATGAGAAATATACACACACTCTTCATAGATGAGATGACAATAATGGACCTGCAGATGATACAAGATCTCGTGATTTAATGGGAGCTTTTTCTCAACGACGAGGTCAAGATAACTTCTTATCTCCTTAAGTCGAGCATCCAGTCCCTTCAAGGCTGTGAGCTTCCCAGTGACCTGTACATAATAAAGAACTCTCGAGTTAAGGACAATCGGCAACCAGATTTAATCCCTGGACCTTCATTCTACAATTGAAACTCATATAGATATTAGCCTAAAAAAGAGTCGGGACACTGTATCGGAAAAAAAAAGAAAAAGAAAAAGAAATCGGGACAGATTACCTCTGTGGCAAGGGTGCTAATGGTTGTATCCTTTACATCACGTAGCAAGTGCTCCACACCTGTCAATCAGTGAATAATAGATGCAGTTCATAGTACAGCATGTGACTACAATGACATCTAGGACTAGAATTAACAATGATATTACTAATTCAAGACAGTAGTCTTCCCATCTCTAAAACATACCTATTTCCTCAACCTCATGGGCAGCAATTTCTGAAAGAACGTGCACGAACACTTTCTGACTCTTCTGCGTTGCATTCTAAAAAGAAAAGAAAAAGAGCTTAACCCTGGAAAATTTAAATGAACCTCATATGTGTTTTGTTCTATTATATGGAAAGCACACCGAGCTTAACTTTTGACAACAACAGGCAGCTACGGCGGGAAACTACCTACTCTTACCTCTTTGACTTCTTCAACAGCATAATATGCCTTTGTTGGTATTCCAAGTTCCTTGGGTTGAACATCAATTATAACCAGCACAGGATTCGGGACATAGCTGAACATAAGAGGTAAAACTTGATTAGTACTATATCAGTTTGAGGGAGCAGCCCATGAAATAGAAGTACAAATAGATTAGTTTGACTCAATATAAAGATGCTAGAAGTAGCAAGAAAAAGGAGTTTTTGATAAACTTCATCCTTAGAGTACCAGTTATACTCATTCCATTATTCTATCCAATGAAAACTTTTGCCCATGTTCTACCCAAAAGGTAAGTGATCTTTCCTGGTGAAGTTTTTAAAATACGATTAACAAGGCCTCTCCCACAACAGAACCCAACCGAAACCCGTAGAACGGTACCGAATTCATCATCAATGTGCCTAATAAGAATGCTAATAGAAAACAAAGGCAATAGGAACTTGTGTCGCTATCTTCCTTATGACGAACTGCCCACTTAACTCGTAAATAAAAGCAAAATTAGACAGTGAAGGTCCTATAGGGAGGGGGATTACGAAACTGCAATAATTATATCTCATGCACAAAACCAGCAGAGTCTTACTCATCAAACAATGCATGGATATTAAGGTCATTTTCTCGCAACTTGGGACCAGTGCTATACCATCCAACAACATGCTCCTTCGCTGGAAGATAATACGCAGAGCAGGTTACTAAACAATTACTGGTATAAATAGTTACTGAAAGAAAAAAGTGACTCCATAAAAGTACCATTTATTCTCTTAAACATGGAAAACATCGATTCATGGTAGTTGTGATCAAGAAACCAGATGCTTGGATCCTTCTCATCTTCCTCGAAAGGTACTGAAGATCAGGAAAAAAAAAGACAAAATCAATAAGCGGTGATCTTCATAAATCACATGCCGAGCAGACAGTAGACGACAACATAATATGTACATCACCACCAAACTAAGCCCAATACTCTCCTTATACCAGAGAAATACTAGCTAATAGATAAAATCAAGCAACAGCGAGACCAGACTAAACCATTGATGGCACCTCTCACTTAACAGCAGAAATTTCAGGAAGACAATACTGAGTGAAATGCCTCTCTAGATGCCTATGGCCCTCACTTCAATGAATTTCCATCACTCAACACCTTGCATCTTTGTTTTAGTTTTATCCTCGCTTAAGGAACCGCCACCGAATAGCTAAAGATCCCAGATGTTCCACTCGAATGCTCTACTTCAAACTTGGCAAACTAATTCATCCTCCAAAAGCCAATGTAAACAAGTTCGAAGCTTGTTTCCGCGAAGCAACTACAGTCCTAAGCGTTTAGCGATCAAACCAAAGCCGAGTCGCAAGATACGGAGCTACGAGCAGAGCAGCAACCTCTCGGAATTCGCTCAATCAAAATCCTAAACTCCATTCTTCAACAGAACCAAATGCCGTACTCAATCGCGCCACGAAGGAAACCTATTCCTCACTAGCAATCCCAACGCCCAACGCCCAACGCATCCAGATCTGAACCGGACCGGAGAAACCAAAAGAATCCCCGGCCGAATCCGGCAAAGCCGAGCGAGCATCGACAAGGAGTGCGCCGGCGCGCGACGGGAACCGAACCTGCGTAGCTGTTGGTGACGTCGACGGTGCCTTTGAAGGTGGAGCCGAGCAAGACCCCGACGACGCGCCGGCGGGTGTCCTTGGCGACCCGATTGTAGTTGTCGACGATGCTGAGGAGGACCAGGGGGTGGACTATCACCTTCTCTATCGGCCTCGCCGATATCTGCTGCGTCTTTATCACGTCCATTCGCGATCTCGCCGGCGCCGGAGTCGCTTCGAGATTGTTCCCGGCGCTTTGCTTCTCGCGCAGGTCTCTCGGCGCGGAGCTCTTGCTTGCGAAGGAGAAAAGGGACGAGGAGGAGGAAGACGGACAAGGGACGAAGGCAAAGTTTTAAAAAGGCTTGGCTCGCTCGAGTTCGGTGATTTTGAGAAATTGTAGTTGATCTTGGGCTCTTTATGGGCCTCGCAGGCCCATTTAGATTGCCGGGAATAGACCTCGCTGATTTGGGCTTTCAGCTTGGGCCAGACTGAACTTTGATTTTTTCTTCTTCTTTTTTTCTGTCGGTGTGTTTTCTTGAAGCAGATAAAAAGGAGGAAAAAAGAAGTTATGTTTTGATAAGTAAGAAAATAAATGATTTGTACATTGAACACCATCCGATGTTTTTCTTCTCAATTACTTTCGGCCCCAAATCTCCCCTGATTCATTTTTTATTTCAATCGTGAGGACTCGAAGTGATGCGTTCTCGGTAAAGCCTCTATTGCTAGCTTTTATCATTATTGGCGAGGCACTCAAAATCTCTTAGTGTTGTAGTAGCCAGCAATCGTACCCGGAATCCCTGCTCGGCAAGGTAGGATTCAAAGTACTCTCTCGGTTGATACATGGTTGAAAGTAAAGACTAGCGTCCTAGTTTTATTGGCTTGAAAACTAAATAGCATTGAAGTAGATATTAGCAATTTGGTATAGATTTCTATTGATGTGATATTACGGAATCGAAACCTTGCTCTAGTTTTGCATACAAGACCCTCATCTGAGACGCTCGCCATGCATTCGTCGATATGTCAAAACCAGATTGGCCTAAATATGTCTAAGATTCTGGGTTAATTGAAGTGCGTTTAACATGTCTCGTGCGGTTAATGCTTCTCATTAACTTGAGCGCAATTTCTGCTATATCTCATTGTTACCGAACAAAAGTTGAACCTACATGTGTTTTGTTTGGGGATATATTTACTGAATCGGATGATCTCTCATGGTGAGCGTTGGCGAGAAAATTGAATGGAGCTCACCTGTGTGCACATCACCAAACGTCCAAGTGACAAATGATTTTCATGGGATATTAGGGATAAGCTTTTTCCATGCTTCCACAAATGCCGCATCAGCCGTCTGTGCCGTGGAGACATCAACAGAAAAGGGGCAAGACAAGGCCCTTACTACAGCTTAGGTTTGGATGACCAGGTAGAGCAACTTCTTCGTGGCTTGTTAGAACATGGCGGATCAATGTGAGACTTTGTTCATCAAAGACTTGAAGAAGATGGGTACGTAATATTAGGATTTCAAAAAACTTGATTTTTCCAAATCAGGGTTTATATTTGGGGCAAATATGTTAACCAATGTCGTTTTTGGTCATTGATGCTGACTAGGCATGTTGGTGAGTCATGTATATCTAAAAATAATAAAATATAATTACGTTAGATTTTCAAATACTAACATTAGAGTTGACACTTAAATGATTTTTTTAATGGTATTTAAGTGATTTGAAAAAATTATTTTATATTAAAGTGAGCGTTATACATTTTTAATACTTTTAATGTTCTGCCTATAAGTACCATATAAAATCTTCTAAGTTACAATTTTTTTTCTTTGGTTGATTAAACACGTGCCTTCACAAGGGATTGGCACGGTGATGGGGTGCAACCATAGCGGAGACAAAGCAGAGCTAAACATCTGTCCAAAATGGACTGCACATTCTCGAAACATCAATATGCAAAATCTGTCAAAGCAAAAGTTATACTATAGATATTATTTTATGACGTACTGCACCTATTTTTCCACATAAAGTTCGATTGGACAGTGCGTGCAGCAACTTTTTCTTCCGACAATTCGGATTCCTTGCTTACCTACCTTTCACACGACATTGACCCAATGTGTCCTGCTTTCACATTCTCGCAAGGCATCGGACTTGAGAACGAGATCTAACTATGGTCGTGAAACCTTCCTCGTTTCCGTCGCATGCTTGATCACCGGACACACGACGAATAACATGTAAAACCCCGCTCCGACGCCGTTAAATGACACGGCGTGGTGGCCTCACCATCGTCGGTCTAATTAGCTCCGTTTCATCATATTTCATTGTCTGTGTACTTCTCTCTCCTGGTTTTGTCCAGTAAAATTTGATTCCGATGTCTAAAATTCAACGGAGTAAATTTGTATATCGAGGTCGGAACACACTGCCAAAGAAGGCTGACCAAGTTCAAAGCCGTGTCGTCTTCTGTTCCGGGCTCAAGGACGCGTTGATGCATGAAATTCAAAACTCGGAAGACTTGTCTTTTTATAATAGTAAAGTCGCGTCTTCATCGTGCACTTCAAGAAGACACAATTTCTCGATGAGAGGAGATGAATCCCAATTTCCAAAGCCTCCCGAAGGCCCAAAAAAAAGGAACAATAAAGACTACAGTAATCCAACAGCGTAAACACAGAGAGATAAGAACAACGTTAGAAACGAGCATGCAGAGAAGAATGTCGAAAAACCATCGTTATATTTAAACCCCAGAAATATCATCACCACATAATTGGTCTTTTCGACTAGAGCACTAGGCACCGCCATGCGTTTCCTGGATCCACCCCCTTTTCCTACTCTCAGTTCATGATAAACCCTAGCTAAACCAACCTAAAGATCACAATCTGTCTTCTATTTGTGGGGTTCTAGTTCATGGTATCTAGAGGAAGCTTAATCTGAGATCTAGCGTCGGATGATCCATCGTCGTCCCGAAACCATGCGCAAAGTCTCGGCATTCGGTTGCACGCAGCCTAAGCTTCTCCGGTTCCGCCAATTCGTCGAAGGACTTGAGAGGGAAAAGCTGAAGGGTTTCCATCACCCTCTCGGACTCCACTACATGATGTGGAATGAAATCTGAAATACCAACAAAACAAAAAAAAAAAAAAAGAAGAAGAGATAAGTAGAGGTTGCAAGAGATCATCCTCATTAACCATGTACAAGAGCTACAAATCTGCAGTATCTTCGCGTAATGATAATATAATAACAGCAACAGTGACTAAAGATGATGATTGGAATGATGATGATGATGAATACCGAGCGATAAGTGGTATTTTCACGGTGTGATCCTTTGTCTGTTAAGTAACTGATATTAATATCACTAATATGATGCTGAATAGAAACACAAGAGGTCGATGATGCTCGTGATATTGGATAAGGCTTAGAAGGTGGGTAAAAGTGAGTACGTTTGGCAGAAGAAATCTTCTCCTCGCTGCGGAGGGCCTCCTTCGTTTGATCGTCGACCGACACCTTTCGACGCTTTTGCCTTTCCCTGGCTTTGTGGTTCTGAAACCAATAAAACACGTTCTTACTCTCGATCTTGCCATAAAAGCTCAGCTGAGTGGAGATCTTCTGAATCTGGTCAGTGCTCGGAGTCCGAAGCCCGGACCTGAACAGGTCGGTCAGAACTTTAACCTGTTCGGTGGTCGGGTTCCACCGCCCGCACTTTGTACCCCCGCTGCCGCCGTTGCCACCGCCGTGGCCGCCTCGAACCCCGGCGGCTTTGACGTAAAACCCTGACATTCCTTCTTCCATCGTTTTCAGCCTCAAGTAAATGCTCTCTAGCGATGAAGTTTCTCAGACTGTGCGTCTCTGAACTCAAAAAAAGACTTGTGCTACGTGTGCACTATATAAAGCGGCAAACAGGAACATTAAATTATATGCGTATTTGGTTCTTTGTAACTAAGCTTTTGTCCTTATCGAATTGGGGATTGAAGTACACCAGAATCAAGCCCTTATTTTATGCCAGTGTGCTTTGAATTTAGGGAACGTGAGAGCTTGAACTATATGAGGATTTTGATGGGTTCGCTTTTTCTTTTTTTTTCTTCCCTGATTTTTTGTGCACTGGTTAGAGAGAGAGAGAGAGAGGGAGGGAGCTAGTGAGAGACATGCGCAAAAGCTGCCACCATTCAACGTTTTGGTCTGCGAGCAGACAAGATGGAAGTTCTCCAACCCTTGAATAAATTATTCTCATTCCTTATGTGAATCTGTACATTATTATATTGGATAATCTGAGTGATGCTAAGATTGGTTTGCAAAATTTATCTTTAAAAGAAGTGGGACATTATATAACTAGGGGTATTTAGAGAAACGGGTCATGTTCAAGGATTCAAAAGCAACTCGTCTCAAAATTTTGTAAAGTTGATTTTGTAAACCGAACTCACTTTATATCTAAACTTATTCTATGAAACTTAGGTCTAGGAACTGATCTGCCTATCTATAGATAGGGTTTGTGATTTTCAGTAAAGTTGAAATGCCGCTATTGTATATGCGCTAATTGCCTAGATTTGTGGTGTGTTTCATGCCTTTTATTGGACTTGTCGAGTCAGTCCAAACCTGTAGTGACATAAGGGAAAGCCAAGACCTAGTTTTTTAAACCTGCTGCTGTCTGCTAAAGACCAAAAGGCATGGTTACACTCGAAAAACTATTACCTTAATAATCTAGAACGAGAGATCGATGGGTCATGAAAGTCAAAGTTCACATTGTCTGATCTTGCGTGGACGGTTGCGATCTCGACATCTGACAGAGATACTCCCAGTTAGGTTGACCATCAGTACAGTTCAGTCAAATGATGTTGAGCTAAACCCATCTTTTAAGGGCGTGGATACACAGACAAGAGGACAGCAAAGCCACCAAAAATTATTATCGTGATTTAAGAGAAGACTCACGAGCCTCGTGACCAACCAAAAGAGAAGCAGCAACTTGGCCTTTCCCTTGGTTTTTTCCTTCATGATCAGCCCAGCTGCACGCCCTCCTCAACTTCCCAGGTCTTTCAGCTGAATATCTGCATCTTTCTGTTACAATCTCGATTTGAATTATCAGAACAAGAGCGGCTTGTCATTTTGACCTTTAGGTACCCACATCGTCATTATTTTGAGGAGCATGTAATCTTGTGCTCCATCTGCATATTAAGTTAACAAATGAGGACAGAATATATGTCGATTGCCCTACAAAACTGTTTACCAAGCAACGTGACGAACTATTACTGAATGTTAGAATATGACCCTCCTATTCAAATATGAGCTTGTAGTTTGCCATTAGCCGTTTTGCATACTCATTAAGTTTTGTGAAACAACTAATATCGTGAATATTTTTACTCATATATATATATATATATATATACACACATATTTTTTAACATAGTACTCCTTATATTTAAATATGAGGCTTCTTCTCTCAAAGTTCATTCCAAGAATGCAATCCTAATTTAGCAGGATGTGCATGTGATAACATTTCCCTATGATACAATTCAGTTCTTTCTTTTTTCCCCCTAAACAAGATTGAACATAAAATCAATGAGGAGTTATTGGGACAGCATGGAATTTCTGGTGAAAACTTCTGGGCATATTGGGAATCAACAGTTCAGCTCTGTGAGACTTTACTCGACCAAAACGGGATAAGAGACTGTGACCAGAAAACAATCATGGGAAAACTACAAATTAGATGGTGAAGATCTGGGGAGTCCCAAAGGGCTAAACAACGACGCAAGAAAGGAAGAAATGGCCGTGGACTTGACCAAAATTAAGTATTTATATATATAATATATATGTACAAGCAAAATTTAACCTAGGCATCTGTTTCAGCCTCGTCCTATTCACTGTCCGCATTATCCCCTGAGCAGTCCGTCCGAGTTTTGATTCTTATTCTTCTATCTCCAGTCGAGACAAATTGATTTCGAGGCCGATTAGTTCAAATTTCAGCAAAAGGAAAAAGAAAGAGACATGGCCAGTTGGGACAACAATTCCCAAGAATGTCTCATATTATAATGTATCGATATTTCATTGTAGCAAGTGAATTGTTTGTCTGTAGCATTCAAACCATCACCAGCTCAACTCCTAGAACAAGTAGCCAAGTTAAACGGGTCTCGCCATCTCAGCATAAAGCCAAAGCAAAACCCTAATGAACTACGCATCAATTAGGGTTTGTTTTATCTAGAGAACGCGATAGATTCTATGATAGGTTGTGCATACAATGTACTTCTTGTATGATATTCTTGATATGAACTAATTACAATAGTAAAAATGCATAAATTTCATCTATTCTTTTGTAAAGCTTGATAACATATAAAGCTAAAACGAAACCCTAATGAATTATGTATCGATCAAAGTTTGTTTATCTGTTATATTATGGTCGATATTCAAACTAGACCAAACATTATGCAATGTTGATATTCTTGATATGAACTAATCACACCGGGAAAAATGCGTAAATTTCTTTTCCTGTAAATCTTGATGAAATATGAATCTCCTGATATGCGTTGGAGATGTCCTAGAAATCAATTACAGACATGGCGGTTTCAGTGGGAAAAGGAAAAGAAAAGTGACGAAATGCAGTCGGAAAAATAGGGCACGCGTGAGCAAATAGGTCAGCCCCCCTGGGGCTCGACTTTTTCCTTCTTGTCCGGACCACGTTTGTCGGTGTCTCTTTAAATGCGAAAAAGGTTTCGAGCAGCATATTTTTTGACAACCACAAAAGGCGAAGTGGAAGTGGAGTTGGGGGGAGGGAGGCACCATGACAAATAATAATAATGAGCAAAGTGACAGACCAAACCTTAATTATCAGGGACATAAGAAACATCTTTAGGCCCCCAATCATATGATAAGGCTGTCTAGCCATCGACCCCACAGCCACCAGAAAAAGAGGAACTCCATGATCTATAATGGTCAGCTAAAATGAAGCCATTAGGCATTAGTTGATTCATTTTTTAATAGATGAGGAATTTTTTTTTTTTCTGGCGCCTAACTCTTTTTGGCTTTTCTATTAAGTTGTAATTAGTACCACATCTGATTTTTTTATGATACACAAATCATGTGAAAATTGACAAAAGGAAACAGTCATCTACGTGGCGCACAATTTTAGGGTCACTGTTTGAAAATGGGTAATTGATTTTTTGATCGAAGTTGTAGAGTTTGCTTGATTTTTATAGATAAAAGTCCTAATCTTTGATGACAGACCGAGTTAGTTAGCGCGACCAGAACTTTTATTGAAAAACATATGAAAAAGCTTACAAAAATGGCATTAGAGAGTGATGTGTCCGAATCCATTTAAGGGTTTGAAAAATAATCAGTTGAGATATCAGGTATCCTTTTAATTTGCTTTGTCGTGGCATATACTAATTCCCTCGCATGGGCTAAGCACGTACAGCACTTCGATTTCGTTTTTCTCTTGCACGCGTGATCAAAAACAAAAGACCATGCAAATAAGTAAGGCGAGCCTGAAGGATTAACCTAAGAACAATCGGATCGGACCCTTCTCGAGGCAACAAAAAAGTGTGGGAGTTCGAGTTCGAGATTCGGATCCAAGTGGAAAAAAGAAAATTACGCAACCAGATCGATCTTTGCAACAAAAGGGTCCATAAATTATTATTTCCATGCCCGTGCTTTGCATCAAATCCCTTGTTAATCACCTGTCCCAGTCGATCAACTTTACTGGAACTTGGAGCGCTTGCGATTGAACATGTGAATCCGAAGCTATATTCATGTTGGTGAAGGCAGGCCATTAACAGTCAAGCCTAGGCGACAAGAAAGAAGTGCAAAAAAAGGGAAGGACGAAGCACGAAGTTTAGAACTGAGAAAAGAAAATTAAAAAGTGGTCTCAAGAAGTCGGGAAAAGGCGGGTTAAGGAAGGAGTTCAAGGGTCAAAAAGTTGATTAATAAGAAATTGGAGTCCCAATATATAATTTGATATGGGCACTCAACTCTATTGGCCCCCTTCTATCAATGTCAATTAAAAATCAGACTTCTATCTTCTTCCTTTTTCTCCTTTTCCCTCCATTCTGGGTGAACAGCGATGGCGAGTGTTAAGAGTAATCAAATCCAATAAAAAAGGATCGACAAGCAAATAGAATCCGACCATACCCTTTGCACGATCGAGGGGTGCTGGAGCAATTTCCGATATTACATGGAGCGTCGAGTAATTTCATCAATTTTGAACCTCAAATAATCTGGATCTTTAAATTTAGGGTCAGATTTCCATTGGAAGTTCTCAATGCGCGTCTACTTTCGTTAGAGCAAACGTCGAATCGTACGTTGTCATGATCGAGCTGATCCTGTAGCTGCATGAGCGAGCCATAGGATTGGCGTGGCGGTGAAGGGAAAGCGACAACCATGAAAGAAAGAGCATGAGCAATTTGATGAATATCCTTGCTCTTTTTTCTTGAAAATGTGATGATGAATTAGTTCTACTGCAAGCTCAAATAACGTCCCCAGAAATCGCCTCAACGAGACTACCAAATAAATCCCAAGATGTCCCGGTAAATCATCTCCTCATGCAACCAGTTCTATCGAACATCCCCAGCTCAAACTGTGTTCAAGACAACAGCACCTTACGGTGTTCCAATTTCAACTGATTAGATTGCCACCCTCCGAGACTCAAACGCCAGAATTTGTAAGTAACTCGACCGAGAGTTTGTGGCACAAAAGTAATTTAGTCGTTTAAGTCGCTTATATAAAGATTGCTAGATTTTCATATGATGCGGTAAATCTAAAGTGTTGAGGAGAAAAACAAATAAAAATTAGTAGATAAGAAAAGTTAATAAATGTAAACCAAAAAAGACACTTGCTAGTTCTTTCAGAAATCTACTAACATTGGAGAAAAAAATTTGTCAAATTGTTTTAGGGAATCTGTAGAATCATCTATAGACAATATAGCGGAGTACTCGAGCAAGGTTAAGAAAAGTCTTCCTAAAGCACTTGCCTTTGGAAACTTTGGATAATCCAAGCAAACTCAGAGTTCAGATTTCTTTGAGTTCCAGCTAAGATCTTTGAGTTCCAGCTAAACTCAGACGCTCCTAGGCCTCCTTAGAGAAAGAGCATTTACAAAAGATGTTCCTTTTGGATTCATAGGTTGCTTCACATGAAATAAAAGTGCTACCGACAGCAGTTGAGAATGGCGAGCCAGACAGCAAACCGAAACTTGCCCATACTTAAATTTATTAAGTGCACGAAACCCGATCTAGTTAGAAGATGTAGACCGGTTTATTAGAGACCAAACCATTTAGGAAAGAAATGCTAAGAATACTAATTGGACTAGAATTCCTCTTGAATAGCATATAAATATGCATGTTTGGACTTAAGTTTTTTAGCGAAAATTATGAGTTAAGTATGATATATTGGTTGTTCTACACCTTTTTTGACATGGGTTTTTGACATGAGTCTTTTTGTAACATAATCCACAGGTGCATCTTGATGGAATTGAAGCAAGACAATTCCAAGTCAGGTAATCTGCTTCTTCCTTCTCTCAGCACCAAGTATTTACTGGAGACCCATCAACCTTTCAATCCGATGTATGTATTATAAATTCATGGGCAGACCCAAAGGTCTGAAACTTTTCCTTGAATTCTAACAACTCAAAATTTCTTTGTTCGAAGGAGAAGTTCATATGCTGATTGCTCGTGTGGCTGTTCTTGAAGGGCGAGAAATGCTCATTGCTTGGGGGGCTGGGGGCTGGGGGCCTAATAATTGAGAACAAGCATGCGCGAAAAATCAAGGATTGCATCTCCATATCGAAGAATCATTTTTAAATTTTGCATAGACAAAGACGACAGAACCATACGTACGAAAGCCCATCATCTTCATATATTCATGGGCCCTCCGCACCACACCATTTTCTCTCGAACTAGAAACCACAGATAGAGAGAGAGAGAGAGAGAGAGAGAGAGATATTCCAACTCTGGGGCTAAAAAACACTGAAGCGAAAACACAAAAACTCGGACCATGCTTTAATCATCTCCCGAGACCCCGGGACCATCAAACTTTTTCCCATGATGTTCTTTACTTTTCCCGGTTCGGAATCACGTCTCGTTTCTCTTTCGTTCAGCTGGATTTGAAGGGGATGGCCCTTATCACCACCTGGTGGTACAGAGCCGCTAGGGCCGCCCCGATGAATGGTCCGACCCAGAAAATCCACTGCATCCACCCCAAGCAAAGTAAATAATTAATAAGAGAATTGAATCCTTCACCACATGTAAATCTGCATGACTAGATAGGTGCATATACCTGGTCATCCCAGGCAGGGTCTTTATTGTAGATGATTGCTGCCCCGAGGCTCCGAGCAGGGTTGATGCCAGTTCCCGTTATGGGGATGGTGGCCAGGTGCACTAAGAACACCGCGAACCCGATAGGCAGGGGTGCCAAAATCTGGATGACATGGACCGATGTTAGATCCGACCAAAGTGTAATCGAGCTCACTCGAGTTGGTGTAAGTAGACTAGAATCATTAAAATACAGCGGTTAACGCAAGGTCGATCTCCCTTGTATTCTAGCTACTTCCCACTAGCATCGAGGTCAGTCAGTTCCTTTTATTCAACCGACAATGCCGATACGCATAGAAAGAGAACTAGATCATTCGTTCATTCTGGTATGATATCACTGGCGTGGAGCTAATTGCTGATATAAGTAGGCAAACTGATTGCGCAATCGATCACTGGCGGTTTCAAACAGTAAGCACTCCGACTGTTAAGCAGGCGCAAATAGACATCAATCATGATGAACGAGGATAGGGATGTGTGCGTGTGCAAAACTTACAGGAACGTGGGAGTCCCGGGCACTTCGCTTGGCGTCGGTAGCAGAGAAGACGGTGTAGACGAGGACGAAGGTACCGACGATCTCGGCGCCAAGGCCGTCGCCCTTGGAGTAGCCAGCACTGACCATGTTGGCGCCGCCGTTATGCAGCTCGTACTGGCTCTTTCCGAACGCTTTGACCACCCCAGCACCGCAAATAGCTCCAAGACACTGCATCACCATGTAGAAGACGGCTCTCGTCAACGACAGCTTCCTCGCCAAGAACAGCCCGAAGGTCACCGCCGGGTTTATGTGGCCTCCTGCACCGATCCCACAAAGAAAATCAACTCTCTTACATGATATTGGTTTATTGAATGGAATGCCTGAAACTAGGAGCGAATTCCACTTGGTTTTAACAAGGAAATCGCCAATTGCGACTAAAACAAGATCCGAAACTCCATTTCAAGAGAACATACGAAGCACGTAAAGCAAAGCATGTTTTCGTTAGGATCCTAGGCCAGTTTACCCGAAATGCCGGCGGTGCAGTAGACGAGGGCGAAGATCATGCCGCCGAACGCCCACGCGATCCCTTGAATCCCGACCGAGGCGCACTTGGTCGGCGACCGGCTCACCCCCATCACCGTCAGCACCGTGATGTACAGGAACAGGAACGTGGCCACGAACTCGGCGATCCCGGCCCTGTAGAACGACCAGGAAGTGAGCTCGCTGGGCTCGAACAGCGGCGCGGGCGGCGGCTCCCGGTAGTCCTTCCCGTCCTGGGTCTGCGCCGCCGTCCCGATCGGCTGCCTCTCCGAGAACTTGTTGGCTCCCACTCTCACGTCCTCTTCTCTTCCCTCCATCTTCTTCTTCTTCTTCTTCCCTCCCTCTCTCCCTCCCTCTAAACCTCACAAGCTGGAGCTCGCTGCTGAAAACGAGTATGGCGATGAAACTGCATGATTCTTGCCTTGGATTTTATAGAGCGGAAGGGAACCAGCGAGGCTGAGGAGTGGGGACGGAGAACCGACGTCGGGGTCGCAATCATGTCATATAATTGCAGCCGACCAATCATTTTCTTGGAATTTCATTCGCCTCGTGCTTTCGCGGACTGAGGCCGAATGCATAAATGATTTCGATCGGGGACGGTCTTAGGTGGCGGAACCGCGGCCACACACGTGGCTCGTGCTGGGAGAACGGTCTGCGTCGAAGCCCACCGCCCAGTTGCATTTAATGGTGCGGATCGTGATGATGGGATTTCGTGGTCTGGTGCAGTGGATTTGAGCGGCTTCCCACTTTGGACTGGGGCGGTCGACTTTCCAACCACATGATTCTTTTTCCCATGTGATTTGTCTTCGGGGAGTTTCGTGAGATTTGCCAACGCAAGGGTGAATTGATGTGGCAAAATGGGAGATAATTAAGACTCCAAATTCGAGCATCGATTCTGAAGATAAAAAGAGTACATTGATTTAGTGATCAGACAAAATTAGGCCATCAAAATGAGTTATTAATCCATCTATTTTTATGTTAAATTGATCATAACTTGGTTAGTTGTATTAATTAAATTGATTTAAATATAATTTAAGTGCTAAATGGGTTGTAATCAGATTTATAACTTTTTTAGACCTTTATAACTCTCTTTTCATTTTTTATTGGTCCTCACTCAATCTCGCACTTATTCATTTCGCACTCTCATATCAATTTAATATAATTTTTCATAAATTGAATTAAATATTAAAATTTTAATAATATACATCAGTTTTAATAATATATATATATATATAATATAATATATATATATAAACAGGTGATTTCTTTCATTCATCGATACAATAACTCCATGAGAAAGGTTAACAAGCTTCCAAACATAAAATATCCCAAAAGGGCTAGGGAGGTAAACACATCCAGAGGAAGTTTTTTGCTTTGTGACCTTTTGCTACCCAATCTATGATTCGGTTTCCTTCCCTAGGCAATGGGCTAATTTCACTTGACCAAATTTGGCTAAAATCTCTTTGCCTTTATTTAATATATTCCTCATAGCCCAAGGTGCTTCTTCTCGACCCAACATGCTCTCCACTATCGCCCAACTATCACTCTCACACTCCATATCTAGCAACTTCTGTTGTACATCACCCATGTGCTCACTCTATCCTTGTTTCAAGTACCGTAGCCCTTGCATGAGTGCTAGGGCTTCAGCTTGCAAATGCGTTGCATTGCATAGAAATGAGTAAAAATGGGTTATATTGATTTATTTAGGTCAACTCATTTTCGACCCAACCCGCCCGTTTAACTGATTTAGATGGAGTCTTGTTTTTTAGTTGAAGGTCATTGATATGATGCGGTGCTTGGAATGGCATGCCAAACTTTTTGATGGAATGATACTTGAATCATTGAATAATATGTGGTTCATGCAGGGCTCAACGTTCTATCATTTATCCTCATTACAACTCAAATCATGTTGAGTTTTTCACCAATTATGTCGATCTAATTGCATGAACGAACAGGCCTTTTTGAGAAATAGAGTGTCAATAATAATTGACTCCTTCGTTTTGTGACCTCCCTGATTAAGTGTCGATCGTTGAACAGCTAATCCCAGAGCAGCAAGTTCATATTTTTTGGAATTTAGGCAAGACTACTGACCTGGCCACGTCGTCTTGTCTTTGTTACTGCAAATTATTCGACCATTAATGCGATGGCCAAACGCAAAACCTTTTCCAGCATGGCCCAGTCCAAGCCCATTGGAAATGGACTCTACAAAACCCAAGATACCATACTTGCCCGAAAATGCTGTCGAGGTGATTTGCTTAGTTAATAAGGGAAAGATTGTAGAGTCGCGCTTCTTTTTTTTTCCTTCATTAACCTCCCTCCACTTTTAATTTGTCCAATCAAGTTATTTTTCTTTCACCTATTTTCTAATTAATCTGTTCCGACACCAAAGCTGACGTGACCGTTGGATGAAACCAAATTATGGTGCAGATAGGATATGCGATTGTCCACATGGACTCGCATGGAGAAATTTAAGTGACAACACAATGTCGATCAAGGACCATGTCGCTAGACTTTGTTGAATTTTGTGTATGAGAGACTTGATTATAAATTTTATGTAAACTTGATCGAAAAAGAGCTTGAAAATCCATTGATGAAAAGCATAGTTTTTCTATTAAATCTAACAATCCTGCTATTTTATGGGAACTTTTTGTTGGGAGAATAATGACAACCTGAACGACATTGGATTTGTATAGTGGAACACGACAATCTCCGCTCTTGTGCAAGCATAGTAGGAAACAATATAATATAGTCATATAAATACCAAACATGTAAATACACGACAATTTTATTTGAAAAACCTTCTCAGTTTGAGAAGATGAAAAATCACGGGACCGGAGTCCACTTAAAATTTTCGCTAGCAATAAAATTGAGTAAACAAAGATCTTCTATAACTAATACTAGAGGTATAATAGGGGCAACAACATTAAAAATATTATTCTTGGCAATACATATGACATTCACAAGAGAGTAATCATAAATCTCACTATAAGATAAGTTTGGTTTAACTCATGAAAAACTCGATGTAGGGAGCATGAATCGACCTCCGATCGTTGGCTTGGTGAAAAACGGATGGCACCCTCTTTCCAAATTCTTTGTTCTCCCTTTCTCTCTTGCGACCGTGTCTCATGTTAATTGTTTTTTCCATCCACCATATAAAATAGAGAGAAACCCCATTCACTTAGACCAAATGCGGCTTCCTATTATTTTTTCATATGAATTATCATATGAGTTCAAACCTTTAAATTAGTATTTCATCATGTTTTTTCTACACGGGAGTGGACCCAGCCCAATACTTTCGGCATTAAAACCATCATCTCTCCTTTCAACTGGGTGGAATTTTCTCCCACGAACCGAAGCCAAGTGGACCGCATAGAGAATTAATCTCACGTTCCTCCTCACCTAACCATCTTTAAAAACCAGTTCTTTTGTGAACAGGACAAAGCCCTGTGACCCGGCGATCTCGCAATTAAAGGTTCCACAACGGGAAGGCATACGTCACCGCTGACGTTGTTTTCCACAATTTAAAACTGTTCACTCCAGCGAAAAAAGAACCAAGACTTCCGTCATCCGAGTGGACCGCCCCGTTTTGGCTTTGTAAATCAGAGAACCCACATGCAGGGGGGACTAAACAAATGCCTTAGGATTCTCTCCGCCTTCCCAAAATCAGGAACAGTAAAATAACTATGCAGAAGAGATATGTATGACGTCCATTTTGGTCGCCCCCCATGGTTGAATATAATTACCCCCACTTCATTAACTCTTCAACGAAAACGGCTGTTGACCGCCACCGGACTGCATGACTGACTCCCTATGGGGGCATAATCCGGTCCTCGATCTCTTAGTCAATGTCCAAATTGATCTCTAAATTTTGGTTTTGATCCAAATGGGTTTTCATGATCTTTGATTTGTATTAATTGGATCCTTTTGGCTGGCCTTGAGGTTCGCATTTGTCGATACATGCACAATAGCTATTGTGAGTTGACGAAATATTAGAAGAAAGAGAATATGGATTGCATTGTGACGTTAGAAAGAGAGTTTAAGGGGACACTTGCACCGGTGAGGGCGCTTGACAACATTTCGTATTCTAAATGGCCAAAATCTTTGGACGGGCACAAATTCGGTAAATTGTGCTTTGAACCTTTGTCCACTTAGGATAATTTAGAGACATATCCAACAACAGAGTTAAAATATCAGGTCTATAAAATCCAGCATTTTTTTGAAAGTATTTTAATATCAAGAATAGAAGTACTGGCTATAGTATTAATAAGAAAATGATAAAAATAGACTCATCCAGACAAATTTGCATCACACAATTTTTGTTTCTGTTACAGTACTACCATAGTCCGCAATAATAACAAACAATACTGTTACGGTGATGAACAGTATCGGCGGCCCCGTCCCACCGGCCCGAGCACAATCGTCATTTGCGTGATCAACCCCGAACGGGAAAACAAAGACGGCCGTTCCCGGTCCCGGTCCCGTTCCCGATCCCGTTCACGTGCCCGTCCCCATTTTTTGACCCGGTTTTTCAAACTCAGGTCGGAAGGTCGCAATTCCCCAAAAACCTGCCACGCGGCGTCGTTCGTGTGAGCGACGCGCACCGGAGAGATCCTCCTCTGATTAAAAAAAAAAAAAAAAAAAACAAAATCAATAAACAGAAATTCCTCCTTTCCTCGTTCTCTCTCTCCTCTCCCTTTCCCTGCGATCCTGCTGGGGCGTCACTGTTGAAAATGCGTGTCCCCACATTGTTGCTTCGATGAATGCGAGACGCGCCGATTCAATCGTCGCGACGATGACATCCGCCGCGTGATCGCCGCCGCCGCCGCCGCCCGCCGTCCTCTCGCGGCGGCCCCTCTCGCCCGTCTCCGATTCGAACGCCGGCCCCTCCCCTTTCGAGGAACGGTCGCCGGCGAGGGAATAACAGCGGCGGGGGATTCAGCGCGGTCGCCGTCGGCTGATTCGACTCGGGTGGCGGATCGCGCCGGCGTCGGCCGGGTTCTCTCTTGGTGCGAGAGCGCTGAGCTTGTTTTTGGTGGCGGTCGTCTTTTGGCTGCTGCTGAGGTCGGATTTGCGATGAGAAGGAGCCTGTTCAACCTGAACCGGAGGACGGCGCAGAGATTCAAGCAGCTCGCGATGGCGTCCCTCGGATCCGTGAAGATCAAGCTTCTCCTCCTGTGCTGCATCGCTTTCGTCGTGCTCCTGCTCGCCGGCCGTGCCCCGGTCCTCAGCGGACGGGACGCGACCGTCCACGCTCCCTCTAACCACTTCCACGATTCTCGGTCCGTACAGTGCGGTCCATTTTTGACGTTTCTAAATTTTTGAATGATTGGGCTAGAATTGATAGTTTCAGGTCATAAACTTCGGTTGACTATTCTTCTGGACAGTCTATTTCATTTGTCCGAAACTAGGAAGTTGTTTATCTTGCTTACTTGGTATATTTCCTGATTTCTGGGTCTCTCTACGTTGCAATCGTGTCCCTTGCTGGTCATTTTTCGTAGGAAAGTTAGGTTATCTGCTGATTTTGTTGCTTTGGTGCTTGGAACACTTGAGCATTTACATTCTCTCTCTCTTTGCAAAAGAATGGTGTCTCTTGCTTGTCATCCTTGTGAAAGCCGCGTAAGGTGATTTGCATTTGTGGTCTTAACCGACTTGAAGGGATTGTTCCTCCTGCTGGCTCTAATTTTAATGAATCTGCAATGCTTGCAACTGCGCATTCTTGCTAACGTAGAATTAACTATATGATCCGGGCTTAGATTTTGTGGTCTGTGAGTGGGTGATAATGAATGACGTCAGTGTCTCAAAATGCCTCTTACTGGCCGTGGAAACAGTTTTTACCTTAAGTGGCGGTGAAGCTCTTATATTACCTCTTTTAGGGAGGAAATTAAACACAAGGGACGATGGTTGGCTGGAGTTCTTGCAGGCGAAACATCATGTCTTATCCATTTGAAGAAAATGGAAAATTCTAGAAGTATTGCAATGATGGGATTGTTACCGCAGGTGTATGTTTATATACGTGAGACTAACAGACTGATCTGCTGATTCATTCCGTGGATTTAAAAGTTATTAGCAAATGGGTAGTCGGGAAATATATAGATAAAAATCATCAATATGATGATTCTCTCATGTTGGTTCTTTTCTGCTCAAATAAGAATGTAAGGGAGATCACCTGCGCTCCTTCTTTTTGTAGTTTCAGGTTGTGCTATCGCGATTGTTCCATTGGAGCAACAGTATATATCTTTTGATTCTGCTAAGTTTGTAGTAATTTCTTGTTGAGGATGACATTTATCTTATCCTGTTCCCTACTTTTACAGGAAAGGATATGCCCTCCTGATTAACACATGGAAGAGAAACGATCTTTTGAAACAGTCCATTTCCCACTACGCCAGATGTTCATCGCTGGATTCTATTCATATTGTCTGGAGTGAACCAGATCCTCCATCAGAGTCTCTTAAGAAATTTTTGAATCATGTCATCCAGTTGAACTCTAAAAGTGATCGGAGAATCGAACTACAATTCGATATCAATAAGGAAGATAGTTTGAACAACAGATTTAAGCCCATTGGTGATCTGAAAACAGATGCTGTTTTCTCAATCGATGATGACATTATATTTCCTTGTTCATCAGTGGAGTTTGCTTTTGATGTTTGGAGAAGCGCACCAGATACAATGGTTGGATTCGTGCCTCGAATTCATTGGATTGATCAGGTAATAGCATTTTCCTTGTAGCTGTTGAGCAAATGAACTAATTAAATAATGGAACTTACCTATATTGCTGGGTCCAGGACTATGTTGTTATACATATTATTTTTCAGGATATGGGGAACTTGAAAGCTATTTCATTTGTTATTAGAGTTTTCAAAGCTTCCTGGTTGTTGAAGAATACTTTGTATGTGACATAGGTACCATGGTGCTTAAGGCTGCAAGGAATTTTCTTTCTTTAGCTATGTAGATGAATGACTGTGGATGCTTCCCTTTTCTGTTCTCTGCTACATAGAGCTTGGGGATCCTAATTAGCCATATTTTGTCTAATGAAGTTTGGTTTTGTATTTGCTTTTTCCATCTACAATCGCTAGTTGCTATGTGCTTGTTTTTTGAGTCAGAGTTGACTCACGTGGAGAGTATTTACACCAGTTACATGTTTTCTCTGTTATAAATGTTCTTGCAGAAAGGTAGTGTTGATCGCTATGTCTATGGTGGATGGTGGTCTGTATGGTGGACGGGTACATACAGTATGGTGCTCTCAAAGGCAGCATTTTTTCACAAGAAATATCTGGATATATATACAAACCAAATGCCAGCATCAATCAAAGAATACGTTACGAGAAACAGGTAATTATGCATCATGAGTATGTAGTTCTCTGCTTTGGTAAGACATTTTGTTCTCTTCTATCCCCCTTCTTTCTGACTCTGATCTCTTAATGGGCTCCAGGAACTGTGAAGACATTGCAATGTCATTCCTTGTAGCAAATGTTACTGGTGCTCCTCCTATATGGGTTAAAGGTAATTAGGTTGCATATGGCATCTTTATGTAGTATTAGATTATGTCACATGACACGGACATAGATGGCATAACGAATTATTTTAATGCTTTGTGATTTGTTGCAAATGTGGGATGCATCAAATAAGGAGCTGATGATTTTTTGTTTAAATTGGGACCCCTATATCTTTATTTAGTTGGGGGTTTTTTCAATAAAAACATTGACTTTTGAGGATGGAAAAAGTTGAGGAAATGCTTATGGCTCTTTTTTTTTTTTTTTTAATTTAATAAAAAAAAGGGAATTCAGGAAAAGCTTAAATGAGTCACAGGTGAATTTGGGAATTATGGATGACACAGATGATAATTTTTTATATTTAACTGGCTCAAAGAAATCCTTGTAGCCTACCTCCTTGGTGGGAGAAGGGTTACTAGTCTTACTGTTGACTAAACTTTGCTCAATAAATCAAACTCTGCGGTATTAGACAAAAGTATTCTGGGAACATAAATTCGATCCAGTGCATGGTTCTTCTTTTTTAATTATTGTTTATATTAATGCCATACATATACATCCTTTCGCAACTTTCAAATTTGCTGGTATCCAGTGTCGGTATGTCCTGATGGGATGTTTTAGTATCGTTATGTTAGAATTCTCTTCAGCTGTTTTTCAGGATTTACATAGCCGGTGTGCCGCATTTTCCTTCTTTCTGCTAAGATTCCCTTTGCTTGTTTTGCCATTGCTTCCTGCAGGAAAGATATTTGAGATTGGTTCCACAGGAATTAGTACTTTGGGAGGTCACAGTGAGAAGAGAAGCCAGTGTGTCAACAGGTTTGTGGCAGAATTCAGGCGAATGCCCTTAGTATCAACTACTGTGAAGGCTGTTGACAGCAGGAATATCTGGTTCTGGTGATGCTATATTTTCTCATAAGCCACCGATCAGTATTTCCACGTTTTTGCTTATTTAGTCACGTCGTTCTGATTCAATCATTTGTTCACTAGGTGTATAATATTTGAAATTGGATAGAACTTACCTAGATTTTTTTTTTTGTCATAGAAGCTATTACGCTTTTCAGATATGGGTTGTTGTATGGGATCATGTTAGGAAAGGATGAAGCCTGGGATGGCCTTTTCTTTTATGTAATGACACTCCAGCATTAGTTGTGGAATTGCTATTTCATTCCATCTCTCTGACCGGTGATTTGTCGATTTGTGTACATGTTTTTGCTCAAGAGAAACTGGTCTTTTCTCCATCATCTGAAGATTTTTCTTTTGTTTGGAAGCATCTGTCTTCACGTGCATAACTTACTGCACCTAACATTAGTCCACCACCTGCTTATGTGCTTCTGTTATCTACTAATTATGACTATTAACTGTTGGTCAAAACAATCACGAACTAAACTCCTCCTGAGCTCTGTGGATTGGCACAACGAATGATCTTTCAAGGAACAGAGCCATCTTGGAGGCATCTCGGAAAGGTATGGACTAAAATTCTTAAAAAGATAACCCGGCATCTGATTGCCGAAGGACAAAAGTGGAAGAGTCATCTTGGGAAATTCTTGGGGTGTCTTGCATATTATATGGCAACTTGCAATTATTGGAGTCTCTCTTTTAGACGCTATAAATAGAATGATGCTAGTTATCATAAATCGGTTTGCAGAGCAATTTGACGGTTTAAATGCATATCGGAACTTGCCACGTAGCTCAACATGACAATTTTGTTAATCTGTGTCTAGATACTTGCTGCTTCCCATTTGCATTAACCACCGTACGTCATGTGTTTCTGATTTGGAAATTAGGGAGATGACGGATTGCTCCAATTGCAAGCTGGAACTGCCAAAACACGGACTTAGATATCGCCGTATGTTAGAAAAAGGTGGTTATTCCGGGCAGCATTTTCTTCGAATCTAATTTTTCTTGTGGTGATTTCAACTGTATACACAGAGATGCCCCCTCTTGGCTCTCGCAAGCTTTGCTTGCTGGACGTCTTGCTGTAATTGGAGCTGATTCCCGTAATGGGAATTCCGCTTTGTTTTCTCGGAAGGTTTTTAGTTAAGAAATCTTCCTTTGATGCTTTGGATCTATAAAAGAATTTGCCCCACTCAGCGTCGTATTGCACGTGACCGGACAGACTGGTATTCATCTATAAGAACTAGTCGAGCTTAATCGCATACCAATGTTATAAAGAAGTTTCATTATTATGATTTGTCCAGATTTTTTTCAATAATCTACGAAGCTTTATTTACTACATATCAAATAAAATATATTAGGAACTGAAAATTTCTTTATGTGAGCACGAGGAGCCCTTGATTGGAGTGGATATCAGTTAAATCGGGATCGGACCGAACCGGTCAATTCTACAAGATGGAGGAACCAGACCAACTACATATATATTTTATTACTTCTTCAAAAAAGTTAGTAAAATATAAACTAAATATTATCTGGTTCAATGGTACCATAAGTTACGGTCAGATTTGTCCAGATTTTTTTCAATAATCTATGAAGCTTTATTTACTACATATCAAATAAAATATATTAGGAACTGAAAATTTCTTTATGTGAGCACGAGGAGCCCTTGATTGGAGTGGATATCGGTCAGGGATGTGCAAAAGATGGACCGCCTAAATCGGAAACCGCTCGGATCGGACCGAACTGGTCAATTTGGTCTAGTCCTCAGGAGTGCCGGTCTTAGTTCCTGGTTCCAAAGGAGGAACCAGACCAACTACATATATATTTTATTATTTCTTCAAAAAAGTTAGTAAAATATAAACTAAATATTATCTGGTTCAATGGTACCATAAGTTACGGCATGATCACTCTTCACTCATTGTTGAAGATTTGTCATTCTCTTTCATTATGCACAGACAATCTTTAGTGAAAAAGAAGAAGAAGTAACTAGTTTTATTGGACTGAACCATACCGGGAATTGATCACACCTCTAATATCAGTAGAAGCATGAGTAGAAGCAGAATATAGCCAGAGAAGGAAAGAATGCAAGCTTGTAAAAGATCTCTCATAATTAGCTTAGGATTGCATGAAGATGAAACGGCCTGTTCCTTTTTAAGACTGCCATTTCCACTCTCTTCACTTAATTTTTACGTCCTAACCATAACCTGAACGGTACATCCTTCCTGCTCGAATTCTTGAAGCCAAAATAACCCATGGAGAAGAAACACGAGCCGAGGCCTACATTTTCGCAGCCAAAATAGGAGATCGACTACCTTATAACGCATCATCTGCTTCTGATAATCGAGTCTTGTCGCCTGAGGAGTGGTTAAGAGGGTAACATGTCTCGTCGCCTCCGGAACTCCAGAGAAAGCTTGCATACCTGGATGCATGGTAGGGATTCTCCGGTTCGGCCGCAATTGCTTGCTGATATCTCTCCTCTGCTTCCCATGCGTCTTTCTTCACCATCCACAAGAAATCCGCGTACCGACTCAAAGATTCGGCGTCTGGGGGCTCAACCTGCACAGCGCGCTTATAGCACTCCTCTGCCCTGCAAAACCAACCGCAAGTGATGTGATCCTCAATGCGCCATGTAAAACAATCAAAATGCACGAGTCACTGTGACATGAAAGTCCAACTCCTTTCTCTCATCAACTGTACAATTTCTCCAACCCAGGATAATGATTTAAAGAGGAAGACTGCCCTAATGTTTAGAGAACAGAAGTACGCTGCCCTACTTCAGAAACAGTCGTAACCTTGAAGCATTTTGAAATGCAAACGTTAACACGCGCGACCGAAGCTTGGATGTGCAAATACTTCATTTGTTCTCTATATGAGCTTATTCCTAGTGTATCCAATAAAGAGACAAGAATTCAGAATTCGTCCGACAAGGTTTTCTGAGTTATCCAGGAAAAAGACAAAATCATGCATTATCCATTTCTGAGGACACGGGAAAACCATTCAACTATCAAGATGGGCATGTAATGCTATTCAGACAAGAAAATACGAATTGTACAATAAATTCAAGCAGAATCTTGAGCCTTAACAAGAAGATAGTCCAGCAAGCATCGAATACATTCTGTAACAAATTGCAAGGTCAAACCCAATTGCATATAAAGCTCACCTGCGGTAGTCCTGGTATACGAGGCAGAGAAAATGTGCATAATTAGAGAGCAGCAGGGGATTGTAAGGATCCAGAGACAAGTGAAGTTGGTACAGAAGGTCCGTTCTCCGATATTCCTCGTAATCATCGGTTTCGATTTCCACATACACTGGCGAAAGGAACTTCCTCATCTCTCCAAGATCAAGAATTTCGCCATCCCTTAACAATGCCTCCATCTTTGCTCCTTCGTCCACTATAGAGCTCCACAGATTCGCCTCCTCAATGTTCAAAGTTTCGTTCCCTGATGGAGAAACTCGCAGTTTCTCGGCAGGAGCAACGCCAGGCTTTTCTTCTGCGGCGAAGGATTTATCCGGATGAACATTTCCTCGAGTAGTCCCATTTGTCGAACTAAAGCTTGAGTTTTCTCGCCCTTTATCTTCTATCAGGAGCAAAGTCTCCAGAGATACTTCAGAGGACATATTTGACATGTTGTGAACCACAGAATAAGCGCCGAACTCAGCAGAGAGTATCATTACGTACACCATAAGAGTCGGGGCTTGCGAAAAGACCTGTTGGAAAATCCACACAAAAGATGAATTTATCTCTCTGTGCACCTTATTCACTATCTCCCCCAAGTCTTCACTGCAGAGACTCTCCCTCATGTGCATGGCATAGCTCTGAATCTCTCTAATAATAAGCACCATCGAAGCGAAGGCCTTTTCGACTGAAGAGCATTCATATTCCCTTGCTTCGATGGTCCTCGAATCCAGTTGCTTCTTTCTCTTTATCATCCTAAGAGACAAGGGGATTTCGATGCTTTTCGCTTTCATCTCTATCCCAATGCTAACGATTTTGTTCCTCTCAGGCCACTCCGGTGGCTTTGGCCAGATACCGAGCAGTGATGGCTCCAGGAAATCCATCTTCGAGCATGCCGATCGCTCCGAAAGACCCCTATTTCCATCACCTTCCGCCTCCTTGTTCGGAAAATGCCCTGAAACATCTGCCGCTGCAAAAGCAAAGTCCATTGTATCACTGCAATCACCATATCCCCACATGGACACATTGGTTCTTGGGGCTGATTCCGAAGTCTGATTAGACACTTCTCTGCCCGAAAACATCTCGGAACTCCCGCAGAAAACCCGTTTGAGCCAGCCATTTCCTGATTTATGGAAGCCGAAAGGAGCTGTTCTGTGCACTAATCTGAAGGGCACATTAGGATTTCTTCCATTGTAAAGCCCTAACAAGGAAGAAACTGGGACCCTTTTCTGTGAATGAGATAATGAACAGGGGGCTATAGGGCGTTATGATTTCAGGCCATTTGAAGCCACCTTCAATCCCATGAAGCCCCCAAATTGCCCAAAAGAACTTGGAATTTATGCAGATGAGAGAAACCTTAAAGGATGATCAGAGGCAGGGAGGATGGATGACAAACCAAACCAAGAACTAATAGTCCAGGTCCCAGGAATCCCGTGTGAAATGGTGAGTGGTATGGTATGACTTTGCCATTCTTTTTTAGAAATAAAGCCTACTTTTTAATGCACAATCCGCACGATAACAAGAAAAGAAAAAGACGGCCTCAAAGTTGCCCCTGTTTTCAAACTGCAACCAACCTGCAATAATTAAGGCAGAGAGAAAAAAACCCACATTAAATCGAGTCAAAAAGTCACCATCTTTACATTTCTCATTCCCACCCTATCCTACATTTGGAAGGGAAGAAGAACAGATGAAAGAACGTGAAATTTCGAGGCTCTCGTCAAGGATTCAGAAAATAAAGAGGAAAGTTCAAAGCTTTACCAAGTTTCTTGGAAATGGGTCTCGACGATAATCCACGAAAAGAGAGAAAAATGAAGATATGAATGAAGAACACTCACCGAAAGTCGGTTCAGCCGAAGGGGATAATGTGATCTTTTTGAAGAGGACAAGAACCCGTTTTGCCGTGACTAGACCCTTCTCTTTCTCATCTGCTCACCCGGCAAAAGTGGCCTTTTCCCATAATTTTTTCCCCTTAGAAAAGGTCAGATCAATCGCTTTCCATGTTCAAACAAGAATATCGCTTCTGCTTCTGCTTTTGCTTTTGCTCACGTAAATCTACCGGGACGACGGTTAAGTTCCGAATTCACCGCGGTAGAAAATCACATCTCAGCCCAAATCATCGCCGTAAAATCAACCTCAACGTCTTTACAGTTGATCGAAAGGGCCTCCGGCTTTAACTTCGTCAGGAAAATATCTTCTTGCTGCTCTCTCTTTGCCGGGCATGAGCGGAAAAGGTCTTTCGGACAGGGACTGCTGCAACACGTGGCGGTTCTTCAAGTGGTGGGAGGGGGTGTCCACAGTACTACGAGCCAAACCCAACCCATCGCTGCTGCGCGCCCCACACTTGTCCCTCGAACTGGCCACAGTTCGGAAAGGCTTTTGGTGGGGCGGTAAAGTCATGTGGCCCGAGCGCTTCCCAAGAACGTGTGTTGTTTCGGCAATCGAACTAAGCAAAAAAGCTCAGTTCTGGGTCGCTGTTTATGCTTTTGGTCGATAACCTATCTTCCATTTTTGAGCCCATCCCCACTCAATCCCGTGATCCTTGCTCTTTCCTAGAGCGGCCATGATGTCAAGATAAAATAAGAAATTTAAAAATCGGACCGGTGAGAATTGCTCCAATTTTAGATTCTAGGATACGTAGGATAGTTTTCGAATTTCAAAAATTGAGAAATCTGTTCTGAATAGTAGATTTTAGGTTCTAGATGAAATTAAAAATTTGAAAACTAGAACAAATATGTGATTTTCTTGCTTTGCGGTGCGTAATTTGAAACCATTAGTTTGACCTTATATCTTTGACGATATCCATGATTGAAATTTTATTAATATATTATAATTTTCATGTGCCTGAATATGGATTGTGATAAGTGATTTGTAGCAAATAATAGTCATTAAAAATGATAATTCATTGTAATTATTTAATTAAGAATATATGTGAAATATGAGTAAACCTTGAAACTGAAAACAAGAACCATGGCAGCCTTATTTCCAAACTAATGTTAATTGCCGAGGGACCTTTGGACTCATGGACCTTACTTGGAATATAAGAAAACTTTAAATAATGAAATAAAATGAGATAGTTTTCTCGAAAAAGGGTCCAATGAGGGTGCATTCATTTAGTCTCAAATAATAATAATAATCATTAAACGTGATGATTCACTGCAATCATTTAATTAAGAATATATGTGGAATCTAAGTAGATCTGGAAACTCATGACATGATAGATTTCGGGTTTTTAGGTATGTATGATAGGTTAGGGGTTTCAAAAAATTAGAAAATCGATTCCAACGGATTAATTCAAAATTTTAGTTGGAATTTGAACATAATTTGAAACTGTTCACCCCTACTCTTTTTGACAGCAAAATGGAATCGGTAGCCTTGAACTTGAAAACAAGAACCATGACAACCTTATTTCCAAACTAATGTTAATTGCCGAGGGACCTTTGGACTCATGGACCTTACTTGGAATTTAAGAAAATTTTAAATAATGAAATAAAATGAGATAGTTTTCTCCGAAAAGGGTCCAAGTGAGGGCGTGGTGTCTACCTTCACCACCGTGAGACCCCCAAATTCCTTATTTATTTTTGTCTTCCCGACAGAGAGGGAATGCGAGGACAGCGTAGGGTCTCTCATCTAGGGTAGTTCTCCCGCCTGTTTCCTCCTTAAGCTTTTTAAGGTCATGTTCAGGACCTTGACCTTACTTGGAATTTAAGAAAATTTTAAATAAGGAAATAAAATGAGATAGTTTTCTCCGAAAAGGGTCCAAGTGAGGGCATGTCCATTTAGTCTCAAATAATAATTATCATAATTTGCCGACTGGTGAGCGCATGCATCTCGCACGTTTATGCTCACGACATGGCTAGAGACATATTTATCCAGAGGCATTCTCTATTTCTTCTCTTCTTTTTGTCCAATCTTCTTTTCAACGTTCATCTTCTTCCTCCCAGTCCCGCCTCTGAACCAGTGCCCGATCTCGCTTCCAGACATGGGCGCTCCCTCTCCAAGCCATGATTGTCGTCATCACTACTGTCCTCCAAACTTGAACTTGGCCTTCTCGCCTAACTCGTCCGCGGTGCCTAGGGCTCTATCATTTCAGCCCATATGGTGTCGAGTGCTCATCGAGCAGGCCGGAGTTTCTTTCCATTCAGCTGCCGAAACCTCACTTGTGCCTTTTGGGGAGCTCTGAACACCAGCAAATGAATTTATATCCCCTTTTTCTTTGGACCATGAATATCCCTTTGAAGCCGTGGGAATAGAGGCTTTCAGTAGTGAGATAAGATCCATTCTGAATGTCATTGGGCAACAGAAGAGTGGCCGTGAAAGGTGACCAGTAAGAACAAGAACTTGCGGCTGTGAGTGGTGGTTGGGCATTGAGTTTGGTCTCGCTGCGTCTTTGCTCAGCTCGGAGCAAAGTTTTCTGGCATGGATAAGAGGGAGGCGAGAAGCGTGCTTTGAATGCACCTCGCTCTGCAGCCCCTTGAGGCTTTGAGATTTTGAGGGTCGCTGTTGGTGTTTGCGGAAGGTGTGTTAATGTGTGCAAGGGAGTGTTAAAAGAGAGTACAAAGGAACAAGAAAAAAGAACTTTTTTATTATTGATTATAGTACAAAGGGAAGGGAAGGAGCTTGCTTACATTTGTTGGTTTGCTACGCTCCCCGCTCTTTCCTATTTATAGGGACTAAATACAACATTCTAGATTTATGTGGAATGTTGTCCACTTAGGCTTCTTCTAGGAAATTCTAGATTGTAGTTTATCCATTCTTCTTCTAGAGATTTCTACCTTCTACACTTTTCTTTTGCCACCTAAGCTAGATTTTCTTAAGAATTTTTCTTGACTTTTCTAGCTAAAATTAATCTTGAAGTTTCTAGAAATTGGATCAACAATTCAACAGCCACATACGAATCTGACAAGGACGATGAGTTTGAGCATCGGTTTGACCGACAAGGATAATTGTGGCTTGGAGAGGACTGGTATAGAGCTGGACGAAGAAGAAGATGAACAAGGAAATGAAAGACAGAAAGCAAAAGAAAGGAGGAAAAAAAAAAATCTCTGGACGAAAATGCCCCTGGTAGTGTAGCCGGAATGAATTCGTGAGATGCATTTGCTCGCCAGCTTGAAAAGATTTGGCCTGCTAGCAAGAATGGGCCTTGACATTAAAACTCCGTTCGGTGTTTGGATTATTTAGAAAAATGAGTAAACAAAAAGTTTGAGTTTTAATTTAGAAAAAGATATTCTCTTTAAAAAATTAAAAATTATTTTCTAAGAGATAAGTAGATGTCGACACTTAAATTAAAAACTTTATGTGACACTTGGAAGTTTCAAAATAATAATTATGACATATATATAAGTGTTATTTAGTTTGAAGCCATGAAAGTTGTTAATTTTGTGAGGTGCAGAAGGCGTGAAGGATGATTTTCCTTTAATGTAATCTTCGGAATTCCATGCATTAAGCTTAGTGATAGATATTAACATGTTTGTTAGTAGTGTTGAGTGATGGTCATTAATTTACCATCATGTAAGTTGTAGTCCTCAAATTTCATATTTGACAATATTCAAGTTTTAAATTTACCAAATTAAGATTTTCCTAGAATCTATTATTTTTCACCAGTATTTTTAGTGAGTTCAAAATATTTTTCTGATTTATCAATGCTTGGAATGAACACTGATTTTCTTATTTACATATTGATTTACTAAATTTTTTGATAGTTTGACAAAATGTTTACTTTGGAAGCCACACAAGTGAGCCATTTGTCCCTCTTCAATTCACATTATCTCTCTTCATTTCTCTACCAAGTACTTTAAGTCACATGTCCTTAGTTTGTGACATTGAGCTTAATCTAGTGATGATGTCATGTGTTGCATCATTTAGTACATCATTCATGACAACCTTAGCACATTTAATGCATTGATGACTCACCTACTTTTTTTTTTTTTGTCAGTCCTACGCTAATCCTACTCTAACACTCACTCTCAGACTTTTGCCCTGCCTTCTTGCAGGGCATGGGAGTTGAAACTTACTCATGAAATGAAATCGTCCCCACCCCAATCCCCCATGAGAAGGTGGGGATTTGAACCCCCAACCTCCCCCTTCCAAGTTGGAAGGGTGGCCACTGGGGCGAACCCCCAGTGGTTTGACTCACCTACTTTACTTGGCCAAGAAGAAGCCATATTTCATTTGAATCAAAATATCTCCTAATGGTTAATCTTATTAGGCTACTTGCACCATTTCTATTGGAATACATATCCTTTCTATCTTTAGACCGCATGATTTTAATCCAAGATCATTATTACTTGGTGTATTCCCCTTTGCCTTATCATTGGATGGAGTAATATGATCATGCTACTTGTAATTATCTAACTTGAATACACCTCTTGCACTCTCCACCTAGCATTTTTTTTAAAACTTTATGTCATCATTACTTTTAACTTGTGTTACTTGTTCTTACATCCCTTGGCCTATAAATAGGTCTCCTTATGTCTTCAAGCTTTTTTTTAAAAAAGTCCAACTTGTTCTTGTAAACAAAGAAAAGTAGATCTTCTTTCACTTTCACCTTTCAATATTTTGAGTGAAAACAAAGATTTCATCCCCATTTCATTAAAGCTTAAAAATAACATCTTTCAAGAGTTATTATGAGGTGGTTAAGGTTTTGGGTTGCCCAAGTCTTTATTTAATGATATGTAGGATGGTTCCCCTGGACATGGTGATGGAGATGGCAAGTTGATGTTGGAGGCCATTAATCCTTGAGTTGGATGGTGGTTTGATTAGTATGAGTGTAATGGTGTTAGGTGACCCTAACATTTCCTAGATCTATTGATTTTTTTGGTGATAATAACTACCATAGTTTGTACAATAAGAGTATGTATATTATTGAACTTGTACAATTTTCTAGTAAGGGATATTGTGAAAATTTTATTGTGTTTTCACATGTATAATTATAATTATAAGTATAAATGGAAAGAACATGTGTCACGAGTGACATTTTGGAGCGTTGCATTTTATTCTTGAGTATAGAAATCCTAATGCTTGATCCTGGGTTCTTGACAATGACCTTGGGCTAGGGTCCATCGAGGCCGAGGTCAAATCCATAGAGATTAGGCTTTGAACACCAGTGCTAATGGTCAAGCATATGACTCCGGCATCATTGTGTGACTCCTCAATGCTCATGGCTAGGCTTATGACTCTGGTACTGTTGCTCAACTCCTCGGCATCCCAGCCCAAGCCTAAGACCTTGACACTTGTGCTCGAATCTCTAACACCCGTTCCCTGTCCTTTGAGGTCGAGCTCAAGTCCACGGTGCTTGAGCTCAAGACCCTGCTTCCTGACCAAGTCCATCAAGGCTAGGATAGTAACCTTGGTGCGAGTGCAAGGGTCCTAGATGCCTGGGCTTGTGTCCATCAAGGTCAAGTGTTGGGTCTATCGAGGTTGGGTGCAGGACACCAATGCACTCCCGGGTCAATCAATGCTAGGCTCAAGACCCCGGCATCCACGCCTAGGTCCATTAAAGTGGGCCTCGAGACTTTATTGCCAAAGCTCGGATCCTTAAGCTCATGTCAAAGTCCATTGAGGTTGGGATCGAGACCTCGAAATATGTGCCTTAGTCCTCGGCGCACTGTTCAATTGAGGCTAGCCCTAAGTCCCCTCTTTTTTTTCACAAAACAAGCAAAGCTTAAGTAGCCACTTCAGTCCTTTATTTGAGATTAAGTGATCGCTTTAAACCCTTATTTAAAACGAAATTCACTCCAAATCCTTTGTTCAAGAAATATGGTTCTTCGATTCAAACTCAAAATCTATCACTGAATAGGAAATTGATCGTCAGCACTTTCATGTTCATCGTCGTCACTTGCTTTGTTTACTTCTATTTTGTTATGGTTTCGCTTCGATTCTCCTCAATAAGGACGCAACTTGATGGGTGCATTGAATGATAATTGTGATTGATCCTTGTAAGCCCTTATAAGAAATAAGGAAAATGACACAAACAATTTATGAACTTTAGCTCAATGTGTAATTGATTTCATAAACTTTTAATTTGTTCAATGTAATACTTAAACGCTAGCTAAATGTACAATGTGGTCGCTGAATTTTTAATTTGTCCCGTAATGACCCCAACTCCATCTTTAGGGTCTTGAGCAGTAGGGATTATTTTCGCGACGTCCCAGGCTTATTGCCGTCCCGATTTTTTTTTATCTTATTATCATGCACATGTAAAAATGTGAATAAACAACTTCCCGAACAAACAATAGTTGAAAGATTGGAACATGCATCATATAGAACATATAACTTTATATTTTCAACAATACATTTACAAGCCATTTTTTTTCCATTTTACATCTTATTACAAGTTTCCACATAGGCCAGGGGAACCTCTAGCATGACTATAACTAAAAAAACTGACGTGAGACTTTCTTACCTATAAGATTAAAAGATGAGGGAGTAAGTCTTGGGAACTCAGTAAGTAAAATTCTTAGTTCTCTACGAGGAAAACATCTCATTATTAAAACCTAGCAAGTACAACACCTGCAAATAGTGTCGATGACAGATTAATAGCAATTACTTGCCATGCCTTGACTAAATACATGATGTCGATGTAAAATACCTTTGACTTACCAATGAATACATCAATATATCATGCTTATGCATAATTGGCACTCATGCAAATTCATTTACCGTCATCCTGGTTCTACTAGGCCCTCTCGACTTGATCAGGGCTTTCAGTTTATTACTGGGGTTCCTGACTTGACCAAGCCATCTCGGTTCGACTAAGACTTCTTAAAGCTAGCTTCCCGAGACTTCCGGATTCAAAACCCAAGTGCCCTAGCTCAACCGGGCATTCTAGCTCAACTGAGATATTATGTTCAATGAACGAAGCATTGCTACTAACGTTGTGTGGCGATGAACGTTTTTCTTCTTTAAATGCACACATATATGCATCATATAAGCCAGTTCTTATCTTTTCTCTTAGTCGACACATATATGGCCTGAAGGTGTGCTCATCCATTCGTGTGTGCCATGAATTCTCGCACTACACAGATAAACATGTCGAGAACAAATCTTAGTTTGTGACTTGAACCGATCATTTAGCGCTGATCCCCACACCGGACAAGACTCTGAAACGGCATGCCTCAACGCTGATCCAGGACTTTGAGGTTTAGGTACACCTCGCTTTAATGAAGATCCTAAGCTCGACGTACCTTGGCCTTGACCCGGCATGAACATACTTTATGCAGTGAATGACCTTTGGTTCATGGCTTGATTCAATCGCTAAGTACAAAGTCCCTGCATCGATTGAGACTTAGAACTAGCATAATTCCATACCTCGCCAAACCCTCATTGGTTTGGGCGATCCTCGTGCCGATCAAGACTTGGAACTGGCATGCCTCAATACTATTCTAAGACCTCGTGGCCTTGGACGATCTCCACATTGAACTAGATTTGGAGTCGGCACGCTTTAACGTCGATCCAAGGCCTCACGGCCTAGGGTGACCTTGCCTCACGACCTTGGTGACCTTGCCTCCTATTGAACTCAACCCGAACAAACCCAGCTTCATTTCGAGTGTGAACAACTCAAGCACATGTTTAAACACAATCATGAACAAAAACATACAAATGATCCAACAACCTACTCACGGCTTAATAGGTGAGCATCTAACTAGACTTGACAATGGAGACTACCACCCTAGATTTGAAATAGGGATCTTACTTACTTGGATAAATCACAAAAAATCCTAGAGAGACTAGCTTGACAAGGGGCGACGGTGCAAGGTCGAGAGAAAGGAAAGAAAAGAGAGAATAGTGTGTGAATGGCAAAAGGGTTCCAATGATGGAAATAAATGGGGGCTCCTCTCATTTATAAGCCTCCCCATTCTCAATTATTGGTACAAACTCATGATTAGGTCTAAGATACAAATTGACCTATCCAGCCTTCTTAGTTGGCACTTATACTTATTTGTGTTCAATTATGATTGATCCATCTATTTGCTTATCCTCCAAGACTCACTTTAGACTTATTATTGCCTAAAGTGCCTAGGGCCTTTGATGCCTAATGTTATCTCTTAATTGGTTGGCTATTGTCTTGTTCACCAAGACTATATTCTAGAGTCATTATGGCTTAATCTTCTAAATGACACCTAAGCATGAATCACCAATTTCTTTTCTAAAGCAAATCTTTTGGCTATCATTACATAATCTCCATTAGGCCACTTAGGCTTATGAGGTGAAAATCTAATGACCTAGTGCAATCATTTGAAGGCTTGTTTGTTTTATTTTTATTGGGACACATAAGTTTTTGATTTATTATTAAAGAACAAGTCATCATAAATTGGGGGCACCCTAAAAAGTTAAAGGCCATTGAATAGCCATAATTTACCCCAAGGTGTTTCATTTTTATTGGGATATTTGACATAGATTCTTTACCTAATCTCCAAGGTGAATCATTGGTAGTCATGGCCAAATCTAGAAGGAATATCCAAAATGGTGAGTCGCTTTCCTTTACGAAGAAGTTAGGGTGTTCTAGAGATTTCTCTTTTGTCCATTACTAACCAATATGGCAATCATGGGAAATAGGCCATTGGAAATATAATCTGAACCAAGCAATGGCTTTTTGTGTACATCCACTAATGACCAATCTAACACACTCGAGGTTCGTGGCAAAGCTACCCTTGGTGTGGTTGTTGTAGGCAAAGTTTACCTTCTTCGCTAGATCGGTGGCCCAAGGCATGAGCTCAATGATTGGCCCTTAGATCTGCTCTGGCCGAACGGATCGGATCCTAGACCAGCCTTAGGCCTCATTTAGGCCCACTCCCGATTGTCATGTGACTGTTTGAGATTGGTTAAATCCGTACTCGACATACGGTCGTATCGAGTCGAATCATGATCGTACATGATTGGTGCATGATCGAACTGAATCATCTGCGACCAAAACATGACTGTTTAAGACCAATTCACGATTGTTGGTTGATCAGTGGTGGATGTAACCATTCCTCTATCAACCCTTATGGTCGAGTAGTCATCCATCGACTGGACTACTCGGGTCCATTAACATGGTCATTACATCGGTCCACAATTGTCCCCTTGATTAGTACATCTCCATGACCTATTATTGCCATTGGCATACCAGATTTATAGTTATTTTTTGTACGTCGAAAATCAGGATGTGAAGTCCCTGAATTTTTAATATATGTTTAGAGACTATATTGAACATATATCAAAAGTTTATGGACTATATTGAATAAATTAAAAGTTCAAGAATCACATTATATATTATGCTAAAGTTTATGGATTACATTGAACAATTTAAAAGTTCAAGGACTAAATTATATATTAAGCTAGACTGTTTGTGTTGATATTATTAAGAAATAATATCCATTCCGAATATTCTCTCCAGAAAAATGGCTCTAACTTTATGCTTTTATTAAAAAATTTGTCCTCAACCTTTAGGAGTATCGACTCCATCGAGGTTCCTTTGGCGTCATTGTCCCTGCCACATCAGCTAAGTGATCACTAATTTTTGTCTTTGCTCTCATTAATTTGAGACTCTTTCTAAAGGCTGTTCACTTGATTTATAATTAACGACAAAACAAGAATTGAACCTTGAAAATCCCTGTACGAATCATTTCGTGAAAATTTACATAAGAACAAAGGAAAAAAGAAAAGACTAATCACTAAAAATTAGGTATTCCCAAGAATCAAATGTCACGTTCCAAATTGTCATGCTTCTTTTTCCCTAACTACTACGGGCCCTCCCGGAGTCGCGCCGGTCCGAGCTCCGGCCGCCGCGTTTCGCGTTCTCGCCGCTGCTCAGCATCCGCCCCAGGAACGTCTTCGCCGCGTCCAAGCTCGGGAAGTAGGTGCCCTCCAGGAACACCTGGCTGAGCGAGTCGCCTGCCTCCGCACCCGCCCCAGCCGCCGCCGCCGCCGCCGCCGCCGCCGTCCTTGGCCCCCTCGCCTCGAGGCTCCCCATCACCGCCGCCAACACCTGCTTGTACGCGAAGAAGAACCTCTTCACCGCCGCCTCCACCGCCTGCATCGCCTGCAGGAGGTGGATCTGCTCGGGGGCGGCGGCCTCCCCCTTCTTCTCACGGTACAGCCGCATCGCCGCCTCCTGCAGTCGCGGCCCGCCGTTGGGGTCCGCCTCCACGCCGAGGACGCGCGGCACCTTGTGCTTCAGGTCCTTGCACTTGCCGGTGACCTGGACGAGGGCCTTGGACCGGAAGCAGAAGGACGCCGCCTCGGCCTTGATCGCGAGGTCCTTCTTCAACCTCAAGAAGTCCTCCGGGTCCATCAGCAGGTGGAGGTCCTCGATCTCCGCGAGAAGCTTCCAGATCCTCTCCAGCAGGTAGCAGCCGCTCGCGGCTTGCTGGAATCGCGCCTCCTCGATCCTCTCCTCGATCCGCTTCAGGAGCTCGGTGGAGGCGCAGATCCACGATTCCAGAATCTGGTGCGCCGCGTGGAGCGACTGGTTCTCGTGGTTGCTCTCGACCTGCTCGCTCGAGCCGCCGCTCCGCTTCAGGGCGTGGAGCTCGCTCGGCTTGCAGACGTCGTCGTACCGCAGCGCCGGCTTGGCGGTCAGGTTCGGCTCGCCGAGCCCCAGGGTGTACGGGCACCCCCGCATCTCGCACTCGATCGCGTACAGGATCCGCTGCGCCACGTCCTCCGAGGTGTGCCACGTGGCGAGCCGGGGCAGGAGGCTCGCCTCGCTGGCTCGGCTCACCGCCGCGTCGGCGGCCCCCGGGATCCTCCACACCTCGGCCGAGCTGCCGCCCCGCGCCAGCGCGCCGCCGGCCGAACTCAAGCCGACGAGGGGAGCCGCGCCGCCGCCTTCCTCCGCCTCCTCATCCTCCACGATGGCCGCGATGAGCCGGATCTGGCCAGCGGCGAGGGACTCGAGCCGCCGCCTCCACTCGCGGCGGTTGGCGTACGGCCTCGGGTCGGAGAGCGCGGTCGAGACGAACCGGAAGGTGATCTCGAGGGCCTGCAGGGCGGGCCGGAGCAGTGGCTCGGCCCTCCACCCGGGGAATTCCCGGGCCCCCCAGAGCTTCCGCAGCTCCGGCAGACGCAGGTACTGCTCGTAGGCGGCGACGGCGTGGGCCGAGGCGGAGGTAGCGGCCGCGGCGGCGGCGGCGGCGGCGGCGGCAGGGCCGGCGAGGCACCGGAACGGCGCGGCGGGGAGCAAGAAGGGGAGCTGCACGCTGCCGCCGTTGCCGGCGGGCAACTTGGGAGAGCCGAGGGACGCGTCGGGGGAGGAGACCACCTTGGTCTTGCAGTCGAAGTCCACCATTTTCGGCGCTTTTGCCCAATGGATCAAAAGGAAAGAACGCGTCAGTGGGCGTGGAAAGGAGGGAGACCAGCTGGGTTGCTCTGTAAGTTTTGGGTTGAATTCGAACTTTCGATTCAGATGGGTTGTGGGGGGAGGAGCGGTGGTATATAAAGAGGAGAGAAGAAAAGTCAGTGGTTAGGACTTGGAGGGAGGGCGATGGTTGATGACGGCGATGATGATGATGGATGGAAGGAGGGAGGGAGGAGAGAGAGAGGGGGAAACGCGTGTGGGATGGGGACAGACGACTGGCGGTGGGGGGCATGAGAAACGAGGGTGGGGGATTTCGCAAAGTCGCGTCGCGATTGGAATAATGCACGGATAAAACGAAGGGGGGTGGGAGGGATCGGGGGAGGGGTTTGAATTGAATATGGTGGACGAGGCGCGCACATGAGAGAGGGTGAAGCTTATCCGAATCTGACCTAACGTGGGCAAAGTGTCCGGGACGGCTGGATGTTAATTGTTCCGCACCTTCCTCCCTAATAAGTCCCTTGGTGAGGACTTGGGGAGGAAGGTGCCTCTTGGGTTTGGACTTTTTGGAATCTTTGAAGTTGGTTTGACCCTTTTCTTTGGGGTCCTTCGTATGGCCTCTGCCCCTCCATGATTGACGCTGGGGGGAAGGGGGAAGGGGGAACATTGGCTTCAATTCCACTCGGGAACTGGATTGAACCGGTTTAGATAGGATCGATGCGAGTCTAGTTTTTAAGGGAAGTCGGTTCGATTCTCGTTCCGAGAATCTAGAACAAGCCTAGGATTTGTTCTACGGCTAGAAAAAGTTTGTTCAACCCAAGAACTAATCTCATCCAAACCCAAATTATATCAATCGGTTCAGTTCTCATATTGAATTGGGTTTTAAGTTAGAAAAAAAGAAAAGAAATTTGATCTTCAAAATGAACAAACAACGTAACCACTTGACCTATATAAAAATTTTATTTTGTAAGAAAGCAAATGTGGGCCGATTTTCAATTTTTATCTAGGAATCAATGATTCAAAACCGATAGATTTGATTTCTTATTCCAAAAATTTGGAATCCTACCCAATAAGATCACTCGTGATTCACCCGACAAATCAGACAAATAAAGTAAAGAAAAAGGGAAAAAATACATCTTTTTTTGCCTTTGGACAAACTTTCGTATCACCAAAGCCCAGGGCATTTAGCATTTGAATTCAAAAATCGTCACATGCATATGGACAATCAAATTTTTTTTTTTTTGGATTGAGCCATGAAAATAATCGTCTCTTCCTTGAAAAAGGAAGAAAATCCTAAATTTCAAGGACGGATTAAGAGAGACGCCGATGGACCGTAGCGCAACGTTTTTGCCTTATTCTGTTTGGAAGCATAAGAGTATTGCAGGCGGAGGCTAATGGATGATGTGGTTGCGGGAGTGACCTGGAATTTCTAGGTCCGATGAGTTGGACTCTCTGCTTTATCAGAGATGGCAAATCGACTTATCCCACCAATCGTGGCGGAGATTGGTCTAGATTTCTCAGACCCTTTTTACCAGTTGCGTTTCACATCCAACGGAGATTTTTCTTTCTCTACTCCACTTTCTTCATTCGTCCTCGTTTGAATTGGTGCGTCCCATGTACGGATTGCTCCTTTATCCAATTCGCATCGCGAAGTGTCGTGTACGTATATTTGCCTAACCTCCAACATCTACGAAGCTGGTCGTCTAATCCAACAAGACAAGTCCCCGACTCGGTATTATCTTCACGGCTGGCTATTGAGCTTTTTGCGAATGGCAACATGTGAGGAATGTGCTGAAGCGATTCGCATTCTAAGATTGGCAAATGACCCACTTTAGCTTTAGCTCCCGACATGTCGAAAAGTGCCCTAGCCCCCATATTTCGCACCCGCTTCTTCGAGTACTTCCAAGAAAGCCAAAAGGGAATCTCATCTCCAGCGGACCGCAACATGCGTTTTGGATAAGAAGGCTCCGCCCCTGTCGCATTCGCGCGCCCGATTCCATCTTCTCATCGTGGGATTCGGCATGACGAAAGCTCCAATCCCTCGCGTTCCCCGTCGCCGCTTTAGCTCGCCAACCCCGTATTCCGATGGCGTACGGTGTCGCATCGTGCGGTGGAGAAACGTAGAGAGTTTCCCGAGTAGGCAGCGATTTGCCAGGGGAGCCTCTCTGATCCCGCCACGCGGCGGAGCAAGTTGGATCGCAACGGGCTTGTTTTTTTTGACCTTTTTTTTGGAGTCCACGTTAAGGTACGATGACCACGCGTCGGTCGATCGACTCGCGTGCTAGGCGGTGACCGAATGATTATTTTTATAATTCAATAAGTGTGTCTATCTGTCCGTCGATGTTATCTGCTGTTGAGTGGTTTTTTTCGTTGGTGGTGCTTATTTGACTTTGAAGGGAGATGTTGTGGGCTGGCGAGGAAGCATGTTTTGAGGCACGATGCAAAGGTCAAGAGTGCCTTTTCTCCTTTTTCTATCTTTTCCAATCATGCGCGAGTGCAATGGATAAGGAAAAAGCGGATTATTTAAGGGATATAGACATAGGAGAAGAGGATGTCTTTTGGGGAAACCTTAAGAGGAGTTTACTTTTTTTTAGCATATGTTTTTATCTTCATCGAAATCTTGAAGCCGACCCGATAACTGATGTCGGCATGATTAGATTTTTTTTTTTTTTTTTTTTAGCTTCGCTGGGATGAGGTATTATTGTTTGAAGGAGAGGAGAGGCATGCGGGATGACTTGAGTTTTATCAATTTGCTCCCTTTGAAGAGGGATAGAGGCAGGCAGGATGACGCGAGTTGTATCGATTTGCTCATTTTTTTAATTCGGAAGCAAAAGATAGGATCAAATGTCAAGACCTGAGTTCCAAAGCACGGATTGGATACAAATGTCAACACAAATATTCTATAAACTTTGACTTGATGTTCAATTTGATCCATAAACTTTTAAATTGTTTAGTATAGTCTTTGAATTTTAATTAAATGTGTAATATGGTCCATAAATTTTTAATTTATTTAATATAATTCCTGAATTTTAAGTAATATTCAATCAAGTCCCTGAACTATATGAAAATTCAGAGACTGGATTGAACATGTATCAAAAGTTTATGGATTGCATTGAACAAATTAAAAGTTTATGAACCATATTGCATATCGGATTAAAGTTTATGAATCACATTGAATAAACTAAAAGTCTAGAGATTAAATTGCACATTGGGATAAAGTTTAAGGACTACTCGTGACATTATTTTGAAGTAGAAACTTAGTGTTGACCCGCGTTGCTTGCTCTCGTGGAATGTCGTGATTGGGTCATCCATGATCAAAGGACTTACCTAAATCGATATCGCTAAATGAAAAGCATGCGGTTGACTTTCACTAATATTTAAGAAGTCAGTTTGCTCGCATTGTGTTTTTCTCATGATATGCAGGCACATTCGGGAACAGAAGAATTTGAGTTAGGTTTTGTTAAAGCGAATTAGATCGCGCTTCTCACGTCCCTCCGGTTTAGCCCCATAGTACCTTTATAAGGTTCCACCCTCTATTTCTTCCACGTTTACCATTTGTCCAATAGCATGCGGACATTCGATGGAATAATTAAGTAAGCAATCTCGAATTATTTTCTCAAAGTACCCTTCATTAGATGAAGTATTATAAGGCTTGTCTCCGACGTGAGACCATAATATGGATTTAAATGCATCTAATTATATTAAATTAACTGAAGCTATGTTAACTACAACTTTCTTTGTCACTTCATCATTTTGATGTTACAGTAATTTGGAAAGGCCTAGTTAATAAGCGTGCATAGGAAATGAATATTTGCACGTTCAACACATCGATTGTGCGTGACATGAGATAGATGGTATTTCGATAGTAATGAAATTTCTTTACTTGAATGTTAGACAAGCGTTCCCGGGGAGGTCTTATACGAAAATCCACTATGAAAAGCTGAAAGGGAGACGAACTTGACTTTCCGCTTGGGCTCGATAGCATAGAGGGGCTCCAATTTTCGGGCCAATCAAATTCAAGGGCCGAGTGCCAGAACCTAAAAGCCTCTCGATGTCATGTAAGCAGTAACCGGTGCTAGATGAGTCTTTCCCAACCCACGGCATCATTAGCAAAACAGGCAAACGTCTGCGTTTCCAAGAAAGTTGCGACAAAAGACCCATCGCATTCGGAGTTTTCCGAATAGTTTTCATCATCCACGCCAGAAATTAATATAGGTATATATTTTGTCAGAAAATAGAAAGAGGACTATTGGCAAACAAGACAAAGTGACATTGACGTTTAAACCCTAAAAAACAATTTTAAGGGAATAAAAAGCTAAGTATTCAAACAGGCGAATCAACTAAAGGCAAAGCAATCCTTGTGATAAAGTCATAATCAAAACATTGTACCACCTAACATGTAGCTAAAGGTGTATCATACTTGGCAAACAAATTAATCGAACAAGCTGAAACCCATGTCATCATCGGACTCCTCGGCGGGCTCATCCTTCTTCTCTTCCTCCTTGGCAGCAGCAGCAGCAGGGGCAGCACCAGAGTCGGCAGCACCAGCTGGAGCCACGGCAACAGCAAACTTGCTAGGATCCTGCAATAAAAAGTAATCTCTTTGTTAGAGAAGTTCATTAAAAAAGACTACAAATGGTAAGGAACGTTTGTGGACCAAAAACCCTTTAGGAAAAGAGCTAGCATTACAAACCTTGAGGAACTCCTTCACTTCGTCAGCATGTGGGTACGAATACTCGGTCTCAACAGCAACGGCCAAAACATTCTTGTAGGCATTGATGAACATGTGAGGTGCAGCAGCCAGGGTCGGGTATGAGATGGCAAGCGAGAGAGCTGTGACCATAGAGACACCAAGAGCAAACTTCTCCATAAGGTCATCCTCGGTAAGGTCGAGCACCTCAGGGCTGAAGACTGACCCATTGTCATAAACGCTTTGCACAATGAGACCATACGAGAAGGGCCTGATCCCAAGCTTAGCAAGAAGGGCAGCCTCAGAAGAGCCAACCTTGTCACCCTTCTTGATAAGCTCAACAGGGGTGATAATTTCCACAGTACCCTTGTTAATCTTGGTCGGAATGTTGAGCACCTGAAGTTACGGTAAGGACAAATAAGCTGCTGCAGAAGATGAAGAAAAATGTTATTGCCATGAAAGAGAGGCTCATGTTACCTGGAAGAAGGAAGTCTGAGAAGGGTCGAGCCCAGTGTTGCCTGGTGGGACGATGACATCAATTGGAGCAACCAAACCCACACGAGCAGGAGCTCCAACCTGTCAGAGCAGAGTTGATTGTAAGATATTAAAGAGAAAAAACTCGAGTTTAGTCCACGAATTGACAGGAACCCAGTATATGAGAAAATGGTAAACTTGAACAGATTGTCAAGATATTTAATAGGAAAACTTGAATTTATCCATTCCCAGTCAGACATCGCCCTAACAATCCTGGCGAAATCAACTATATTATCATTTTGTTTTTGGGCCATCAGCTCCAGTATATCATTAGACAGGGAAGAGAAACCCTCAATTATAGTCATTCCCAGTCGCACACCACCGTAAATCTACTATACCCATAATGCAACTGAGGCTTATCGATTTGGCTTCTATTAAACACGCTTGGGCAGTCGCCAAACAGATAAAGTGGAACATTTTGCAGATACTCTCCCTACAGCAAATCTTAATCAATCCATTGATTCCAATAGAAACGCTCCATCACCATGAAATAGCAACGGCATAAAAACTAACACAGCAGGAAAGTACGTACTCTTTCGACAGATTATCCAGAAGCATATAACCATGAAGCGACATTCTAATTTAAGTAGATTAACGAGATCAAGAGCATCAGAGAGCCGCACCTTGTACTTGGCAACCTCTTCACTGACTTCCTTCAAGTCACCCTTGGTGAAAATCAACCCCACATTTCCCTAATCACAAAGAACCATAAAAAAAAAATCAATCCTTTATACACATTCCAATACAAAACCCATGTTTCTCAACTTCCTCACTCTCGCATCTCTTCCTCACAGAAACTCCCATTCCACCATCTTTAAGAACCATGCCACGTGAATCAGAAGCGATCATTCCAACAAAAAGCAGCAACATGTACCTGGAGAAGTGGGAGGAGGTTGAGGTAAGCGTTGTTGCCGGTGTTCTCGGCGTGAATCCTGATGGACCTCTTCATCATGGTGTTCTTCCCCATGAGGATGAGCGAGTCGCCCCTCAAACCCTTCCTGATGTTCTGGAGCTGGTTCGACCCGACGTTGTCCGCGGCCACGATCAGGATCTGGCTGTACTCGTCCATGAGCCGGCACAGCTTCGCGTCGTACGCGAGCTTCTTCTCGGCCTTGGATAGTTTCCCCATAGTATCCTATGAACTTTCTTCCTACGTTGATACAAGGAAAAAAAGAAATGAAGCAAAACTGAGGGCCAAGACGAAGCGGGAGGCTCGGTCAAGGCGGACAGCAACGATCTGCCGTCACTTTAACCCCGGTGGCTACGGCGGTTTTGCGGTGGAGCTTGGAGGTAAAACCCTAGAGATGTGCCGTGAGGAGGGACATCGCTGCGGCTGCCAGGGTTTATATACGGGGAGACGAAGGAAGAAGATGGAGTCGATCGATTAACCTAGATCGGGCGGTTCACATTTTCCCGCTGTCTTCGCATCCGACGGCTCTAAAAACCATTAGTTTCTTGGGCCGGGCCTGATTTGGGCTCCTCCAAGCCCGATCCGAAAATAAGAACCCCGGTTCGGTTTAGCATAAAAAAAAAGTGGAACCGAACCGGTCCGAGCCGCAAGATGCGGACCCGCTGATCGGACCGAACCGAGCCGATCCAATCTGTAAACCGTTTTCTCTCTCCCCTCATACGCGCGCTCCTGAGGAGCGCACAGCTCATCTCCGCTGCCCCGTGATCTTCCCCCCCCGGCGAACGCACCAAACTATGTAGAGATCGGCTCCGATTCCGGCGAAGATCCGATCCGATTCCCATGGCGTCCTCCTCCTCCTCCTCCTCCTCCTACAGGGACCGGACGACGGAGTTCCGCTCCCTCACCGAGACTCTCCGGAAGATCGGCGGATCCCCCCCCGCCGCCGCCAACCCGCCGGAGGCCGGCGCCGCCGCCGCGCCCAGGGATGCGTCCCCGGCCTCCGCCGGATCCGAGTTCAACAAGCGGGCCGCTCGGATCGGGCTGGGCATCAGCGAGACCTCGCAGAAGATCGCCAGGCTCGCCCAATGTACGTGGCAATCTCGCTTGCTTTAGCGTCGTTCGCGCGCCTTTTCTTGCTTTCGCTGCTTCGACCGCGTTTTTGGAAGATGTTAGTTCGATCGGCCTCGTCGAAATGTAAGATGCGATGCGTGTGATTTTGGACGGATTTGGATCCCGAGAGGTTCTCTATATGCCAAATCGTACGTTTAGGCGTTAGCATTGTTTGTATGCTGGTTACTGTTTAGGTGTTGAGGTTCTGATCGATTTTGCTGTAAAAGTGGTGTTTATAGCTGGATTGAGATCGATGGAAGAGTGAATCGGTAGGTTCTGATCCGCTCTATCGCACAAGTAAAAACTTTAGAGTTGTTTTTTTTTTCTCCTCAGTTCAAAAGCAACATGATTACTTGGGAAATTAGGATGTTGAATATTTATCCTGGATGATGATCGATATACATTATGATCCGTGCGACTTGAGATAGATTTACAGCCAAATGGCAATTGCCACACTATATCTGTCATAGCCGTTGCCTCTTTTTTCGTCCCTATGGATGATGGCGCATCACCAAGATAAATCTATCAATATCCCAAGCAGTCGGGTATTACCCTCTGATGATTTGTTAGCTGGTTACAAGATCCAGTTTATAGATTGCTCGATATTCAGGATTCCTGATGTCGAACAAGCAACTAGGATGTCCCTTTGAAGCGAGAATGTTGGACCTTTTCTATATTCTTCTTCTGGTAATATTTAGTATGACATCCGCATTTGATAATGCTAATTCAGATGATCTTGAAACTGTAAGCATATATACACTCTCATCTGGAGTTTGCGAGGAGATCAAGTCATTTAAGATCAGACTTATGATGTGATATTCTTGTGATAAATAATATCATTATTATGAGTTCCTCATTTTTTTTCTTGTTGGCGGTCAATTCTGAGCGGAAATCTTCTGCAATTGTGTTTGGTTTTTTCCCTTTTGTTGCTGAAACTACTTCTTACAAGCTCCAAATTTGTCATTATGATGAATCTGGATAAAATTTGGAGTTGTGGTGTTTATGCTAAGTGATGGTTTTGTTTGATGACTTGCAGTGGCAAAAAGGTCATCTATGTTTGATGACCCCACAGTCGAAATACAACAACTGACTTCATTGATAAAGGATGACATCACAGCACTAAATATCGCCCTTCAAGATTTACAGACCCTTCAAAATATAGAAATGAGTGGCGGCAACTATTCAGAAGATAGAGCTGTCCATTCGACCACTGTTTGTGATGACCTGAAAAGCAAACTTATGGGAACTACAAAACACCTCCAGGATGTTTTGAAAACCAGAACTCAGGTTAGCTATTAATTTGAACAGATCTTCATGTTTAACATGATGTGATTCAACTCTCCTTCCATGTTCTCATACATGGTCTTCTGTACCAGAATATCAAGGCTCATGAAAACCGGAAACAGATGTTCTCTGCCAATGCATCAAGAGAAAACCCTCTAAAGCAGCATACGAAGCCTGTGACTGAGCCACCTCCTTGGTCAAGTGCATCCAATGATTCTGGAAGGCCACCCCAAGCAGCGTAAGTATTTTGTTTGGATTCTTTGGAACCCTGGTTGGCTTGACCACGTGTAAATGCGATTGCGCAGTAACGATTAACTCTAGCAAGGAGATTAAGTAAGAGCACGCTTAGACGGTGGAACATCAAGGAGATTAAACTAAACTCTTACAAAGGGATTTATCCATTATTATGTCTTGCCCAAAGGTTATGTCCCTTAAGAATTTTCTTTCCAATATTCCTAGATTTATAATGCTTTAATATCTTGTAAATTATGCAACATAAAACACTTCTACTTGTCAAAAAAATTGGTGGCATAGAGGTTGGACCAGTTATGTTTATCAGATTTGCAAAGAATGGAACACTAGATCCTAGTACGCAATGGCATTTTTATTTTTCGTACTTTTAGAATCTCTTCAGCATCAATAATATATTTTTTCTTGGTATGGTTACTAAATATAAGTCATCAATATTGTGCATCTTTCTCATATTCTTTACATCTGTAAAAATTGCTTCCCTGTCTAATCATTGGCATTGTATTTTCTCTCTCCATCTATTTGGCTCATCTCTGCCTCTTCGCGACTGCTCAGATTGCCTTCCAATGGATCTCAAGTTGGCAACCAATTGAGGTATGTCTTACATCATCTTACAAGCTAAACCTGCGGCTTCCTCAATACTTTCTTTAAAGAAGAGAAAGCGATGCTTTTAGCATGGTTCGGTGAAAACACTCTGCAATATTTTATATATTGGTTCATTAGATAGTAGTTGGCATTATATGAAGCTGTGGCTACAATGTAGAACAGCTACACTTTCAAAACATTTCTGTTGACGTTGGTACCTTTTCAGAGTCTTATCCAATCTCTGGCAGGTTGTGTGGTTAGATGCAAACATTTTCAGAGCATATTCAGAGCATGGTTCGGTGAAAACACTCTGCAATATTTTATATATTGGTTCATTAAATAGTAGTTGGCATTATATGAAGCCGTGGCTACAATGTAGAACAGCTACACTTTCAAAACACTTCTGTTGACGTTGGTACCTTTTCAGAGTCTTATCCAATCTCTGGCAGGTTGTGTGGTTAGATGCAAACATTTTCAGAGCATATTCAATGATAGGAATAGATCTACTGTTAGGTGAAATTAGAAGACTACATGAGGAAACTTTAGGCCAACATTTAAACACAAGTGGCTACCCTGGCCCACTCTGCCTTATGGTGAAATATCGAGAGTGCATTGCTCTCTTGATGCCATGTAGCAAGTATTGCTTTAAAGAATGCTGGGCTTGATTTTTAGCTGTACTAGTTGCTACTGGAAGAGCTCCATCTTTGAATGGATTGACATTGGATTGTTGGATTGCAGCCCTCCCAACTTCTCGATCTACTTAGTAATATTTATATTATGCAATATTCACTGTCAAAAAGACTGCAGAAGGTGGTTTTGCATAGTGAACTAGACTTTGCATTGTTACTTGGTGCAACAAAAATTCCTTAAGTTTCTGCATATGCACCGTGCATGCCATTAATAAGGTGACAACGACTAGATAATCATGCAATCATTAGTTTTGTCGAGCGGAACTGTTCTCTATCTAATTTTATTGACGTTGCATGTCAATTGACAACTTTTTGCTGTTCAGACGGAGATTAGCAGCAGATGGTCCATCTGACTCCATGGAGATGTCCATGTTGCAGCAGGTGGTTCCTCGGCAAGAAAACTATTCTCAAAGCCGTGCAACTGCTCTTCACAATGTGGAATCCACTATATCTGAACTGGGTGGCATTTTTACGCATTTGGCTTCGATGGTTGCCCAGCAAGGCGAAGTGGCTATTAGGTTTGTCCTTTTTCTATAGCAGTCATCTTCTGTATGCTGCCCTAAATCAATACAAATGAGGAAACGAGTAGAAGCCATAAGGGATGATTAATAGTGCATTTGGGAGCTTGTCTCCTTGCAAGTCCTTATGTTGAACTTACAATGTGAACTCTTTCGTGATGGTCGCCTTCGATGTTGCAAGCAGGATCGACGACAATATGGAAGAGTCCTTGGTGAATGTAGAAGGAGCTCGCAGCGCTTTGTTGAGGCATCTCAATCAAATATCATCCAATAGGTGGCTCATGATAAAGATATTTGCCATCTTGATATTTTTCCTGATGATTTTCATCTTCTTCATTGCTTGAATGTCAATATAGAAATGTTAGTCAATCATGTATATACACATATGCTCTCCCTTTCGGCCATCTACGTTGATTTTTTCCCCGTATTACTGTAAGCATTGATTGGAAGAAGATCATGTCGATCAGTAGTTCTAGGAAGTTGGTTCCATTTTATTTCCATTGCATATAAGAGTGAAATTCTATTTCAAAGTGAACAGCGCCTGCTTGAAAATCATCGATGACCGATGTGGCTAGCTTTGGGCCCTGTTTGGTTCAGCATTTGGAATCTTTCATTTGAGCTTTCCACAAAGTCCTGGCCAAATCAAAGGTGTTTGGTTCGTTTTTTTGCGCAACTTTGGCGAGATGCACGGTGCGTCTCAAAGTGGCTCTAGGGCTTTTAGCTCGTGCAGGCTCTTGAGGTCGCTTTGGAAAGTTGCATCTTCGGAATGCAACTTCCGGTATTGTTCATCTCTCCGGTGGAGAAGCCGATCGGCCACCTAAATAAAAATAAATATAAAAATAAATATGTTTATATAAAAATAAATATGTTTATATTTTATATAAAAAAATATAAACATATCTATTTTTTTATATTTTATGTTTAATAAATATATTTTTATAAAAAATATAATATATATTTATATATATTTTTATATAGATATAAACATATCTATTTTTTATATAAATATATTTTATGTTTAATAAATAAATATATATTTATAAATATAGACATATCTATTTTTTTCTCCGTTTGTTTTTATATAAATATATATTTATATAAACATATCTATTTTTTTATATATATTTTATGTTTATATTTTTATATTTTTATATAAAAATATGTTTATATAAAACATATTTTTATTCAGGCGGTTTGGCCGCCGGATTCGCGATCCAGTGGCCAGGACTTCAAAAAAAAAAAAATATAAACATATTTTTGGTTTTTAATTTAATAAAAGTTAATTACAAATGCAAATTTTACCAAACGGTATTTTGGCCAAAGTTGTTTCTCAATGCAAATTTTACCAAACGACATTTGCATTTCGGAAAACCCCATTCACCCAAAGGTATTTAAATGCATTCCCAAAAGCCGAACCAAACGGGCCCTTTGTGTCGTGGTGTGCAGTTCTCTATTCATCTCGATGGTGTCTGTCTTGTTGACTTTGAGAAACTTACGTTTTCACTGGAGTCCGGTAAGAGAAGGGATGCCAAGGAAGAGACGTGGGCGAAAAGCGAAAGGTTTTAGAGAAACAATTGGTTAAAAAAGCTTGAACCTAACATTGTTTATTTTCGCAAGAGAGCCAAAAGAAGCATTCCAAGATTTCAACGCTATCCTCGCGAAAGGTTTTAAAATCGGATTCTTCTTCTTATAAGCACTGCCGTTTCAGGAAAATATCCCTCTATTCATCAGTCCCATCCAAAAAGCTTTACTAAATTTCTCATCGTCTTTATAATCGAAAAGAACAAACTTCCATGCGCCGTGCAATTCGTAATGCTGAAGTTACCGCCTGGGGAGGAGAGTAAGGTGTCCACGCTTTGCGTTTGTAGAATGTCAAAAGTCTTAATTATCAGGGTAGAAACTAACACATAAAACGGCTTATTAATCCCGTCACTCTATGCATCTCAGCCATCGGATTGAATTCGAATTGCACCGGAGATATTTACATTTAGGAAATCCACATTTCTTCTAAACCCGATATTAGAAGATTTTTCTCATATTTTCTCTTGATAGCATGAAAGATATCTCATGTAATTAACCATCGGATTGAATTTGAATTGCACCGGAGATGTTCTCAGTTAGGAAATCCACAATTCATCTAGACCCGGTATCGAAAGATTTTCTCATATTTTCTCTTGATTGCATGAAAGATATCTCATGTGATTAGAACAAAATAAATATCTCAAAATATTCCTTCCGAGCACTTTTTAAAAAGAAAATCGAAGTATGAAGGATCGCATTATTAAAGCTTGTAAATGCCCCCAAACACATTTGTTTGATAAGAATAAAAATCTTGGGGCTCCGCCTGTGTGGCTCCGAAATTCGTACACGTGAAACGGGATTGAAACTCGTTCAAAAAAAAAAAAAAAAAAAAAAAAAAAGGGATTGAAACTTTTGTGTGCGGTCCAGGGTGTAGGTAATGTTTCTATTTCTCCCGATTTCTATTCTTTTGTTTCTTGGACAAAAAAAGAATAGAAATCAGTTTAGTAACTCCAACTTATTTTTCTACTCCTATAATAGAAAAGTGGCTGGGGAATAAATTTGGAACATAGACAATAAATAAAAAGAAAGATAGCTTCTCGTTCCTAGGAATAATTTATACAATTAAGTCCTTTATTCTTTTCTATTTTTTTTCTTCTTCCCTGTTGTGGCCATTGCCGGTTGCCTGCCAATTGCTAGCTGCAGCCCGCGGCCACCATTGGCTAACCATCGGCAACTGACCATCGCCGCCGCCTGACCGTCGGTGACGGTCACAGCCGCCCACAGCCCACCGGCTGACGACCGCCATTGATTGCTGTTGCCGTCGCTTGACCGCCGACAGCTTGCCATCGTCGTTGACAGCCGCTTGCTGGTCGGTGGCGGCGGTCCTGCGGCGGCGAGCAACGGTCGTGCGGCCCCGTAGCGACGGTCAACGGTCCATGAGCAAAAAAAAAAGAAAGAATAAATACAAAAATTTATAAGTTGTATCAAATGTATTTTTATTCTTTTTTTATTTCAAGAATATAAATTTTGTATTATTACCAAACATATTATTTTATTCAGAAATTGTTTCTTGGAGTAGAAATAAAAAAGAACTATTTTTTAAAAGTAGAAATAAAAAAGAACTATTTTTTAAAAAATAAATAGAAAAGAATTATTTCTGAAAAAGAAATAGTTCCTCGGCATGCGCACCCTAACTCTTCTATAATAATTACCATTCGCACTAATTCCAAAGTTAAGAAATGACTTAAGTGTTGGATTTCTTTTGCACTTTCCGATAGGATGAGAAATTATTAACATGACATCAAGAGGTGGCACTGTTTGTCTGCTCAGAATTCACTTCAATGCGTGACCCATTCTCATATTGCCCCTCGGTGGAAGTTCGATCCTATCAAAATGGCAGTCAAATTTAAATGGAACAATACTTACATTAGGAAAATGCTTATAGGTAAGAGACTCCCGGGTGATACAACGTCAAACTACACCTCGGGAGAGTTCGAATTCAAGTGAACTATAGGACGGGAACCATAGCGACCTGACAAGTTAAGTGGAAAGCTCCAAAAGCCCCCGAATGGCAAACACGACGAAAGAAAAGGTAATTGAAATGAGCAAATTCGCTGGCCGCGTTTCTTATGCGGAGGATCTTGTGTTGGGAAAGCTGAGAAGATTAAAAGTCTACCCAAACCCATCATTATTGGAAAATGCACAAGAGAGAAGATTCTTGTCTGTCCAGAAATGCAAATCCATCCTACTCTAGAAAGAAAAGTCAATAGTTTTAATCACTTTTGCAGTCTTTTCGATTTGTCTTGAGATGCGCATTCTGTCAATCAGAGGGGAATCATACACGCAATCATATCGGATAGTCTCTGTCATTCAGACTGTAATTCCATTTGACCACAAACTTATTATCAATAATCAAGAGGGTCGAAAAAATAAGAAGAAAATCATATGAGAGAGAGAGAGAGAGAGAGAGAGAGAGAGAGAGAATGTTATGCCAAAAGAAAAAAACATGATGCCAAAAAAAAAATGATACTGAAGAGGGAACTTATTGAGAAGGAGGCCCCTCTATCCGCTTATGTCATCGATATCTCAAATTCCATACGAAAGAATATAATCAAAAGCATTAAAAAATGGATTACTATGGATGTCCGTGAAGATGGAGAGATCATCCTATGAGCATGTTGCTGAAAGAAATCGTAAGCTTTTGAGAAAATGACACAAATGGTGTTTAAAATTTGGTTCAATATGCAATATTGCCTTTAATCCTTTAATTTGTTTAATAGTCCAATGTGTAATATGATCCTTGACTTTGTTCAATATGATTCATGGACCTTTTGTATATATTTAATTTAGTTTCCAAACTATATGAAAATGTTTAATGTTGAGGGCTAAATTTAACTTGTATCAAAAGTTTATGGATTACGCTGAACAAACTAAAATTCATGGACTGCATAAAATAAATGAAAATTTGAAAGATCAAATTACACATTAAATCAAAATTTAGGGATCATTTATATCATCATTGCTTAGGTTTTTGATTGATTATGGTTTCTTTCCAAATTCAAGTCCTAAAAATCTTATAACTCTAAAAAACTTACATTCATAATCACGATGTTAATCAATTACAGAAGATAGTCTTCTCTTGCCGCTACTTCCACGTCTTGCTCTATGTATAAGCCCAGAACAAAAAAAGTTTTCAATGTCAATTTTCTTTCTTTCTTCCTTGAAAATTCTCTAAAGCGACCGTGCTACTTATAAGATGAATCTTAATAACATGTTGCTTTAAAGATAATTCTCAAAATCATAATACAGCTAAAATTTTCTTAAATATGGCACACCCTTTGAACTAAAATCCATTACTACCATAGAAATAAAGATTTCTTTTTTGTGCTTTTAAAACTTCTATAAATTGTGTGAAACACCATAGCCGAACACGACGGTCCAGCAACAAGTGAAACGGAGAAGGAAAATCAATTTGTGGAATTTTTTACTCTGATCTAGATCTGGGCTTTTTGCAGATTCATCTAATGATTAAATCCAATAAATAAACCAAGAGACTGGAGAGTAACATGCTGAGAAAGTGGCTAGAAACAATCATCAAGAAACATTTTAAAAGAACAGAGCATACTGCAGAAGTTATGAAGGTCCATGCAACTGTTGCCCTCCCAAAAAATGAAAGGACGCTGAGAGAGAGAGAGAGAGAGAGAGAGAGAGAGAGTTCTTGCTTGCTTCAGTCATTCTTTTTCTCTGGTCCAACAACGACTAACGCGTTCCTATACATGCAGCAATGCTCATGCTCTTTTGCATTTTAAGGAATCCCGTGTTTCCCTCTGTTTGAGGTCCTCTTCTTGTCAGATCTTGGGCCTCCGTCTTCAGAACCCTTCTCTCGGTTTTTCTATGTTTGGATATTATCTCCAACACCAAAGCCTTCCTTTTCTGGACAAGAAATAACTTTTTTGCCTCCTAGTTTATAGTCTTATCCCCCCTGAATTGGATATCTTGGAGATTCACTTCCTTTGGACTCTCGAATAAGAATGGCAAGTGATTTAAGGGCATTTAAAACGTTTGGAGCTGGAGACATCTATCAGAGAGAGAGAGGTCATCACGGGTCATCATGCTACCCATTTAAACAGATGTGCGAAGAACAGAGCAACGGAGGCTTTTGAGTTTTGGGTCTGCTCTCTGTTTCTCTCTCACATGCAGTGTCCCTTTTGATTACGAGCCTGTATTTTTCTCCTCGGTGGTCTGTGTCATTCACTGGTTTTTTTTTTTTTTTTTTCTTTTTTTTTGCCTCCTCAGAGATTCGATTCGGCTGTGTGACAAAGAGGAGAAAATGCTGTCTCAGCAGCAAGCTGAAGAAGCGATGGTCTCCAGCTTCACCAACGCTGGAGAGAGAGACGGAATAGTAGAAGAAGGAAAGGCGCAAACGGATGGCTCCAACGACAACAACAACAACGGCGGCGGCGGCAGCGGCGGTTGCGGGTCTGGTCTCAAAAGCCTCCTCTGGCATGGCGGGTCTGTGTATGATGCTTGGTTCAGTTGCGCCTCCAATCAGGTAGGCTTAAATTCTTGTTGCCAACAATCATATTCCTGGACATGTAAATGTAATGACTTACTGCGGTGATTTCGCCTCAATTTAAAGATCTGGCCTTTAGTTCACGAGTCAAGAATTTGATCAGTTTTGATCTGACCCTCATCCGATTCTGTCTTTCTCGCTCGGGACGTTACGCAGGTGGCGCAGGTGCTGCTGACACTGCCCTATTCGTTCTCCCAGCTCGGGATGCTTTCCGGGATAATTCTGCAGGTTTTCTATGGAATCATGGGGAGCTGGACGGCTTATCTCATCAGCGTGCTCTACATCGAGTACAGAACCAGGAAAGAGAAGGAGAATCACAGCTTCAAGAACCACGTCATTCAGGTGCATCTCTATTCCAGAATCGCCACACGCGGAACCGAAGAGCACGTTTGTACTCCATTCATCTAATTAGAATCGCTGAACTGGGTTGAATCTCGAAATCGGTGTGCTTTCTGTTTTGGTTCAGTGGTTCGAGGTCCTGGATGGTTTGCTTGGTCCCTACTGGAAAGCCCTTGGGCTGGCTTTCAACGTCACTTTCCTCCTCTTCGGATCGGTCATCCAGCTCATAGCCTGTGCAAGGTTCTCCATTTCATAATCAGTTGGCGATTCCTTTTCGCTTAATCGAGATGACGACTTCGTGCTATCCTTCTCCTTCTTATTTTTGATTTCCGGGGCCATTGCATTGCAGCAACATATACTACATCAACGACCATCTGGACAAGAGGACATGGACGTACATATTCGGAGCATGCTGCGCGACCAGCGTGTTCATCCCCTCCTTCCACAACTACCGGATTTGGTCCTTCCTTGGCCTTGGCATGACCGCCTACACTGCTTGGTACATGACCGCCGCCGCCGTCGCTCATGGCCAGGTAATTCTAGTGTCTCGTCTCTCTCTCTCTCCCCCTCTCTCGTGCTCTTCTCCGAGCTTCTGAATCTAATCCTCTTTCGAGCCCGTTAAGATTAATTTCGTCTATTTGATTTCTGATGTAAATACCAATTGAAAAAATGATGCAGGCTAAGGATGTGATCCACAGTGGACCTACCGAGCTGGTCCTGTATTTCACCGGTGCCACCAATATCCTCTACACTTTCGGTGGACACGCCATCACCGTGTGAGTTCCTCCTCCGTCTCATGCTCATTCTAATCAACTACAGAATCACACATTGGCTGAAATTTATGTGATTAAACTCGAAAGGAGCAGTTCTTGTTAGATGATTGACGGTGAATGTAGCATAATACTTGAGTCACTCGGGTCGAGTCGTCTTAGGAGACCGAACGGCGATGATAATCGTCGACAAACTTTCCTTCTCTTCATGAAACTAAACGATTCGTCGTCTAAAACCATGACAGCGAAATAATGGATGCAATGTGGAAGCCGAGAAAGTTCAAGTACATATATCTGCTGGCCACACTGTTCGTGTTCACTCTCACGATTCCATCGGCGACAGCGGTGTACTGGGCCTTCGGCGACCAGCTCTTGAACCATTCCAATGCCTTCTCTCTCCTCCCTAGCTCGGGTTGGCGCGATGCTGCTGTCATTTTGATGCTCATCCATCAGGTTCCTCTCCACAAATTTCCCTCCATGATATATTTTCGCATACATACACGTACATTATTCGATATTGCAGATGATTTTCCATCCAATCCATTGACAAAGATGTTGATGCGTGATTTTGTCGGCATCGCAGTTCATAACGTTCGGGTTCGCATGCACTCCGCTCTACTTTGTGTGGGAGAAGGTGATAGGGGTGCACCACAAGAAGAGCATATTATTTAAGGCGGTCGCCCGGTTGCCGGTGGTGATTCCCATCTGGTTCCTGGCCATCATCTTTCCCTTCTTCGGGCCGATCAACTCTGCCGTGGGCGCCCTCTTGGTCAGCTTCACCGTCTACATCATCCCTGCCGCCGCCCACATGTTAACTTACCAGTCGGCCTCTGCCCGGCAGGTCCGTGATATGACATGAATTGTCCATGTTTAAGGCAGTACAACTACAAATATTGCTAATTGAAAGTCCCAGTTCTTTCTTTTTATCATCCGACATATATCGGTTTCTTGCTTGCAGAACGCCGCCGAGAAGCCGCCATTCTTCCTGCCGAGCTGGACGGCCATATACGTGGTGAACGTGTTCGTGGTGGGTTGGGTCCTGGTGGTCGGGTTCGGGTTCGGAGGATGGGCGAGCGTGGCCAACTTCGTCAAGCAAGTGGACACGTTCGGGCTCTTTGCTAAATGCTACCAGTGCAACACACCTTCCCCATCACACCATTAGATGAACTTTGTAATTTGCTTTTGCTGATAATAAATTTGGGATGCTGTGATTATGGAAATGTAAATAAATATTTGAGTCAGCAAAGAGCGAGCCGACTTGACTTATTAATGCGGAATTTGCTGTCATCTGAGCTGGTTTTTCAGAGGTTTTTACCTTTTTCTGAATTGCTGCATCTGATTTGAAATGGATGGATGGGGGAAATCTCCTTAAAATGGAATCTGCTATCACATGGTTTTGCATAGTGGGAAGAGATAGGGAAATTTTTCCATGTGGACGCACATGAATTGCAAAAGGATCTTGCGATTTCTGGATTTTCTTTCGCTTGGAAATGCGCTTTGAATGCACTGGTTCTGCAATGTCAGTCAAGTTGGATTGTGCGTGGTTAGGTAGTGGTTGACATGACAAGTTGCAGATTGAAGTGAAGAAGGTGACTCTGATTTGTAATTTTCCTTTTCCTTTTTTTTAATCTTTGTCCTGTGCTATCTAATTCTATTAGGAAATAGACATTTATCCTCCAAGAACAGCAAGTTAATTTAAAATTAGATAAATGATAAGAGTAGCATTTTTCATGAGATAAATGGACCATAATCTTCCGGAAGAAGATTATAAGCAATTTAGGAATATTATGTTTTTTCATTTGGAAATTTAAAAGTATATTTCACTATCGGTATAATTACCGTCCTTATTTGGAATATTGAATTTCGAGTTACGTCTCCATATGGTACTCCTTTTTCTTTCCTTTAGTTTAGCTTGTACATTATGATTTTTTGTTTCGAATTTGAAATTTCTAGAACTTTTGCAAGACGCAAATATCAATGGCGCATATATAATTTCTTATTAATTTTTAAATATTTGAATGATATGTTAAATTTTGACAGTAAAAAAAAAAAAAAAAAAAAACTTTCTACTCGTTTTTACGTGTAAACAAATAGGTCGTCGATTTATTCTCTCCATCGTGATTTTTCCTTTCAAGCTTTACAAAATTTTCGGCTTGTTAACTTTACGTTTGGTGTCGGTGCATATGATGGAGTTTTTTTTTTTTTCCCGAACATATGCTGGAATTGATTGCAAGTAAATGAAAAGGTGCAAGTCTCAAAGCTAAAAAGTAAGGAGAAACTAACAAAATACCAATTTTCGCATGAGACGGGAATTTCGGCCATTGAAATAAAATTATCGGTGTAAAATATAGTGATGTTGTAATATCTAATATGTATATCTTTCTTTCTCCACCAAAATAATCATTTAGTCAAAAATAAAATTTTCCCTTCCCTTGATAACATAAAACATATTGAGACCTCAATATGTCCTAAAATTGCTTCATCTCAAATGCAAAATTCGGGATTATTCTCAAGAGTGAGGGGACAAAAACTCTCTCCAGTTGGAGGAAAAAGCATTGTGGGTATTGTCATATTAAAATAATAAACACATCCACGTTGGGCACTGGATTACCATGCTATTGTTGTAAGCCTATGTGAGAAGCTCGCTTCATGCTGAATATACACATGTTTTGTATGATGTTTAGAATCAGCACATCTGACTAGTCAAAGAAAATATTTTCTTTTCTCTCGACAGAAGAAAACGTATTTTGATATATAATCTTAAAAAAGTGATATGTTTGCAAATGATTGATATTTTAGATTTTTTCCACTAACAAAATAAAAAATATATATATTCGCGGTAAAATTTAAATAAGACAAGAAATAAAATCAAAAGCGAATGTTTATCCAAAGCTTTTCGAATGTTAAAATATAATTGAGGAAAAAAACGAAAATGAAAAAAGAAAGGGGGTTCCGAACTCTCTCCCTCTCTCCTCTTTTTCCAGTCGGAGGCTGCGCCACCCTGCGCTTTTTCCCTCCTGCGTTTTCCGGGAAATTTCCACAGAGAAGGCAGGACTCCGCCGGAGATGCCTCGCGGACGCCCCCCCTCCAGACAGGTCTCTCCTTCTCTCTCCTCCCGCATTCTCTCTCTCTCTCTCTTCCCGGCCATCTCGCATTCCGCCGGTCATCGCCGATCCGATCATTCGCACTCCTCCCGTCGCGTTTCCTCGTTCTTCCTTTTCCCTCCTTTTCCTTCAAAAACGATCCTTTTACGACGTCGGGCTTCGTCGAGCTTCGCGTGGACTCCGTCTTTTCGCTCGGACGAGCTGGCGTCTCGTTACCGAACGAGTCTTTCGTCGTCTCTCTCTCTCATTCGATCGTTCGCGTATTCCTTGTTGTTAATGGGTTTTCTTTCTTTCTTTCTTTCTTTTTTTTTTTTTTTTTTTTTGCCATTTGTTGGGTTTTCGTCCCCTACGAAGGTTGTTCGCAGGCGGAGAGAAGAGAACGAAACTCGCGAATGGGCGCGGCCCTCGACGCCATGCGCCAGTACGGCTTCCCAGAGAAGGTGGTGCGCCAGACCGTTCGAGAGCTGCTCGAGGTTGATTCCCTTTCTCTTTTCTTTTGTCTTTTTCCTTTTCAATGTTCTGGCTTCTTGCGCCTGTTCTGACGTTAAATCGACCAGGTTTATACTGGGGAATGGCACTTCATTGAGGTTGATGCGTACATGGCCCTCATTGAAGCACTTCTTGAGAAGCAGGAGCAGCGTGAGACCAAGGAGGTCAGTTCACCTTTTGGGCCTTGTGAATCTCAGTATTGTCATTTTTCTATATTACTTTTGTTCGAGCTCATGTGGGAATCTACTAGGTTGCCTGGAAATCACTATATTGCTGAATGGACTGCATAAATGTTACTGTTGTCGAGGTCTAGTGCAAAGCAATGTGTCTTTCATCTTATATTGATTTCCTTGGAAAATGTAGTGGATTTGTGTTGGAACTGCTACAGGAGAGAAAATTAATTAGGAAGTTTGTAGATGGCATTGGGCCATATTACCCACACACTTCGATATGTCGATTTTAATTGAGTGTAGCAGATTTATATGGTACTTGGCACACCAGGGGAACAAAAAGAATTTGTTTATTGTTTGGAACTGTGATGCGGTAAGATAGGAATCTGAACTCTTTGTAAATTACATCAATTCAGGTGAATTCATGCGCCTTCTTTCTCAATAATTTTGTAATCATTGCTGTGCACATGCACAAAAACATGCATAAATAATTACACTCGTGTGCGTGCGCGAGGACAAAAGGATTTTTCCTAGTATTCCTTTGAGATGCAATCACCCTTATTGGACAAAACTTTACAAATGGAAAGTGTTTCAACCCTGAAGTTGTTGGAAGTGTCATTTTCAATCAAACTTTTCAGCAGCTATAGAAGAATGAGATTTTCTTGCTGGTTCCATTTGCCTTAAGTTTTGTCATTCCATCAAATTCTTCTGCTTTTCTTCTACTTGGAGTCTCTAATTAAACACACGTTGTTTGTGCTGAACGAGTTGATTAGCAACAGAAACATGGTTGTCTATGCAAATGTTGTACAATGTTTCCTTTTCAATCGAACATACTTCTAACACTTGTTCCACTTCCTTTTCTATTTTGAAGATTGAAGCTTCAACAAGCAGTAGACACGATGGAGACACCTCCACAATGCTAATAGCCGGGCCCTCTAGTAGTGAAGTAGTGTTGCCTGAACATGAAGCTGAAGCTGCCATGAATTATATTGAGGCCCCTGGATCTTCTTCACAAGTGGATGTGGCTATCCCCCTAGCTTCTGCTTTGCCAACTCTTGAGCTTGGTAGCACTCTTTTCCTTTCTTTTCCCAACGCTTAGATTTTTCTGGAATACCATTGCATGGTACCCTTACTTGGCTAGATTCTAAGTGATTTCTTCTGCTTGGATCTGAGTGGAACTTAATATTGTATATGCCTCGTAAAAGGGTCTGCATGAAATCCTGTTGTTCTCTGTGACAGAGGAAGTTGAACATAGTCTCTGTATTCAGTATGCATGGAGGTAAAAATTTTGCTACTGGATCAATATTTTCTGTTCTCCTAAGAAGTGAAAATGCAGTGGGTTTCGTTGGAGTGGATCAGATATAGGAATGTTCTTGAAGGCAAAGCTATATGGTCAGATTTTCGCTTGCCTAGAAGAGGACGCTTAAGTGCTAAAAATTTAGTGAACTGGAGTTTAGCATGTATCATGAATTTCTTGTAGATGCTGATTACTGGAACTGGTTCTCTTTTTGTTGCCCACAAACTCAGAAGGGAGAGTTTATGAGTTGTCAAAATGCCTTCATCAATTTTCTTGGTGAAAATCCATTTACAAAGAGATAAATACAGGGCTTGTGTTCGGCATGACTATGAGCTGGGGAATGAACTGGATACTCATTTGCGGTTTCATATGTGGCACGTGCTTTGCCCTCTTGTTGAATTTGTGCCTCTGGAATTTATTAACTGCTTTATGTTACCTCCGCCGAGCCAAAGTTTATAATGCAATTTGTGGTATTGAATGGCTATGGCCTCCTGCTCGATGTAATCAAATGGTAGGTGTCCAAGCTGCTGTTTGTGAGATTTTATTCTAACATCTCTTGATAGAATCATTTGGATTAAAGTTTCTAATGCTAAATTCTTAAGGCAGTAGTGCTTTGTAGGCAGTCATCAAAGAGTACTTTTGTTAGAGGCTAATTTGGTTGACTTTTTGTATTCAGAAGAATTTTTTTATTGCATGGCTATAAGTTCCCAATCGTCCTTCAACTAAAGGATTGATTAGTAAGATAGCTTCCTTATTTATAGAGTAATTGTTCTCTCTATGGAGATGATTGAGATGGGTTGGGACCAAATCTCATTCAATGGTCAGTTGCTGCTGCTATCTGGCCTAATACTTTTAACGTTCATTGAGATGTTGAAACATGGAATTGTGAGGAAGGTCAGGCTAGCAGGATTTGCAAAATGAAAGACGCTACAGGCTTGGGTTTACAAGCTGGCATCAGTGTGTTCACTTGTGTCCCATGTGGAGCGCTCAACATGTTTAGTTTAATACACCTATCGTTGCTGTAACTATTTATAGTGTCTTCAAGCAAATCAGGAATGGTGTTTGACGTAATCTTTTAGCTGCTCATTTAAATTTCACACTTCTCATACATTTCTAATTCTTTTCCTACGATGCTAGATTGTCCACCAGGATTTGAAGGATACAAAAGGTGCTGCAAAGACGCCAGGCGCGATCATGACTCCGGTGGAGGGAGACAGGCTTCTGCTTTAACAAGCAACGGAGAGAGTTCTGACGCTGAGGGTATCCTTCAATCTGTTGTGCGCCTCTCATCTACATTTGGCTTTGCACCTCAGGTTGTGGCGAATGGTGTTCACCTAAGGAGCCGTAGATGCTACAATGGTTTTATTTGCGGCGAAGAGGAGGCGGAGATGATGCAACTAAGGCTGCCGCCCTTGCTGCCTGAGTTCTTAACTAAATTCGTCAAGCATGACGGGAAGCAGAGGCCGCGGGGCCCGCGCAAGAGAAGGTGGGACGTGAGGTCGGAGGATTTGTAGTCCTATTCCTCTCTCTTTATTCAAGACATCCCTACTTGGAGAGTAGCTATGGTCACGAATTACTACAGGTCAAATTCTCTTGATACTTCACTAGATGTGTATGCGGAAAGAAATGAGAAGATCGAATCCCTCTTATTTATATGCCCAAGAGCACATACAGAATTTCATGATAGTATGTTATCGAGTTAGTAACTTTTGCAGTAGGTGCCTGGAACTATGACTAAACCAGTGTCTTTTTCATTACTAATGTTTGCATATATCAGATGTTGGAAAGCAACAAGGTCATCCAGGAATGGTGGGTAAAAATATATTAGAAGCGCACATTTTAGTATTAAAACTTTTCGATAAATTATTTAAGTTCCACTTTAAAATAAATGATCATTTAAGTGCCAACTTTAATTTGGAATGTTGAAAATTTCGACATGTCAATATTTTATCAATTTCCTTGACCTACGTGGTTTGCTGACGTGACCAATCAGCATTGGTAGCCCTAAATGACGTCGTCTCCATGATTTGTGATAAATATAAACACTAATTTGGACAAGTCAACCAATTTCCCAAAATTGTTCAAGCCCTAATTGGAATCCTAAAATGAAGAGCTGAATCTTGTAATGGAATGGCTCAAATTCGTTTCAACAAATCCAATTTATGCCTTGCATTTCAGAAGAAGCTCCTCGAGCATCATACGCGGTCTCACTTAAGCATTTTCACAAACAAGTGGTGTCCATTTCAAACGCAATATGTATAGACATTAATGATGCACCGATTTTGATCCAACTCACGACGTCAAAAAGGGTTCTCTCTTCTTCATCATCCTTCCTACACAGCCCAACGCCATTGTTTGCCGTTGTTCTCTGCTTCATCGTCCTCCTCTGTTTCTCGGTTGACTAACTGAAAGCACGTCGTCTTGGGTTGGAGCTTCTTTGCTGGTGCGGATCTTTACCGGCAGCGCATTCTCGGGCCTCTTCTTGTTAGCTTGAGGAACGATTGCGATCAGAGCTGCTCATCGCCAAGGTAATGCTGGAACACTTTGTTCAACCCCGTTTTGATGAAAAGCAAGAGACGATGGTAATGGAACTTGAGGTCCCCATCGAAACGAAAAGTATCAAATTATCACTGACATATAACGGCATCATTTCGCATAAATTCAAATGCCTTTTGTGGTCACTATTATGTTTCAAACCCTTCACTCTAGTCCCAACCCATTTGTTTTGAGAAAAATGTATCATTTTTGAAAAACTTCTTTTGGAAATTGGACTGAAATCTAAAAAAGACTTGGAATATATTTTCCGTCTTTTGGTAAGAAAAATCTGATGTGTAAAATTAGCAAAACTTTTTATTTTTATATATTGTTTTCTTTTCTTTTTACTCCTTCTTTGGCCAATCGTCCGGCGAGCTCAAGCTCACCGATGGCTGGTTGGCCATTGCCGTGGCCAATGACCGGCCAAGGAAGAAGCAAAAAGAAAAAAAAGAAATGAAAGAAGAATATATGAAAATTACAAATTCGTCTCCTAAAAAAAATTGAAAAATTCGAATTTAAAAAAATAGTTTTGTAAGAACAAACGTTTCATTAACTAAGGACTCGAGCCTGAGTGCCGAGGACACACGATGGCCTTTGTGGATTCGGGCATGAGGATTGAGACCAAAGATCGAGGGTTGGCGTCTTGGGCCCAACCTTGAGAGGCTCGAGTTTGGCCGTTGGAGATCTAGTCTTGAACACTGAAACCTGGGAATCAACATTGGAGTTTTCATGTTTAACCATAAAGTTTTGGTAGGAAAACATTTTTCAATAATTAGGAAAAAAATTTCATTGACTCATTTTCCTAACCAAATCAAATATTGGGAATATGAGAAAAATATTATTCGCGAGATAATTAAACCCTAAATATAGATCGAGGATGTTCACATGTGTGCGGCTTGAATTGTCCGGGCCCAAAAGGAACCGCATTCACGCCTCTCCATTTTGTACTTGTTGGTGGTACGCATTGTACAGGCATTGGCTTTTTGGGTAGGAGTTAAAATGTGTTCAGAGTGGGACTCTTGAACTTTTCAATCACGTGTTGCACGACAACAGTGCGATTCGGCATGATATTTGTGTCGGGATCCTGTCGTTTTCTTTCTCCATCATGTAATACGTCCCTAGCCCATTGTCCCCGGCGATGCTCCGCATCTTTTGAAGAGATTGGCATCGACTTGGGGACTGAGAGAAGCTCCAATTATATTTAACACGGACCATCACTCAAACACGCGATACAAGCCACAAATCTTGACGGGGTTGAGCTTCTGACGACACTACAAACATCTCTATCAAAGAGAAGGCGATGAGAAATGAAAACGGAAACGGCATGAGAATCACAATGTTATAGTAATGGGTCAACTTAATGCCATAATCGCGATATGATTTTTTTAATTTATTTGAATACTCTATCGTGGAAGTTATAATCTTATGTCTATCGAAGAAAAGATTCTCACGACAAGGCAAGTTTGCTCATTTGTATTATTTTCCTTTTTAGGATTAATTAAAGCACAATCTTTTCGGGCTAGTATAAGTGGACAACGTGTTAAATGATGGTCTCGTGATGGTAAGTCTATTTTAGACATTGGCATATAATTTAATCAAGTATTTAATTTCAGACGTAGATTCCTTACAAGGCTAATCAAGAACTAACCCTTCCTAATTAAAGGGCTTGGATAAGGACGCAATACAAACTCAATACTTTATAAGGGAAATGATCATTAAAATGGGAAAATCAAATATTATCTAAAGTATCTTTGCCCAAGACATCAACTTAATTATTACCAAATATGGCAAAGATGGAAATCTCAAAAGGTTTTAAGAGAAGACAGTTTATTTTCCCCGTAAAGGCAGGGTTAAGGCATTAAAAAAGATACTTAATTTCATTATTGGACTGGCCATAATTCCTTTAAGGGAAATCGGCCAGCACGCCTGATTCCCGTAAAGCCTTCCCCAGGTAACTAATCCGTGGGCGTCATTCAGGAAAATGATGGTGCTAGGATAAAACCTGGTGACCGGCCCGCCTTTAAAGTCGCCCGTATCCGCCAATCAGTTGTCTTCATAAGCGCGCCATTTGGTGTCAGTCACCCCGACACTCTTCGCAAGCTCGAGCGCCTGTACCTCTTTCCTCCTCCCGCTCCCCAAAGCAAGCGGAGCTCGGACCACCGGCGAGACCAGGGCCGACCGCTCACCGGCCTCCGGCGAACCGGCGATTACGCTCCCCGCATGGCAATGCAAACCCTAGCGTACTCCCGGAGCTTGGTCCCGGCGAGCCACCGGCTGCCCCCGGCGCCGGGGCCGCCCGGCGGCGGCGCGCGCGGCCGGAGCTGGAGCTCGTGCTCGGCGCGAGGCGTCCGCACGTTCAAGTGCCTGTCGATCTCGAGTCCTCCGTTAGGTGACGTTGCGATGGCTCCTCGCCGTTTGTTTTTTCGATTTTTTCGTTTCGATGTTTGAGGAAGGATTCGGTGCGGACGATTCGTGAGTTGATTCCGTAATGGAGGAACGATATCCCGTAGTATGTGATTGTCCGCATTCGGCGAACGTTCGTTTGCTATGGACTTCGACATCGGCATTTCTTCTTGGAGCTAGCTCTTTGTTGATCCGGTCTTTTTCGATGTTGTGGCTGTCTTGATTGAGTTACGAGTAAATGCTCGAAACTACATAGAATAAGCGGACTAGAATTGATACCTGCTTTTTGAATTTTTTGTAATCTTATGAATCCTAATGCAGAAGAGGTTAATCTGACATCTATCTTGAAACTTCTCTTGTGGTTGAATTTTTCTAGCTGATGATGCTGTGAAGTTTAAGGAAGCTTCGAAAAATGGAAATCTTATTCCACTTCATCGATGCATTTTCTCGGATCAACTTACTCCGGTCATCGCATACAGGTGTTTGGTTAAGGAAGATGATCGAGAGGCTCCGAGCTTTCTTTATGAGTCAGTTCAGCCTGGCTTTCAGTCTTCGACTGTGGTAAGAGCAGTCCATTGCTCATCTTTCCTTGAACACGTTTGCGTTACGACACAGTGACTCTTGACCACTGTCCATCTGTTGTTTAATTAGGGACGGTACAGTGTTGTTGGAGCGCAGCCAGCAATAGAAGTTGTTGCTAAAGAAAATAAGGTGACCGTTGTTGACCATGAAAAGGGGCGTCTCACTGAGGAGGTGGTAGATGATCCTATGATGATTCCCAGGAGAATCTCTGAATCATGGAAACCTCAACTCATTGATGATCTTCCAGATGCATTTTGTGGTAAGATGACATCACTACTACGTTGAGTATGGCACGGTGAATACTGCTCTGCTCGCTTTAAGCTCGGTTTTACTTAAAACAGGCAAATACTATCGTGTTTGAGCTGTAATGAAGCATATAGGAGTGATTTGTGATCATCATATTTCAGATGATATCCGTATCTAATTATGTAATTTGCTTATATCTGAGCTGATTGAGGCGATCCATGTTAGGTGGGTGGGTTGGTTATTTTTCGTATGATACAGTTCGCTATGTGGAGAAGAAAAAGCTGGCATTCTCCTCGGCGCCACAAGATGATAGAAACTTAGCTGACCTTCATCTGGGCCTCTATGATGATGTCATTGTGTTTGATCATGTAGAGAAGGTATCATTCAAATTTGTCTCTTACTTCAATTGGCTGTTCATTACAGTGAAATAGTTCTTGAGAAGCACAAAATTTCATATTGCTGAAATGATGCTTTGACATACTACTACTTTTGCTTTGATGTACTAGTGCATCCTGTTCATCAGACTAGTGATTGCCGCAAACATTTCACTACTCATGACTCAATGGTTCTCTCCTCTGACTAATTTAGAATATAGAGTTCAAGTACTAGCTTATTCCTTAGTGATCTTTGATTAATTGGGAAGGAAGTGAAATAGTGGATGCATGATTATTAGAAAGGCCATAAAGAAGAAAGACAAGTAGTCTCTAAGTCGCAAACATTGGATTCTTTTTTTCCTGTTGCCTTATTGTATCTGATTGGGCGGTAAAGGAATTGTTACATCCAGTTGCCAATTAGGTTCGATTATGCTAGAAACAATGTAGTCTCTTGAATATTTCTCAGTGTACTATCAGTGTGACACGGGCTCTAATTTTGTTTATTGTAGAAAGCATATGCAATTCACTGGGTTCGGCTTGATCAACACTCTTCAGTTGAGAATGCTTACAATGATGGCATGAAACGTTTGGAGTTGTTGGTGAGCAGAGTTCAGGATTTCGCCCCGTAAGTAACTTTACCTTGTTTATATGAACCCAGTGGTTTTCTTGAAAATCAGCATCTTTTATATGATTGTCAACTGCAGGCCTAAGCTATCTCCAGGTTCAGTGGTTTTAAACACTAACCATTTCGGTCCTGCTTTAAACAAGTCAAACATGACGAGCGACGCATATAAGAAGGCAGTGCTCCAGGCAAAAGAACATATTCAGGCTGGAGATATTTTCCAAATTGTACTAAGTCAACGTTTTGAACGCCGCACATTTGCGGACCCATTCGAAGTGTACAGGGCACTGAGAATTGTGAATCCAAGTCCATATATGACGTATTTGCAAGTGCGTGTTTCCGGTAAATCAATTCATCTACAGTTAGTCTCCATTCTGCTTTCCTGGTTGTCTATGGTCGATTTACTTTTTTTTTTTTTTTTTAATTTAATAACAGGCTAGAGGGTGTATTATGGTTGCCTCAAGTCCTGAAATTCTTACTCGCGTAAAACAGGTGAATTACTTTTACTTTCATTTGGGATCGCCAACTGAGATGGTTTGATTTTTGACTGGTCGTGCAATACTTTCCTGCCTTTTTTGACATAGGCTTATTGAATCTACTCTTCCTTTGATCTTAGTTTTAAGAGTATATTTTGTCCTTATGTGGAAATTTTTTATGGAAATGTGCAGAAGAAAATTGTGAATCGCCCCTTAGCTGGAACTGTGAGAAGGGGGAAGACGTTGGAAGAAGACGAGATCTTGAAAGTCCAGCTGCTAAATGATGCAAAGCAACGGGCAGAACACATCATGCTGGTTGATTTGGGCCGAAATGATGTTGGCAAGGTCCGTACTTATATCTGAGATGTGGCACTACTATTACTATAATTACGAGGAGACTTAATTACTTTTTGGCCGAACCATTTTACTTGCTCAACCTGTTGTTCTGCATATACCAATTTTCTTCCAGTTTTTCATTCTCTGGTAGGTTTAATAGAGAAAACTAGACATATGGATCTACTGGTGGATGGCAATACGTCAACGTCGATTGGCATGTCCTTTGTCAACATTTCCCCCTTATACCACTACCGTTCATATGTTCTCCCTCTTCGGAACTCTTTTATAAAATCCCCCCCCACCCGCCAACAAAAAAAACCAAAGAAACAAAATAAAATGCATGCACACTCATGTGCGTATGTAAATTTTAAAAGATAGGTCCCTGCAAACAGTGAGTTTTATTTGTGGGAATAATGGCTTCTGTTCCATTTTAATCTTGCTAGGAGATTGCTCCCTTCCCTTAGGTTAAAGGCATTTTTTGGCTAATATAGGCTCAATGCAGTTCCTACTAATTTCAGGCTAGAAACTTTTGCAGCATCAGTTTCCATTTCTTTTAGCCCATACAGATAATGTTCATCTGATGCCCCTTTTTTTCCCTGGTGCAGGTTTCAAAATATGGTTCAGTGAACGTGGAAAGGCTGATGGATGTGGAACGGTACTCTCATGTAATGCATATCAGCTCCACGGTGAGAATCCAAAGTTATGCTTGCGCAGGTTATCTAGAACACTCAAAAGGGACTAAGCAAGTAGATGATAATGGAGATAGGCGTGCATCATTATGGGAAATGCATTCGTTATCACGGAGAATCTAGACCTTCAGATTTGAGTTGAACTCGTGCTTGTGTCTATGTCTTGATCAGAATAGCATATCCTTCATGGCCTATGCCCTCGGCTTGATGCACTTGTCAAAACCTTCTAAAATGATGGTGCATGCTACCCATACTAAGTCAGTCGCTCTATGAATTCTGTATTTCTTGAATCCAAAAAAACAAGCATGAATGCACAAATCCCAGCTTGCAGACTCCACAATAATTATCATTATGCAGAACTTAAAGCTCTATTAGTCAAGACGTGCAGGTATATGGTCCACTAGTTCTGCTTTATAAATTGCTCAGCATGCCAATGCCGGAAGTTGAGCTGTCAATCATGAATCTTATCTGATTTCTCATGGAAGTGTTCTGGATCTTTTGACACTGCAGTGCTTGAATCTGGTGTTCAATCACCAAGAATGTCTGTTTCTAAAATTTGCCGTGTTGAATTAGTACGACTTACTCGAGCAGGTCATAATGACAGTCTTTGGGCATTCATCATTCTGCACCATTCTCAACTACCTTGTTGTTTTAGCCAGTCATGTCATCTGCATAGTGATGGCAAAACTACAGGTGCCCTTTTAAACAGCACAACATTTTGATATTGCAGGTGACAGGTGAATTAGATGATCAGTTCACCTGTTGGGATGCCTTGAAAGCTGCATTACCTGTTGGAACTGTCAGTGGAGCACCCAAGGTTGTGGATCTCTCTCTCCCTCCCTCCCTCCCTCTCTCTCCCTCCCTCTCTCCCCCTGTTCTGATCAAACATAAGCTTCCCTGATGTAGGTGAGGGCAATGGAGCTGATCGATCAACTGGAGGTGACGCGGCGCGGGCCATATAGCGGCGGATTCGGGGGCGTCTCCTTTCTGGGAGACATGGACATCGCGCTTGCTCTCAGGACGATCGTGTTCCCGACTGGAATGCGTCACGACACCATGTATTCGTACAAGGATGCCAACACGCGGAGGGAATGGGTTGCTTACCTCCAAGCCGGTGCGGGCATCGTCGCCGACAGCGACCCGGACGACGAGCACCAGGAGTGCCAGAACAAAGCCGCCGGCCTCGCCCGGGCCATCGACTTGGCCGAATCTGCCTTCGTGAACAAATAACATGATCCTCCCGGAGAAAATTCTGAGTGGTGGTCTCTAACTGTTTGACCGCGGACATAGACGGAGTTAGATCGGACTTTGATGTAGCTGAATTCAACATCTGAGCAATAAAAGAACAGCCTTCCTTCTGTTCCTATTTCAAATCGACTGCGAGGGTGATCGAGATCTGCGATACTGATTTTTACGACCAAAAATTGGCCGCAAACGCTTAATAGGACGATACCCGCGGAAAAAAAATAAAAAATAAAAAGAACAGCGAAAAATTTAATTATTTAATATATATCTGCGTCAATCTAACGGCATTTCATTCAGCGGCTTCCTCATCGCCACCGGTCCCGAACAAAAACCAAGGAAAACGACTCATCCCCCTCAAACCAGATCCGACCCGATCGGTCCCCCGCCGGAGCTCCGATGGCGAGCCTGTGGCGGGCCGCGACGGGCTTCGCGGCGAAGCCCGAGGCCGACTACGATGGCGTCGAGTTCTGGTCCGGCCCGGAGCGCGCGGGTTGGCTGACGAAGCAAGGCGAGTACATCAAGACGTGGCGCCGGCGGTGGTTCGTCCTCAAGCAGGGGAAGCTCTTCTGGTTCAAGGACTCCGGCGTCACCCGCGGCTCCCGGCCGCGCGGCGTCATCCCGGTGGCCTCCTGCCTCACCGTGAAGGGGGCCGAGGACATCCTCAACAAGCAGTACGCGTTCGAGCTCTCCACCCGGAGCGACACCATGTACTTCATCGCCGACTCCGAGAAGGAGAAGGAGGACTGGATCAACTCGATCGGGCGGTCCATAGTCCAGCACTCGCGGTCCGTCACCGATTCCGAGATCGTCGACTACGACAGCAAGCGATGAGGAGGGGCGGTCGAGGTTAATTTTGGTAGTTTTGCTGTTTCAGTCAGATGCTTGCGCCTTGAAACTGTCGATTCCATCGCCGGATCGCGCGGTGAGCTTTGTGCGAGCGAGGTCAATTTTCGCTGTACTTGCGTTAATCTGGTGCTTGTACATTGGAAATGTTTGTTTGTAGTGATTTGTGAGGTGATGTGTTACTCTCATTTCTCATCTGGCCTCATGTATTTCGTTTTAGTCGGTGGTTCATGCTTATATTGTTCTTCATTATCGTGTGCTGTCCGGGGTCTAATTTTTGTAATGATGCGATGCATCTGGATTTGTGATAAACAGATCTACAAAAGAGTAGTTCAAGCAGTTCGGTCTTCTACTCTGATGGAGATGAAAGCTGATGACTTGCGTCCTTAAAAAGAGCTCTGTCTGATAGTTATACGTATCGAGAGTACATAAGGTAGTCTATCCTGAGCAGCCTTTTCATCTTCATAATGCATATGTTTCGCTAAGTTGGAATGGAAACCGAATCATCACGATTGGCAGAACCAAGCATGAATTCATTTACATTAGAGAAACAAAACATAGGGTTACCTAATTAAGGGCTGGAATGGGAGCTGGAGTTCCTTCCATATAAGTTTCAACTGTAATTTGCTGATAAGCTTTGGATCTGTTAAAGCTCCCAAGGTCAAAAGCTTTTGCTGTGGACATAGCAGCGTGGCGACATTACTCCTGTCAATTCACTCCTCTGGCATTCAGCTGAGGGGAATGCCCCTATGGAAAATGCGAAAACCAGGTACTCCTGAACCCTTAAACCTGGGATAAAATGTAAATTCAAGCACAAATTGGGGGAATCTGGTCTGAAGCTAATTTTTTTAGTGAACTACATAGCCCTATAAGCAAGACTGTTTCAGTGCAAGTGCAGAGATACGTGTGAAATGTGACATATGAGGTTCTTAGTGAGCTGTTCTAATGCCTTGTGATGGTGAGAATTTCTTCATGCGGTCTTCAGTGCATTTGGTTCTAAATGTTGAAGCCTTTACCTTTATCTTTACATTACTAGAAAATTGAATTTCTTCCTCCACATATATTTGGGAATTCGTATTGCCCTTTCCTGTCTAAACTGAAAAGGCATTTATTTCAGTCCCTGTGCTTGAGTGTGTAGGCACACTTCTGTTTTGCTCGACAATGCTTTAAGTGGTTAGTTTTGATCTGCCAAGGTTTTAGCTTTTAAAGAAGTCATAACTTTTGGATATTGTCTATCCTGGTGAACCAGCTGCATTAAGTCTGTCCCTAATCAAACATAGCTGAGTTCCAGCTTCTCTGATGCTCATTCTCTCTCTGGATACTCCAACTGAGCAGGCAATTCCAATTCCATAGACCATTATGAGACAGTCTTGAACTGTGTTGTCTCTGCTATGGCCTGCACTGCTCTCTTTCCTAAAGTAGAATGGGATCAGTAATTTCTAGAACTCGTGCGGGCAAAGCTTCCTCAACTAAATTGTTAAGGTACATCAGTGGGACTGATTCCGGTGAATGTCTCTAACAAGAGCATGCCATAACTATAGACATTGTCTTCTCTAGAAACCACACTTCTCGTGCCATATTGCGTTTCACTCGAGTTTCAAAATAGTGATGACAGAACCATGAACAATTGAGCTAAAAGAAAATGGTGTCCACTCTATCATTATGGAGTGTAAGATTCTTTTGAGAGGATGTGTTGCATTTTTTGTCAAGATTAGTCTTCCATTTTGTGCGGGAAGGACACGGGGGGTTTTTCTCTGGAGCAGCATAGCCAACTGTTCCTCATAGACCAGATCTTTGGGTTGGCGTCAGGTGTGTTATTAAGAACGATTGTTAGCAATCCGAAATCACGGGAGATGTCCATCCATCTCATCATCTAAGAGAATACTGCTCGGCGTTAGATCCCAATGAATTATTTGGCTGTGAAAGTGGTTGTCAAGATAATTCAGTGCAGCAGCAATGTCGATGGCAATCTTAATCCTACTGAGGAGGCTCAGAGTTTTTGAAGGCCCATCTGCTTCGAGTATCGGTTCTTGGTAGCAGCGCAACCACCCTTTGAGGCTGCCATTGACCATGAACAGGTTGACCAGAGCCTTTTAACTCATTGCCCTTATAATCAATGCTTGAGCATATCAATGGTATTTTCAAAAGATTTCGATGTCTAATATGCTTTAGAGGCTTGCATTTGGCCATGAAACTCTTCATTGCATCACGGCACGTTAAATTTAGCACTTTGACAATGACAACTGTTCTATTCTTGAGTATATCCTTGTAAACAGACCCAAAACTATCATTACCAATCCAATTACTTGAAGAAAATCCACCGATTGCTTCAATGAGAATTCTGCAAGATAGCTATCCATGCATTACCTATGGAACTTTGATAGAGGCTCTTCTCTTTTCTTCTTCAACCCACGAGTACAAAAAAGAAGCAAGAAGAAGAGCTATTCGCAGAAGCCCAAAAGCCATAGAGGTGGAAAATATCGGTATGCGGACTGGCCCCATGCACTTGGACTTTCCAATGATGCACTCGAGGAGATGAAATTAAGGAATTCCTCAGAGCCTCGTGTCCGCTGGCAAATGCGGTACTTACATTCTTAAAGACTCCTTCAGTTGTTCTCTGCTTACCTGCATTTTTTGTTTTTTTGTTTTGGTGCTGGGTCTCTGCTTACTGCTCATTGTTTAGCTCCACTTGTTCTTTCTTGAGGTCCAAGTTTTTGCTATCTGAATTGCGCCGCCTGTCTCAGAAAATAGTTTTTGCCTGAATATTTCAAGTCTCTCTCATTGGTGCCTAAAATGAGATGGAAACTTGTCTTGTATCTTGGTGGTTGGTTTAGTCTTAAGTACTGTCGTTACCTTTAGCAGCCCATGTCTCATTCCAGGTTCAAGTGCAGATAGTCTGGATTTTGTGCTTGGGGACAATTGGAATATATTCAAGTAGCTGAAGCTTGAATTTGTTTTCACAAGTTCTTTCACCAGCAAAACACTACTGTCCAATAATACGAATTCACAACACCAACTTTTTGTGGTCAATGGCCAAAACAAATCATCATCGTCGGCTCCTCATCAACCAAGTTGGAGATGGAAAACGGGTCCATATGTTTTGGCTAGGTCTCTCAAACGATGGTGGGGCAGTGAGCCAATCATATGGTGCGAAATTCCAATGAGGGGTAACTTTTCGGGCCCTGGTGGGAGATACTTTAGCTTTGAACTTCTCCTCGAAATTTGCACGAGCACGAGGAGAGAAGAAAGGATTAGAAGCATTGTGGGAGACTCTGAAAAATGCTCTTGGGTTGGTGGCTTTTGTTTGGCAACAAGTGGTGCTTACTCTCATCTATTTATAAGCCCATGATTCTCTGTCCCTCACACTGATTTCTCAATGAAAATATTCAACCCTAACTCCACAAGAACCTACATGGAGCTACACCGACGTTCCATCTCAGTTAAAGCTATTGAAAAGGTTGAATACACTGACCAATTTGCTCCAGTAAACATGAGTGTAGCTGGAGCATGAGATTGTGATACAAATAGTTGGAATGATCGTTGAGGTGAGAGGAATTGGACAAGGTGCAGTTTTTGTGAGCTTCAAGAATAACAAAGGGGGCATGAACGGACTGAATTGCACAATGAAAGGGGAAGATTGTTCCAAAATTATATGTAAAACTGGATCAACTTAGAAGTGGTGTATTTTAACATACAACATTTCAGTATTGCTGGGATCCAATGTTAAGCATGCTCATATAAGCGCTATCATGTTGGATGAGTCTTGGAAAAGTGCCTACGAGGATGCCAATGGACAAAACTATAAAGAATGGTCGGAATAGGGCAAAACGGACAATATATCAAGTGAGTTAATCAAATCATGAACATGTTGCCTTTCATTTATCTTTCAAGTCCCTTCAATACTTCTTCTATCATGCCTTCAATTTTTCCTTATGCGCTCAATCTTTGATAAATTGTGTTATTGCCTGTGCTTTCTACTGTCTATAGTTGGATGAAATTTTCACCGACCATATCACTAATTGATGAGTTGCAAATATGAATGTCACCAGCATCCATGCGGGGTGACTTTAAAAGTGATGTTTGTATTTGTAGCTCACCTTTCCCAATTAAAAGCTAGGTGGAGTAAATATCTTATAAATCAAATTGGATAAAAACATGAATATTCGTTTGCAGAATTTAAGAAATCCAAATCATTCTTTTTGGCAAAATCCACACGTAAGGTTCAAAATCACAAATGAGGAAACATACAATAACAGGAAGGTGCTGCATTTTTGTCCCGAAAGCGGGAGAAATCGTACTCAGTTTATGTAACTCTCTTGTCATTGACTTTGAGTCAACTAAAGGCTCCCGAATGCCATAATTCACCAGATGAGTTCACTATTTTTCCAATCCCACTTTGGTTCTGCATGATGACCCTGTTGCCTCCATGGCTCCACCTTCACATTACCAGAAAATTGAGTTAATCTAGATAGAAAAAAAAAGAATTGCGTGGAGTCACTTGCTTGTCTATGCCATAAGTGGTTCGGTTTGGCATTTGTAAGAGGTACTAGAAAACTTATTGCTTTAGTAAAGATAACTTTCTGGATGTGTCTTGCCTTAATTTGATCATTCTATAATCTCTTGTTTCGCTTTGGTTCAACTTAAGTTCATTGCCTCCGCTGAAGTGGAGAGAAGCGACCACCGCAACTCCTTTTCTAGAAGTTGCCATAAAGGTCATATATCTGCCATAGTATGTTTTTTTGAGCCATATAATTACTCAGCCCACCCAAAGGTATATGAGCCCATCACAACGGTCCCATGGAGGTGCTAGAAGCATAAAGTCTTTTCACATGGGACACAAGGTAGCAAGTGCCCAGGTACAAGCTTGTCCAAGATTTGCTCGACTCGAATTTGTGAACTCATACCACTAGGCTACCACATTAAGTTCATCCCTTTCTACCTCCTCTTTGAAAATGGTAAGGACAAGCAAAATCAAGAACAGGAAAAAACAAGAAAGAAGATAGATATCCTTATTCTTACAAACAGAATCGGCTTTCCTAGCACAGAGAGGTAATGAAGTAGCTGCAGGATTCCCACCCTAGGGATTCACCATCTTTTATCGGGTGATATGCCAATGATTATCTACTTAAATAGAAAATAAAGGTGAAAGTTCAGAGTCTATAGTGACATACATATCTAATAAGCCATAACCTTGGGCTGTACAAAAACTTCAAAGATAGCAATTCGGAACTTCAGAACTCTCAGCTCACATTGTCTGAAGTTTCTATAGTTCTATCATGAGTTCTGCAAAATGCATAGCTAATGACCTCTACGCTTTTTAAGATGAAGATTCCCAGAAACTAAAATGAACAAAAAAATCATGGCCGATGATAATATGGATATAATGGCCATTTTCTTACATCTTTTTGTCGAAGGCCGATAAGGAATAATATCCCGATCAGTTATCTTTTCTATTTTTTTGGTCCATGCGGTGGACAGAAATAACTTTAAAATTCAAAGTAATGCCAGAAATTTTTTTCATTTTTCTCCGTTTGTTGAATTTGATTATGATAGTTTGTTCTTCCTCTTGAAAGTCATAGTCTCGACGTTGACGGAAAATACCATATTTATTTTTAAGTTATTTGTGTGGGTGATATCTGTTTCACTCTAAACTACAATTCTGTCTCTGCAAGTCATTCCCACTTGGTGAGGTGATGGAATTGCGTAATCTGCTCTCCCAAAATGAGCAATTAGGTCAACATAGGACTCGAGTTCGCATTGTCTGTGCAAATATGCTGGAAAACTTATGTAGTCATTTTCGATAGACATCGACATTGTGTGGGATGTGCTAGCATGATGTCCACTTATATTAATGAATTGAGCTATTTAACTAGCATAAAAGAAGAAAATGATAAATGCACTTGCTTGCATAGCTTTACGAGACATAAACAGGTCTGCATGTAGCCTTTTGTTTTCAATTGTCCAGAAATGCAGTACAGCTGTATAGATGACAACATCATTCCTAATACCTACTTCTCTTCTTACACGCCAACTTTCGTTTCAAAAGGAATATTGAGACACACCTTGGTTCTTCATAATCTAAACAATTCATTGTCTATATCAGAACTCGATTCACCTACCCCACAGTACATTAGAGAAGCATCTGTCCCACGTTTGCATAAGTAATAAAGCCCTCCCGCTACCTCTCTCCACCTCCCAAAGAGGACGAAGACATTGTCATTGACTTTGACTCAATTGAAGGTTCCCGAATGCCAAAGCTCATTGGATCACTTCACTGTTCTTCCAACCCGACCTTGATTTTGCGAGATGACTCGCCTCCGTGGCTTCATCTTCATATTACCAGAAAATTGAGTTTATCTAGATTGGAAAAAAAAAAAAAAAAAACACGTGTAGTCACATGCCTGTCTATGCATAAGTGGTTCAGTTCAGCATTTGTAGGAGGTAATAGAAAACTTACTGCTTTAGTACATTACCTATCCTCGTAAACCAGTCGCGTAAAGTTTGTCCCTAATCGAACATAGTTGAGTTGCTACATTTGTGATGCTTATCCGCTCTCCTGGGACTCCAACTGAGCAAGCAATCCCAATTCTGTAGACCATTAGCAGACAATCCTGGAGCGTGCTCTTTCTGCTATTGCCTGCATAGTTCTCCATTTCTCGAACTAGAATGGGATCGGTAATCTCTAGGACTCGTTCAGGCAAAGCTTCCTCAACAAAAATATGTAGGTTCAAGTTTTCTTTGAATATCTCAGCCGTGGGCCTAATTCCTGTGAACATCTCTAGTAAGAGAATGCCATAACTATAAACATCACCTTCAATAGAAACCACACTACCCATTCCATATTCTGCACATACCACGTATGGTTGAGCTATCAGAAAATAATATGTAAAAACAATCTCATTATGAAGTTCAAAGTTTTGTGAAAATATGCCATTAACAATTTTTTGATGAACAAACTCTTATTTGAGGGAAACAAGGAGACATACCTGGAGCTGTATAACCAATTGTCCCTCTCAAACCAGTTGAGCTTATATTTGTGCTCGTGTAAGGTGTGGATTCAAGGACAATCTTTGCCAATCCAAAGTCACCGACATGTCCGACCATCTCGGCATCTAAAAGGACATTGCTTGGCTTTAGATCACAATGAACTATGGTGCTATGGCAATGGTTATGAAGATAATCCAATGCAAAAGCAATGTCAATAGAAATCTTCATACTCTGGATGAGACTCAAATTTTTTGAAGGCTCATCTACATCAGCTGGTTTTGGAGACGGGTGCAACCACTCTTTGAGGCTACCATTGACCATAAACTCATAGACTAAAGCCTTAAAGTCATTTCCATTATAATCAATACCCGAGCATACTGTCAGCACCTTCAAAAGATTTCGGTGTTTGATACGCTTTAGAGCCTCGCACTTGGCTTTGAAACTCTTCAGAGCACCATTATATGTTAAATTAAGCACTTTCACAGCAACGTTTGTCCCATTCTCCCGGAGTATTCCCCTGTACACAGATCCAAAACCGCCGACACCAATCAAATTAGTGGAAGAAAAACCATTGGTCGCTTTAAGAAGAGTTCCATAAGATAAGTGTTTCCAAGTATCGGCTATGGAAATTGAAGTTGGTTCTTTTGTTTTCTTCTTCTTCAACCAACATATATACACACAAACCAGAACAACCATCCCTATAAGCCCAAAAATAAGAGAGAACAAGAGTTTCAATTTACGAGCAACTCCTTTGCTCTTGGAGTGTCTGGAGATGCATTTGCGGAGTTGAAATTCTGGGATTCCTCCACAGAGCTTCTTGTTTCCAGCAATAAAAGTGGCACTCACATTCTTGAAGACTCCTTCAGTTGGTAACATGCCTTCAAAATTGTTATAGGATAAATTCAGAATTTTCAGGAAGTCAAATACCTCTAAGAACTTCAGAATCTCACCCGCTAGATTGTTAATTGAAAGATCCAATTCCTCAATGCTTCTTAATGAACTAATTGATTGAGGAATGGATCCTTGGAAGTGGTTATCCTTCATTACTAATACTACCAGTGCACTACAATCGCCTAGAGTGCTTGGAATTTCACCATCGAACATATTGCCTGAAATGTCCAAAGTATCTAAATGGTCCATCTGTCCTATTTCCATCGGAAGGGCCCCATTCAAATGGTTGTGAGACAAGTTCAAATAGATGAGACTTTTAACTGCTGGGAATATGGAACCGCTAAGATTGTTGTTAGAAAGATCGAGCCAATTCAGACTTTGACACTTATCAAGATGTGAAGGAATGTGCCCATGGAAGTGATTCCCTTCGAGATATAAATCTAACAATCGCTTCATTTTCTGCAAAAATGATGGAATTACCCCCGATAGATTGTTATTGGAGAGAAGCAGGACTGTCATATTTGGAAGATTTCCCACATCAATTGGGATAGCACCTGAAAAACTGTTGTAGTCCAACTCCAAGACTTCCAAGTTCACAAGATTGCCGATTTCTCTAGGAATCTCACCAATAAAAGAATTTATTCCAAAATCTAAGTATTTGATATTTTTGGAGAAGTTACCAATGCATCCTGGCAATAGCCCACCGAATTTATTATCGAAAATATTCACGAAGGTTAAGCTAGTGATATTGGTTAATGAGCAAAGGAAGCTCAAGTCACCAAATCCCCCACTTCCGAAGTGGTTATCCCCAATATTCAATTCTTGAAGGTTATGCAAACCTTCAAAAGAAGGTATGTTCCCTGAGAACTTGTTGTGATGAAGTTGAAGATACTGTAGATTTGAGGCATTATTAGGTATGGACGAAGGGATTGATCCAACAAACTGGTTCCCTTCGATTTTGAAAAATACTAAGTTGGGGAGACCAAAGCCCATTGTAGGGGGAATACTTCCATGTATTTGGTTAAGTCCTACATCAAATACAACCAATGAAGATAAATTGTAGAGGGAAGGCGGAACCGTCCCAGACAATCGGTTTCCTACCAAAATAAGTTTTGTTAGTTTGGTCAATTGGCCTAGAGCCTGAGGAAGACTCTTGTCTAGGCAATTGTCATGAAGATAAAGCTCCCCCAACGATGATAAGTTCCCAATGGAAGAAGGGACACTTCCCGTTAGATTGTTCGTCCCTAAATAAAGAAATTGAAGCCTTACTAATAAACCTATCTCTGAAGGAACTTCTCCACTCGGTTGGTTTTTAGATAACCCGACGTGAAGGAGGTTAAGGCAACCTGATGTGTTCTTGGGGCTTCTGCCCGTGAGTGAATTATAGGCAAGCGATATGATGCGTAACCGGTGCAACTGCCCAATTTGGGGAGGGATTTCCTGGTGAAAGCTGTTATCATACAGCCTCAATATCCTTAAGAAGCTAAGGTTCCCAATGTGAGGAGAGATAGACCCAGAGAGCTTCTGGTTATTCAAGTCCAACACGGTGACTCTGTTGTGGTGCCAGCGACCACATGTAACACCGTACCATTGGCAAAAGTTGACCGTATTTTCCAGGAGCTAAGCACCCCGAGAGGATCATTAGTTATCCCGGCCTTAAATGCAAGCAATGCGGATTTGTCGGTTTCATTTGATGCCGAGGAGACTCGTACAAAACACAATGCAATAGCAATTGGAAAAATGAAGGGACGAAATTGTAACTTTGCAAGAGTAAAACACGCGAGTAGCATAACTTAAAGCAGAAGTGGACTGAAGTGATGTGCAGGGAGATTAAGAAGGGATGAGTGATGGGATGCTTAATTCAGCTGTGGTTTTATCCACCGCAGTGCCAAGAGATTTATAAAGGCTGAGGATTTTGGAAAGAGCCTCTTGTTTTGGTCTCAAGTCACTTATAGATTACCGTTAGGGTTAATCTGCAAAAGTAGTGCATTGAAAAAACTAAGAAAAGAAAAAGAAATATGTAAACGTTCCTCTTAGCGTTCTCTCTACGGCAGAATCGACTTCCCACACCAACGAATTATAAATTAAGGAAATTGATTTTCCACACCAAGAAAATGAAAATTATTACAAAAGAGAATGTCATGGTTTGCGTAAGGTAGACACATTGGTGCTGATTGATTCAAGATCACCACTACTACCCCACGTTTTGGTTTGAAACCAACTAAAAAGTTGTTTCCATTGACTCGATTCCACCACCACTCCCCCGCGTTTTGGTTTGAAACCAACTAATAAGTAAAAAGTTGTTTTCAATGTTATCAGAAAGTCAAGCTAAAGCGAGATGGCCATGCTCAGTTTTCAAGGAGCTTGGTTTCCGCTGACTAATCGGCAAAAATTTCCTCCAGCCGACCTTTGATTCATGGGATGTTTATTAAACAAGGAGTCCTACCACTCCTCTAAAGTAGAAAACTATCTTTTGGTTCACTTAATATTCCAACAAATCTTCAACACCATATAATACGGCATGACTTCTTTTTATATTTTAATGATCTGAGAGGTGAAAATCACCACGACATTCTTTTCTATTTTAAACTTTCTGTGTAGATTTCGTATCCTGTGGTTTTAACATACAACCAGGAAATGGTGTATTCTTTTTCTGTTTAGTTTTTCCCCTTTGCTAGACTTCTTTTTGGCCATCATAAAAGTAAAAGGGCCATTAAGAAAAAGGGAAAAAAATGGAACAACAATAAAATTTGGCTAGAAACATTCTTGAGAGAAAGGTCTATATTTTCCTTCATCTTTGGCTCAAGCAAACGTCTTTCAACTAGGTTTCTAACTATGGTGTTGGAAATATGTTTAGCACTTATGATGGCCAAGAGGCTATGGTTCAATAAGGTTCCATTTGTTTCTTGGAAAATTGAATGATTTGGGAAATATTTTCCCAAATATGATCACTTATAAAAATAACCGAACTTAAAATTTTTTCATCATTCATGAAAATATTTAAACATCAATTGTTATCGATAATGAAAATATTTTCCGCTGATTAATTATTTCAAGTGATACAAACGATCATTTCTAGAAAAATATTTTCCAAATCATTTATTTTTCGCGGATTAAAGAAAGCCTAAATTAAACATTAGTAGTCTTCCTACTGCACGTTTTTTTTTTTATTTTTTTACCCCCACCATAAATAGGAATATAGGAAATAACATTTACCTTAATCAGACTGATAAGTGCAACGAGATTATATGCATGCTTTATGAGCCTTCATCGCCATAGACAAACTCAATATCACAAATTTGCGGCGCATTTATCCAAGTAAAGAAGCAGTAAAACGTTTCTCCCCGGTGGAATGCGGCTGAATTACGACTTTGCTAATGCTCATCCGCCTTCTAGGCTGCTCAGCTGCATAAACGACTCCAATTCCATATATCATTTCAAGACATTCCCAAAACATTTGGTCTCTTTCGCCAGGCCAATCGGGGGGATCGTCGGGGCCAACCTGAGTCTCTCTCTCTCTCTCTCTCCTGAAGCAGAATGTTATCAGTAATCTCCGTAACTCATTCAATCAAAGCTTCAACGACAGACCTATGAAGATTCAAATTGTCTTTAAATTTTTCATTGACTGTGTATCAGGAAGTTTGTTTAATCCATTAGACGAACTTCCTTGTTTAATTAACATCCTGATAATCCATCTCGGACAGGAAGGATTCTGTGTGGCAGCAAAAAAAAATTATAATACAGACTGTCGCAGAAATTAATAGTTGCATACACATGTCAGAAAATCATGCATTGAATTCTCTCGTCGTTTAAGTTTTCCATATAAGCAGAAGAATTTCATGAAGGAAATCTAACACTGGCGGTGCATCTTGTTCATCATATATTCTTCCAATGGAGAGAAGTGATATTCAAGGAATTAAGAGAAAGTCCACTTTTGGACATAACGCTTATAATTACGTTCTCCCCATCTACCTTCTTCCAACCAGGAAATTCTTGTTCGTAGAAAACAAAAAAGAAAAGAGAATAGATCAGGTGGCCCAATTTAGGAAACCCTTTGCGATTTACGTGATCAAAGATTCTCTGAGGCTACAAGGCACAATGCAGCTAGTAGATGTCAAAATGCGCTCAACGCAATGGAAGTTACATGAATATGAGAAAAAGGAGTAATTCAACAGCCAGTCGACCACAAAAAGGTACAACTTTCTAAAGCTTTGTTCGCCATAACTCGCGTTTACAAAAATAAGGAGTTTAGCTAAGTTCACCGACATAAAATAATACAGAAACCTCAATAAGAGGTGCAACCAGCCTTCCTAATCAACTCATACAACTTTAATCATCAACATAAAGCCCCTGTAAGTCCTTTCTAGTAACGTTTATCTTCATCAATCTTGCCGTTTATGATTCAAAACAATGGATGATTCCAATTTCATGACTGCATCTGCCTACAATCGCCTCCCATGCTTAGGCGAATGACCATCCCTCTCACTAGTTATATCATCATCCAGTCCATTCCCGTTCACGCATAGACCATTGTTGTTCATAGGGGTGAACGGTTCCAAATTTTATACAAATTCCACTTGAAACCTGGAATCTACCCGTTGGAACAGGTTCCTCATTATTTAGAACCTGGAATCTACCATGCATATCCTAGAACTTGGAATCTATCCTATCACACATTCTAGATCGGTTCCAAGGTCTACTCAAGTTTCACTGTATTATTAATTGAACGACTACAATGAATTAAAACATTTAAAGGTCACCACTTGATGTTACAATTCACTAACCATAACTTACATTTAGACATATGAAAAATATGAATGTTAATAAAGTAAAAGTCTCAGTTATAAAATGAAAGTTCAGACTAGTGCTTCTATCATCAAACGGCATGGAATATCGCAAGATCGCACGAAGACATGAATCAAGAAAAACATAAAACTTGTTCTAACCTCTCTGATGCTCATTCTCTCTCTGGATACTCCAACTGAGTAGGCAATTCCAATTCCATAGACCATTATGAGACAGTCTTGAACTGTGTTGTCTCTGCTATGGCCTGCACTGCTCTCTTTCCTAAAGTAGAATGGGATCGGTAATTTCTAGAACTCGTGCGGGTGAAGCTTCCTCAACTAAATTGTTAAGGTACATCAGTGGGACGATTCCAGTGAACATCTCTAACAAGAGCATGCCATAACTATAGACATTGTCTTCTCTAGAAACCACACTTCTCGTGCCATATTGCGTTTCACTCGAGTTTCAAAATAGTGACGACAGAACCATGAACGATTGAGCTAAAAGAAAATGGTGTCCACTCTATCATTATGGAGTGTAAGATTCTTTTGAGAGGATACGTTGCATTTTTTGTCAAGATTAGTCTTCCATTTTGTGCGGGAAGGACACGGGGGTTTTTCTCTGGAGCAGCATAGCCAACCGTTCCTCATAGACCAGATCTTTGGGTTGGCGTCAGGTGTGTTTTCAAGAACGATTGTTGGCAATCCGAAATCACGGGAGATGTCCATCCATCTCATCATCTAAGAGAATATTGCTCGGGGTTAGATCCCAATGAATTATTTGATTGTGAAAGTGGTTGTCAAGATAATTCAATGCAGCAGCAATGTCGATATGGCAATCTTTATCCTACTAAGGAGGCTCAGAGTTTTTGAAGGCCCATCTGCTTCGAGTATCGGTTCTTGGTAGCAGCGCAGCCACTCTTTGAGGTTGCCATTGTCCATGAACAGGTTGACCATAGCCTTTTAACTCATTGGCTTTAAAATCAATGTTTGAGCATATCGATAGTATTTTCCAAAGATTTCGATGTCTAATATGCTTGAGAGGCTCGCATTCGGCCATGAAACTCTTCATCGCATCACGGCGTGTTAAATTCAGCACTTTGACAACGACGACTGTTCTATTCTTGAGTATATCCTTGTAAACAGACCCAAAACTATCAATACCAATCCAATTACTTGAAGAAAATCCATCGATTGCTTCAATGAGAATTCCGTAAGATAGTCATCCATGCACCATCTATCGAGCTTTGATAGAGGCTCTTTTCTTTTCTTCTTCAACCCACATGAGTACAAAAAAGGCAAGAAGAAGAGCTATTCCCAGAAGCCCAAAAGCCATAGAGATGGAAAATATCAGTATTCGGACTAGCCCCATGCTCTTTGACTTTCTAGAGATGTACTTGGGGAGATGAAATTAAGGAATTTCTCCACAGAGCCTCTTGTGTCCGCTGGCAAATGCGGTACTTGCATTCTTAAAGACTCCTTCAGTTGGTCTCTGCTTACCTGCATTTTTTTTTCTTTTTAGGTGCTGGGTCTCTGCTTACTGCTCATTCTTTAGCTCCAATTGTTCTTTCTTGAGGTCGAAGTTTTTGCTATCTGAATTGTGCCGCCTGTCTTACTAAATAGTTTTTGCCTGATCTTTCAAGTCTCTCTTACTGGTGCCTAAAATGAGATGGAAACTTGTCTTGTATCTTGGTGGTTGGTTTTAGTCTTAAGTATTGTCGTTACCTTTAGCAGCCCATGTCTTGTTCCAGGTTCAAGTGCAGATAGTCTGGATTTTGAGCGCGGGGACAATTGGAACATAGTCAAGTAGCTTAAGCTTGATGTGATATCCTGAAATTCGATCATGTTTCGATAAAGTGAAATGTGCGTATCGTCGCGCGCCATGGTCCTCTTTTTCTCCGAGTCATTCACTCACGAGTTAGCTAACCTATTGGGTGAAGCCGTTAAGGGATATAACCGCGGTAAAATCCCTAAAAGCTACCTAATGGTTGGATTGGACTAAAATTATGTCTGTCGATTTTAATCATGAAATTTAATTCGGTTTTGGGAATCGAATATTTGGGCGTGTCACAATTCATTTTTGGTGACCGTCTCATCGTGCGTCAAATTATTGGCGAGTCCGAAATTTCATAAAGAAATTATCGAAGAAAATTGAAAACTGAAAAATTTAGAAAAGAAAAGAGAAAAGAAAAATAAAATAAGAATAATTATATTTTTTTTTCTCCTTCTCTTCATCTCTCTCTTTTCTCTCTCTTTTATCTCTCCCCCTTCGTACGGACAGCCCCCCCCCACCGACTTCTCTCTCTCTCTTTTCTTTTGACTAGTCAAAGCCTCTCTCTCTCTCTCTCTCTCTTTTTCCCCCACTCCCACGCGACCGAACCAGCTTCTTCTTCTTCTTTTTTTTTCGCGTGCGAACCAGCAAACGGAAGCAGAAGCAGCAGCTCGCCGCGGCAGCCGTCGCCGCTCGTCCCGCCGCCCGCGCCCGTGCCCGCCCGTCTGCCGCTCGCCGCGCGCTCCGCCAGCCCTCGTTTCCTCGCGCCCAGGCCTCCCCCGTGCGTCTCCGCCCCTGTTCCGCCTCGTCCAGCCACCGTGAGTGGCCGAGCAAGCCGCCGGAGCCGCCGTGCAGCCTTGCCGAACCGCCGCCTACCTTCCCGACCCTTCTCCGCCCCTAATCATCTCTGTTTTCCCCTGTTTTGCAGCCGAACCAGCAAACCCGCGAGTGGGTTTCCAGCCGGTTCGTGGGCCGTTTCGGGCCGTTTCCGGGCCCCGAACCCGAGCTGTGCTTTGGGAAGAATCGTTCCTCGTGTCTCCGTCGGATTGATACGTTTTGCGCGCGATTCCGATGAGTAATCTCACTAATCCTTGATTAGTTGGCTAATTATGTTTAAAGGTTATTTAGTTTTAATTAATTAGGTTTAGGTGGTTAGATTAGAATAGATTAGCGATTATTAGTTAATTGTGATGTAAATTAGACAAATTGATTATGCAATTAGCAAGTAGACGTGATCTACTTATTTATTGAAAGTATCTCGGGATTTTCCCGACCCTTAGTGAGGCTTCATTAGAACTTTTCGGATCTAAGTGGAATTTTTGGTATTTAAATATTATTTTTCGGAATTAAATTAATTAATTAATTAATTTCCGAAAATTCAATTGAATGGCTAGTGACCAGAATATTATGCTGATGATCGTGGTGAAGTTCGTTTATTTAACTGAGTGCCAATTTGAGCTAAATTGGATTTATTGTAATTAATTATTAATTCTCGAAATTAATTAATTATTTATTTATTTTTCGGAAATTAAGACTGAGATGGCCTACGACCGAAATCTCGTGCTGATCGTCGTGGCGCAGTCCGTTTATTTAATTGAGCTGCAATTTGTATGGAATTGATTTAATTATGAATTTTTAGGAGTTATTCATATTGACTTGATGGTTAATTATTTGATTAAGAAATCGTTGGGTATTGGTTATCACCTGAAAGGAAATACGTGGGCTCGGTGAATCGGAATATCGCCTGGAGAATGCACGTGTATTCAATGGTTGAATATGTCATCTTGGCGAAGAGGTTGCCTTAGAGAATGCACGCAAATTGTTGAATATTGATCATGCCTGTGTGGCGATAATTGATCATGCCTGTGTGGCAATAGTTGATCATGCCTGTGTGGCGATAATTGATCATGCCTGTGTGGCGTAGATTGTGCCTGTGTGGCCGTATCTCTGTGTGTCGAGTGTCATGCCCGTGTGGTTGAAGGTAATTGGGATGCCTAAGAGCATGCACATAAATACATCACCTTGGCGAATCGACGCCCGAGAGCATTACTGTAGCTCTGTGACTTGAGTGTACTGTTGGGGATTATATGGTGTGGAGTGAGATGACCTAGAAATGGTCCAACTAACATGTAATCGACTAGGTCGATTGATCATTGCTTTGGTCTGATGTTGTGAAATGATTGATTGAATGGAAATGACCGTGAGTGGTCTTGTTGGCGTGTGAGACTGGGTCGATTGATCGAGATATCGATCTGTGATGTGATTGCTTGGGTGCCTATTGAACTGTGCTAATATGCAGGTGGAATCTAAGGACAAGGTAAGTCCTCTGCCCTGTGCGTGTTTAGGCAGCCTATAGTATAATAGTTTACTAATTAGGCCTTAGTAGGGTAGAACTCGCTGAGACGTAGTCTCATCCCGGTTTGGGGAAAACATTTCAGGACCCCGATGAGAAGTTGAGGAGGAGGAATCTGAGTGGGAGAACTCTGAGGTGAAACCTGAGGAGAAGAATTTTGGAAGAAGAAGATAATCCCGAGAGGGGTCTTGAGTACGGCCGGATGGACTGAGATTCCATCTTCTTTTGTGAACTCCATTTTGATGTGAATAGTTATGAAGTTCTCTGGTTTGTGTTTTGTATAAAAGTTTGGTTATAAGTTTCAATATGAAAAATATGGTTTTGCTTTTCTATCCCATTGATTTATTGTCTGGGGATTTATAACTGCTTCCGCATGTGCTTAATAAATAAAAGGGTCGGCGATACAAAATCCTGAGATATCGCATTATAAAATCGACCAATAAAGAAGGATGTGTGCGTGCCCAAGGATTGAGGCGTGACACTTGAATTTGTTTTCACGAGTTCTTTCACTAGCATAACACTACTGTCCAATAATACGAATTCACAACACTTACTTTTTGTGGTCAATGGCCAAAACAAATCATCATTGTTGGCTTCTCATCAACCAAGCTGGAGATGGAAAATCGGTCCATATGTTTTGGCTAGGCCTCTCAAACGATGGTGGGTTAGTGAGCCAATCATATGGTGCAAATTTCCAATGAGGGGTAACTTTTCGGGCCCTGGTGGGAGATACTTTAGCTTTGAACTTCTCTTCGAAATTTGCACGAGCACGAGGACGAGGAGGAGAGAAGAAAGGATTAGAAGCATTGTGGGAGAATTTGAAAAATGCTCTTGGGTTGGTGGCTTTTGTTAGGCAAGAAGTGGTGCTTACTCTCATCTACTTATAAGCCCATGATTCTCTGTCCCTCACATTGATTTCTCAATATTCAACCCTAACTCCATATATCCATAAATATGCTCAAAATAATGACAACCAATCTTTGTTTCACATGAGCATGAAGTTCTGTGATTGCATTATTTATAAAAAGCGTATACATATGTCATCATGCGGGCTGAAAATCTGAAAAATTGCGCTTAGGTCTGGTTCTAAATCAAACTAGTTACATTGTCGTGTGGCCATATATCAATGAACTTAATAAATTTCACATGTGTTTATTCTCCTTTTTCATTGTTCATTTTGTAATAATCCTTGTTCTATCAAGTGACGGGTCATGCTCATTATAGCAGATGTTCAATGTAATCCTTCTATTAATTTAAGAACAAAGACTATATTGAGTTTTTTCATACCGTTCACGGATTACATTGGACATGTACCAAAAGTTCAAAGATCACATTGTATATTGGGCTAAATTTCATGGACCACATTGAGTAAATTAAAAGTTCTAGAGCCAAATTACACATTGGGCTAAAATTCAAGGATTATTTGTGTTATTTTCCCCTTAGAATGTGTTTTTCTTTGTCTACAGAGGTTAAGTTTCGCCGATCATAATGAAACGAACCGTTTCATTACACCTTAACATGGGCTGCGTTGTCTCATTTGCTTTTGGGCCTAAAAAAGCCTGTAAATTCCACATAACAAGCACTGGAGGGATATAAGCCAGCCCAACGATCGACTTGCGATTTTACCAAGTGAACGCGCGATTTCATTTTCGAGCTCACCCAATTCGCAATTTTGCAGAGAGTTGACTCGATTTCCATGATTTGGCTGCAAAATTGTATGATTTTGCGAACCATATTACGATTTAACTACGTGGGTTTGAACTATAAATTAACCTGAATCAATCCAAGGGGGTAAGATTTTACAAGCCAAATCGCAATTTTAGCTGCATTGCCAAAAATTATAAATTAACCTGAATATATCCAGGGTGGATATGATTTTCCAGAGGCCGGTCTCACTTGGACTTCGTGGGTTCGGACCATGAACACTAAAGCCTAATGGAAGAAGAGAGCTATCTATGCAATCTTGAGCATTGCAATTTTGGGAGAATCCATCTCAAGTAGCCTAATGAATGGGCACAAGACATAGTAATGTCCTATCACTATTCTAAGCATCATTTCTAATTGTCTTATCCCTTAGTGAACAACGTACCCTCGGGGACTCATCTAATCAATAAAATAAATTCATATTATATAACAACATAATATCCCTCAAGCCTTACTCCTAAATATTTCTAGGCAATATGTAGTCAATAGTCACATTTTCAGTCCCAGTCCTAAGTTGTGATGGTATCATCAACCCCTAATGAAAGAGAGGGCAAAATAATCGCCTTCAATGATCATATTATCTTAGCTCTTCGATAATCTCAGCGATGGCGTGTCCCTTCAGCATGCCCTTTATGCTTGCGGCTCCACAAAAATGAATCTGTACCCCTTGTAGAATAGCTCTATGTGTACAAAATAATTTACCAAAACCCATGTTCCTCGGTACTAAAAAGAAACACACTTGTGGGTCCTATGTGCCCGTGAACTAATCAAACATTCCTCCCTTGTGCTACACATCGTTTCAGGCGACACGTTTGCTGAAAATTTGGCATCTTCAACAACAGAGAGATGAACGAAAGGATTTCCTTCCCTTGTCTACTCTACACCAGAAGGAAATCCTGGCAAAGCTAATCTAACTAAACTGATGAGAGATTATTGGACTTTTAGATCTCTATTTGTTATGCCATGAACTATAATAACAAAACCACTGAGGTTTGTCCCAGTAACCATCATTCCCACTTTTGCAAGAGAGTTGGGATGAAGAGGATTTAATATCAGGTGGGTTTCAACTCTTATACCCTGTAAAGAGGTACGACAAAAGTCTAAGGATGAGAGTTAAAGTAGGAGTATAATAGTACAGATCAAAGTTAAAGTAAGAATAGAGTATGACCAACTAAAAAAACAAAAGAAAAAAGAAAACTATAATAACAAATAAGATTATCTAACTATTGGGATGTGGCTGCCCCCATCTTGCATATGTTACATGATCCGAGTTTGTCTTGAAGCTTCATCCGAAACAATTCAATATATTGTACCCTCAATTGCTTTTCAAATTCTAACCGCCACGTTAAATCTTCTACTCGCCTGTCAAGCTTGTCCTTAGCTTCCTTAAGTGCGCCTGTTTCTCTGGTAGCCTGCATTAGAAGCCTCTTAATTACATATTGGAACACTAGTTTAGTTTTTGAAGTAGATATGATAAAAGCTTCAACCTTACCATCCTTAGCTTTCTAAACTCCTTTCTAGTTAATTTTGCTCTTCTAAGATAGGTTACTCATGTCACTTAATATACATTAGCAAAAATGGCGTAAGATAAATAAATTTGGATCATTTTAGGATATGAATCTAAACCGTTTGGTGAATGGGTAAATCTGTTTTAATTTAATGCAAAGTTTATTGGAGCTTTGGCGACATGGTTATTATCTTTTTGAATAACAACTTTTATTTGATAATTGGCTATTTTGATTCATCTAATTTGCCAATACTCATATTTAAGAAAATGTTATCTGAGCTGTTAGACACGCCAATTTTTGGTAAGTTTTTTCAATTGAGTTCTTTTAAAGAAAAATAAAAAGAAAATCTTTAACTTTGATAAAACTTCTATACAAGTTGGTAGCCATATTGTCTCCACTAATTACGGGTACTGGAAATAGCGAGATATATGCCAACTGGATCTCATAAAATGCTGGCAATGATCTAATCATGAATTCATACGTGGCAAGCACAAATCTATGTCAAGGAAAATCGAGACCCATCTCACGGAATCATTTCTGGACCTTAATAGATTGGAACACTAGTTTAGGTTTTTCTGTAGATATAATAAAAGCTTGAAAATTGCCATCCTCAGCTTTTGAAGCTCCTTTGTAGCTAATTATGCTCTCCAGAGGTGGATAATGTTAGGTGGACCCACTTCTCTCTCCGTTCGAACGCGCACATCTCCCCTCCCTCCCCCTCTCTCTGAATCTTTCAGAAAATGAACAAAGGCGACCTCTTTTCTTCAATTTACTCTCCCTCTCTCGCTACCAAGAGCCCCGTCGGTCACATCGAGAGCCGCCCCGGAACGTCGCCTTCATCTGTTTTTTGCTGCTCTTACTCCAGAGTCTTGACTTTTAGTTTCACCTGGAATTTTTGAGCTCGCATTTGGTTCGATTTTGTCAAAGCTCTTTGGGATCTCAAAGTCCCTTAAGCAAATGCAAATGAAATTTAATAAATTTTTTGAAAGCTTTGAGAAAATGCAATTACATTTCTAGATATCTTAGCAAGCCAAATTTGGAGGTACTTTGGAATATTATGTTTTTGGAATGCAAATAGACTTTTTATTTCTTCCAATTTTAGCCATATTATATTTTCATAAATATGGAAATGTTCTCGAAAACCCTAACATTGCCAATGAAGGCCTCAACCACCAAAGTGCGGTAGGAGAGCATAAGCATGTGCCTGGCAAGCCACTAGCGTGCAGCTGACAACCGAGTGCCACCTTTGCATATGTTGCCCATTTAGCTTACCGGCTGCCTATTTGGCTCTCCAGCGGCTATGTTTCGCCGGAAAGCTTCGGGAATTTTTATTTTTATTTTTTAAATTGCAAAAGTCATTTACAAAGTGTAGTTTTGTCGTCTAGGTGGTGAAAGTATTAAAAAATGCTCAACTAAGAAGAGAGAAATGAAAGAATTGATGCATGATGATGAGAGGCTAAATTTATTGGGAAGAGGTTTAGAAGGTAATTTATCTCTGGAGATAAATGGCTAGGACAAGGAGCTATATCCAGCCTGCATCCAACAAACATTGTGGAGAACGCTTGTGATAATTTGCATGTGCACATAGGCAAATAATAATGACATACAATTGGTTTAGGCTAACTAATTCTCTCTTTCTACTATCAAGTTAGTAGTAATGACAATATAAACATTTGGTCTCTCAATCTTCAATTTCCCCTCACTATATGATCATTTACTCTTTGTTTCTTTTTTTTTTTTTTTTAAAGTAACATTCGGCCTAAAATCTAATATTATATTAGGGTCACTCTACGCTAGTAATAACTTGGATTGCATTGTCAATGCATTAACTAATGGTAGCCTTGCTTGTTTGGATAGGATTCTCCTAGACTAACCTTTGCTAAAAGGTACTTGAGATTATGATCCATAGAGGTTCACGTTGTTCTTCTTTCATCTGTAGTAAAGGTGAATTTTGAGGTTTTAAGTACATTAAAACTCTTCTCTATGCCATTGGTATAAGAGATGATATTCTTATTTTACTCAAAAGTTATGTTTCCAATTGTTGTATCAAATTGGTAAATCCGCATCTCAACATGAGTGTGCGCTTGGTGAGCCATGAGCGTGCGGTTGATGAGCGACCACCACCCTTGCATGAGATTGCCCATTTAGCTTGCCGGTAGTCATTTATCTCTTTGGCGGCTAAGTTTCGACGACAAGCTTATATATATATATGCAAAAGTCATCTATAAAGCGTAGTTTTGTCGTCTAGGTGGTGAAAGCATTAAAAAATGCTCGTTCCAGGTTCAAGTGCAGATAGTCTGGATTTTGTGCTTGGGGACAATTGGAATATATTCAAGTAGCTGAAGCTTGAATTTGTTTTCACAAGTTCTTTCACCAGCAAAACACTACTGTCCAATAATACGAATTCACAACACCAACTTTTTGTGGTCAATGGCCAAAACAGATCATCATCGTTGGCTTCTCCTCAACCAAGTTGGAGATGGAAAACGGGTCCATATGTTTTGGCTAGTCTCTCAAACGATGGTGGGGCAGTGAGCCAATCATATGGTGCGAATTTCCAATGAGGGGTAACTTTTCGGGCCTTGGTGGGAGATACTTTAGCTTTGAACTTCTCCTCGAAATTTGCACGAGCACGAGGAGAGAAGAAAGGATTAGAAGCATTGTGGGAGACTTTGAAAAATGCTCTTGGGTTGGTGGCTTTTGTTTGGCAAGAGGTGGTGCGTACTCTCATCTATTTATAAGCCCATGATTCTCTGTCCCTCACATTGATTTCTCAATGAAAATATTCAACCCTAACTCCACAAGAACCTACATGGAGCTACACCGACGTTCCATCTCAGTTAAAGCTATTGAAAAGGTTGAATACACTGACCAATTTGCTCCAGTAAACATGAGTGTAGCTGGAGCATGAGATTGTGGTACAAATAGTTGGAATGATCGTTGAGGTGAGAGGAATTGGACAAGGTGCAGTTTTTGTGAGCTTCAAGAATAACAAAGGGGGCATGAACGGACTGAATTGCACAATGAAAAGAGGAGATTGTTCCAAAATCATATGTAAAACCAGATCAACTTAGAAGTGGTGTAATTTAACGTACAACATTTCAGTATTGCTGGGATCCAATGTTAAGCATGCTCATATAAGCGCTATCATGTTGGATGCGTCTTGTAAAAGTGCCTACGAGGACGCCAATGGACAAAACTATAAAGAATGGCCGGAATAGGGCAAAACGGACAATACATCAAGTGAGTTAATCAAATCATGAACATGTTACCTTTCATTTATCTTTCAAGTCCCTTCAATACTTCTTCTATCATGCCTTCAATTTTTCCTTATGCGCTCAATCTTTGACAAATTGTGTTATTGCTTGTGCTTTCTACTGTCTATAGTTGGAGGAAATTTTCACCGACCATATCACTAATTGATGAGTTGCAAATATGAACGTCACCAGCATCCATGCGGGTGACTTTAAAAGTGATGTTTATATTTGTAGCTCACCTTTCCCAATTAAAAAGCTAGTTGGAGTAAATATCTTATAAATCAAAATGGAGAAAAACATGAATATTTGTTTGCAGAATTTAAGAAATCCAACTTCATTTTTTTTGGCAAAATCCACAGGTAAAATTCGAAATCACAAATGAGGAAACATACAATAACAGGAAGGTGCTGCATTTTTGTCCCGAAAGCGTGAGAAATCGTACTCAGTTTATGTAACTCTCTTAATACGTATGTATACAAAGAGAGTGGATGCAGTCACGCACATGTAGCTTTGCATGAGAGACGGTACTTTCTAAAAGAAGGTAAAAGTAAAGGCTATATATTCCTACATCCCTAGTTGGTTCAATCATATTTCTGAAGGATGATGGATATCGCACAGCAGAAGACAATTGGAAGAAACGTCTCCCGACCGAGGAAACCATGACCTCGCATCTTATTCAAATCAACTTGCATTGTCACCTTTATTTAAAACGTTGTCAACAAAATATACAAAAACTTCATATCAGATGCAGATCTATTAAACCAACTAAGGTTATTTTTTCCCCTTCTTCTAACTTATTTCTCCAAGCTCTCGTTGATCAACGAGAAGTCTCCGAATAAATGCTTAACCACTGAATAGCTAAGTTTTGAATCGTGACTCTCCCAATGAATAAGAAAGGGAGGAATAAGAATAGAATCTAAAGAGCGCAGAGAGAGCCTCATTACCACTTTGAGATTTGATAGTTGGTGACTCGATCTTTGAATGAAAATTCATACAATCTACACAACGGTCAATATTAACAATTAAACTTCCGTCCATCGACCAAATACAACTGACATAAAGGAAGGAGGGGAACTGTGGTTTTGGGGGACGTGGTAGCTGTTACGAAATCGCACGTCGATTCCAGAAAAATAACGCTCGCAAACAATTCACCAAACAGAATATAATAATAAAAGAACATAATCAGATGAACACGCCCGAAAATTTGTTATCGAAGTTCACCCAAACCTGGGCTACGTCTCCGCACAGAGGCACTCTGTGAATCTACTAGACTTCGAAAAAAGTTGGAATACAACGACGATCTTCTCTCAAGATCAGGGCACAAAGAGATTGAGAACCCTCATCAAGAAAAAAAACTCACTTTTTTCTTCTCTCTTTTTCTTGCCACTCTATTTCCTTTTTCAGCGTCTTGATGGCTAGGGTTTTTTTCATCGCTAATATAAAGATACCACTTTTAACCTAAAAGAAAATCTAATAGAAAAGACAAAAAAAGCCCCTAAAAACAAATATTTTGCTTCATTTATAACAATCTCCCACTTGAAGACAAATATACCCAAGCACCAAGCAACTTTGCATCCATCTTTTTCAAAAAATAGTAGTGGAAAAACTTGTGCCTCTGCGATACTCCTCATCAATCAACATGGAGTAATACCAATGGTAGTAGTACAGAAAATATGCTTCTCTCTGTCTACTACCTTGGTCATCATGTCAGCTGGATTCTTCGAGCCATCAATCTTCTGTAGCTTTAACTCATTATCTTTCAATGCTAACCTGATAAAGTGATAACGCTTCTTGATATGTCTAGTCCTTGAGTGATAAGCTGCATTCTTTGCTAAGTGCATTGCGCTTTGACTATCACTCCACAGTGTACTGACTGGCTGTTTTCGATGTAATTCCTCCATATAATCTTGTAACCACATGATTTCCTTGGAGGCTTCTGTGATCGCCATGTATTCTGCCTTTGTTGTCGATAAAGCCACTACTTTTTGTAGTTGAGATACCCAACTCACTGCTGTACCTGCAACTGTAAAGACATATCTAGTGGTACTCTTACCACTATCTCGATCAGCTGAATGATCTACATCTACATAATCCTGCAACTCTAAAGATGTACCACAATAACAAAGTGAGTAATTGGAAGTACCTGCTAGATATCTCAATATCCATTTAATTCCTTTCCATGATTTGCCTGGGTTCTGCATATATCGACTCACAACTCTCACTGCATGTGCAATGTCTGGTCTCGTGCTCACCATGGCATACATCAAACTCCCCACTGCTGATGCATATGGAACTACCGCCATCTCATCTTTCAAAGCCTGAGTGCTTGGACACATATCCTTGGAAAGTTTGAAGTGACTCGCTAGAGGAGTCGCAACCGGTTTTGCTTTGTCCATGTTAAATCTCTTTAACACCTTGTTCACATAGTCTTCCTGCGACAACCATAATTTCTTATTTTTCCTGTCCCTGATGATTTTCATGCCTAAAATATTCTTGGCCTCTCCCAAGTCTTTCATAGCAAACTGTGATGATAACATCTTTTTGCACTTCTACGATTCTCTTCATATTGGAACTAGCCACCAGCATGTCATCCACATATAAAGATAGATACACAATGTCATTATCATCATATTTGCGAAAATAAACACAGTGATCAGACTCACAGTGTGCAAATCTTTTTTCTTGCATGAAACCATCAAATTTTAGGTACCATTGCCGCGGAGTTTGTTTCAAGTCATACAAGCTTTTCTTCAAGCGACATACCATGTGCTCCTTATCTTTGACTTCAAAACCTTTAGATTGTGCCATGTATAGTTCTTCATCTAAGTCACCGTGTAAAAACGCTGTTTTTACGTCTAACTGCTCAAGATAAAGATCCTCCACTGCAACTATACTCAGCAGAGCTCTAATTGATGTCATTTTCACTATAGGTGAAAATATCTCGGAGTAGTGGATCTCTTCTTTTTGAGAAAAGCCCTTGACTACAAGTCTCGCCTTGTATCTAATACTACCATCTGCTTCATTCTTAACCATGTACACCCATTTGTTTAATAAAGCTTTTTACTGTGGGCAACTTGGTCAACTCCCAAGTTTTGTTACAAGTAACGAGCTCATCTCGTCTTTCATAGCACACTCCCACTGCAAGTGAGACATGTCTGTCTTTGCCTCATCGTAAGTCTCCAATTCTCCCGAATCTGTATATAAGACATGGCTCAGAACAATATTAGCTGATGGATCAAAAATTACCTTTGGCTTTCTCACACATGTAGATCTCCTCAAGACAGGTACTTCAGGGTCATTCGTTTGCTCCGAATCACTGCGTTCTTCTTGAACTACCTCTTCACTGATAATAGGCTCATCTTGAACCTCTCTTTCAGGTGCACTTTGATCTACTTGAAACATCTTCACAGGCATTGTGTCTAATTCAACATACTCTGGTTCTACTACATTCTCATGCTCCGTCTAACGATCTTTGTACATCTTTTCTTCATGGAATACCACATTGCGACTGCGGATGACTTTGTTATTCTCATAATCCCAAAGCCTATAGCCATACTCGTCGCCACCGTATCCGATAAAGACGCACTTATGGGACTTAGCATCAAGCTTTTTCCTATCCTCACTTCAATCAAAGCATATGCAATACAACCAAACACCTTTAGATGTGAATAATTAATCTTTTTACCTACCACCGTTCTTGTGGTATTTCTCCATCCAACGCACTAGATGGACTTCTGTTGATAAGATAAACAGCTGCATCAACTGTGGCGGCCCATAAGTGTAGCGGGAGACCCGCGTGTAGCCTCATGCATCTCGCACGTTCTAGAATAGTCCTGTTCATCCTTTCAGCTACACCGTTCTCTTGAGGAGTTCTAGGAACAGTCTTTAACCCATGTATGCCCTCTCAACTCAGATATTCTGCAAATTCCTTACTTGTGTATTCTCCACCATTATCAGATTTCAGAGCTTTAATCTAATAACCTGTTTCTTTTTCTACTATGGTCTTCCACATTCTGAACATTCCGAATACTTCTGATTTTTCTTTAAGAGCATAGACCCAAGTCTTCCTTGTTGTATCATCAATGATGGTGACAAAATATCTCTTATCACCATAAGAGAGTTCCTGAGCAGGTCCCCATACATCAGTATGAACCAACTCTAACTTCTGGCCTTTATTTTGTCATCCATTCAATTGAAAACTAATAGCCTTCTGTTTTTCATAAATGCAACTCTCACAAAAATCTAACTCAACTTTTGTAAACCCAGAAGTAATTTCCTCGAGTGTAACTGCTTGACACATTTTTCACTAAGATGTCCCAAACGATAATGCCAAAGAGTAGATAAATTACCTGTAGCCATTGTAGTTGCAACCATATCACTGATATTGTCTCCTTGGAGAAGGTAAAGTGTACCCGTACGCTTTCCCTTTGCTACTACTCTTAACCCTGAGGTTATCTTCCACTCTCCGCAGCCAAAGGTTATTACCAAACCTTCTTGGTTAAGTTTACTAGTTGAAATCAAATTTTTCTTTAATTCCGGAATATGACTAGTTTCACGCGAAACTAGACGTCCTCCACCCGAGATGTTCACAGTCACGGTTCCTTTCTTAACAATTGGACACATGTGGCCGTTTCCCACAACCACTTGTCCAAAATCTCCACTGGCATAATCATCAAATATGTTTCTTTACGAGGTGCAATGAAAAGAAGCGCCAGAATCAATAAACCATTTATCTATTATCAAGTCAAACCCTGCAGACAAACACAAGTTATCTAGCAAAGATTCATCGCTAACTACATTAGCACCTTGATTCTCATCTTGCTGCTTCTTTTTGTAGGCTTCACATTGAAACCTCCGATGTCCGGTTTTGTGACAAAACCAACACTCATCTTTTGCAACCTGTCTCTTACCCCATGATTGTGATCATCAAATATGTTTCTTTACGAGGTGCAATGAAAAGAAGCGCCAGAATCAATAAACCATTTATCTATTATCAAGTCAAACCCTTTATCTAGCAAAGATTCATCGCTAACTACATTAGCACCTTGATTCTCATCTTGCTGCTTCTTTTTGTAGGCTTCACACTTTGAAACCTCCGGTGTCCGGTTTTGTGACAAAACCAACACTCATCTTTTGCAACCTGTCTCTTACCCCTTGATTGTGATCTCGCACGACCGCTGAAATTTCCTCTACTTTTACTTCTTCCACGGTTCTCCACTTTGCAAGTGCCGTTGAAGATGTAGATGCAGAAAAATTATCTCCACCGAGACTTTCCTTCGCATCTCTTCATCCATGATACTACTCACAGCATCATCAAGAGTTAAATCATCCTTCATGGTGCTCGAAATTCCCTGCACTGCGGTATTGTAGCTTTCTGAAAGAGAACATAAAAATAATAAAGCTTGAAGCTTCATATCTAAATTTATGCCTGCAAATTCCAATTGACCCGTGACCTGTGTGAAACTATTAATATGCTCTGCCACAGAACCTCTATCAGATAACTTCATATTAACTAGTTTCTTCAGCAAAAATACCTGATTTGATGTGGACGGCTTTTCATAAATATTCGTTAGAATATCCATGGCTTCTTTTGCATTTTTTGCTTTCGTGATGTGATACCCTGTCTTTTTCGTCAACCCTAGACGAATCGCACCTAATGCCTTTCGATCAAGAATTTTCCATCTGGCTTCCGCTGTCGAATCCACTTCCGCCATTTCAGGTTTCCAACCCTCAAGTGGTGCATAGAGATCTTTTTGATAAAGATAATCCTCTATTTGTAGTTTCCACCATCCGAAATCCTCCCCATTGAACTTATCTATTCTGATTTTATCTTCCGCCATCCTGTTTACTTTCAATCAAACGTCACCGAAAAACCCTCAATGTTCTCGATTAGCCAACCCAGGCTCTGATACCAGTTGTTACGAAATCGCACATCGATTCCAGAAAAATAACGCTCGCGAACAATTCACCAGACAGAATATAGTAATAAAAGAACATAATCAGATGAACACGCCCGAAAATTTGTTATCGAAGTTCACCCAAACCTGGGCTACGTCTCCGCGCAGAGGCACTCTGCGAATCTACTAGACTTAAAAAAAAAGTTGGAATACAACAACGATCTTCTCTCAAGATCAGGGCACAAAGAGATTGAGAACCCTCATCAAGAAAAAAACTTACTTTTTTCTTCTCTCTTTTTCTTGCCTCTCTATTTCCTTTTTCAGCGTCTTGATGGCTAGGGTTTTTTTCATCGCTAATATAAAGATACCACTTTTAACCTAAAAGGAAATCTAATAGAAAAGGCAAAAAAGCCTCTAAAAACAAATATTTGGCTTCATCTCTAACAGTAGCAAAATGTGTATTATTTCATGCATTACTTTTTAGTTGCTTTCGTTGTGATCGTGATAGTTCATTTCCTATCATTAAGCTGTTTGAAGAGGGTAGAAATTTGTCCGCACCGCGACGGGCCACCACTTTAAAAGATGATCTCTAATTATTTAGACTATATAAATTAAGCTCCTTTGCAAGCTAGTTTAGAGGTTTGGCGGATATGCATAAATCCATAAATATGCTCTGAATCATGAAAACCAATTTCGCATGAGCATGAAGTGCTGTGATTGCATTATTTATAAATAGCGCATATATATATATACACACATATGTCATCATGCGTACTGAGGATCTGAAAAGTTGCACTTAGGTCTGGTACTAAATCAAACTAGTTACGTAGTCGTGCGGCCATATATTAATAAACAATAAATTTGGCATGTGTTTATTCTCCTTTTTCATTGTTCATTTCCTAATAATCCTCGTTCTATCAAGTTACATGCGATGGCCATTATAGCAAATATTCAAAGTAGTGATTCTATTAATTCAAGACTGGAGATTATATTGAACATTTTTATACAATTCATGGACTACATTGGACATGTACTAAAAGTTGAGGGACTGTATTAAACAAATTAAAAGTTTAGGGACCACATTGCACATTGAGCTAAAATTCAGAGACCGCATTGAATAAATTAAAAGTTCAGGTACCAAATTACATATTGGGTCAAAGTTTATGATTATTTGTGTCATTTTCCCTTTAGAATGTGTTTTTCTTTATCTTCCGAGGTTAAGTTTCACCGGTAGTAATGAAACAACACCTTAGCACGGGCTGCTTTGTCTCATTTGCTTTTAGGCCTAAAAAAGCCTGTAAGTTCCACATAACAAGCCCCGAAGGAATATAAGCCAGCCCAACGATTCTAATTGGGTCGACTTGCGATTTTACCAAGTCAACTCGCAATTTCATTTTCGAGCTCACCCAATTCGCAGGAAAAGTGCTATAAAAGTCATAAACCTTGTGTCTTTGTGCTGATTTAGTTCTAAACCTTTTTTGGTGTCAATTTAGTCATAAACCTTTTTACGCTGTGCCAATTCAGTCATTTCCGACCAATTTTAGCTGGATTTTGCTGATTAGACGCCGGTCGGGCGTGGCCTGATCGGTGCTAACGTGGACAACTTTTAATAATATTTTAATCTTTTTGAATTTTTAAAAAAATTTAAATTTTTTTTTTTTTTTCTTCTCCTCTTCTTCCTCTAGCCCGTTGGACCTCGGCGACCGGCCGGGCGATGGCCCGGCCGAGGTCGAGGTCAACCTCGCCGGCCACCTCGCTAGTGGCCGCGAGGGTGGCCTTGTCTTTGGGAGGCGAGGCTTGCCCTCACCGGATCCGGCAAGGGTCAAGCCTTGCCCATGGCCGGCGAGGGCAAGCCCCGCCAGCTCGTCGCGAGGAGGCGGCTTGGGGGCAGCAAGGAGGCCGAGGTGAGGGTACAAAAACTGCTACATCATCACCCGCCGCCTCGGCCTCCGTCGCTAGCTCGCTTCGTGCTGCATCTTCCTCCGGCTTGAGCTACCACGTTGGATTTAGGGCTCGAGGTCGAAGAAGAAGAATAAGAAGACGAAGAAGAAGAAGAAACGAAGAACGAAGAAAATTGCGAAGGACAAAAAGAAGAGAAAAAGAAGATGGAGAACAAGATGAAACCCTCGGAGGAGAAGGCGCGTATGGAGATGAGATTACAAAGCGACGCGAGAAGGAGAGGCGGGGAGAGAAACTCGACCCTCGCCCGGATCCGGCGAGGGCGAGCGTCGCCACCCATCGCGAGGCCGCCCTTGCGGCCACTGGCGAGGTCGACCTCGACCTCACCGGCCGTGCCTCGGCCGGTCGCCAAGGTCCAGCGATCGGCTGGAGGAAGAAGAGGAGAAGAAAAAAAGAAAAAGAAAAAAATATTCAAAATGTTAAAATATTATTAAAAGTTATCCACGTCCAACGCCGATCGTGCCACATCAACCGGCTGGCGTCTAGTCAGCAAAATCCGGCCAAAATTGACCGGAAATGACTAAATTGGCACAACGTAAAAAGGTTTAGGACTAAATCGGCACAGAGATAAATGGTTTAGGACTTTTTTGGCACTTTTCCCAATTAATTTACTACTAAAATACTAGGAATTTATGATGGTAAAATTTTCATTTTGTTTCTAAGTTACAACTAGTTAATTGACAGTACTAGTAAAGTATGTAAGCAACTTGTAATCTAGTAACGCAAATACACGTCCACCTGTAAAAATGAATGATGGTTCGTAATCTACAAGTGTATTTATGCCCGGTAAATCGATTTCTTCATTAGCATGTTACTTACAAATTAACATTATTACTCATAAGATTTAAATAATGCTAATAATTTACTAGGAATTTATAGTGATCAAATTGTTATTTTGTTTGGAAGTTACAACCGTTCAGCAACACTACTCGTAAACTCTTAAGCAATTCCTAATCTACTAGCGACAAAACACCCCATTTTTTAAAATGAATGACTATTCGTAATCTACATCAACCTAGTAAATCAGTTTATTCGGTTAGTACGTTATTGGCAAATAAACGTTGGTACTCATTAAACCGAAAAAACATCAATAATCTATTCATAATTTATAGTGGTAAAATTATTATGTTGGTAACTTATTATTGAATAATGAAGGGGACCACATACAAATTATAAAAACAATCAGTTATCTACTATTAGGATTAAAGATTATAAAATGGTTATTCCATTCATCACTTACTAACAATTAATCAATCGGACTGATGAGTTTCCAGTAGTTTGCTTACTAACAGATATTTCAAATTTTCTATCGGTTAAACACTGGGGGTTCGCCTAGAAAGCACCCTGCAATGGCAACTTGAAAGGGGAAGGTTGAGGGTTCAAATCTCCACCTTCTCAGGGGGGATTGGGGTGGGGAAGATTTCATTTTATGATTGGGTTTCGACTCTCACGCCCTGCAAGGAGGTAAGGGCAAAAGTCTGAGAGTGAGTGTTAGAGTAGAATTAGAATAGGAACGACAAAAAAAAAAAAAAAATTGCTATCGGTTAGCCAAATTTAACGTCGAGGAAACTCCGAGGAAGCACAATGCAATGGCAATAGCAAAAACGAAACAACGAAATTGTGAGTTTGCAAAACTAAAGCCCACGAGTTGCATGACTCAAAACAGAAGTGGATCGAAGGGCTGAGCAGGGAGATTAATAAAGGATGAGAGACGTGATGTGTAATTTAGGCATGGTTTAACCATCTCATTAACTAGAGATTTATAGAGCATCGGGATTTTGGAGAGAGCCTAATTGTTCTGGTCTCAAAAGTCATTTATTGATTACCTTTATGATTAATCTGCAAAATTGGTGTTGCATTAAAAAAAAAACTAAAAGGCAAGAAAGATGTATACATCCCTCTAACCGTTATCTCTACGGCAGAAAAAAAATAAAAAATTAATGAAAGTCAAATTGATTTTCCACAACAGGCAAATGAAAATGATTACCGAAGGAGCACGCCATTGTTGGCGTAAAGTACCCACGAGAAAATTATATGTGGGAAATTGGAATGTGTAAAAGATAAGAGAAGTGTGCGAATAGTGTGAAATGCTCCCAGTAAATCCATCAATTATGCAAAGATGGTTCCCCTGCCCTGGACCATTGTGCGATACTTACGCAGTTTTTACTTTGTGCTCTTTCAGCAAAGACAATAAATTCTGCAGATTTTTTTTTTTCGAGGATAGTCATAACTTTGTGCTAAAAGTTTAGGAAATTTGCAATTAGCAATTAATTCATATATATAATTTCATATTAATATCAGTCGAATGTGATTTCTCGAAACTGATATTAAATAAAAAAATAATGGCTATTACACTTTATCCATTTTCGATGCACTTTCAAGACTCGCGAGAAAAAAAGGGTATCGGTGCTTTTTCTTTCGTTTCTTGCCCTTTTGGAGTCTCAGTAATACAGCTTTCTCATGGTCATATTCTACTAGTGAAGATGACCAACAAACAATGGATTGGATAAAGTACAAATGGGTCATAAATCATGTGCACATTTCTGGCAAATCGAAGTGATTAGGTAACAAATTGATGTCATCTACCTTCCATAGATAGCTTTTTCGTCAATGAGATGCAGCTCCAAATGTGTATTTCTTTCATTAATGATGTCATAATGCCCTTTGCTAGTAAACAAATCTCTAGACAATCTGTTTTCTACACTGAAATTCTTGATGATCCATAACCATGTATAAATTGCTACTCATTACACTTGTTTCATAAAAGCTAGTAAATTAATGATACAATTTGTACGGATCACTTAGACAATGTTTTTCTTCATAAGTCATACCAAAACTAGATTCATGTAAAAGATAACCGGGTGATGGAACCATTTGACAACTATATGTCAATCCGTTAAAATGTCTGTGGCCACATGTTCTTTATTTTGCACGAATTTCACATACCATTTCACATCAAAAGTGGCATATTGACTTTGAGTCCACCATCGTTGCCCCGGGTTTAGGTTTGGGAACAACTTTCTTCCCCGTAAAACAACTAAAAACTGGTTTCCAAAGTTTTCAAAAAGTCAAGGCTAAAGGCTAAACATAAGAGAACACTTTCCAGTGGATTCAAATAAAATAATTTTTCTGAGAATACCAAACACATCAATTTTGGAAAGTGAACATGGAAAATCGACAATATCATCGTGATTTACGCAGTAATTTCTCCTTGTAAAGTGAACATGTTCTTTATTTTGCATGAATTTCACATACCATTTCACATCTTAAGGGGCAGACTGACTTTGAGTCCACCATCTTTGCCCCGGGTTTAGGTTTGGGAACAACTTTCTTCCCCATAAAACAGCTAAAAACTTGTTTCCAAAGTTTTCAAAAAGTCAAGGCTAAAAGCTAAAAATAAGAGAACACTTTCCAATGGATTCAAATAAAACAATTTTTCTGAGAATACCAAACACATCAATTTTGGAAAGTGAACATGGACAATCGACAATATCATCTTGATTTACACTATAGTTTCTCCTTGTAAAGTGAACATGTTATTTATTTTGCATGAATTTCACATACCATTTCACATCAAAAGGGGCAGACTCACTTTGAGTCCATCATCGTTGCCCCGGTTTAGGTTTAGGAACAACTTCTTCCCCGTAAAACAACTAAGAACTTGTTTCCAAAGTTTTCAAAAAGTCAAGGCTAAAGGCTAAAAATAAGAGAACACTTTCCAGTGGATTCAAATAAAACAATTTTTCTGAGAATACCAAACACATCAATTTTGGAAAGTGAACATGGAAAATCGACAATATCATCTTGATTTACGCAGTAATTTATCCTTGTAAAGTGAACATGTTATTTATTTTGCATGAATTTCACATACAATTTCACATCAAAAGGGGCAGACCGACTTTGATCCACCATCTTTGCCCCGGGTTTAGGTTTTGGAACAACTTTCTTCCTCGTAAAACAGCTAAAAACTTGTTTCCAAAGTTTTCAAAAAGTCAAGACTAAAGGCTAAAAATAAGAGAACACTTTCCAATGGATTCAAATAAAACAATTTTTCTGAGAATACCAAACACATCAATTTTGGAAAGTGAACATGGAAAATCGACAATATCATCTTGATTTACACAGTAATTTCTCCTCGTAAAGTGAACATGTTCTTTATTTTGCATGAATTCCACACACCATTTCACATCAAAATGGGCAAACTAACTTTGAGTCCACCATCGTTGCCCTGGGTTTAGGTTTGGGAACAACTTTCTTCCCCATAAAACAACTAAAAACTTGTTTCCAAAGTTTTCAAAAAGTCAAGGCTAAAGGCTAAAAATAAGAGAACACTTTCCAGTGGATTCAAATAAAACAATTTTTCTGAGAATACCAAACACATCAATTTTGGAAAGTGAACATGGAAAATTGACAATATCATCTTGATTTACGCTATAGTTTCTCCTCGTAAAGTGAACATGTTTTTTATTTTGCATGAATTTCACATACCATTTCACATCAAAATGGGCAAACTAACTTTTAGTCCACCATCGTTGCCCCAGGTTTAGGTTTGGGAACAACTTTCTTCCCCATAAAACTACTAAAAACTTGTTTCCAAAGTTTTCAAAAGTCAAGGCTAAAGGCTAAAAATAAGAGAACACTTTCCAGTGGATTCAAATAAAACAATTTTTCTGAGAATACCAAACACATCAATTTTGGAAAGTGAACATGGAAAATCGACAATATCATCTTGATTTACGCAGTAATTTCTCCTTGTAAAGTGAACATGGTCTTTATTTTGCATGAATTTCACATACCATTTCACATCAAAAGGGGCAGATTGACTTTGAGTCCACCATCGTTGCCCCGGGGTTAGGTTTGGGAACAACTTTCTACCCGGTCTTTTGGTTTGAAAGCAACTAGAAACCTGTTTCCAAAGTTATCAAAAAGTCAAGGCTAAAGACTAAAAATGAGAGAACAATTTCTAGTGGATTCAAATAAAACAATTCTTCTGAGAATACCAAATACATCAATTTTGGAAAGTGAACACGGAAAATCAACAATATCATCTTGATTTATGCTGTAGTTTCTCCTTGTAATATTTGAATTATTTTGATGCAATGGAAGGTTTGTTTTAGCAAAAAAAAAAGAACTTATTAACTAATGACGAGGACCACTTATCGAATTTAAGAACAAGTGGTAATTTACCCTTAGGATTTAGGATTGTAAAATTACTATTTCATTCATCACTCACTAATAGTTGACTAGACTGATAAGTTCCTAATAAGTAAAAAATTACAGGCGATATCTCAAATTTGCCATCAGTTATTCAAAATTTCCATACATAGAATGAATTTCAATTTTTGGCAAATGGAATATTAGAAACCTACCAGTTCCAACTTATCTTAGCACTTTATGTTCTTTCCATTTGAATAACATCGAAGTATACATTTTCATTGTAGCTTTATTTATGCATACTAAGTGAATGCTTCAACCCGAATTATTGGGAATGCAATAGATCAAATAGCCCTGCTAATTTAATTCAAGAATATTATGAAACAAAAAATAAAACAATAATGTTATTTTGGCTGAAAAATCATCTGAACCTTGACGGATGGTAAATATGTTACGTAGGTATAAGCTTAGAGTTTTTTATATTATAAAAAAATAAGTTTAGAGTAAATGTGTCACAATGGACATATTTTGATATTTTTGATGTCACTAAAAAAAAATTCTGGGTCAATGTGTCAATGGTGGGCATAATTTAGGATTTTTATGATTTTTGTTTAACCATAGAATTTTCTGAACTAATTGCTTTAAGGCCACAACCAAAAAAAAAAAAAAATCCTTTTTTATAAAAGTAAAAGGGCACGGGAGTACTTTCCCACACCTACCCAGCGGATCCATCCCCATCGAGAGAGTTTTACTCGGGAGCAATTCTTTTATTATTATTATTATTATTATTATTATTATTATTATTATTTTGGCCAACCGAAGTGCGACCTCCCGCACCCACCGAGCAGATGCATTCGATTTACATGATTTTTCGGTCAACATCTAATTCCAGATTTCTGGGTCATGGATGCTTCCGTGCTTTGCACGGTCTACTCCTTGTGGAATCAGAGCACATTGCGGCAGACAGAAACTAGCGAACAACAAATGTCTGGAAGAAAAAGTTCCGTTTGTCCGCGGGATTAGAGCATTCAACTTGCGAGACCCGTCAAGTACCAAAACACACACACACACACACTAATGCCTCTTTTTCATGGAAAAATAATGACAGTCCCTCATTCAGCGACCGGGGCACAGTAACGTACTAACGTCGAGCTTCTCAGACATTCAGTAGGGTGGGGAATGTTATATGTAGACATATATTATACACATTTACCTGTAATATCTATTCTCCCTATTTTTCTGTTTTATTTTATTCTTGTATATTCTAAAGAAGGAAGGAAAAAAAAAGCGTTGGTCAAAGTGAGGAGTACTATCCGATTAGTCGACTTTTCTATTTTGTCCGTGCAGTGGACTAAAATGTCTTGAAATTCCTATTAATGAGAGAAAATTTGTTCATTTAACCCATTTGATGAACTTGATTATCATGATTTGGTCTTCATCATAAATTTGATAATGACTATTACCTTTACTTCCAAGTTATTTGTGTTGGCGATGCATGTTTCACTTAAAACTAGATTTCTGCCAATGAAAGTCATTCCCGCTTGGTGAGACGATGCAATAACATAATTTGCTCTCCCAAGTGGAGGATTTAGGTAATGTAGGACTCGAGTTTGCATCGTACATGAAAGTATCCAGAAAAACTCATGTAGTAGTCTTTTTCCCTAGACATACATCCCGCGGGATGTGCCAGCATAATATCTACTCTTATTAATAGATAATTGAACTATTTAACTAGCATAAAAGATAGAAAAGGATAAATGTATCGTTCAGATAACTTTAAGAGACATATACTGGCTTGCCTGTAAGCCTTTTCTTTTCAAAAATCCGGAAATGCAGTACAGCTGTCTAGATGACAGCATCATTCCCAACACAGCTTTGTTCTTCACGGTCTAAACTATTCATAGTCTACATCAGAACTCGATTCGCAAACCTCACAACACATTAGAGAAGCAGTTGTCCCGCGTTTGCATCAGAAATGAAGACCTTCTGCCACGTCTCCCGAAGACATTGTCATTGAATTCGAGTCAACTAAAGGTTCCCATATGCCACAATGATTCCAAGCCACTTTGGTTCATCGGATGGCTTCACTATTTTTCCAAGCCACCTCGGTTCTGCATGATGATTTTATTACTTCCATGGCTCCATCTTCGCATTACCAGACAATTAAGTTTATCTAGATATGAAAAAAAAAAAAAAAATGCGTAAAGTCAGGTGCTTGTCAATGCATAAGTGGTTCAGTTTGGCATGATTTGCAGGATGTACTAGAAAAACTTACTGCTTTAGTATATCACCTATCCTCAATTCCTCACAAGCCAGCTGCGTAAAGTCTGTCCCTAATCGAACATAGTTGAGCTGTTACATCTGTTATGCTCATTCGCTCTCTTGGGACTGCAACTGAGCAGGCGATCCCAATTTTGTAGATCATTAGCAGACAATTTTGGATTGTACTCTTTCTGCTTTGGCCTGCATTGCTCTCTACTTCTTGAACTAGAATGGGATCGGTAATCTCTAGGACTCGTTTAGGCAAAGCTTCCTCGACAAAATTATGAAGGTTCGAATTTTCTTTGAATATCTCAGTTATTGGACTAATTCCTGTGAACATCTCTAGCATGAGGATGCCATAACTATAGACATCCCCTTCAGTAGAAACCCCACATCCCGTTCCATATTCTGCACTTATCAAGAACCACAAATGGTTGAGTTATGAGAAAATTGCATGTACACAATCTCATTTTGAAATCCAAAGTTTTGTGAAAAGATGCATCGGCAATTTTGTGATAAACAAATTCTTCATTTGAGAGAGTTAGGGACACAAGAGGACATACCTGGAGCAATATAACCAAATGTTCCTCTCAAATCAGCTGAGCTTATATTTGTGTTCGTGTAAGAAGTAGATTCAAGGACAAACTTTGCCAATCCAAAGTCACCGACATGTCCAACCATTTCAGCGTCTAAAAGCACATTGCTTGGCTTTAGATCACAATGAACTATGGTGTTGTGGCATTGGTTATGAAGATATTCCAATGCAAAAGCAATGTCGATGGTAATCTTTATCCTTTGGATGAGATTCAAAATTTTTGAGGGCCTATCTACATCAGCTGGTATTGGACATGGGTGCAACCACTCTTTGAGGCTACCATTGACCATGAACTCATAGACTAAAGCCTTAAAGTCAATTCCGTTATAATCAATACCTGAGCATGCTGTTAGTATCTTCAAAAGATTTCGGTGTTTGATACACTTTAAGGCCTCACACTCGGCTTTGAAGCTCTTGAGAGCACCATGGTGCGTTAAATTAAGCACCTTCATGGCAACATTAGTCCCATTCTCTAGGAGTATTCCTCTGTAAACGGATCCAAAACTACCAACACCGATCAAATTAGTTGAAGAAAAACCATTAGTTGCTTTGAGAAGAGTTCCATAAGATAAGTTTTGCCAGCTCTTAGCTATGGAACTTGAAGTTGGTTCTTGTGCTTTCTTCTTCTTTAGCCAACATACATACACAAAAATGAGAACAATAACCACCCCAAGAAGCCCAAAAATAACAAAGAGCAAGAGTTTCAATTTATGAACTACTCCTTTGCTCTTGGAGTGTCTAGAGACACATTTAGGTAGCCGAAATTGTGGGATTCCTCCACATATCTTGTTGTTTCCAGCAATGAAAGTGGCACTCGCATTTTGGAAGACTCCTTCGGTTGGTAACATGCCTTCAAAATTGTTATAAGATAAATTCAGAAATTCCAAGAAATCGAATGCAGCTAAGAACTTCGGAATCTCACCCGAAAGATTGTTATTCGAAAGATCCAATTCCTCAATACTTCTTAATGAGCTAATTGATTGAGGAATGGATCCTTGGAAGTGGTTATCCTTCATTACTAATACTACCAATGCATTACAATCGCCTAGAGTGCTTGGAATTTCGCCACTGAACATATTGCCTGAGATGTTCAAAGTATCTAAATGGTCAATTTGCCCCACTTCCACTGGAAGAGCCCCGCTCAAATGGTTGTTAGACAAGTCTAAATAAATGAGAGTTTTAACTGCTGGGAATATGGAACCACTGAGATTGTTGTTAGAAAGATCGAGCTTTGTTAGACTACAGTTATCTAGATGTGAGGGTATGTGTCCGTGAAACTGATTAAAGGAAAGATCTAATTCAAGCAATCGCTTCATCTTCTGCAAAAAGGATGGAATTACCCCAGATAGATTGTTATAGGAGAGCCTCAGCATTCCCAGATTTTGAAGATTTCCCAAATCAATTGGGATAGCACCTGAAAAACTGTTCTCTTCCATTGCCAAGCTCTCCAAGTTCACAAGATTGCTAATTTCTCTAGGAATCTCACGAATGATAAGATTTCCTCCCAAAAATAATTGTTTGATAGCAATGGAGAAATTACCAATGCATCTCGGCAACAGCCCACCGAGTCTATTACCAGCAACACTTAAGGAGAAGAAGCTAGTGATATTGGTTAATGAGCAAAGGAATTTCAAGTCACCAGATCCCCCACTTCCAAGGCGATTGAATTGAATGTTCAACCTTTGAAGGTTACGCAAACTTTCAAAAGATGGTACTTCCCCGGAGAGTTTGTTGCTTTGAAGTTGAATTATCCCTAGCTTTGTAGCATTATTAGGTATCCACGGGGGGGATTGAGCCAACAAATTGGTTTGAGCCGATGCTGAAAAATTGTAAGTTGGGGAGACAGAAGCCTATTATAGTGGGAAGACTTCCATGTATTTGGTTATAACCTACGTCAAGTGCTTCCAATGAAGATAAATTGAAGAGGGAAGGTGGAACCATACCAGACAACGTGTTCAGTCCCAAAACAAGTGCCGATAGTTTGGTCAGTTCGCCTAGAGCCTGAGGAAGACTCTCTCCTAAGTAATTCCAGCTAAGATAAACAACCTCCAATGATGATAAGTTGCCAATTGAAGAAGGGATACTGCCTCTTAGATTATTTGCTGATCCATAAAGAAAGCGAAGCTTTGCCGTAGAACCTATTTCTGGAGGCACTTCTCCACTCAATTGGTTTCTAGACAATCCGACAAAGAGGAGGTCGAGGCAACCTGATATGTTCTTGGGGATTTCACCCGTGAGAGAATTAATGGATAGCGACAAGTTGCGTAACCGGTGCAACTGCCCAATTTGCGGAGGAATTTCATGGTAAAAGCTATTATTATAGAGCCACAATACCCTTAAGAAGCTAAGATTCCCGATATGAGGGGAGATAGACCCTGAGAGTTTCTGGGAATACAGGGCCAACACGGTGACTTTGTTGGGGTGTCGGCGACTGCATGTGACGCCATACCATTGGCAAAGGTTGACGGTATTATTCCAGGAGCTAAGCATCCCAAAGGGGTCCTCAGTTATCCCAGCCTTGAATGCAAGCAATGCGGATTTGTCGGTTTCATTTGATGATGAGGAGACTCGTACAAAGCACGATGCAATAGCAATCGCAAAAATGAAGCTATGAAATTGTAAGTTTGCAGAACTAAAGCCCAAGATCTGCATAACTCAAAACAGAAGTGTGCTGAAGTGATGTAGTGGGAGATTAAGAAGGGATGGGAGATGGGATGTGTAATTTAGCTGTGGGTTAGCCACCACGTTGAGAAGAGATTTATAGTGGGGGAGGATCTAGGAGAGAGCCTCCTCTTTTGGTCTCACACAAGCCATTTATCTGCATCAACTTGGCATAAGTGAGTGAACAAGTTGGCTGCTAAAAAACAAGAAAAATGTGACATTCCTCCTAACGGTCTCTCTACGGCAGAATTAACAAATGAGAATTAATAGGAAAAGAGCATGCCATGATTTGCATAAAATAGACAGATTAGTAACAGATTGACTTGTGAAATCAGTGGCGGATTGACTTGAGTCATTTCCTGCTGCCTTATGTTTCCTTTTGAAAGTAATTTCTGAGAATTTTTACCAAGCACTTAGATTTTGGAAATTGTTCTCCACGTAGGCACCGGATGTTAATGAAGGATACCTACAACTGCCCGTTCGAATTGGTCGTCATAAATTCTTCCGAGGACCAAAAATAATATAGACGCATCTCTAGCAATATTAAGGAATTAAGGGTAATATTCATCTACGAACTAGCTTTAGTAATTCAAAAGAAAGGAGAAAACTAAGTATTTTCTGTCGCTCTACCTTCTTCCACCAACCAATAAACTCTGGCCTGAAGAAGATAAAAATAAAAGTGAATAGATGAGTAAGGCCCGATCGAGGAGACCATTTGCGATTTACATAATCAAGATTCTCTAAGCTTACATCGCTCTAAGTATTGAGTAGATGTCAAAACGCGCTCTAAACAATGGAAACTACATGAGCACGAGAATAAGGAACAAGTCGACAAGATGGGCACAACTTTCTAAAGCTTGTTCACCATAACTCCCATTCATAAAAAATAAGGAGAGTTTAGCTAGATTCGCCGACATTAACTAATACACGGACCTCAATAAGAGGCCCTCAACAGCCAGCCTTCCTAACCAACTCGTACAATTTATACCATCAACGTGAAGCCCCTAAGTCCTTTCCAGGAACATTTCTCTTCATCAATCCTGCAGATCCCGATTCAAACAACGGATGACTCCAATTCATCAATCATGTGTCTGTATACCCACATTCATTGAATGGCCTCGACTGACTATTCCCACCCCTCTATTACTTGGTCTTTGACAACGACAAGGGTCTGCTTCATGCTCTGTTTTCCTTTGGACTTAGGACATTCTCGGAACAAAAATTAGTCTGTCCTTATATATTGGTGAGTGGTTGCTCGGATTCATTCGGATTGGCCTATTGGTTTACGAAGTGCCATAACAAATTGTGATTAGAGATTTAAACCAAGTGAGCCAAATTCAGGAAGTAATAGAAATCTGCGACACAAGCTACTACGCAAACTTTGTAAATCGATCTTATTTCTCGCTTTGCTCTAAACTTATTATTTGTACAAACACTGCAGATTATCATAGTTATTCATTGATCAACCGCAACAATCCGTTGATCTCCCCTTTGTTTAGCATGGTTTAATGAAGCTTTTTGGTCTTGTTTCAAACAGAAGGTTCTGAAATTCCGTTTGGGAAAAAAACGGAACAATGTTCAGTTATAAAGACAATATGTAACACTATCAGTAAAATCTAAATGCTGTTAATTAATTTGTGCAACTGGTAACCTATTGTCGTTCAGGTATTTCCATGTAATCTGTGAATGATATTAGCGGCTTACTAACTTAATGCAATAATACCTTATTAATTTTTTTATACATTAACCATTCTAAACTTGATATTGGTGGTTTTAATAATAAGTTACTAATAAAATTAACAGACAAATGGAAATATAGGCCTGCTTTTAAGATAGGAAGTTTTCACCATAGTAAGTTATCACCATGTACAAAGCACAATGCAATAGCAATCGCAAAAATGACAGGAGGAAAGTGTAACCTAGCAAAACTAAAGCCCACGAATCGCATAACTCAAAGCGGAAGTGGATGGAAGTGATGTGTAGGGAGATCAAGAAAGGATGAGAGACATGACTCGATGCGTAATTTAGGTGTGGTTGAGCTACCACGTTGACAAGAGACTAAAAGGGTGAGAATTATGAAGAGAGATTTTTGTTTTGGCCTTAAAAGTCATTTATCTGCATCCACTTGGCATAAGTGAGTGGACAAGTTGGGTGCCAAGCACCAAGATAGATTGATTACTTCTATGGTTACTCCGCAGAATACGCACTGAATTGAAAAATTTAAAACGTAAGAAAGATGTAGCATTCCTCTTAGCCTTCTCTCTGCGACGGATTTAAATTAAAACATTAATGAAACAGAAATTGGCTTAAATTGATTTTCTATGCAAGCAAATGAAAAATCTTACGGAGGGAGCATGCTGCAGTTTGCATAAAGTAGACAGATCAGTGGCTAATTGACTCAAGTCCACCACTACTTCCTCATGTTGGTTTGAAAACAACTAAAAGAAATTGTTTCCGAAGTTTTCACAAAGTCAGGCTAAAAATGAGGGAGCACTTTCCGGTTAATGCAATGAATTTGAACAATTTTTGAGAATACTTACCTAGCCAATCGATTTAGAAAATTGAAAATGACAAATCAATAACTTTTCTTAAATTAAACAAAGAGTCCTATCACTACTCTAAAATACATAATAATTATATTTTTTTGTCGACTTAATATCCAAACATATCTTCAACACGGCATAACATTCTTTTTCTTTCTTTTAATCATAATAGGGATGAAAATCACCACACTCGAGTTCACCCCTACTTGGACCAATCTTCCTATGAAATGATTAGAGAGATGAAAATCACCTCCACATTTGTATCTACGTGGATTCCATATCATCGAAGCGCGTTCGTAACATACAATCAGGAAAATGGAGTGGTCTTTTCTGTTTGATTGATTCTTGAATTCTCTTTGGTAGACTTCTTTTTGGTCATCATTAAAGTAAAAGGCCATTAGAAAGAGGAGACAAATGGAGAAAAAAAGGCAATCCGGCTAGAAATACTTCTAAGGGAAGAGAGGTTACATTTTTCTTCATCCGCAGTTGGAGGAAAATTCTTTCAATTACGTCTTTAATTAGTCGCCTACAAATATGGACATCAGCCACCTGGTGTTATAATGATATGCTGACGGAAAGATCGTGCATCAGGAAATTAAAAAATTCAGGGTCTTCCTATTGCATGATGATTTATCTTTCTACCCACAACAATATACATAGGAATATTGGAAAGACCATTAGTGGAACACTAACCAGTTCTCTTGTCGTCCTCTACACGATCACTCATCTTAGATATAATGGGAGCACAATGTCAGATCTAATTACTCTAACGTTAACAGAACTCCGAAACTTAGCTTCATTTGTTAGCGTTAAGGAAGTTGCGCGTTTTAGAGACGGGGCCCAATAGTCGATATCGGATTTCAAACACTCACAAACAGAAGAGAAGCACATATTGAACAATTAGAAAGCAAGTGATGAAGCTCTATGTGAAAAATTGACCTTTTGATTGGTCTGTAGTGATGCTTCCACTCTTTCTTGCAAGAAAATGGCATGGGTGTCTTTTAGCTAATTTCCTGACAATAAACCTCGGGCAGGTGAGATTGTATCAACAATTAATAGTTGCATCCCCATATTGGAATATCATCCATTGAATTTTCCGATTGCCCTTGTAAATGGACCCAAAACTACCGATACCAATCCAACTAGTTGAAGAAAGTCCATAAGTTGCTTTAAGAAGAATTATGTAAGAAATTGTGCAATGCACTGCCTATGGAGCTAGAAGTAGGCTCGTTTCTTTTCTTCTTCAACCAACAAGAGTACAAAAATCAAGAAGAAGAGCTATTCCCAGAAGCCCAAATGCGATAGAGATGGAAAATATCAATATTCGGACTAGCCCCATGCTCTTGGAGTTTCTAGCTGGGGGGCAATTTAAAAGGGCTTAGAGAAAGACTGTAACTGCCACCGTTCCTGTCCCACGAATTGGCTGTATTTCATTCAATCGACAGCAACTCTAACTTCTACAAGATCTCTAGATGGTTAGGAAGTAACATTAGCTGTCTGGAATGTAACATAAGTCCCACCGAGAACTCAAAATATCTCTTCCACTGCACTATCCATTTACACACTACTGGGGAGTGGGGACTACAACTAGATACCCCTCTTTTACTGGCACTAATCTAGAAGCCTGGGAACTCAAGCTCAAAACGAATTGAATTCCTTCTCTTATCGAGATGAAATTGAGGAAATCCTCCATGGAGCCTCTTGCTTCCATTGACAAACGAGGCACTTGCATTCTTAATGACTCCTTCAGCCGGTAGAGCGCCTTCAAATTTGTTCAAATATAAATCCGCAAGTTCCAAATCAAATGCGTCCAAGAACCTTGGAATCTCACCAGACCAATTATTGCGTGAAAGATCAAGCACTTTGTGCCTCTTAATGAACCAATGGATTGAGGAATGGACCCTTGGAAGAGGTTGTCCTGCAATTTTAATTTTACTGGTATAGCGCAATTGCTCAAATTGCTCGGCATCTCACCATCTGACATGTTCCCCTCATATGCCCATACAATTCAAGTCCTTCATTTCTTCTATTTTCGTGGGAAGGACCCTAGTGAGATGAATGTGTAATAAGTTCAAATAGATGAGACTTGTGACCGCCGGGAATATGAAATCACAGCGATTTTCACTAGAAAGATCAATCAACATCAATCTTTTCAACACTTATCTAGATGTGGAGGAATGCGTCCTTGAAAGTTATTCCCACCAAGAGACAGATAAATCAATTTGCTTATATTTTTTGGACGAAAATGCAGTTACCCCATTGAGATTGTTGATCGGGAGACATGTAAGATTTTGAATATTTTTCAGTCAAATGGGATTGTACCTGAAAGATTGTTGCCATCCTCATACAACTTTTCTAAGTTCCAAGATTCTCGATTGCTCTCAGGATCTCGCCAGTTATATTATTCACGCCCTCCTCTTTAGAAAAAGGTTTGGGCAAGAAAAAACCAGAATAGGAGAAAACAAGAAATAAGATAAATATACCCACGGAAGAGGCTTTGTAAGAACAGAGAGGTAATTATGCAGTTGCATGATTCCCGCACAAGGGATTCGCCATCTTTTTACAGGTGATGCACCAATGATTCTCCAGTGCAAGTAATAAATAAAGGGGAAATTTTAGAATCTATAGTGAAGTGCATAGCCAATGAGTCAGAACCTTGGGTTGTCCACAAAAATTTTTCGAAGATAGCAACTCGGAACTTCAGATGTCTAAGCTTACACTATGCGAACTTGCTACAGTTCTTTTTGAATTCTGCAAAATGCATAGCTAATGACCTCTCCGCTTTCTAAGATGAAGATTCCCAAAAAATTAAATTGGAAAGAAAAACAATGGCCAATGATCATATGGATATAATGGCCATCTTCCTATTCTTTTCTAAGGCAGATGAGGAGTAGTATCCGATCAGTCGACTTTTCTATTTTGTCCGTGCAGTGGACTAAAATGTCCTAAAATTCCTAGTAATGAGAGAAATTTTGTTCATTTAATCCATTCGATGAACTTGATTATGATGATTTGGTCTTCATCATAAATTTGATAATGACTATTACCTTTACTTCCAAGTTATTTGTGCTGGCGATGTATGTTTCACTCAAAACTAGACTCCTGCCAATGAAAGTCGTTCCCGCTTGGTGAGATGATGGAATAACATAATTTGCTCTCCCAGGTGGAGCATTTAGGTAATGTTGGACTCGAGTTCGCATCGTACATGAAAGTATCCAGAAAAATTGACGTAGTAGTCTTTTTCCCTAGACATACATCGCGCGGGATGTGCAAGCATAATGTCTACTTGTATTAATAGATTGAACTATTTGACTAGCATAAAAGATAGAAAAGGATAGATGTATCGTTCAGATAACTTTAAGAGACACATACTAGCTTACCTATGTGATATCCTGAAATTTGACACATTTGGAAATATATGAGATGGTTGTTTCATCAATGCGCTGATGGTTAATTTACTCTAAACTAATCACTCATGAGTTAACTAATTTATTGGGTGAGGCCGTAAAGGGTTAAAATGTGAAAGATCGGAGAATTTAGTCAAGGATCTATCACTCGACCATAAGGATCGACAATGATCAATACTACGCTATTATAAGCCAATTAGTGAACGGATATAAATCAATTCGACAAACGTGCATAGTTGATTCGCGGGTGGTTCTACACAATTACGACACTTGCGTAGAACAATAATAAACCAATTTTTTATTGATCTTGTACTCATGGTATGTAATTGAAACCCCGCGATTACATGACAACCGAGAGTCATCTATGATTCAAAAAGACACAAACATGGATAGAAAATTATCAACTACGGATCAATCGCACGAAAACTCCTAAAAGCCACCTGATAGTTTAGATCGTACTAAAATCGCATTTGATTGATTTTAACCATGAAATATAATTCGATTTCGGGAATCAAACTTTCGAGAATTTCTAGACCCACATATTGGACATCGTGAAAAGAAGCCGGGCCAAGCGAGGGCCGTTGGGCCTCACGTCCATGTGGATCGGCCAAGGAGGCCCAAGTGGACCTAGCCAAGCCCACCAAGCCTAATTCAAGCAAATGGATCTAAGGGCAAAATTGGAAAGTTAAAAAAAAGTGTGTGAAATGTTCAAAATACCCTTGCATTTATGGACTACAAGACAAAAGGAATAAAGCAGAGTTCCAACTTCTCTGATGCTCATTCTCTCTCTGGATACTCCAACTGAGCAGGCAATTCCAATTCCATAGACCATTATGAGACAGTCTTGAATTGTGTTGTCTCTGCTATGGCCTGCACTGTTCTCTTTCCTAAAGTAGAATGGGATCAGTAATTTATACTTTCTAGTACTCGTGCGGGCAAAGCTTCCGCAACTAAATTGTTAAGGTACATCAGTGGGACTGATTCTGATGAACAACTCTAACAGGAGCATGCCATAACTATAGACATCGTCTTCTCTAGAAACGACACTTCTCGTGCCATACTGTGTTGAGTTTCCAAATAGTGATAACAGAACCATAAACGATTGAGCTAAAAGAAAATGGTGTCCACTCTATCATTATGAAGTGTAAGATTCTTTTGAGAAGATGCGTTGCATTTTTGTCAAGGTAAGTCTTCCATTTTGTGGGCGAAGGACTCGGGGGGTTTTCTCTGGAGCAGCATAGCCAACCGTTCCTCATAGACCAGATCTTTGAGTTGGCGTCAGGTGTGTTTTCAAGAACGATTGTTGGCAATCCAAAATCACGGAAGATGTCCATCCATCTCATCATCTAAGAGGACATTGCTCGGTGTTAGATCCCAATGAATTATTTGGCTGTGAAGGTGGCTGTGAAGATAATCCAATGCAGCAGCAATTCGATGACAATCTTTATCCTACTGAGGAGGCTCAAAGTTTTTGAAGGCCCATCTGCTTCGAGTATTGGTTCTTGGTAGCAGCGCAACCACTTTTTAAGGCTGCCATTGACCATGAACAGGTCGATTAAAGCCTTTTAACTCATTGCCCCTATAATCAATGCTTGAGCATAGTGATAGTATATTCAAAAGATTTCGATGTCTAATATGCTTTAGAGGCTCGCATTCGGCCATGAAACTCTTCACTGCATCACGGCGCATTAAATTTAGCACTTTGACAATGATAAATGTTCCATTCTCGAGTATATCATTGTAAACGGACCCAAAACTATCGATACCAATCCAATTACTTGAAGAAAATCCATTGGTTGCTTTAAGGAGAATTCTGTACAAAAGATAGTCTTCTATGCACCACATTTGAGCTTTGATAGAGGCTCTTTTCTTTTCTTCTTCAACCCACATGAGTACAAAAAAGGCAAGAAGAAGTGCTATTCCCAGAAGCCCAAAAGCCATAGAGATGGAAAATATCAGTATGCGGACGAGCCCCATGCTCTTTGACTTTCTAGAGATGTACTCGGGGAGATGAAATTAAGGAATTTCTCCACAGAGCCTCTTGTGTCCGCTGGCAAATGCGGTAGTTGCATTCTTAAAGACTCCTTCAGTTGGTCTCTGCGTACCTGCATTTTTTTTTTCTTTTTTGGTGCTGGTCTCTCCTTACTGCTCATTCTTTAGCTCCACTTGTTCTTTCTTGAGGTCGAAGTTTTTGCTATCTGAATTGTGCCGCCTGTCATACTAAATAGTTTTTGCCTGATCTTTCAAGTCTCTCTTACTGGTGCCTAAAATGAGATGGAAACTTGTCTTGTTTCTTGGTGGTTGGTTTAGTCTTAAGTACTGTCGTTACCTTTAGCAGCCCATGTCTCGTTCCAGGTTCAAGTGCAGTTAGTCTGGATTTTGAGCTCGGGGACAATTGGAACATATTCAAGTAGCTGAAGCTTGAATTTGTTTTCACGAGTTCTTTCACTAGCATAACACTACTGTCCGATAATACGAATTCACAACACTTACTTTTTGCGGTCAATGGCCAAAACAAATCATCATTGTTGGCTTCTCATCAACCAAGTTGGAGATGGAAAATCGGTCCATATGTTTTGGCTAGGCCTCTCAAACGATGGTGGGGCAGTGAGCCAATCATATGGTGCAAATTTCCAATGAGGGGTAACTTTTCGGGCCCTGGTGGGAGATACTTTAGCTTTGAACTTCTCTTCGAAATTTGCACGAGCACGAGGACGAGGAGGAGAGAAGAAAGGATTAGAAGCATTGTGGGAGAATTTGAAAAATGCTCTTGGGTTGGTGGCTTTTGTTTGGCAAGAAGTGGTGCTTACTCTCATCTACTTATAAGCCCATGATTCTCTGTCCCTCACATTGATTTCTCAATATTCAACCCTAACTCCACAAGAACCCACACGGAGCTACACCGACGTTCCATCTCAGTTAAAGCTATCGAAAAGGTTGAATACACTTACCAATTTGCTCCAGTAAACATGAGGGTAGCTGGAGCATGAGATTGTGGTACAAATAGTTGGAATGATCGTCGAGGTGAGAGGAACTGGACAAAGGTGCAGTTTTTATGAGCTTCAAGAATAACAAAAGGGGCATGAACGGACTGAATTGCACAATAAAAGGATAAAAGGAGAAGGTTGTTCCAAAATCAGATGTAAAACTGGATCAACTTAGAAGAGGCGTATTTTAATGTACGACATTTCAGTACTGCCGGGATCCAATGTTAAGCGTGCTCATATAAGCACTATCATGTTGGATGAGTCTTGGAAAAATGCGTACCAGGACGTCAATGGACAAAACTATAAAGAATGGTCGGAATAGGGCAAAACGGAGTCTTGAAAAAGTACCTTCCAGGAGGCCAATGGACAAAACTATGAAGAATGGTTGGAATAGGGCAAAACTGACAATATATCAAGCGAGTTAATCAAATCATGAACATGTTACCTTTCATTTATCTTTCAAGTCCCTTCAACTACTTCTTCTTTCACGCCTTCAATTTTTTATTATGCGCTCAATCTTTGACAAATTGTGTTATTGCCTGTGCTATCTACTGTCTATAGTTGGAGGAAATATTCGCTGACCATATCACTAATTGATGAGTTGCAAATATGAATGTCACCAATATACATGTGAGTGACTTTAAAGTGATGTTTACATTTGTAGCTCACCTTTCCCAATTAGAAAGCTAGTTGGAGTAAATTCCTTATAAATCAAAATGGAGAAAAACATAAATATTTGTTTGCGGAATTTAAGAAATCCAACTTCATTCTTTTTGGCAAAATCCACATGTAAGATTCGAAATCACAAATGAGGAACCATACAATAACAGAAAGGTGCTGCATTTTTGTCCCGAAAGCGTGAGAAATAGTACTCAGTTTATGTAACTCTCTTAATACGTATGTATACAAAGAGAGTGGATGCAGTTACGCACGTGTAGCTGTGCATGAGAGACGGTACTTTCTAAAAGAAGGTAAAAGTAAAGGCTATATTTTACTACATCCCTAGTTGGTTCAATCATATTTCTGAAGGGTGATGATGGATATCGCACTGCAGAAGACAATCGGAAGAAACTTCTCCCAACCGAGGAAACCATGACCTTGCATCTTATTCAAAACAACTTGCATTGTCACCTTTATTTTAAAACGTTTCCAACAAAATATACAAGAACTTCATATCAAATGCAGATCTATGAACCAACTTAGGTTATTTTCCCCCTTCTTCTAACTTATTTCTCCAAGCTCTCGTTAATCAGCGAGAAGTCTCCGAATAAATGCTTAACCACTGGATAGCTAAGTTTTGAATCATGACATTTTCAAAGGTCTGTGTCGATTGATGAATAAGAAAGGGAGGAACAAGAATAGAATCTAAAGAGCGCAGAGAGAGCCTCATTCCCACTTTGAGTTTTGATAGTTGGTGACTCGATCTTTGAATGAAAATTCATACAATCTACGCAACGGTCAAGATTAACAATTAAACTTCCGTCCATTGACCAACTACAACTGACATAAAGGAAGGAGGGGAACGGTGGTTTTAGGGGACGTGGTGGCAAGATGTGTATTATTTCATGCATTACTTTTTGGTTGCTTTCGTTGCGATCGTGATCGTTCATTTCCTATCAATTAAGCTGTTTGAAGAGGGTAGAAATTTGTCCGCACCGCGAGGGCCACCACTTTAAAAGATGATCTCTAATTATTTAGACTATATAATATAAGCTCCTTGTGGAAGCTAGTTTAGAGGTTTGGCGGATATGCATATATCCATAAATATGCTCAGAATCATGAGAACCAATCTTTGTTTCACATGAGCATGAAGTTCTGTAATTGCATTATTCATGATATAGCGTATATATATGTCATCATGCGTGCTGAAAATCTGAAAAATTGCACTTAGGTCTGGTACTAAATCACACTAGTTACATAGTTGTACGGCTACATATTGATAAACATAATAAATTTCGCATGTGTTTATTCTCCTTTTTCATTGTTCATTTCCTAATAATCCTCGTTCTATCAAGTGACAGGTGATGGCCATTATAGCAGATGTTTAATATAGTCCTTCAATTAATTCAAGACCGGAGAATATATTGAACATTTTCATACAATTCATGGACCATATTGAACATGTACAAAAAGTTCAGAGACTATATTGAACAAATTAAAAGTTGAGGGATCACAATACACAATGGGCTAAAATGAAACCTTAACATGGGCTGCTTTGTCTCATTTGCTTTTGGGCCTAAAAAAAGCCTGTAAATTCCACATAACAAGCCCTGGAGTAATATAAGCCAGCCCAACGATTCTAATTAGGCGGACTTGCGATTTTACCAAGTCAACTCGCAATTTCATTTTCGAGCTCACCCAATTCGCAATTTTGCAGAGTTAACTCCATTTCCATGATTTGGCTTGCAAGATCATACAATTTTACAAGCCATATTGCGATTTAACTTCATCGGATTGAACTATAAATTAACCTGAATCAATCCAAGGTGGGTAAGATTTTACAAGCCAAATTGCAATTTTAGCTACATTGCAAAAAATTATTAATTAACCTGAATCAATCCAGGGTAAATAAAATTTTCCAAAGGCCGGTCTCACTTGGACCTCGTGGGTTCGGACCATGAACACTAAAAGCCTAATGGAAGAAGAGAGCTATCTATGCAATCTTGAGTATCGCAATCTTGAGGGAATTCGTCTCAAGTAGCCTAATGAATGGGCACAGGACACAGTAGTGTCCTTGTACTATTCAAGCATCATTTCTAATTTATCTTATCCCTTGGTGAACATTGTACCTTGATGACTCGTCTAATCAATAAAATAAATTCACATTATGTAGGCAATATGTAGTCAATAGTCACATTTTTAGTCCCAGTCCTAAGTTGTGAGGATGGTGTCATCAACCCCTAATGAAAGAGAGTGCAATAAAATCGCCTTCAATGATCATATTATCTTAGCTCTTCGATAATCTCAGCGATGGTGTGTACCTTCAACATACCCTTTATGCTTGCAGCTCCAGAAAAATGAGTCTGTACCCCTTGTAGAGTAGCTCTATGTGTACAAAATAATTTGCCAAAACCCATGCTCGTTGGTACTAAAAAAAACATACTTGTGGGTCATGTGTGCCTGTTAACCAATCAAACATTCCTCCCTTATGCTACACATCGTTTTGTGCGACACGTTTGGTGAAATTTGGCATCTCCAGCAACAGAGAAATGAACAAAAAGGACATCCTACCCTCGTCTACTCTACACCAGAAGGATATCCTGGCAAAGCTAATCTACCTAAACTGATGAGAGATTACTGGATTTTGAGATCTCTATTTGTGATGCCATGAACTATAATAACTAATAAGATTGTCTAACTATTGGTATGTGGCTGCCCCCATCTTGCATATGTTTCATGATCTGATTTTGTCTCGAAGCTTCATCCGAAACAATTCAATATACTATACCTCAAGTGCTTTTCAAATTCTAACCACCACGTTAGCTCTTCTACACGCTTCTCCAGCTTGTCCTTAGCTTTCTTAAGTGCGTCTGTTTCTCTGGCAGCCTGCATTAGACGCCTCTTAATTACATATTGGAACACTAGTTTAGTTTTGAAGTAGATATGACAAAAGCTTGAACCTTACCGTCCTTAGCTTTCTAAACTCCTTTCTAGCTAATTTTGCTCTAAGATAGGTTACTCATGTCACTTAATATACATTAGCAAAAACGGCATAAAGATAAAAAAGTTTGGATCATTTTAGGATATAAATCTAAACTGTTTGGTGAATGGGGAAATTTGTTTTAATTTAATGCAAAGTTTATTGGAGCTTTAGTGACATGGTTATTATGTTTTTGAATAACAACTTTTATTCGATAATAGGCTATTTTGATTCATTTAATTTGCCAACACTCATGTTTTACACAATGTTATCTGAGCCGTTAGATACATCAATTTTCAATAAGTCTTATCGTATGAAGTTCTTTTAAAAAGAAAGAAAAAGAAAATTCTTAACTGTAATAAAACTTCTATACAAGTCGGTGGCTATATTGTCTTCACTGATTACGGTACTGGAAATAGCGAGATATACGCCAACTAGATCTCATAAAATCCTGGCGATGATCTAATCATGAATTCATACTCGGCAAGCACAAATCTATCCCAAGGCAAATCGAGACCCAACTCACGGAATCATTTCTGGACCTTAATACATTAAAACGCTAGTTTAGTTTTTGATGTAGATACAATATAAGCTTGAACCTTGCCATCCTTGGCTTTTGAAGCTCCTTTCTAGCTAGTTATGCTCTCCAGAGGTGGAGAATATTAGGGGGGCCGGCCCCTCCACATCACTGCGGGTCTAACCCACTCAGCGATCGATATGTGGTTCTAGGACCTACTTCTCTCTCCATTCAAACCCCCACATCCCCCTCTCTCCCTCCCTCCCCCTTCTCTCTCTCTCTCTCTCTCTGTGCATCTTTCAAAAAAAGAACAAAGGTGACCTCTTTTCTTCAATTTACTCTCCCTCTCTCGATAACAAGAGCGCCGCTGGTCACATCCAGAGCCGCCTCTGGAACGTTGCCTTCGTTTGCTTTTTGCTGCTCTTACTCCACAGTCTCGACTTTTAGTTTCGCTTGGGATAATTTCAGCTCGCTTCACCCTTGAGCGAGGTTTGTCAGGTGCCTTTGGTTCGATTTTGCCAAAGCTCTTTGGGGCCTCAAAAAGTCATTTAGGCAAATGCAAATGGAATTTGACAATTTTTTTTGAGAGTTTTGAGGAAATGTAATCACATTTCCAAATATCTTAGCCAAGGCAAATTTGGAAATACTTTGGACTGTTACATTTCCGGAATGCAAATAAACTTTTTACTCAAAAGTTATGTTTCCAATTGTTGTGTCAAAATGGAAAATCTGCATTTGGAAATGTAATGTTCTCGAAAACCCTAACATTGCCAACGAAGGCCTCAACCACTAGCGTACGGTAGGTGAGCCATTAGCATGCGCTTGGCAAGCCACTAACATGCGGCTGAGGAGCGACTATCACCCTCTCATGAGGTTGCCTATTTAGCTTGCCAGCGGCTTATTTGGCTCTCCGATGGCTACGTTTTACTAGAAAGCTTAGGGAATATTTTCTTTTTTAAAAAGAACTTGCAAAAGTCATTTACAAATCGTAGTTTTATCGTCTAGGTGGTGAAAGCATTAAAAAATGCTCAACTAAGAAGAGAGAAATGAAAGAGTTGACACATGATGATGTGAGGCTTAATTTATTGGAAAGAGGTTCAAAAGGTAATTTAACTCTGGAGATAAATGGCCAAGACAAGGAGCTTTGTCCAACGTACATCCCAAACAAACGTCGTGGAAAAAGCCTGTGATAGTTTTTATACGCACGTTGACAAATAACAATGATACACAATTGGTTTTGGCTAACTAGTCCTTTCCCTTTCTACTATCAGATTAGTAGTAGTGACATTATAGACATTTGGTCTCGCTATCTTCATTTTCCCCTGGCTACATGATCATTTATTCTCTCTCTCTCTCTTTTTTAAAGTAACATTCATTGTAAGAATCTAGTATGGTATATTTAAGGTCACTCTAAGCTAATAATGACTTGGATTGCATTGACAATGCATTAACTGAAGGCAGCTATTGCTTGTTTGGATAGGATTCTCCCATACTGACCTTTGCTAAAAGGTACTTGACATTATGATCCATAGAGGTTCTCGCTGTTCTTCTTTCATCTGCAATACAAGGTATGTTTCAAGGTTTCAAGTACACTGGAACTCTTATCTATGCCACTGGTATGAGAGATGATATTCTTACTTTGCTCAAAAGTTATGTTTCCAATTATTGTATCAAAATGGTAAATTTGCATTTAGAAATGTTCTCGAAAACCCTAACATTGCCAACGAAGCCTCAACCACTAAAGTGCAGTAGGCGAGCCATTAGCATGCGCCTGGCGAGTTGCTAACGTGTGGCTAATGAGCGACTACTACCCTCACATGAGGTCGTCCATTTTGCTTGCCGGTGGTCTATATGGCTCTCCGGTGGCTGAGTTTGTCGAGATACTTCGGAAGTTTTTTTTTTTTTTTTAAAGGAACTTGCAAAAGTCATTTACAAAGCATAGTTTTGTCATCTAGATGGTGAAAACATAAGCATAGTTTTGTCATCTAGATGGTGAAAACATTAAGAATGCTCAACTAAGAAGAGAGAAATGAAAGAGTTGATGCATGATAATAAGAATCTTAATTTATTGGAAAAATCTTCAGAAGGTAATTTATTGGAAAAATGTTCAAAAGGTAATTTATTGGAGATAAATGACTAGGTTAAGGAGTTATGTCCAACCGCCATCCCAAACGAACATCGCGATAATTTGCATGCACGCAGAGACAAATAACAATGAGACACAAGTGGTTTAGGCCAACTAATATTTTCCCTTTTTACGATCAGGTTAATAGTAGTGGCATTATAGACATTTGGTCTCGCTATCTTTATTTTCCCCTTGTTACATGATTATTTAGGGTCTGTTTGTTATAAACAATCTCTATTCCCCGGAACAACTATTTTTGTTCTTTTGTTTTAGGGAATGAAAAAAGAATAGAAAGGTGTTTGGTAAAATTTTAGTTCCTGGGAATAAAAAATCTATTTTTTTTTGTTGCTGAAAATAGATTTGTAACAAAAACAAGAAGTAAAAAAAAAAGTAGTTTTTTGTTTCCGGGAACAATCTTTTTTTTTCTCTTCTCTTCTCTTTTATTTTCTTTCATTTCCTTCTTCTTCCTTTTGGCCGGTCGCCGGCCTCAGCCATGGCCGGTGATTGCCAAGCCGGAGTGTCGCTGGCCTGAGCCTCACCGTGGCTGGGCTAGGCTAAGCTCGCCTAGCCACTGGCGAGGCTCGGCCTTGCTAGGCTTGGCGAGGCTAACCTTGCACCACCTGGGCGAGGTTGAGCCTCGTGGTAATTAGGTGAGCCTTTGACGAGCTCACTAGCCCTTGCCCTAGCCTAGCGAGCTTGCTGGACCTCACCCAGCTGATCGCCGGCCGTCGCTGTGGGAGGCAACTGGCCACAAAGGAGGAAGAATGAGAGAAAAGAAAAAAATGAAAAATATAATAAAAATATTAACAAATTAAAAGAAACAACAAAATTATACAATTCTACCAAACGCATTTCTATCCTGAGAATAGAAATTTTGTGTAGTTACCAAGCGCGTTCTTTTACTAAGAAATTGTTCCTAAAAACAAAAATAGAAAAAACCATTTCTAATCAAAAATTGTTCCCAAGAACAAAATCGTTACTAAACACGCTCTTACTCTATTTTTTTTTTTTTAAAGTAACATTCAGCCTTAGAATCTACTATGATATATTTAAGGTCACTCTAAGCTAGTAATGACTTGGATTGTATTAAAAATGCATTAACTAATGGTAGTTGTTGCTTGTTTGGATAGGATTCTCCCATACTATCCTTTGCTAAAAGGTACTTGAGATTATGATCCATGGAGGTTCTTGTTGTTCTTCTTTCATCTGCATTACAAGGCATGTTTTGAGATTTCAAGTACTCTAGAACTCTTATTTATGCCACTGGTATGAGAGACAATATTCTTACTCAAAAGTTATGTTTCCAATTGTTGTGTCAAAATGGAAAATCTGTATTTGGAAATATTCTCAAAAACCCTCATTGCCAACGAAGACCTCAACCACCAACGTGTGGTAGGCAGCCATTAGAGTGTGGTAGGTGAGCCATTAGTGTGCGGTAGACGAGCGACTGCCACCCTCGCACGATGTCGCCTATTTAGCTCTCCAGCGGCTAAGTTTCGCCAGAAAGCTTCGGAAAATATTTTTTTGGAAGAAAAGAACTTGCAAAAGTCATTTACAAAGAGTAGTTATCTCTTCTAAGTGGTGAAAGCATTAAAAAATACTTGACTAAGAAGAGAGAAATGAAAGAGTAGACGCATGATTATGGCTAGGACAAGGAGCTATGTCCAACCTACATCACAAACAAACATTGTGGAAAACGCTTGTGATAGTTTGAATGCGCACATACACAAATAACAATGATACACAAGTGTTTTAGGCTAACTAAAACTTTTCCTTTTCTACTATCAAGTTAGTAGTAGTGACATTATAGACATTTGGTCTTGCTATCTTCATTTTCCCTTCTCTACATGATCATTTACTCTCTCTCTCTCTTTTTTTTTTTTAAAGTAAAATTCTGCCTAAGGATCTAGTTTTGTATATTTAAGGTCCCTCTAAGCTAGTGTTGACTTGGATAACCTTGACAATGCATTAACTAATGGTAGCTGTTGCTTATTTGGATAGAATTCTCCCAGAATAACCTTTGCTAAAAGGTACTTGAGATTATGATCAATTGAGGTTCTTGTTGTTCTTCTTTCATTTGCAACACAAGGGACGTTCCGAGGTTTCAAGTACTCTAGAACTCTTCTCTATGCCATTGGTATGAGAGAAGACATATATATATATATATATATATATATATAAAAGTTATGTCTCCATTTGTTGTGTCAAAATTGTAAATCTACATTTGGAAATGTTCTTGAAAGCCCTAATGTTGCCAACGAAGGCCTCATCCACTAGCGTGCGGTAGGCAAACCATTAGTGTGCGGCTAACAAGCAACCGCCACCCTCGCATTAGGTCGCCCATTTAGCTTGCCAGCAGCCTATTTGGCTATCCGACGGCTAAGTTTTGCTGGAAAGCGTTAGAAATTTTTTTTTTTTGAAAGAAAAAAGAACTTGCAAATGTCATTTACAAGGCATACTTTTGTGGTCTAGGTGGTGAAAGTATTAAAAAATCTCAACTAAGAAGAGAGAAATGAAAGAGTTGATGCATGATGATAACAGGCTTAATTATTGGAAAGATATTCATAAGGTAATTTATCTTTGGAGATAATACAAGGTAATTGAGACTATATGCAAATATGTAATAAACCAAAAAGTAACATAAACACAAATATCATGACTTACTAGGTTTTTGTCATCGACTCACTTAGCCCTTCTATTTAGCCTTCAATTGCCCTCGAGCTATCCCTTCACTAGGCCCTTTGGCTGGCTTTTCACCTAGCTACTCTTACTGCTTCTTCACTTAACAACCTTCAGTATTATGTTTTGCTACATGGCAATAAGAGCACATTATCTTTGCACTTGTCCTACTCATCCTTTGCTGACCTGAGACCTCCCCCTCTAGTATTCTTCGTTTTCGTTTTGGTCTTTCCATTTTCTTCCCCAATGGCAAAGGTTGAGGTGCTTCACGATCTATTGGCTCTCAGAACTTGTCACTTTTGATTAGCTGCATCATGAATTAGGACAGAGTAAGATATTTCATTTTCTTGTACCAATCATCAAGGTAATCCTTTGCATTATGGCCCTTCAACTCAATGGCACATATGGCATGTGTACAAGGAATTTCACTTAGTTGTCATGTTCTACATGAACACTTCCTCTTACCTAGATGGATAACACACTTATCAGTACTCTTCATTATCTCATATCCTTCATCCCCATTCTAAATGGGATGACAATACCTACTTGCAGTTAAGTTTTCATCTAATTTCTTAGCAGTCCTAGGATTACATTGCCTAGTCCACTTTGTAGCCTCGTTGCTTTGTTTGTGCAGCCGATTTATAACCATAACTTATATATCTTCAAGCATCGAGATGATTGGTTTGCATCCAGCATCTATTATTCTCCCATTGAATGCTTTGCAGATGTTGTTGTCGATGTTATCGCACTTGAATTCCTTAGTGAAAAAAGGCCTTACAACAATGCTTCGGTTCTATTTGGAATTGTTATAATATGTCTCAAGTTTGAGTTTGTGAACAAAAACTGACTCAAAATGAATTATTATTATTTTATGGATGCCGAAAGATATATCATGGAAATCCAGATTCTTTGTTTCGGCATCAAAGAATCCACGTTTGATAAAGATTTCAAGAAAAACAGAAAAAGGAAATATGCGAACTTCATTATTATCAATAAGCATTGAAGTTGCTCGATCGAATTGGAAAGTCCATTTGGGATTTTTAATTTGACCTTGACTCGGTCAATGCGTTAGATGAGGAAAGAAAACAACCAAAAAGGAAATTTCTTTTCTTCTCCAACTAGCGACTTGCGGACCCACTGGAGTGCGCTTAACTTTGCGACAAAGGACACTTAAGTGCCATAACTTACGAAAGGTACATCGCCAAAATTGAAGTAAAATGGATCACTTGAGTGTCAATCCGGCCAAAGTTCGGCAAAAACGTCGATGTGGTATTTTTCCGGTCTTCGAGGCGGTTCCTTCGGCAGGCCGCCTTTGCCCAAAACGACGCCGTTTTGCACGCCGATGTGACTAAATAATGCAAAAAACGGCATCGTTTTGGGCTAACGTGGTAAAAAATAATAAAAAAATTAATTAAATTAAATTAAATTAAATTAAATTTAGTTAAAATATTTAAAAATAATAATTTTAAAATTAAATTTAGTTAAATTTTAAAGAATTAATAATTTAAAATTTTAAAAAATTAAAAAAAAAATTAAAAAAAAAAAAGGAAAGGGGGAAGGCGGTGAGGGATCGCCCTCGCCCGTCGCCGCCCGTCGCCCGCCACCGCCGGAAGGGCCGGCGACGATGGGGAGGGTCGGCCGGGTCGCCGGCCCCCGGCCGGGCCGCGACCCCGGCTGGCCGGTGGCGAGGGCTCGCGAGCCCTCGCTGGATCCGGACGAGGGCCGCGAGCCCTCGCCACTAGCCACGAGATCTGGGAGGGTCGTGGCCCTCGCCCGATCCGGGGCAAGGGCTTGAGCACTCGCCGCCGGTCGGCCGAGGTCGCCCCCTTGGCCGGGGCCCGACCCCCGCCGACCCTCCCCCATTGTCGGCGGCCCTTCCCGACGGTGGCGGGCGGGCGCGGCGATCGAGGGCGATCCCTCGGCGCCTCCCCCTTTCCTTTTTTATAAATTTTTATAAATTTTTTTAATTATAAATTTTTTAATATTTCAATTAAATTTAATTTAAAAATTATTATTTAAAAATATTTTAACTAAATTTAATTTTTAGTTTAATTTAATTAATCTTTTTTTTTTTTTTTTTACCACGTCGCTCAAAACGACGCCGTTTTTGCATTATTTGGCCACGTCGGTGTACAAAACGACGTCATTTTGGGCGCGCTTTGCTGGAAAAATGCCACGTCGGCGTTTTGGCCGGACTTTGGCCAGAGTGGTACTCAAGTGATTTATTTTTCTTCGAATGTGGCACTTAAGTATATCTTTCATAAGTTATAGCATTTAAGTGTCCCTTTGGGCAAAGTTATGGCACTTGAAGCGTTCTTTTGCCCCAACTAGGCGTTGTCTCCTTTGACTAATCTTATTTTGGGACTTTCTCTGGGACTTGTTTCTACTTGCAATATATTGCATTGAGCAGCGCCATTGTTGAAAGAGAGAAAAGTTGATCTTGAAGCGCCGTCTTTCACACAAGTGCTTGGCATTGGTTTCGTTCATGCTATTACATCAAGAGCTTTTATGTGTTTGTAGCCAATTAAATCTTGTGGTAAGAATTGCATGTAATTCCTTCATAAGATTGAAAGATTATTTTGCGAAGAATTTTGGGGCTAAACATTGCGTGCGTTATTGGGAGTAATTGAGGCTTGGGAAATACCGTGAGTGTTTGAGTGACCTGAGTATGTAATCTCCATTGTATCATTTGACCTATAGTGAATTCGTTGCTCCTCTCTCCCGTGGACGTAGTTCTCTATGACTGAACCACGTAAATTTAGTGTCCGATTTATTTTCTTGTTATGTTTATTTTATTTTCAATAGCTCGCTTTCCGCAACAATTGATATTGGAGCCAGACTTGATTGAGTTGAAGCGAATTGATGGCGATAGAAAAAGCAAAAGTGAAGATCGATAGATTTGATGGGAATAATTTTGGTTTCTGGAAGATGTAGATTAAATATTATCTCTATCAGATGAAATTGCATTTGCCTTTATCTGGGGAGAAGCTAGAGACGATGAAGCAAGCTGATTGGGATTTGCTAGATAGACGAGCTATGGGTGTTATTTAGCCGACGTTGGCTCGTAACGTCACGTTTAATATTGTGAAGAGAAGACCACTGTTGATTTGATAAAAGCCCTGTTAGATATGTACAAGAAGCCCTTTGCGATCAACAATGTTTATTTGATGCGATGTTTATTTAACTTGAAGATGAGCGAAGGTGCATCGGTTGCAGATCATATCAATGAATTCAATGTGATTGTTAGTTAATTGAGACCAGTTGATATTGATTTTGAAGATGAGGTACATGTTTGATTCTAATATTATCATTACCTGATAGTTGGAATATTACTGCTACTACTGTTAATAATTCCTCCAAGTCAATAAATTTGAGTTTGATGGGGTTTGAGATTTAATTCTAAGCGAGGATATCTGTAGAAGAGAATTTGGCGAGCCTATATATATTGCTTTAATAGAAGAAAATAGAGGAAAATCTATAATGCGTGTTAACGGGAGTAGTACTAATATGAAAAGGTGAGGTTAATCTAGGACTGATGATGCTGTTTGTTGGAGCTGTGGCAATAGGGAGCATCTTAGAATGAATTGCCTTAAGTTAAAGAATGAGAAGGGTAATGGAATTACAGTTGATTTAGCAGATGATGTTGCAGTTATAGCTAATGGTAATTTGGATAATGCTGATTTTGTCTTGTCCATTTCTGATTATTCATTGTTTGATGGATGGATTATGAATTCTAGTTGTTCTTTTCATGCTACACTAAATAGAAACTGGTTTACTACTTATTAGTGCATGGATAGTAGTAAAGTGCAATTGGGGAACACTGCTAAATGTGATGTTGTTGGTGTTGCTAATGTTAGAATCAGAATGCATGATGGTATTGTGAGGACATTTACTAGAGTGAGGCATGCTCCAAAATTAAAGAAGAACCTAATTTTCTTGAGTGCCCTAGATTCAGCTAGGTATCGATATGTTTCAGAATATAGAATTCTAAAAATTGTTCAAAGTGCTTTTGTGATTATGAAAAGAATCAAGCATAATGGCATGTATGAAATTCAATGTGAGATAGTGACAAATTTCACCGTGGAGATGTTAGATGCATTTGTTCGAGAGTCTAAGAGCGTGTTTGGTAACGATTCTTCCCCGGAGCGATTCGACTAGAAATGATTATTTTTATTCATTCCCTGGGAACCGATTTTGAGTAAAAACGCGTTTGGTAACTGTCCAAAATTTTTTATTCGGAATAGAATTGCGTTTGATACCGTGTTAATTGATTCTGTTCCAACTTAATTTCTTTTGATTTTTAAATAATTTTTTTTTACTTTTTTCTTTTATTTTTTCCCTTTTTTCCTATTCTTCTTCTTCTTCATGTGGCCGGTCGGACGAGGGCCAGCGACACTCACCGAAGCGTCGTCGGCCCTCGCCGAGGTCGGCCCTCGTCGGCCGAGCCTCGGTGGCGGAGCGAGGTCGCCCAACCCCGCGGAGGCTCGCCGAGCCTCGCTGGTGGCCGGCCGGCCTCGCCTGCCGGCCTCACCCGGCCTCGGCGAGGCCAGGCTGCCACCGACGGGCCGGGCGGGCCGGCCTAGCCACCGGCGGGCCGGGCGAGCCTCACCGGTGGCTAGGCTTGCCTCCGGCGAGCTCGTCGGACCTCGCCCTAGCCTGGCGAGCCTCCGGCGACCGGTGGCGGTGGCGGCGGCGGGCGGCGGTGGCGGGCGGCGCGAACGGTGGCAGGCGGTGGCGGATGGCAATCACGAGATGACGGAAGGGAAGAATAAGAGCTTTACTCTTTTGATTCTTTTTTTGATTCTCGGACGAAGAATCAAATTTTTTTTTATTCTCAATTCTCTTCCCAATCTGTCCCGGAATAAATTTGTTCCCGAAAACAAAAATTTTACCAAATGCGATTCTCGTCCCAAACTGATTCTGGGAACAAAAAATCAAAATCAGACACTGTTTGGCACGTTGCCAAACAGGCCCTAAATTGTGGCATATGCATTTGGGACACATTAGTAAGAGAAACTTGAAGGTTTTAAGTAAAAGAAAACTGCTATGTGGTTATGTTGCTAACGAACTGAATGTATGTAGGTGCTGTGATTTATATCAACGGTGGAAAGTTCAATTCCATACGACCGTTAAAGAAACCACAGAAATTGTAAAGTTAATTTTCTTGAATGTTCGTAGGTTGTTGCAATTTCCTTCAAGAAAGAGTGTTAGATATATGCTAACAATTGTTGATGACTACTCAATGAAGATGTGGGTATTTGTGCTTAAGCACAAGTTTAATGTTATTATCAGGATCATGCAGTTGAGAGCTTTGATCAAAAAGAGATTGGTAAAACGATCAAGTATGTGCGAACTGATAGTAGCATGGAGTTTTGTTTGGAGCTGTTAAAAAATTCTACATAAAAGAAGGCATAGTGAAATATTGCACTAATGTTGATGAACTACAACATGTTGCAGAATTGATGAGCAAAACTTACTAGAGATGGCCCATAACATGTTCCCTAGGGCTGGTATAGCTAGGAGATTCTTGGTGGATGTGTTTAGTATAGCGAGCTATTTGATGAATAGATTCTCATCGACTACGATTGGATATTGGACTCCCGAAAAAATGTGATCAAGTAACGTTGTTGATTATTCTGTTCTTAGAATATTTGGTCACTCGTGTTATATTCAAGCGAGTGATGGTAAGCTTGATTGAAGGATAAGAAAGTGCATGTGTTCTAGGCTATGCATGAGGTGATCGGGGCTATTAGTTGTAGTGCTCGAAATTAAATTCACTTATTATTAGTAGGGAAGTTACTTTTGACGAGTCTCCAGTACTTTTGGCTAGGAGTGTTTATAGCAATATTCAAACGGATCTGAACGGTATTCGACTTGAGGTGGAGTTGCAACTAGAAACTCTTTAGGTAGTGAGTACTAGTGGAGTAATCAACACGGATGATGCTTGTAGCGAGATAAAGCCTATAGAGCCAATGGTTGCTCTAACTGCTGAAATTGACAAGTTACGTATTCGACTTCTTGACAAATGTGGATGCAACAATGGTTTTGTTTTATTTGCAGTTAAGGAGGTTGTGTCAAAAATCCTTGTGTAATAGTTAAAGGTGCATGTGGAATTGGTCTTCTGATGGGGTTCTCGGTTATGGTGAAATTCAAGCGAGCTTGGATTTGGAAAATATTTGTGGTGGTTGACCCCTTCGGGGGCTAGGGGAAGTAGCAGCAAAATTCAAATTTTTGTGAAGCGATTGTGTCTTGACTCAAATATTGAGCTAAGGTGGAGATTGTTATAATATATCTTGAGTTTGAGCCCGTAAATGAAAACCGACTCAAAAGGAAATATTATTATTTTTTGGATGCCAAAAGATATTTCATGGAAATCCAGATTCTTTGTTTCAGCATCAAAGAAACCACGTTGGATTAGGATACTAAGAAAAACAGAGAAAGGAAATATATGGACGTCATTATTATCAATAAGCGTTGGAGTCGTTCGGTCGAATTGGAAAGTCCATCTGGGATTTTGAATTTGACCTTGACTTGGTCAATGCGTTAGATGAGGAAAGAAAACAACCAAAAATGAAATTTCTTTCCTTCTCCAACTAGGTGTTGATTCCTTTGACTAATCTTATTTTGGGACTTTCTTTGGGATGTGTTTCCGTTGTTGAAAGAGAGAAGAGTTGATCTTGAAGCGCCATCTTTCACATGAGTGCTTTGCATCGGTTACGTTCGTGCTATTACATCAAGAGCTTTTATGTGTTTGTAGCCGATTAAATCTTGTGATAAGATTTGTATGTAATTCATTCATGAGATTGAAAGATTATTTCATGAAGAATTTCAAGGCTAAATACCACGTGTGTTATGAGGTGTAATTGAGGCTTGGGAAACACCATGAGTATTTGAGTGTGTAATTTTCATTGTATTATTTGATCTATAGTGAATTTGTCGTTGCTCTCCCTGTTGACATAGATTTTTACGACCGAACCACGTAAATCTGATGTTCGATTTTTTCTTGTTTTGTCTATTTTATTGTTCGATTGCTTGCTTTTCGCAATAAGAATAGTGCAACAGAACCTTTCTTTGTCAACTCAAGCAATCTTTTTTGGGCCATCTATTGACTAATAAATTTTGGCGACCCGTTTAGTCATTCATCGCATTAAAAAATTATGAGTTAATTTTATCCCTGAAAAAATATTAATTGCATAGTATATAGATTTAGATGTATTTATTTTTAATTTTCATTTTTTACATTTATTTATTGGATCGGTGGCGGATAGATTTGAATTAGTGGTTCTAAGCTTTAAATTGATAGGTTGGATGGAAAGTAAATCGGTCCAAACCCATTTCCTCGAAGAGAATTTACGGATTCATCTTTGCGAGATTTCAAATTTGAGAAAGATCTTTTGCAATCTTAAATCGTATCAAAAAATAAATATTACGTTAAAAAAATAAAAGAAATCTTCGTAGATGTTGATTTGGAAAAAATCAAAAATCATAATCCTTGATCTATAAATAGGTAGTTCACGTAGGGTTTTATGGGCCACACATTAAATATATAATATATAGCCGCACAATGGGGTTTTCTTTCTCTGGGCTGAAAAATTGAAGTCAAAATAGAAAAATTCTTCCTTTGTTTTAGGGTTTTAGGGGGCTTTTTCGTTTTCTCTTGAATTAAAGGAGAATCGCCCAAAAAAAGAAGAGAGAAAGTCTTTTCCGTGTGTTTTCCTTCGAAGAGAAACAGAAGGAGAAACTTAAGGAAAAGTAAAAAGTAAAAAAGGAAAAGAAAGGGGGAAGCGTGAAGAAGGGAAAAAGCAGAAGTGGAAAAGGTGATTTGGACATTTACTGTTCATCATCTTCCTCCCTCTGACGGCTCCGATTCTGCGACGGCCGGCTCCGCTTCTGTTCCGCGCCCGAGACGCTCGTCTGCCGCCTCACTGCGCGACCACCGCCGTCCACTGCACCCGCGTAGCCCTGCAGTTCCGCCCCTGCTCCGACGACCAGAGCGCCCCCTTTGCCGCTGGTTGCTGTTACCGCCGACCCGCGACACCACCGGTGGTCGAGCTGTGCACGCTCGAGCGACGCCGCTGCTCCTGGTCCGAGCCTTTGCCGCGCCGCGCCCCAGCAGATCTCGAGCCAACTCCTCCCTGCTCTGTCCGTGAGCCGCCCCAGCCGCCTAGCTCCGTCTCTGCTCCGACCAGCGACCGACTCTGCTCCTGCCTGGGTGCCGCCCCTGTCCCGCCTGACCCAGCACCGCGCCTTCGCCGAGCCTCCCTGCTGCTGGGTTTTCCCACCGCCCGAGCCTGAGCGGAGCCACCTGCTGCCTTCCCTGTTTCGCTGCCGTGCCTGGCTGCTGCCCGAGCCTGCCTTCGCCGGAGCTCCGATCACTGGGACCTCCGACCGACGGTGACCAACGACACCACAGCCGCTGCCCTTGCACCGTCCTTTGCCGTGCCAAGCCTCCTTCATGGTCCGATCTACCGGATATTTGAAAAAAATTCAAATTTAGGTAGAGATTTATTTTATTTTATTAGGTAGGTTTATTTACTAGGTTGATTTATTTTATTAGGTAGGTTTATTTAGTAGATTTATTTTATTTTATTTTAATTTTGATATTTTATCTCTTTGTTTGAAATATTTCTTAATGTATGGTTGAAATTCCCAATGTACCACCTAACTCGCAACCGCATACGAATTTTTATTCTATCTATAAATTTTAGATGGAATAATTATTCACGCGGAGTAAAATTGATATATTGATCTTTAAAACTTTAAGATCAATTTATCGATTTTATTAGCAAAATAGTCAAGTTTGGATTTCAATTCAAATGATGGATGATGGCTATGGATGATTTAGTGTTTATCTTTTAATTGTTTTGTTTATTTCGAAAATACAAAAAAAAATTGCATTTGCATTCTATATAGATTAGAATTGATTACATGATAGGTTATTTTTTTAAATGCATGTTTATAAGGTATTTAGAATATATAACATTTCATTTTAGTTTTCACTTTAGTTAGATTTTTATTTTTAGTGATATTAATTACGAATTTTCAAAAAAAAATACAAAAAAAAATCATATGCATGTCATGTAGGATTAAGTTCATGAAATGCTCGTCATCTAGTGATTGTTGCTAGGTTCATTTAGTTAGAAATTGTTCGTCGTTATAATTAGGCCATTTGGTTAATTTAGATTGCATAATTAATTGTTGCATTTATTTAATTTCGAATTGCATGGAAAATACAACTTTTAAATCCATTTCATGCTTTAGTATAGACTGCATTTTATTTATGTCATATTGAAGTGAAAACAAAAATTGAGTGATTATTTGTTAATTAGAAATCATATCTAGGACCGTCGATGTGAATTCTGATATGACATTGCAGATGCTTTCATAACTATGAGGTAAGTTGTGCAATTTATTCATTGTCTTATTTAGGTGTTAAATTGGTGGTTTATGCACCCGCATGATCACTTTACATGTTAGAGAAAGTGAATTAAAATTAATTTAAGCTGCCTACAAAACATTTTTTGAAATAAAAAGAGAAAATGTACCGAAAGAGCATTAGAAAAGTCTTAGTATAACCAAGTCCTTGTACCCAAAGTCTTTGGTTCGTAGAAGTAAAATAATCCTCCCGTTATTTTACTTAGCTATCTAATCAATCTACCGTAAACTGATTAGTGGCGACTCCCTTTTGCATGCTAATATTTGAATCTAAGTCGCGAATTAATATGGGCTTGAGAGAGCTTAAGCTAAGTTAGACTTAGTAGTCCATTAGCCTAATTTTAGGTGGTGCACCCGAAATTTTGATCGCGACACCATCTTAAAGTTAGCAACCATGTTTGTACTCTTTGCTACTTGCCAAAATTATGACTGCAGTTTATCCATTTTATAGGTCTTTGCTCAATTTACGTGTATATGTGCCATGCATACATTCGATGTTCGATATAGGGCATCAACTCAACTAATGCTGGAACCAGTCATTGCAATAATTTAAACCAAGAAATGTAAGCAAAGAACATATTGTTGATTTAAAAAAGCAAACAATTGACCATAACATCATCTTTTGTTGGTCGTTCATGAATACCCACCATTCCCTATTTGTTATCTTTAAGTCGTTATAAGATTTTTCAGGAAGTAGGACCAATTATCCATGTTCTCTATCTTCACAATAGCTAAAGCCAGTGGAAACATTTGATTATTCGCATTTCTTCTAATTGTGGCAAGCAATTCTCCTTTATACAAGCCTTTCAAAAAACAGCCATTAAATCTTATAATCCATCTACAACCAGATAAAAATCTATGTATGCATGTATCAAAGTACATATAAAATTTATCGAACTTAGTCCTACTATTAGGAAGTGGCTTTTTAACGACTTCTACATAAACTCTACTTAAAGGGTTTTGAAGTTTACATTTTTAAGCATAATCTTACACTGCCCATATTCCTTGTCATATTGACCAATGAGTATCCTCATTACATTTTGTTTTTTTTTTGCACTGATTTCTAGACACATTGATGCTTACATGCTCCTTCACCAACAGCTCGAACTTAGTACTCTTCATCTCGGGCATCATCTTGATTAGATCAAAGAAGTGCTTGAACAACCATATACTTGTTACCCTTTTATTTTTAAAATTGATGGAACAAGTTTGTTCTTCTTAGTAGGCCATAATCTGGAATGACCCACTCCTCTTAATGAATGCGCAGTACATCTTTCATGGACAATTTTGCTGCGAACACCTAGATCTTACAAATGCCTTAGTACTTTTAATGAAGCCAATATTCTTTTGTGCAACAATGGAGTTCTTCAATATAACTTTCTAAATTGTTTCACATTTTGAAATTTCATATCTACTGACAAAATAGGAGAGGTAATGGATGGATTATAGGAAGGAAACTTACTTTCCCTTCTATACATAGCTCCTTGATCTTCTTTAAGTTCATCTTGGGAAGTAATATTCTTGATGCTTTCTTTATAATTAATCTTCCCAGCAACACCAACATCTGTAGCTCCTTTGGTCTTGCTTGGAACTTTTATCAGTTAGTTGCAAACTTGCAAATTTATTTGACAAAAACTCTCTTGGCTTTCTCTTTGACTGTGCAAGCTCATCGTCACCGTCATCACTTAAGAAATTTTCAAAAGTCAACCCTTCATCGTTATCATCATTGGATTCAGCTACTTCTCAATCTAATCCAATGATTGTGACATCAAGTATGTCATCATCACTTTGGTGAACTGCATTTGTTTTCTCTCCTTCCCATCCTATCTATTTTGTCATCTTTCATCCATAACCTCAGTATTAACTTGAATACCATCTTCCCCTTCTCCTACTTGGGTGCTCACTCGTCATTATCTTCATCCTCAGTATCAACTATTGTACTCAATGTACACTTTCACTTCTTCGCCATGAAGATAATGGTACATGACATCTCTAAAACCATTATCATCTTATAAGCTTCTCAAACCATCTCTTAAGCTCTTCCTGGGAATACAATACAACAACTTTTGTACTTTGCAAGGCAAATAGTTAACTATATCCCTAACAAATCTAATATTAAATGCATTTTTTATAAACCATATAATGACAGCAACATAGCAAATAATGACAGCAACATAATCCTTATTATAAACCATTTCTGCAATAAATGAAAAAAAAAATAATTAACTTTTGGGACCACATTAACAAAGGACAACAAACAATTGCATATGGAGGTCCCCATACTTTCATAGACTTTATTAAAGAAAATGGAAGAGATGCACAGCTCATTTAGTCAAAAGAAATGACAAGATGTCTCCCATGACAGCATAGGTCCTCACGACATCCATTTTCAACACTTTGAAATCTTTTCTTCATTTAAAATATTGACTAACAAATAGGGTTCCCACAACAAACATAGATCCTCATGACACTCATTTCAACACTTTAAAATTTCAAAGATGGCATTGTATATTAGGATAAAATTTATAAGCCACATTGAACAAATTAAACATTTATGGATGACATTGCACATTGAGCCAGAATTTTAGGATCATTTATATGATTATCCTAAGTTAGAACTGACTAGATAAGTTCATATAATTTTTCAACTAACTTTGCATTTTGGAAAATTAACACTTGGCTTAGAAAAAACATGAAAGTAGAGGGACGAAAAGTAAATAATTTCGAATTGGCAGGAACAAGGAAGAATGGCGTACTTGACGGGGAAAATTGATAAACTTGCTTATAACTGGTCGATGGTCCGTGCGTTAGGGGATATGTTGAATAAAAATGATAACAAAAACAAAAAAATTGTTAATAAAAATGGTTGTCCTGGGACTTTAAAAAACATGTTATGCCTAAGGAAAATGCAAGCGCACTCTTCTTTCCTTACGACCCACTAGCCCCTTGCAGCCTCTTCATGCTCAGCTGACCAGGTAACGTCAAGTCCCTGATCTGCCCTGTCTTGAGCAAGGTGGGAGCTGAGACTCGGTTTCTTTAGTTCTTGCTCGTGTCGGATTTGAATGAGTTGGTTTTTGTTAAGTTCAAACATTTCTGAGTGATTTCCCTCGAGTCCGGATGCGAGTCACGAGTCTGAGTCTTGAAATGGTCAATGCCTTCTTGTCATTTCACGCACACAGCATGTTTGACGAAATGCCTATAAGAACCCAGCGCAAGTCAGTCTCGTCTTTGTCTAAACAGAAAGCATATTGGTCCAGATTAAGTCATGTTAATTGGTTTTCAAAGCTTTTTCAGTGATCAAATATGCTTTTTCTGAGTCACCATTTTCTTTGTCTTATGTTCTATGCCCGGGGTTATTAACTATGAAGTACCAATATTCTCCGGAACCTTTCGTATTATATCGAACACTCCGACACGTATCCGACACTCTTTTACTCGGTCAACACTTGTCGGAAAATCCGACACCTGGTCTCTTTGACACTTGAGTCTGAAATTTTGACATGCAAATTCGGAATTCCAACATGTAATCTCGACATGTATGGGGTCAATTTAAAATTTTCAATAAATTAATGGTCAAAATGTAAATATGTAAAATAAAAATAAAAATAATAAATGGAGAAATAAGAAAAATCTAGTTTTCTCTTCTCTTTCGACTTTCACTTTCCATGACACACAATTCACCACCCTAGTTTGTTTTCTTTTCTCTTTTATTCCAACATGCTCTGACAAGTGATTCCAGAATGTGAATTGCTTGTTTTTTTATTTCCTCCAAGTCTTATGGATTATTGGAATTGAATTGAATTTGTCAAATTGAAACAATGAATTATATTAATAAATGATGGATTAATATTTTTAATGTAAATTCATTCTATTATTTATTTATTTATGAATTTGAATCAAATTAATTTGATTAAAATAATCATAAAAATGATAATTTATCATATAAAAAAAATATATATATTTAATATACTGATGTGTCTCAACGTGTTGGAATTATTTATTTTGTGATAAAAAAAGTGTTGGCGTGTCGTGTTGTGTCGCACGTGTCGTGTTTCGGTGTTGGTGCTACTTAGGTTGCTGAGGGGGTTATCGTTGAGATGATGATCCTAGATCCAAGGCCTAAATGATGATTGTTACAAGCATTGGCATAGGTTTGCTGGTCAGTCTCTGCTCTTTATTTGTTTTGCTCATGTAGTGGTAGAAAGAGAGGGTCGGTGGTGCGAATTTACTGGCCGATGAGGGAGGTCTAACGCTGGTTATTGGTGTGGGTCTTGCAGCGAACATGGGCGATTGATGGTGATCTGCGACTCCCACCGTCGGCTTGGTGATGAGAAATTTCGGTGGCTGGGGGCTGTCTGCGATGGTCGACAATGGTTGATTTGTGACCACTGACGGCAGTCGATGAAGGGCGATAGTCAATGATTATTCCAGCGGTAGTGGACTGATATAACTCATGGTGGTGTCTTGGTTGCGCTCGGATTAGAGGTCGAAGGTGTTATCCATTGATTAAGCCTTCATTGTCCAGGAATTTTTGTTCTGTGTCGAGCCTTCATCGGTCTATAACAGGAAGAGCACGAAGAAGACGACGTGGAGGGCGTCATTGAGTTCAGTGAGTCTGAACTTGTTTCACTTTTAAGGAGTTTTAAGTCTTGACTTAGATAGGTTTGGGCTAAGTTTTCATTACATTTAAAATTGGGTTTGTAGTTTTAGCCGAAGAGGGCTGGGTTGATAGGCCCACTTGCGGCATGTCCTTGCGTTGCTCCAATGTTGATATAACAAGTGGACCGGGCCTGGAATTTTGGCCTACGTCCTTGGAGCCCAATTGGACCTTAATGTGGTCTCGACAGTAGAAGGGCGAAAAAAGCGGAAATCTAGTACGAGGATGAAACAAGGAATCGGTGCTTATTCTTCTCTGTGCACATATTTATTTTATTAGAAAGAGAGTAACAAAGAAAGGAAGGTAGTAAAGATTAAAAAGAAAGGTAGAATTAAGGCCAATTTTGCTTTACTTTTAAGTAAACGAAGGTATTCTAAATCTAATTGGAATGTCATCGAATTCCTTGCAGATTTTCACCAAGAATTGAGTAAACTCTGCAACAGCTTGGAATAACGTTGCACATACTACTTTGCACCATGTGTATTCCTATGTCTGTGCTTATATAACCTGGCAAAATCATGCTTCTTTGCTATCCTTCTCCTGATGAGTAGTTTAGTCCCTACACAGCAGTTACGCTAAACCTCCTAAACAAAACCAATAACACCAATCACAGCCATGTCTGAGATTGTCTCAAGCATCCTCGGATCTCTTATGGAGAAACTAGCTTCATCAACTATTGAAGAAATTCAACTAGTAGGGCTTGTCAAGGATGACCAAGAAAAGCTCAAGAACAAGCTAGAGATGATCGAGAAGGTGCTTGCCGATGCTGAACAGAAGCAAACAAAAGAGGAAGCTATGAGGCTTTGGTTGTCGAAACTTAAAGACTTCTGCTATGATGCCGAGGATGTGCTAGACGAATTTGAAGCTAGGGCTTTGGGAGGCAGGCAAGGTTGACCAAGCACTTGACCCTCAAAAGGAAGGTATGCTACTTGTCCCCATGGCTATCCAACTTCATTTTCCAGTTTAAGATGGCACATAAGATGAAAAAGCTGAGAAAGAGACTTGATGGGATCAATAAAGAGAGAACTAAGTTCAATTTGTCGAGTGATATCGACAACAAGACTATAGTTCCGCGGAGGGAAACTCATTCTTTTGTGGCCCCTTCGAATGTGGTTGGAAGAAACAAAGAAACAGAAAGCATGATAGAGTTGTTGATGAGATCATGTCATGGTGGAGCTAGAACAATAGCAGTCATTCCAATTATTGGAATGGGGGGTACTGGAAAGACGACTCTTGCTAAATTGGTATACAATGATGATAAGGTAAAAACATTTTGATCGCAAAGTTTGGTTATCCATGCCAGTAAAATTTGAAGTTGAGAAGATAATAAGAGACATCATCAAGTCTCTTGGTGAGGAAGAAAAATGTGACAGCTGGATCCTTGAAATGCTGCAAAATCACCTAAGAAACCTCGTGGAGAACAAAAGGTGTTTGTTCGTAATGGATGATGTTTGGGAAGTGATGCGGGAGGATTGGGTGGGATTGAGAGATTTGTTAGTAGGCGTTTCCGAAGGGAGTAAAGTCATTGTGACTTCGCGGAATCAATCGATTGCCTCAATCATGGGCACAGTCCCCCCACTTAATTTGGCCAACCTTTCGCGGGAAGATTCTTTGACTTTGTTCGTGAATTGCGCGTTCGATCAAGGGCAAGAGAAGAATCACCCAGACCTTATGGTAATCGGCGAGGAAATCGTGAGCAAGTGCGGGGGAAATCCTCTGGCGGTGAAGACATTGGGAAGCTTGCTGTTTTCAAAAAAGAACCCTAGTGACTGGGAATATGTAAGAGATAGCGAGATGTGGCAATTACGAACCGATATTTTACCTTCACTGAGAATAAGCTATGATCTAATGCCATCTTACTTGAAACGATGTTTCGCTTATTGCTCGATATTCCCAAAGAACTACGAGTTCAACAACTTGGATTTGATCCAACTTTGGATCTCGAACGGGCTTATCCAATCCAGCAGAAATAATCAAGAGCTAGAAGAGATTGGACGGCAGTACTTGGAGGAGCTGTGGTCGAGATCCTTCTTTGATTTTGTTCGGGTAGACTATCCATTTCTATTCTTCCGAATGCATGACCTCATTCACGAACTTGCCATTTTGGTGGCACAAACCGAATCATCCAACATGAAAGCGCGTGCGCAGGATATTTCCCAAAGACTCGGCATGTATCATTTCCCAACCCGTCTCATATACCAAAGATGAACTGCGCGGCTGCTTGAGCAAACTCAGCTGCATTCGTACCATCATGTTTGAGGATGGTTCCTCTGGGGACCTCCTTCTGGAGATGAGCATTTCGCGATTCAAGCAATTGCGAGTGCTATGGCTAGATTACTCTAGCTTTGACCTACTGCCTAGTTCCATTGGCAGTTTAAAGCATTTGAGGTTTCTTAGTTTATGGGGCAACTGGGACATCAAGAAACTCCCCAAATCGGTCTGCAAGCTTCGCAATCTGCAGTGCTTAGATCTTGGCTTGTGCATGGAACTCGAGGAATTGCCTGCAAACATCAAGAATATGATCAGTCTTCGTGTTTTATATATAACCACGAAACAACAGTATTTCCCAGAGAAAGGAATAGGATGCTTGACCTCTTTGCGGTGGCTATTGATTGCATCGTGCGAGAATTTGGAGGCCTTGTTTGATGATATCCAATCGCTCACGTTGCTCCGTAAGTTGTTCATTGTACATTGTCCGAAGTTAGCCTCCTTACCCCAAGGCATCAAGAATTTGAATGCATTGGAGGATCTCTGGATTCGCTATTGTAGGAACTTGAAGCTACCGGAAGATGAAAGTTATGAACCACGCTCGATGTTGAGCCTTCAATCGTTCATATTCGAGGGATTACCGGAACTAGTTTCTTTCCCCATGTGGCTCGAAGGTTCTGCAAGTACACTGCAAAGGATTAAAATTGTGAATTGTCCCAAGTTGAGGGAATTGCCCGGGTGGCTGCAAAATTGTTCTTCTCTGAGAATACTGGAGATTAAAGACTGTCCTGGATTGTCCTCTTTACCAGATGGCGTTCGCCGCATTCCCTCATTGACAGAGCTGTGTATAACTAATTGCGGGGGAATTGAGCAGGAGAACCGACGTTGAAGAAGAAGATGATTGTGAATAAATATGTAAACATTTAGATATTTTCTTGCAAGATATTTTTTTTTTATAAGAAGAGCGTAGAAATGTAGCCAATAGATTGGCCACTCTAGAAACATCTAGAAAGATATTTTTCTCGAAAGATATCTTTTCTAGAAATATCCATGTGCTTATGTAAGTGTGTGTAAGGAGTTATCTCGATCGATATTGTAATGAGTACCTCTAATAAAAAAGTGTGTACTTTCTTTCAGTGACTTTTGAGTCTTTTTCATCTATTGGTATTAGAGCTTTTGCTGCACACACTCTAGATTGGAGCAAGATCACTCCTGTACCGGAGATTTACATCGGCGGATGGAAGCGAATAAATTGATTCAACGGTATAAGCAAACTCCCCCTCTTTTTTGACACGTTAATGAATTAAACTCGGCTGATGCATACGATTCGAATGATTGCTCATCTGGCAACTTTCGGTCCGTTTGTTTCATAAACAAAGTTCTTGTAAGTCGAATTCTGGGAGAAAGTGTGCAATGCTATCTGCAAAGCAAAAGTGGCTACTTTGCATATAGCAATTCCATTTAATTATCTATGTTGGGGGTTGATTTACCCCTCAACATAAATAATTAAAATAAAAAAGAGATAACCGAAGCACCTTAATGTGTCGTATTATTAGAAATTTAGAAGTTAGAATTTGAAGATGAAAAAATTTCAACGCGCCTTCCATACTTGAAGCTTCGATCCAAAATGAGATTTCCTAGGCCCATGACACGTATGTGATAACCTTTCATATTTTTTCAATCGACAAATATGTAAATTGTAAATTTTTTTAAAAATTAGAATCTGCAACGACATCCAACTGTTTGACGCCTGTCGAGGGATTAAGGATAGGCGTTATGGGACAATCGACTATTACTTATGACGCATTGGCTCCGGTTGAGAATGAACCTTTGTCAACCTAATGATTGATTGAAAGCTACTCAAGTCCAATTGATGCTGACTGAGACCAATTGACAATGGCTTGGGAAGGAGCCACAATGACACCAAACTGTTCGCGATGACAATTTGCATTGAAATGATAGTTAAATATGGGTTTGGACTGGCTGTCAAGGTGATTTATTCCAATTTAGTAATTTACCCATTCAAAATAGGATACAAACATATAGGGCCATTTCGGTGAATCGGACTCATTTTTTAAACTTCGTAAGAGTAGATTGACAAAAAAAAAAAAAAAAAGTACTATAGTTCTATTTATTTCACAGAAAATAAATTATTTAAAAAAATATTTTCATCAAAATAATCACTTGTAACACTTGAAATAATAAGTAATTGGAAAATATTTTCATTATCTAGAATAATTTATATCTAAACACTTTTATGGACTATGAAAATATTGAACCCGAAGTGTTCTTATTTTCTCAAATAGGGCATAAAGTGGTCATGGCATTTCAAATAAGGGCCTGGCCTAGCAAGTCATCAGCCTGTCAAGAGCATTCTCATCTAAAGACAGTTTTAATTTTTTTTTTAATTTTTTTTTCCAATGAGAGCTCAACGACCCTCACTGGCCATTGGGTGAGGGCCTACAAACCCTTGCCAGATCAAGTGAGGGTGACCCTTGCCTAACCCTGTCTGAGCATGTCGGTGGTCGACCATTGCTTGACACTAGTCATCGGCGAAGAAGAAAGAAAAAATTAGAAAAAGAGGAAAAAAAAAGAAAAAAAGGAAAAAAAGGGAAAAATTTTAAAAAGGTAAAGGATGAAAATTCCCTTGACTAGCTAGAAAGTAAGGCCATTCTTTAAAGGGTTAATACCCTGAAAAACCCCAAACTGGTACACTTGTGACAAATTTACTCCCAAACTATTTTTTTGACCACCAAAAACCTAAACTGGTATACATTTGACAAATTTACCCCAAACTGGTACACTTGTGACAAATTTACCCTCTGTTAGTTTTTATTAAATTTTATTCTCAAGTTATTAAGTTAAATGACACGTGACAGTTGACCAGTATACCAATTTAGGACTTTATGCTCCGTTTGTCACAGTTTACAATTTTTGTGATTTTTTTGTGGTATTAATCCAATTTAGCAAAGGGTATATTTGTCACAAATTTACCATTTTTGGGTTTTTTGCAGTCGAATAAATTAGTTTGGGGTAAATTTGTCATAAATGTACCAGTTTAGGGTTTTTTATAGTCAGTCGGGGTAAATTTGTCACAAGTATACCAGTTTGGGGTTTTTCATAGTCAAAAAAATAGTTTGGGGTAAATTTGTCACAAGTGTACAAGTTTGGGGTTTTTCAGGGTATTAACCCTTCTTTAAAATTGATATAACCATTTCAGGCTCTTAATTATAATAAAGTCCACTCCATGCCCTTATTTTCTCAAATAATGGCACTTCAGGCCATTTTTTTGTAATTTTCCCAAAATATTTTTCATTCATTCATTTTTTTTAAATAAGCGATACAAACGGTCATTTTTATGGTACTATTTTTCGTATCATTCATTTTCCGCTAGACGAACGAACTTATATTTTGAATCAAAGAGAAAGTTTAAAGGGCCACTTGGCAATTAAGTAGGTGAAAAAATTTCTTTCCACAAGGGACGAATTTTCGATGTTGAAACTATGAATGCTAAAATGAATAATTTAAATTTGCTTATTGAAATATTGGAATGTGTTCTTTTAGGGAAAGAAAAGACTTTTGGTTCCCGACATAAACATGGAAAACCAAGTGCGAGAGAAGATTGCTACAAATTTCTCATTTCTAATAATTATGCGATGGTACTTTTCTAAACAAGAGTTGGTGGCTGAGAATTCGCAATATTTCTGTAATCTAACTTCAAGATAATGGGGAATTTACACATTACAGATATTGATGTTTTTTTCTCGATAAAGAAAATGCTATTCGAGTAACTCAAGTCATTATGATTATTACACTATGATACAATCCACAAATGCCCCAAATAACAACGGCTGTATCGTATTTTGTGACCAGAGTGAAACGCTGGTTATGTATGCACAAGATTCAACAAACGTATAGTTGCGATTTTTTCTTTACACGATTAGGATAATTTTTGGAGTGGTTTTCCGCTACTTGGAAATCATCATTATATGATGTTTGTGCGTAAAGAATGCATGGTCATTGGTTTTTTAATAGTTTATGTTGTTGTAAGCTCTGATTTATTTTTTCACACAAGCAAATACTGTAACATGAGGCTAAAAAAAAAATATGTACCTTCCATAAAAGTACGATCACTATTTACATTTCTAACAAAAAAAATAAAAAATCACGTGTCTTTTAACAAGAATTTGAGTGGAAATAAATGATAATTGACTTATGTAATTTGAAATCTTGCTTATACTATTTATTTTTCCTTTTTCCAATTGATTGTTTGCCCAACCAAAGATCTCCTGCTTCGGGGAGCAATGCATGGAGAAGTGATGAAATTTCTTGAAAAGTAAAATTGTATATTGAAAGAATTACATTTCTATTGGCAACGCAAAGGAACTGCCTTATGTTAGTAGACATTTCACAGTTAATTTCACTCCTATTTATTGTTTTCATTAACTTATTTTATTAATTATTGCTCATATGCCCGGTGCTTTTTTTTTCCCCACTTGTTAAGTTCTTTTCGGTTTACTATAAAATGACAAGTCAATTTTTTTTTTTTTTTATGTTATCATCACTTTAATACGAGTATTTGCATTTAATAATGGCATTGCCTAAATTTTAAGTATTCCTTGCACAATTACATTTGATAATACATCTGAAACATCTAGCTTTAATTGATGGGTTTTCAACATAACACCGGAAAATAATATATTGAGATACTATAGAAATTGTCTTATTACTTGTAAGTTTCTAGCTCATGAGTTGCCGTCTGGTTTCATAGTAAATAGAATAGAATTTACAAAGTGGGAAAGAAAAACACGACGCATATGAGAGATAATAAGTTAAGGAAACCAACAAATAGGAGTGAAATTAAAGATCAGACTATTCAAAAGAAAGGTTGTTGTTTACAGATACCCATTTAATTTATCAAAAAATTATATTATTTCTCCATGCATTGTTACGCATAGCCAAAGATCAATACGCTACTAGACCCAACGCATGCTATGTGCGCCATTTACAGTAGATTGGGCCGGTGACGCCCATTAAAAATCTTCAAACGATAAATAGTTTCGTCATTAAAAAGATGTAATTAATTTTTTATGTTCTTGTTTGACAGTTAAGGAGTCCGGGACATCTGGAGTGCCAAAACTTGGCACGGACAAACACTTAAATGCCAAAATCGGAATAAAATGGATCAGTTAAGTGCCAACGGTGAAAAAATCCGGCCAAATTGCGTACGTGGCATTTTTCGGCGATATGATTTATCGAGGTGGCAAAAAAAAAAAATATATATATATATATATATATTTTTTTTTAAAAAGCCCACATGGGTGATAAAAATGATGTTGTCCCATCTATGCTAGCTTGGTTATTTTTTGGTTTAACCAGATCTAGCCGTCGCTGCTCCTCTCTGTTCACATTAGATCTGAGGCCCTTCTCTCTGTCACCATTCACGATCGCTGTTCACGCCCACGAAGGTGGTCATCGCTCGCCGTCACCACTCACCATCGTTGCTCGCCTAGGTTTGTCCTCTTCTCCTCCTCCTTTGTGATCAAATTAGGGCTTCGACGGGAAATTTGGGGCTCGGCTAGGAAATGTAGGGGTCCATCAGGAAATGTGGGGATTGGATGGTACTTTGATGTGCGATTTAGGGCTTAGAAGTGGTGTTAGAACCCTAATGGGGGTTCGGATTGGCAATTTATGGCTCGACCTCGAAATGTAGGGCTTGACCTCGAAGTGCTACTATGATGTGTAATTTAGAGTAGTGCTACTCTGATGTGTGATTTAGAGCTTGGATATAATATTGTGATGTGTGAGGGCAATTTTTAAGGGTTAGATATGAAATGTGATGTGTGACAACGATTTTGATGGCTCAGAGTGGTTGTCGTGGGGACGTATGGTCATTTTTTTTTAAATTGAAGCATTGAAATAGGTGTCATGGGGACCTCTGTTTGTTAGTTAATATTTTAAGAGAGGGCAAATAATCAAAATGGCTGTCGTGTAGGGGCATATTGGGTGCGTTTAGGAATACTTTTGGGGAAAGTCTTTAGGAAAATGCAAAGACCTTTGAGTTAAAGGTATTTTCCAAAATGCAAACTGTGTTTGGTAAATTATACTTTGAAAGCCCATTTGAAGTACCTTTGAGCAAAATGGTGTTTGGGGTTCAAAGGGCTTTGGTGATAAAAAAAAATTATTAAAAGAAAATAAAAAAATTAACCGGCTTGCCTCGCCGGCGGCCTTAGGCAGCCCCCGGAGATGACCGGTGAGAGCCACCTAGGGTCGGGCGACCTCTGGTGAGGGTTGCTTAGGGTCGGGCGACCTTTGGTGAGGGTCGCCTGGGGTTGGGCGACCCCCGGCGACCCTTCACAGAGGTCGGCTGACCCAGATCTGGGTTTGCCGGAGGTCGCATGACCTTGCGGCGACCAGCGCGACCCAGATCTGGTTGTCGGAGGACGCGCAACCTCACCGTGACCAGATCTGGGTCGTGCTGGTCGTCGCTAGGTCGCACGACCTCTGGCAACCTAGATCTGGGTTGTGCCTGGGGTCGCGAAGATGCTTCTCGCAAGCGATCACCGCGACTCGCCGGGGTCGCGTGACTGACCGGTGACGATCGTCGTGACCTTGCCAACCTCAGTCGTGACCTCGCCGACGAGCTCTTTGATTGGCGGCGTGGCTGGAGAAGGAAGATGAACAATAGCCGAGGCATTTCAAGAATGTTGATAGCCCAAGGCAGCCTAGGACCTGCCTTGGGCTTTCAACCTTGCAAATGTTAGCATCCCCCCAAAGCCCCTTGCAAAGTAGTTCCCAAACACCTCCATTTTGGCCCAAAGGCCTTTAGCCCCCCAAAGCCCCTTCCAAAGCAGTTCCCAAACGCACCCATTATATTGTAGGGACCTCCGTTTGTCGTGGGGGATATCTTTCTAGTAAATGATTTGACATGTGCATCTCTTCCCTCTTCCATTTTCTTTAATAAAGTCTATGAGAGTGTAGGGACCTCAATGTGCAATTGTCTACTATCCTTTGTGGAATTAATCCCAAAAGTTAATTATTTTTTCCTTGATTACAGAAATGGCTTATGATAATGATTATATTGTTGTCATAATTTGTTACGGTGGAGATTTTGTAATTGGGGAGGATGAGTGGGAATATGAGGATAGAAATGAGGGCACCATCTTTGTCGATATAAAGAATGCATCTTATATTAGATTTGTTGGGGATATAATAACCTATTGGCCTTGTATAAGTACCGAAGTTGCTGTATTGTGTTCCTAGGAAAGGCTTGAGAGATGGTATGAGAAGTTTAGAAGATGATAACGGTTTTAGGTATGCCATGTACCATTATCTTCATGACGAAGAGGCGAAAGTATACATTGAGTACGATAATGATAGTGAGGATGAAGATGACGATGGAGAGAGCGTCCAAGTAGGAGAAAGCGGAGATGGTATTCAAGTTAGCGCTGAGGTTAGGGATGAAGGAGGGCAAAATAGACAAGATATGGAGGAGAGGGGCGCATATGCAGTTCACCAAAGTGATGATGACATAGGTGATGTCACAATCATCAGATTAGATTGGGAAGTAGCTGAATCTAGTGATGATGACAATGAAGGGTTGCTTACTGAAAATTTCTTAAGTGACAACGACGACGACGATGAGCTTGTACATTCAAGGAAAAAGCAAAATGAGTTTTTGTTAGATAGGTTTGCAGCTTTACAGGTAACTGATGAAGTTCCAAATAGGACCAAAGGCCTTGCAAATGCTGGTGTTGCTGGCGAGGAAACTGATTATGAAGAAAGTGTTGAGAATACTACTTTTCAGTATGAGCTTGAAGAAGATCAAGGAGCTGTACATAGAAAGAAAAGTAAATTTCATTCCTATGATCCATCCGTTGCCTCTCTTACTTTGTCGGTAGGTATGAAATTCCAAAATACAAAAGAATTTAAGAAAGCTATACTGAAGAATTCCATTGCTGCACAAAGGAATATTGACTTCATTCGAAACACTAAGACATTTATAAGAGCTAGGTGTTCGCAGAAAAATTGTCCATGAAAGATTTATGGCGTGTTTATTAGGAGAAGTGGATCCTTCCAAATTAGAGCCTACCAAGAGGAATACACTTGTTCCATTGATTTTGAAAACAAAAAGGTAACAAGTGTATTATTGTCCAAGCACTACTTGGATCTGATCAAGCTAATCCCCGAGATGAAGAGTACTGAGTTCAAGATGCTGGTGAAAGAGCGTGTCGGCATCAGTGTATTCAGAAATCAGTGCAAAAGATCGAAGCAAAAGGTGATGAGGATACTCATTGGTTAGTACGGTAACAAATATGGGCAGGTGTGGGATTATGCTTAGGAGTGTAGGCTGCAAAACCCTTCAACTAGAGTGAATGTAGAGGTCATGGAGAGACCACTTCTTGATAGTGGGACCAAGTTCGATAAATTCTATGTGTGCTTCGATGCATGCAGACGGGGATTTTTATCTAGTTCTAGATGGATTATAAGATTAGATGGCTATTTCTTGAAGGGCTTGTGCCAAGGAGAATCGCTGGCGGCGATTGGAAGAGATGCAAATAACCAAATATTTCCACTGACTTAGGTTGTTGTGAGGGTAGAGAACAAGGACAATTGGTCTTAGTTCCCGAAAAATCTGATAACTGACCTAGAGATAACAAATGGAGAAGGGTGGGTGTTCATGAGCGATCAACAAAATGTAATGTTTGCTTTTTGATATGAACATCTTATTTGCTTACATTTTTTATTTTGAATTATTGCAGGGACTGGTTTCGGCAATAGCTCAGTTATTGCCTTATGTCAAACATCGAATGTGTACACGGTACATATACGTAAATTGGGCAAAAACCTATAAATGGGATAAGCTGCAGTCACAATTTTGGCAGCTAGCAAAGAGCACGGATATGGCTGATTTTAGAATGACCAAAAAAGAACTACTTTAGTTGACAAAGAAAGGTTCTGTTGCACTATTCCAAACAGAACCGAAGCATTAGTACCGAACGTTCTTCAACGGAATTCAAGTGCGATAACATTGACAACAACATATGCGAATCATTCAGTGGGAGGATAATAGATACCAAATGCAAACTAATTATCTCAATGCTTAAAGATATAAAGGTTATGGTCATGACTCGGCTGCACAAACAAAGAGATGAGACAACAAAGTAGACTACGCAATATGGTCCTAGAATTGCCAAGAAATTGGATGAGAACTTGGCTGCAAGTAGGTATTGTCATCCCATTAAGAATGTGGATGAAGGATATGAGATAATGAAGGATTCCGATAAATATGTTTTCCATTTAGGTACGGAGAAGTGTTCATGTAGAGCATGGCAATTAAGTGGAATCCCTTGTGCACATGTCATATGTGTCATCTAGTTGAAAGGCCATAACACAGAGGATTACATTGATGATTGGTACAAAAAACCGAAATATCTTACTTCGTATCAATTCATGATGCAGCCAATCAGAAGTAGCAAGTTCTGAAAGCTAACAAATTGTGAAGCACCTCAACATTTGCCATTGAAGAAAAAAATAAGAAGGCCAAAACGAAAACGAAGAATGGTGGAGGGGGAGGTCTCGGGTTAGCAAAGGATGAATAGGACAAGTGCAAATATGACATGTTCTTATTGTCACGTAGTAGAGCACAATACTAAAGGTTGTCAATTAAGGAATCAGTGAGAACAGTTGGGGCTAGCCGAAGGCCCTAGTGAAGGGACAATTAGAGAAGGGCAAACAGAAGGGCGAAGTAAGTCGACTGTTCTTTAGTCGACGACAAGAAACCTAGTAAGTCATGACATTTGTATTTATGTTGCTTTATAATTTATTAGAAATGTGTATAGATACAACTAGTCTTATATGTAATGTCTTTGTCAAGTCACAAGAATGACACGTGAGGGATTGGTCGAAATCCCTGCTGTACCTGAAATTGAAGGGCTTGTTCGAAGAAGGTAAGGTAGAAGACGGCCAGTTGAAGGATTGGTCGAAGTAGCCGAAGGGTCAGTTCAATCAACTGTTATTCAACAGCAGAGAAAAAAATACCTAGTAAGTTCAAAAATTTGTGTTTTGTTTTTCTTTTTGTATTATATGAGCCGATATTATATTTATGATATCGTTTGCCTCCTTCTCAGGTTTGAAAAACAAGTTGGAGCTCAACTACCAATAGAGAGGCCAACTGAAAGGCTACCACAAGAGTCATCACAAAGGTCACCACAAAGATCACTACAAGGGTCGGCACAGGGGCCACCGCAAAAGCCAACAAAAGGTGTCATTGAAGCTAAAGGACTAGATAGAAGAACAACTAGAAGAAAGCCAAGTCAAGAGCCAACTACAAGAAGGCTATCTAGAAAACGCCCAGCTGAAGAATTGGCTGAAAAAGCTCCTGCTGTAGTTGAAGGGCCAAAACAAGGGCCCAAAAAATTATAGGCGAGAAGAAGGGCCAACAAATCACAAGTACCTTAAAATGACGTTTACCTTCGAACAAGAGGAACTCTTGGGAAGAGACTAAGACAATATGGTTATGGCATTTATACAGATGAACGTACTGGAACAGTCATTCTTAATGTAAGTTTTATTGGCTACATTTAATTTAATTTATGATGTAAAATTTTGTTGACAATTTAGTTGTCTTTTTGTAGTCCAAGAAAAGTTTGGAGGTTCTTATATCTCAAAATCCAACTCAAGAATCAATGGCTGCACCAACAAAGAAGAAGACATCGACTATGCTAATAAGAAAGAAGAGTAAGAACCCAGTTACAAGTCCATTTGAATTAGTTCAGTCTAGGACAATTGCAGCTCCTTCTGAATTAGTTCAGCTTTGGACAATTGCAATTCCATCAAAATTAATGCATCCTGAGACAATTAAAGAAGAAGTTGTATGTCCAGTTAGAAAAAGTGTAAGAATTATGAATCAAGTGAAAGGTCTATCAAAAGGAGCATGAACAAGGGTCGTCGTGCATATTGATTGATAAAGATGGGACGAGATAGGGTTTGTGGGGCTTAGGAGCTAGTTTTGTTTATAACTTGCTATGGATAATTTTGTTTTATTTTAGTTTGTTATTGAGTTTGTGAGACTTAAGTTCAATATCAATGGAACAATCTTACTATTTGCCAATTTTTTTTTTTTTTTTTTTTTTTTTTTTTTTGCATTTTTCATTCTTTGGATTCTACTTTTACTTGCTGGTGGTGGTGGTGGCTAAGGTGCTGGTGTGGCTGGTGGTGGCAGTTGGTGAAGCCTGGTGGTGGTGGGTCTGTTGTGGGGGTTAGGTTGGGGGCTCGTGTTGCAGTGTACAGTGTATACATCTTGCACCAAGTGGTGCTGGTGTAAGGCTCAGCTTGCACCAGCACCTTTTGCAACAAACCCACCACCCACCATCAGTACAATGGCTACTAGTGGTGGCTGCGTGCTGGTGTGGTGGCTAAGGTGTTGGTGTGGCTAGTGGTAGTAGCTGGTGATGTCTGGTGGTGGTGGGTCTATTGTAAGGGTTAGGTTGGGGGCTCGTGCTGCACCTGGTTGTACCAAGTGGTGCTAGTGCAAGTTGGTGCAAGGCTTAGCTTGCATCAGCACCTTCTACAGTAGCACACCACCAGCACAGTGGTGACTGGTGGTGACTCAAGGTGGTGGTTGGGATGTCTGGTATGACTGGGGGCCAGTAGTGGCCAATGGTGGGTGGTGGTGGTGGTTAGTAATGGCTGGTGGTTGGTGCAATTTTTAAAGGAACGTACAAAATAATTGGCACTATCTGATTACATTAAAAAAAAAAAAAAACTTAGCACTTAAGTGTTCCCTTTTGATCACGAGTGACACTTAATAATCACTTTTAATAATCACTTGATGCTTAAGTGATCATTTTTCATCATGACTAGCACTTAAGTGATCATCAAGTATAACTTATGGCACTCCAATAATCACTCGTGTCTGTCTTATGTATATGTTGGTTTTGCAACAAACCAGAGAAGCTACTAGTTTATGTTTATATTCAGTTCAACTTGTGGCAACTTCATTCAATTTAATGTTTGTTGCTGGTTTATATTCAGTTCAAATAAAGAAACCACCACAACACATTAACCCAATACACATCCATCATTACCGGTTTATATTCAAGAACAAACAAAAATATAGTACAAGCAATATCTCATTCATTCATCCATTTCCTTAACCTCCCCACAAGCATAGGAAGTAACTCACAATATATATAACATCACAAATAACAACAAAGCCACAACAATCTTGTGGACAATACGAACTTCTTTAAAAAAAAGAAAAAAAAAACCTATATTTAATCCAAAATAATTACATTTATCCACTTATTTACAACTATGGCAATCGAAGAAATTTCTTCTTATCTTCAAGTGCTTTATATTTCATCATAAAGTATGATAGACAACAAAGCAACACTACAATAAACGCTTGGTAACACTTCAGTTCAATTTTCGTCCTTGAAACTTCATTCTTCAAATGGTTAGCCGAAGATGTTTGAGCTTGCGTTGAGTTAACATCGTCCAAGTTGTCTATAAGCGTAGATGGAGGTTGATGTCGTCCATCAAGTAGGCCCAATATCACCTCTGTGGCTCGATGAGAGAATTTCGCATCGACTCATATGAAGTATTTGCACTTCAACCCTTCTCTATATTGAGCGCATCCATAGAATCTTCTCCCGAGATTCATTCAAGTCCAAGATATTCTTCTTGGACTCGATAACCCGTAAAAACAAAAACTCTCGCCTTTTGCTTCGCTTAAGTGAGAGGAATTTGAGCCGCTGTTGAAAATCCCGCTCTCCATTTCCAATATTCAGCGGTGGAATTTGGAGCAAATTGAAATTAGGGTTTGGGAATAAGGTTCGAGTGCTTCAATGGGGATTTTGGCTGATTTAGGGTTTTAGATTTGGGCCAATTGGGGAGATGATGTCATTTTGGCTAATTTAGGGCTTTTATTTTGGCCAACTATGGAAATAGCGTCGTTTTAGGTGAGTCAAAGCTGAGTCAACTCTCTAGCGAGCCACATAGGCGAGCAATATTAATATTTAATTGTCACCTAGGATTTCTAGCAGGGTTCACCGAAGGTGACACTCAAGTGTCTCATTTTTTTAAAAAGAAAGTGGCACTTAAATGTCATTTTCTTAATTTTCGACACTTAAGTGCCTTTTTGTGCCAAGTTTTGGCACTTAGGGTGTTCTTTTGCCGACAATTAAGTAATCGCATTTAGATAGTGGAGACTCAAGTGTAGTGGAGAGTGGTGGTTATTTTCAAATGTTGGACATGAATTCATTTAAAATTGATTTGTGTATTTATTAATTTTTGGAGGTAATTTAAGTTGAGATGTCAAAAGAGGAGTCTCTCCCTTAGAGATTTGATATGGATAGATAAATATACTATAGTTCTAAGATTTGATATTTTGTTTATCTTTTTATCTGCGATGGATCTTACTAGCTTGATTCTAAATGTAATGGATAAAGGAAATCTAATAATTAAAATGGATAAGTGCTGCAGAAGTCTTAAAACTTGTCAAAATATTTTATTTGAGTCCTAAAATCGACGCCGTCCATTTTATTGACGGAAAATGCTTACGTGACATTTTAAATTATTTTTTTATTTTCTAGCTGGCTTTTTAAAATAATTTTTATTCAATTTTTTAAAAAATTATATTTAAAAACTAAAATTCATTTTTTAAAAAACTATTTAAAAAAAGAAAGAAAAAGAAAAGAAAATGGCAGGAGGAGCCGGCCGCCCATCGCCAGAGGGGTCGGTGATGGTCGCCAGCCGCCGCCTGACTAGGTGAGGGCCGGCGCCTAACGCGGGCGAGGGCGCCTAGATCTAGGCACACCAGCCCTCACAAGGGGCCGGTGACCGTCGCCAGCCCCGGCGAGGCCTCGGCATCCCTCACCTTGGGCCGGCGAGGCTCACCCAAATTCCGGCAGCTCGCTAGCCCCCAAGCGAGGGTCGGCGAGGCCTCGGCGGCCCTCGCCCGGGGGCCGGTGACCGTCGCCAGCCCAGGCGAGGCCTTGGCAGCCCTCACCTTGGGCCGGCGGGGCTCACCCAAATTCTGGCAGCTCGCTGGCCCCCAAGCGAGGGTCGGCGAGGCCTCCCCCAGGGCGGGCGATGGTCACCGGCCCCCCGTGAGGGCCGATGTGCCTAGATCTGGGCGCCCTCGTCAACCCCTCCAACGATGGGCGGCCAACGACTCCTGCCCTTTTCTTTTTTTAACAGTTTTTAAAAATTGAATTTTTGTTTTTAAATATAATTTTAAAAAAATTGAATAAAAAATTATTTTTAAAAACCAGCTGGAAAATAAAAAATCATTTAATATATTATGTCAGCGCCACGTTAGCATTTTCCGTTAACAAAACTGACGGCGTCAATTTTAGGACTCAAAAGAAACATTTTGACAAGTTTTAGGATTTATTTGCATTTTTTGCAAGTTTTAGGACTCAAATGCATTTTTGCGACAAGTTTTAGGACTTCCGCAACACTTATCCCTAATTAAAATTAAGATATGAAAAATAAAAAAAGAAACCTTCAAAAGAGTACCACAATAATGGCGTGCTTGATAAAATTTATGGAATATAAATTAATTTCTATTCCATGGATGAGTTTCTTAGCAAAGAAACGCGTTTGATAATGATTCAGAATTTCTATTTCTAAAGTAAAAATTCGTTTGATAAAAGAATATAATTTCTATTTCTAGGAGCAGCGACGGCCGACATTTGGTGGCCGGAGTTTGACGTCCGACGATCGGCATTCGACGTTCGACGATCAACGGCGGGTGGTCGGAGTCCGGCGTCCGGCGGCCGACATCTAGAGTCCGGGGTCTAGTGGCAGGTGGCCAATGATCGAAGTCCGATAGTCGACATATGACGGCCGGTGGTGACCGACAGGCAATCGCCGGTGGGCCTCTGGTGTCCGATGGTTGGCGATGAGTGGCCAACGATCGACGGGCGTCCAACATCTGGCGACTGGCGGTCGGTGACGAGTGGCTGGAATCTAGTGGTCTACAGCCGATGTTTGATGGCCGGCAGTCGGTGGCGAGCGACTAATGGCCGGGGTCGGTGGTGGGCGGCCGGCGACTGGCGGCGGGCATTCGGCATCCTACGGGCGGCGAATGGCAACGGGTGATGATGAGAATGAATGATGAAGAAAGTTTTGATTTCTCATTTCTGTCCCAAAAATAGAAAAGCTAAAAATTTTAACTTATGATTTCTACTCCAAATCTATTTATGAAATAGAAATTTGTTCCAGAAATAGAAAAATAAAATTGCGTTGCCAAACGGATTTCTGTTCCAAACCTATTCCGGGGAATAGAGAAATAGAAACGTTGTTATGCACGCCATAAATCTTCCTTGTTAACTAAAGGATAAGTGTCGCAAAAGTCCTAGGATGCCAATTTAATTATGAACTTTTTAATGATACTAATTTAGTTCTAAACCTTTTGACCCAGAGCCAATTCAAGCATTCCAGTTAATTTTACTGGATATTGCTGACATAGACGCCGTGTTGACGGTCGTGCGACGTGGATATTTTAAATAATATTTTAATAATTTTGAATTTTGTTCTTTTTTTTTCTCTCTCTCTCTTTTTCCCTTCTTTTTCCTCTGGTGAGGGTGAACACCAGCAACGCCACCCTCACCAGATCTGAACAGAAAATTTGAGTACCTGGAGGGTTGAGCTCATCGGACTTGGGGCGCTTGAGGGCGCTCTTGAGAGCAGGAGGTGGAGGTGGAACAGGGGATGGGGCTTTCTGTCTTTTATGTGAGAAGAAGAAGAGGGACTTTGAAGAACGCCTCCTGCTCCTCCTTCTTGCTGTTCTTTTTCTCGAGTTTGGGCCTCTTGTGGGTTCGAAGAAGGTGGCGGTAAACCTTCGAACAGATCTTCCACCATTTCCCTGCTCTCTCTGCCGAAGTCTTGAGCATGTTACGATTCTCTATCCTCTAACTCAACGGCAATTGGACAGAAGATTGGGTTGAGCGAGGGCAGCCTCACCAAGCGTTGCCTAGGCGAGGGTTGGCACAAGCGATGCCTGGTCTTGCCAGATCTAGAGAGGGCAGCCTTGTTTGTGATGGCGAGGGCCATCCTCGCTCAAGCAAGGCCAACCCTCAACAGACATGGCCGTACTAGCCACTGGAGGAAAGAGGAAGAAAAAAAGTAAATATACAAAAAATTTGAAATTTTGAAAATTTGAAAATTATTAAAATATTATTTTAAAATGTCAACGTCAGCCAACCGGCGTCCAAGTTAGCAATATCCAGCTAAAATTAACCAAATAACTTAATTGGCTCCATATCAAAAGGTTTATGATTAAATTGACACAATTAAAAAGATTAGGACTAAATTGATACTAATGCAATTGGTATAGAATTTTTTTGACACTTTTTCCGCCAATTAACAATTGCTTATTCTTTTTCATTATTAAGCTCTTTCTCTATTTACTCGCCAAGTAACAATCGCCCAATTAAGAGCTTGCAGATGAGATTGAAACATCAATGCTAATAATTTAATCAAATTTAAATTGCTGAAGATAAAAATTTAAAATGTTTGATGATATATACAAATTACTCTATAGTCATTATTAATTTTAAAGTATTTTTGAAGAAATTTCCAATTACAACCAATTTTTTTATCGATTTTATTGAATCTGTTATGGCAAATGCGGAAACTAAAACGAAATTGAAGAAGTATAAAAGAATACCAGATTTTACGTGGAAACCTTTGCGGGAAAAAACCACGGGGAGGGGGAAAGCAAAATCAACTATAAAAATCAAGAATTACAAAAGGGTGGCTCTGAAAAGTTTTGATTCTTTCAATCTCAACTTCTTATATATAGACAAGAATCAAATCCAAAGGAGGAAACTTCTTTTTAGGAAATTTTCTTTAACTAGGAAAATCATTCCATTAGGAAACCTATTCAAAATAGAAAATCTATTTGAATTAGAAAACTTTCATTTTCTAGCTCAACTTGAGACATATCTAATAGAATCGGTTCGTTTAGGGAAAATTTCAAATAAGGATCCAAAGTGCTATCATTTTCTCAAAACAGGACCTGAAGTGAAGTTTATCTCAAATAAAGACCCAAAGTGCTTTCATTTTCTCAAAAGAGGACCTAGAGTGGAGTCTGTCTCAAATAAGAACCCAAGTGCTCATTTAGTCTCAAAGAAGGACCTCATTTGCCGGTCAGTGAATAGATACATCTCTGATGCATATTCCGGTAGACTGGGGTATTTTTGTCCAATTTTTTTTTTTTAATTTTCGGTTGTCTTGTTCTTTATTATTATTATTTTTTTTTTGGGTCAATGGTGGCACTGTTCATCATATTTTTCGTCCCCTGTTAGTCTTCTTCTCAAGAACATCGGACTTAGGAAGGGCTAGCGAGTGCTGGCCGTTGGTGAGGGCCGGTGAGGGTTGGACGCCCATCGCTGGCAATAGGCGAGGGCCACTAAGCCCTCGCCAGCCGTGGGCGAGGGCTTGTAGGCCAACCCTCACCAGATCTGGGAGGGTGGCCTCGGCTGTGGCCGGCGAGGGTCGTCAAGCCCTTGCTGGCTGCGGGTGAGGGCTTGCAGGCCCTCGCCGGCCCTTATCGCTGGCCGGTGAGGTGGGCAAGCCCTCGCCCAAGGCCGAGGGGCGACCTCATTGATGGCCGTGAGGGGTGACCTCCTCCACCTTCGTCCACTGCTCCACCAACAACCTCGTCTTTTGCTAGGACTACGACAAGGACGCCCGCATTGCTTTCTTTATCCCTTCCTCCCACCACCGCTCCTAGATCGATGACTTTTTCAGCTACCCCTTTTGCCCTCGAGGACCTTCTTGTAGGGCCTCGATTTGGACGGCCCCCCTCCCCCATCGCCAGTGAGGGCTCGATGGCCCTCGCTCGCTGTCAGCGATGGGCGTCAAGCCCTCACTCGTTGCTGGTGATGGGCGTCGAGCCCTCGCCGGCCCTTACCAGCGGCTGGTGCTCGCTGGCCTTTCCCCAAGTCCAGTGTTCTTGATTTGGGCAAGAAGAAGTGAACAAGGGATGAAAAAGACGATGAACAGGGCAACCAAAAATAAAAGTAAAAAAAATAAAAAAATAAAAAGATGAAAATACCATAATCAGGCCACCAGAATATACATCGGAGATGCATTTATTCACCGGCCGACAAGTGAGATCCTTCTTTGAGACTAAATGACTACTTTTGGTCCTTCTTTGAGACAAACTTCACTTCAGGTCCTCTTTTAAAATAATGACACTTTGGGTCCTTATATGAAATTTTCCCGATCGTTTATGTTAATAATCATACAGGATCATAAAAAAAAATTAATTTCGTCAAGTATTGAATTTCTAAGTGTAAGGCTCTAAGTAAATGGATGAAGAAATCAATACCAACGGTCGCTATTAATTTTTTTTATCGATACACAGACCTCAATAAGAGGTCCTCAACAGCCAGCTTTCCTAATCAACTCAGTACAATCTCTGTCACCAACGTAAGGGCCCCTGTAAGTTCTTCCTAGGATTTTGGAGAGAGCCTCCTATTTTGGGCTCAAAAGTCATTTATTGATTACCTTCATGATTAATCTGCACAATAGGTGCGCATTGAAAAATCTGAAGAACAAGAAAAAATGTAATCACTCCTCTTAACGTTCTCTCTACGGCACAATCAATTTCCCACGCCAACAAATTATAAATTAAGGAAAATGATTTTCCACACCAAACAAATGAAAATTATTATGGAAGGAGTATGACCTGCTTTGCATAAAAAGTCCTGCCACTAGTCTAAAGTACACAACAAATTATCTCTTTGGTCGATTATCAAAAACTTATCTGCAACACCACCACATGATATGACACGACATTCTTTTCTATTTTGTATTTTCTATATGGATTCCATATACTCGAATTGAGGTTTTAACACTCACGAAAAAATGGTGTGGTCTTTTCTGTTTGGTTTTTTTATTTTATTTTATTCCATTTGCTTGACTTCTTTTTTGTCATCATAGTAGTAGAGGGTGGTCAAGCAAAGTGGAAAAAAGAGAATCAGTTTAGAAATATTTCTCGGGAAAGAAGTGGCATATTTTCCTTCGTGCGTGATTGAAGGAAATTCTGTTCAATTAGGTTTCTTATCAATTGGTTACAAACACGGACATCAATAATCCGGTGTCGGAAATACATTGGACTTTATGATGATCAAAAGGTCATGGCTCGATGATTCAAACATCCGTTGGTCTTCCTATCGCACGATAATTTATCTTCTTAGGCCCAGCCATGCGTAGATATGTAGGAAAGATCATTAACGGAACACTGACCGGTTGTCTTTACCCTCCTCTGCACGATCACTTGTTTTAGAAATAATGAGAGTGCAGTGCAAGACTTTAAAGACCTCTCTTGGTCACCTATATTTTTTCATTTTAAGGCCTCTTTTATCACGGAATTACGGAGTCCCTCGTTCACCCACTAGGGGCACAGTCGCATTGAGCTTCTCAAACATTCAATTAGCGACCGCGGTCATTTCACTGATCACTCCTTTTCCTCTTGTTGCATACCATATATTCCGTCGAAGTATGGTCAATGGCTTTCCATTCTCAGTTTTAAAAATTGACAATATTTCTAATTAAATATGTTAATAAGTTCTTTGAGACACGCTTGTTAATGTTTTTTTATTTTTATTATTATTATATGCAATAGGGTGGAGATTGTTAATTATACATAGATATATCTGTACGGATATATACTATACATTTACTAATAATATTCATTCTCCCTATTTTTCTGGTTTAATTTTATACATGTATTTTCTGGAGAAGTAAGGAAAAAAAGTGTCGGTCAAAGTTGATCATTGACGGGTCAACAATGACGAACACAGAAGCAATAAAATCTTGGAAGTATGGGAAATGGCTCATGGAAGCAATAAAATACTATGTTTGCGGTCCTCAACGGGAAAAGGAGGAGAAAATAAGTCCTCACATCCTCTTCCATTGCATATAATTTAAATTCCGATGAAAATCAATTAAGCTCCCCAATCTCTGGCTTAAGATCAGCGAACATCGATGAGCGGCAATTTCATTATATGTCTATGAGAGATTAAAATCTTTCACACCAACTAGAAGAAAGAAAAGAAGTTCCTTTCATACGGTGATGGCAATCACTGACCATGGCATTCATGATTGTTGAGTAAAGATCCAATTTACACGTAGCTTCACTACAATTCCAGCTTCTGATTATTCCCACAAGAAGCTTCCCAGATACCAAAACAACTTTCATGTCTGGTGATCGTGGAGTCCAGGACCTTGTTTAGTGGACTGGAACATCAGGAAAGAAGTGCTATATTTTCCTTCATGCATAAATTTCTTCAATTAGGTTTCTTATTAATCGGTTACAAATGCGGACACATAACAATCTGGTGTTCGAAATACGTTTAAGTATTATGATGATCGAAAGGTCATGTTTCACTAATTCAAACATTCGTGGTCTTCTAATTGTACGATGGTTTATCTTTTTAGCCCCAACCATTTGTAGATATAGTCTTACTGTCCTCTACCCAATCACTCATTTTAGAAATAATGAGTGCGCGGTGCAAGAATTAATTAGTCGAACATTAAGAGAATTGTGGAACTCAACTTCATCCGTTAGCGTCAAGGAAGTCACATGCATTCAGACCGGACCAAATAATTGATATCAGATTTTCCAAACGGGAGCAAACATAGAAAGAAGTTGATGAAGGTTTATTGTGAAAGCTTGACCTTTTTCGCGGATTGGACAGGGTCATTATACAACTTAGGCCGATTCGACGGGCACTGTCTTGACTCCTGACTTCCACGTCTTGTGTAACACGCAGTCATGAGCCTCGCAGAGAAGATGTTCATAGTGAGTTCGATGTTCCTTTTCTGCAGTCTAATTCCAGATTTCTAATCAACCTAGTACAATAATTATCACCAACATAAGGCCCTGTAAGTCCTTTCTAGGATTTTGGGGGACGTGCGGACCCCTGAAGTGCCTTAACTTTGCACAAAGGGACACTTAAGTGCCATAACTTATGAAAGGTACACTTAAGTGTCAAAATCGGAATAAAAGAGATCACTTGAGTGTCAATCCGGCCAAAGTCTGGCCAAAACGTCGACGTGGCATTTTTCCGGCGAACCGAGCCCAAAATGACGCCGTTTTGCACGCTGACGTGGCCAAATAATGCAAAAACGGCGTCGTTTTGGGCTAACGTGGTAAAAAAATAATAAAAAAATTAATTAAATTAAATTAAATTAAATTAAAATATTTAAAAATAATAATTTTAAAATTAAATTTAGTTGAAATATTAAAAAATTAATAATTTAAAATTTTAAAAAAATTAAAAAAATGAAAGGGGGAGGCGGCCGAGGATCGCCCTCGGCGCCGCCGCCGCTACCCCGCCATCGGGGAAGGGCCGGCAACGGCAGGGGGAGGGTCGGCCGGGGTCGTCGGGCCCCGGCCGGGGCCGCGACCCCGGCCGACCGACGGCGAGGGCTCGCGAGCCCTCTCCTAGATCCGACGAGGGTCGGCGGCCCTCGCCCGGCCAGGCCAAGGGTCGCCACCCGCCGGGAGCCGACCCTCGCCGGATCTGGACGAGGGCCGCGAGCCCTCGCCACCGACCACAAATGCTGGGAGGGTCGCGGCCCTTGCCGGTGGTCGGCCGAGGTCGCCGCCCACAGCCAAGGCCCGGCGACCACCCGGCCACCCTCCTCCCGCCGTCGTCGGCCCTTCCCGACGGCGGCGGGGGCGGTGGCGGCGGCGGGGGCCGATCCCTCAACCGCCTCCCCCTTTCCTTTTTTTTTTTAAAATTTTTTAAAAATTTTAAGTTTTTAAATTATTAATTTTTTAATATTTCAACTAAATTTAATTTTAAAATTATTATTTTTAAATATTTTAACTAAATTTAATTTTTAATTTAATTTAATTATCTTTTATTTTTTTTTACCACGTCAACCCAAAACGACGTTGTTTTTGCATTATTTAACCACGTCAACATGCAAAACGACATCATTTTGGGCGCGCTTCGCCGAAAAAATGCCACGTTGGCGTTTTGGCCGGACTTTGGCCGGAGTGGCACTCAAGTGATCCGTTTTTCTTCAAATGTAGCACTTAAGTGTACTTTTCGTAAGTTATGGCACTTAAGTGTCCCTTTAGACAAAGTTATAGCACTTAAGTGTCCCTTTGGACAAAGTTATGGCACTTGAAGCGTTCTTTTGCCGATTTTGGGGAGAGCCTCTCTGTTATGGTCTCAAAAGTCATTTATTGATTACCTTTATGATTAATCTGCAAAATAGGTAGTGCACTATAAAAAATGAAAAAGCAAGAAAAATGTAGTCACTCCTCTTAGCATTCTCTCTACGGCAAAATCAATTTCCCACGCTGACAAATTATAAATTGAGGCAATTGATATTCCTCACCAAACAAATGAAAATTACTATGGAAGGTGTGTGACATGATTTACATGAAAAGTCCTACCGCTACTCTAAAGTACACAACAATTATCTCTTTGGTCGATTATTTAAAATTTATCTATAATGCCACATAACATGACATGACATTCTTTTTATGTTCTAATGATGTAAGAGGTAAAAGAACACCGCGACATTCTTTTTAAATTTTCTATGTGGATTCCGTAAAATTAAATTAAGGTTTAGCGCACACAGGAAATTGGTGTGATTGTTTTTGTTTGGTTGATTTTTTTTATTCCATTTGCTTGACTTCTTTTCCGTCATCATAAAAGTGAATGGCCGTCGAGAAAAAAGTGGAGAAAAAAGAGAACCGGGCTAGAAATATTTTCAGGAAAGAAGTGCCATGTTTTTCTTCATGCGTAATTGAAGCAAATTTCTTTCAATTAGGTTTCTTATTAATCAATTGCAATTGCAAAAAAGAAGGGATCAAATTGTAACTTTGCAAAAACAAAGCCAACGAGTTGCATAACTTAAAGCAGAGGTGGACTGAGGTGATGTGGGGGGAGATTAAGAAGGGATGAGTAATGGGATGCTTAATTCGGTTGTGTTTTGTCCACCTACGTGACAAGAGATTTATAGAAGATGAAGATTTTGGAAAGAGTTTCTTGGTGTGAAAAGTCATTTATTGATTACCTCATGGTTAATCTGCAAAATAGATAGAGAATTGAAAAAACTTAAAAACGAGAATAATTTCACGATTCCTCTTAGCGTTCTCTCAACGATAGAATTAACTTTTCACACCGACAAATTATAAATTAAAGAAATAAAAATTTTTCACACCAAACATATGGAAATTATTACAAACGAATATGACATGGTTTGCATAAAGTAGACAAATTGGTGACTGATTGACTTGAGTCCGTCAGTTCTACCCCCTCATTTTAATTTGAAACCAACTAAAAAGTTGTTTGCAAAGTTTACGGAAAGTCGTGCTAAAGTGTGATAGTCATGTTCAATTTGTAAAGAAGCTTAGTTTGGTAGTCTAATCGGGAGAAATTTCCTCCTACCGACCTTTGATTTATGGGATATTTAAGGAAATTTTGCTTCTAGAGAATGCCACTTAAACAAGGAGTCCAACAACTCCTTATAAAGTAGACAGCAACTATCATTTGGTCGACTTAATATTCAAACATATCTTCAACACCATATAACACGGCACAATTATTTTTATGTTTAAATAATATGGGAGGTGAAAATCATCATGACGTGCTTTTCTATTTTGTACTTTTTGTGTGAATTTCGGATCTTGAGGTTTTAACATACAACCAGGAAATGGCATTTTTTATTTTTTTTCCTGTTGGGTTGATCTGTTTTTACTCTCTGCTAGACTTCTTTTTGGTCATCATAAAAGTAAAGGGGCCGCTAAAAAAAAAGAGAGAAAAAAAATGGAAAAACAATAGAATCTGGCCAGAAACATTCTCGAGGGAAGAAGAGCTATATTTTCCTTCATCTTCAGCTCAAGCAAACTTCTTTCAACTAGGTTTCTAATTACGCCGTTGGAAATATGTTTAGCGATTGTGATGACCAACAGGTTACGTTCAGTAATTAAACATTCTTAAGTCTTCCTATTGCACGATGTTTTTTTTTTAACCCCCAACCATAGATAGGAATATAGGAATATCATTTACTTCAATCAAATTGATAATAGGAAAAAGTCTATATGCATGCTTTGTGTGCCTACATTGCCATAGACAAATTCAATATCACGAATTTGTAGCTCATCTACGTAAGTAAAGAAGTAGTAAAAAGGTTCTCCCCAATGGAATGCAACCGAATTACGACTTTGCTAATGCTCATTTGCCTTCTAGGGGATTACCCAAAAAAAAGTCCTAAACCGGTTGTACTTGTGCCAATTCAGTCTTAAATCTTTGAATTTGACTAATCCAATCATAAACATTTTAGGCAATTTACTAATTAAGTCCTTCCGATTAATTTTGGCCAATTCAGTCTTAAATCTTTGTTTTGACGTGGACGTTGGTCATCCTACATAGCACAATCAATGCTAACATGAATAATTTTTATAATTTTTTTTGAAATTTTTGTTATTATTTTTGAATTTTGAATTTTTATTTTCCTTTTTTTCTTTGTTTTTCTTTTTCATTGTGCCGCTGATGGTCACTGGCGGCCCCCTTCAGCCGCGAAGATCTCACCCAGGGCCTTTGCGGCCCCACTGACCTCTGACTAGACCCGTTAAACAGGTGGGTCGAGTCGGGTTTGAATCGGGTCATAAATGGTCCGACCCAAATCGACCCATTTAACCCATTTATGACCCATTTATTGCAATGCAAAAATTTTGACCCATATCCTAAACTTAATTTAACTAAACTTAATTTATATATATATATATATATATATAAATATATAAATGGTATTGCTAAAATAATTTTATACAACACAAATTTAATGGACAATTTTTATAATTTTTTAAATAATTATTTTTAAAAATCGAATTTTAATTATTTTTTTTTCAAAAATAAATTTTTAATTATGTTTATTTTTAAATATAACTTTTCTTTTTCTTTTTCTTTTTCTTCTTCTTCTTCTTTGGCTGGCCACCGACCATGACAACGGCCGGCGGCCGGCCACAGGCGAGCCTCGAGCTCGCCCGGCTCGCCGATGCCGGAGAGCTCGAGGCTTGCCAGATCCGGCGAGCTCGAGCTCGAGTCTCGCCAGATCGGCGAGGCTCGAGCCTCACCGAACGTCGGGCGAGGCCTCCGCCTCGCCAGATCTGGCGAGCTCGAGGCTCACCTAGCTGGTCGCCGCCATCGTCGTGTCGGCGACTAGAGGAAGAAGAAAGGAAAAAAATAATTATTATTATAATTTCGGTTTAAAAAGAATTGTAAAGTTAAAGAGAGAAGAGAGAGATTGTGAGGTTTTGGCTTTGGGTGAAAATAAATGGGTTGATAAATGGGTCTTAAATGAGTGCAGAGCTGACCCATTTAAGACTCATATATCTCACTCTCTTTAATTTTAAAACCCATTATGGGTACTTTAGAAAATAAGGCTTGACCCATTAACAACCCATTTAAACATAAATTGGTCCATAAATTGGTCAATGACCCATTTTAACACGTTTACCTCTGACGAGGGTGCGAATGCATACATGTGGTCCAACCTTTTTGTCCAAAACATAATGGAATAATTTGAAAGGCGGAAAGGTCAAATGGTTAGACTCCCCCCGCTGTTTAAAATGAGAGAGAATTTCTCTTGGCGTGCTCTCTACAGCAGAATTAACTTTTTACATGAACAAATAGAATTAACGAAATTGATTTTCCACAACAAACAAATGAAAATTAATTTGGAAGGCTAAAAATAAGAAAACACTTTGAGTCCACCATCGTTGCCCTGGTTTAGGTTTGGGGACAATTTTCTTCCCCGTAAAACAACTAAAAACTTGTTTCCAAAGTTTTCAAAAAGTCAAGGCTAAAGGCTAAAAATAAGAGAACACTTTCCAGTGGATTCAAATAAAACAATTTTTCTGAGAATACCAAACACATCAATTTTGGAAAGTGAACATAGAAAATCAACAATATCATCTTGATTTACGCTGTAATTTCTCCTTGTAAAGTGAACATGTTCTTTATTTTGCATGAATTTCACGTACCAGTTCACATCAAAAGGGGCAGACTGACTTTGAGTCCACCATGGTTGCCCCGGGTTTAGGTTTGGGAACAACTTTCTTCCCTGTAAAACAACTAAAAACTTGTTTCCAAAGTTTTCAAAAAGTCAAGGCTAAAGGCTAAAAATGAGAGAACACTTTCCAGTGGATTCAAATAAAACAATTTTTCTGAGAATACCAAACTCATCAATTTTGGAAAGTGAACATGGAAAATCGACAATATCATCTTGATTTATGCTATAGTTTCTCCTTGTAATATTTGAACTATTTTGATGCAATGGAAGGTTTGTTTTAGCAAAAAACAAAAGAACTTATTAACTAATGAAGAGGACCACTTATCGAATTTAAGAACAAGTGGTAATTTACCCTTAGGATTTAGGATTGTAAAATTATTATTTCATTCATCAGTCACTAGTAGTTGACTAGACTGATAAGTTCCTAATAAGTAAAAAATTACAGGCGATATCTCAAATTTGCCATCAGTTATTCAAAATTTCCATGCACAGAATGAATTTCAATTTTTGGCAAATGGAATGTTAGAAATCTACTAGTTCCAACTTATCTTAGCACTTTATGTTCTTTCCATATGAATAACATCGAAGTATACATTTTCATTGTAGCTTTATTTATGCATACTGAGTGAATGCTTCAACCCGAATTATTGGGAATGCAATAGATCAAATAGCCCTGCTGATTTAATTCAAGAATATTATGAAATAAAAAAATAATAATGTTATTTTAACTGAAAAATCATCTGAACCTTGACAAATGGTAAATATGTCACGTTGGTATAAGCTTAGAGTTTTTTGTATTATTAAAAAAAAAGTTTAGAGTAAATGTGTCACAGTAGACATATTTTGATATTTTTGATGTCACAAAATAAAATTCTGGGTCAATGTGTCAATGGTGGGCATAATTTAGGATTTTTATGATTTTTGTTTAACCATAGAATTTTCTGAACTAATTGCTTTAAGGCCACAGCAAAAAATTCTTTTTTAAAAAAGTAAAAGGGCAAGGGAGTACTTTCCCACACCTACCCAGTGGATCCATCCGCATCGAGAGAGTTTTACTCGGGAGCAATTATTTGGAAATGCGACTTCCCGCACCCACCGAGCAGATGCATTCGATTTTCATGATTTTTCGGTCAACATCTAATTCCAGATTTCTGGGTCATGGATGCTTCCCTTGCTTTGCACGGTCTACTCCTTGTGGAATCAGAGCACATTGCGGCAGACAGAAACTAGCGGTCAACAAATCTCTGGAAGAAAATGTTCCGTTTGTCCGCGGGATTAGAGCATTCAACTTGCGAGACCGGTCAAGTACCAAAACACACACACACACACACACTAATGACTCTTTTTCATGGAAAAATAATGACAGTTCCTCATTCAGCGACCAGGGCACAGTAACGTACTGACGTCGAGCTTCTCGAACATTCAGTAGGGTGGGGAATGTTATATGTGGACATACATTATACACATTTACTTGTAATATCTATTCTCCCTATTTTTCTGTTTTATTTTATTCTTGTATGTTCTAAAGAAGGAAGGAAAAAAAAAAAAGTGTTGGTCAAAGTTGTCGACAGAGACAGCACAGAAGCAATAAACCCTTGGAAGTATGGGAAATGGCTCAAATTGTCTTGTATCAATGTGGTCATATAGAAATCTTTGTCTCGCGATTTTGTTTAGAAATACAAAGTCCAACATAAATCCTTCTTTCAGAGGAATTACCGCATGATTTCTGCTTAATTTAGCAAATGAACATTCTTGTAAAGTAGGGATCTTACTTTATCATGTTACACCATCAAGTTGCTTCTCATAAAAAAACAAACTGAAGTTTCCATCAATATGAATATATGTCGATAGTTTAATTTTGTCCAAATTTGCGTGCATTTAAACTAGATTGGTATAGCAACAAGATGCTAATTACTTTGAAGTTGTTTGTCTTTGGCTCTATGAACAAGATCAGTGAACATCGATTAGCCACGATTTCAATACACGTCTGTAATAGAAATATTAAAATCTTTCTTATCAACTAGAAGAAAGAAAAGAAGTTCCTTTTATACGATTATGGCAATCGCTGATCATGGTGGTTGGGATTATTTTATAAAGAAACAATTCACACTTAGCAACTTTATCTTGCGTTGCATCTGTGTTTCGACTGTCTAAATTGGCCACCTTTTTTCTTTAGGGTGGGTAAGACCTGAGGTTGCTAGTTTATTATAACTGCTTTTAAGCCAAACAGGTAGTATATGAAGAACTCGAGAAGATAATTCCCCTCCTGTAGCCCCTGCTACAATTCCGGCTTTTGGTTATTCCCACAAGAAGCTTCCCAGATATCAAAAAAATTTCATGGCTGTCGGTCGCAGAGTCGAGGGGACCTTGTTTAGTGGACTGGAACATCAAAAGGTTGATGCTATTGTTTTGGAGTTGGCGGAGGAAATTTCGTTTGGAAGGGATGCTGCTGAAGTTGACAGTGCCTATCATCTGCATTTGCAACTTGTTTCTGGGGTCCAACTTTCACTTCCAGAGAGGATTGATGTTGATGAGAACGCGCTTATTTCTAGGGGTGAGCATGGTCCGGATTGGTCTGGGCCACCACCTAACTCTAGAACCAATCCGTACAGTGTCGGTCCTCAATTTTTAGGACCGAGGACCGACCTATTAAGCCTGGGACCAAGGACCCCAATGGGTTCAGTCCGGTTCCAGGGTCAACCCGGGACCAATCGATAATTTTTTTCGTCTTATTTTTTATACTCCCTAAAAAAGCAAACCTACAAATTCAAATTACACATCCATCGACAATGCGGTATTGTGCAACTAAACTATAAATACCAATACATATTTAGCAAATTTAAGATGACACAATAATAGAAATTTCGTACCTACTAACCGCTCATCGAGATATTGGACAAGATGGAAAGTTCTTGTAATCATCTATCTTTAATATTTATAACACCATATGTAAAAGCGTTTTCCTGCATTTGATCATGTAGAGTCCACTCAACCAAAAAATAAGCTTCATACCACTTGACTAGCATTTGATCATGTAGAGTCCACTCAACCAAAAAATGAGCTTCACACCATTTGACTAGCAAATCACCATAGCAACTGCAGTACTACACTACTCTTCAAAAACTTCTACCATTTGACACAAATTGAAAAGCAAAGTGTAGCTGAAATTCATTAGTAAAATACAATCAAACCATAAAATGTTCAAAATACTTAATATAAACATGAATATATAACTTCACATCTTGTTAATTCACTTGAACTTCTAAACACCTGAAAATAAAACAAACGACACATAATTAATACTCAACAAAAGTTTTAAATTGAAGTTATTATTAGTGCTATTGATAAAACATCTCAATATAATATAATATAATAGACATTTTACTTAGGTTTGAATATATAAAAAAAATTATAAATAATATAATATAATATAATATAATATACATGGTTGGTCCAGGGTTGGACCGACCCAAAATTCTTAAGACCAAGGACCAACCCGTACAGTAGTGGTCCTGAAATTTCAGGACCAAGGACCAACCCAGTTCCCTTGGGAACCGGACCATGACCAGCAGGGTTGGGCCGGTCCAGGGTCGGTCCAAGGTCGACCCTAGACCGCTGCTCACCCCTACTTATTTCATTATCCAGAGGACACTTTCAGACAACTAAGGGCGAAGACCGTATCATTGACTTTGAATGGCCTCGACTGACTTTCCGACCCCCTCTATTGGTCATTCACAGCAACAACGGTCTTCTTCATGCTCCGTTTTCCTTTGGACTTAGTAGCTAACAGGAACAAAAACTAGTTTGTCCTTATACATTGATGAGTGATGCAAGAAACAGTAGTGTTGGTTCATAAAATTGGTTTATTAAGTGCATCAGGCATTTAAACGAGTGAGCCAAATTTAAAGGATAACAGAAGTTCGTCATACGGACAAGTACGCCAACTTTGTAAATCAATTTGTTTATCACATTGCTCTAAATTTATTATTTGAGCAAGCACTTATCTAGATGTGGAGGAATGGGCCCTTGAAAGTTATTCCCATCAAGATACAGATAAATCAATTTGCTTGGATTTTTGCATGAAAATGCAGTTACCCCATAGAGATTGTTGATCGAGCGACATACGTAAGATTTTGAATATTTTTCAAGTCAAATGGAAATGTACATGAAAGACCATTGCCATCCTCATACAACTTTTCTAAGTTCACGAGATTCTCAATTGCTCTTGGGATCATGCCAGTTATATTATTCACAACCTCCTCTTTAGAAAAAGGTTTGGGCAAGAAAACACCAGAGTAGAAGAAAACAAGAAATAAGATAAATGTTGTCACGCCCCGAACCTCGAGCGCGAGCACATCCCCCTGCGGTCGATACAAATGTGACGTTCTCGATACAAATGTGACGTTCTTAGGACGCGTCACCAACCCATTCATTATTAATGCACATGCGGAAGCGAAACAACAACCCCTGATAACAAACAGCATGGGATAGGAAAGTAGGGCAACATTTCTCAAAAGTCACACCTTTAAAAACAACTGGGTTTAGGTACAAAAGGAGTCTAGGTAAAAGCCTACAAAATGATCGACTCTCAAAAGAAGCTATCCTACAACATATTAGTAGGACATAGACGCCGATCCTTCAGACTCTAACTCCACCGACTCCGGGGCTTCAGTCCTCCACGACCACCTTCTAAGGACCTGAAAATGGTTATACAATAACTAGTGAGACAATGTCTCAGCAAGTCCACCCCCTAAACCCTTATTAGGAAGGAAATACGCCTCAAGGCGCTCTAGCCACGCAACCACACAATGGAATAGAGGACTTACCTCGCCTTAGTTCCTTCCTGCACGTTAGCACAGTTCATATCACAAATACATCTAATTAATGCACATAACAATCGAAACGCCTCAACAACTCAATAAATCACCAAGGTCCCGATTATAAGGCCAAACCGTTATGACACGTCCCATACCATGCCACACAGTTTTGTCTCATAACCAGGCGCATCAAACTTAGACAATCATGCGTTCCAATTGTTAATTAAGCCACTCAAGGCACTGCCGACACCCTGTTCGGTTGTCTACTGGCGTAGCCAGGCATTGTCTCTTCCCCATTGAGCACGGCTACGTCACATTGACGGCTATCCCGAAGGAGCTTAGGTCTAGAATCTACTGCGACCCGCTACCCTAATGCATGGGTAACCCGAAAGTGGGATTTAGTAACGTCCAGCGTAGTGCTAGGATGGGTTTTCTTTAACCAACACACGACCAATCAATCTCGGCCTAGGACACCATGCATTGCACACAAATGCCTCAATTAAAATAGTGATCCTGGCCTATGAAGAAAATATCTTGGAAAATAGTCGTGTGTAAGTACACGGTCAATTCGAACCAGAAAACTTGATACATTTCCTTTTCAAATCCCACTATTTGATATAGTACTTAAAAACCCTTTTTCAGTGTCAAAACCCGACAGCCGGATTTTCTGAATAAATACCTCAATTTGCACAATCCATCAATCAATTGCATAATCTGAACACACCAATGCAATCAATACGAAATTTCGGTCACCGGCTATCCCGGTATAATTTCTTAAAAATAATAAATAATTAAATATATTCCGAAATTAAATAAATAAATAATATATTATATTAATATAATTTAATAAAATAATATTTATAAATTCGAAATAATTAACTAACTTAAAATAATTAATTAAGGGCTTAATCAAGATTATACTAATCTAATCACATAATTAGCCTTAATTAATTAAACACTAAACTAATCTATCCACATAATTTAATTAATATTTAACTAAGCTAATCTAATCACCTAAACATGCTTAGCCTAATCTAAACAACCCTTAAGCATAATTAACCTCATAAGCAAGGTTTAGTGAGTAAACTCACCAGTTTAGCGTTCCGGTGAGTCTATGGCGACGGCGACGCCAAGGCGGGCAACAATCCTCCAAGTGGTGACACCAACCAAGGCCGAGAAGGGCTCAAAAACGGGCCACGAAGTCCTCACGACTTGCTGGTTTTTTGCTTCTACCCTTGGCTGAACCGGGGAAGGAAAATAGCGGCTGCAACGGCGAAAATAGGCCGATCGGAGCTTCGGCGAGCAGGTGGTTGGCAACCGATGGCTCCCAGGGGTCAAGGGGGACTTGGTAGAGGTTGGGAGGGGGAAAGGAAGGCCTGGAATGGGAGAAAAATGAAGAAAAGATGGTTCCAGTAAATCCATCAATTATGCAAAGATGGTTCCCCTGCCCTGGACCATTGTGCGATACTTAGGCAGTTTTTACTTTGTGCTCTTTCAACAAAGACAATAAATTCTGCAGATTTTTTTTTTTTTTTTTGAGTATAGTCATAAGTTTGTGCTAAAAGTTTAGGAAATTTGCAATTAGCAATTAATTCATATATATAATTTCATATTAATCTCTGTCGAATGTGATTTCTCGAAACTGATATTAAATAAAAAGTAAAGGCTGGTTTCATACTAATTGGCTATTACACTTTATCCATTTTCGATGCACTTTCAAGACTCGCGAGCAAAAAAAAAAAGGTATCGGTGCTTTTTCTTTCGTTTCTTGCCCTTTTGGAGTCTCAGTAATATAGCTTTCTCATGGTCATATTCTACTTGTGAAGATGACCAAGGAACGATGGATTGGATAAACAATGTGCACATTTCTGGCAAATCGAAGTGATTAGTTAACATGTTGATGTCATCTACCTCCCATAAATAGCTTTTTCGTTAATGAGATGCAGCTCCAAATGTGTATTTCTTTCATTAATGAAGTCATAATGCCCTTTGCTAGTAAACAAATCTCTAGACAATCTGTATTCTACCCTGAAATTCTTGAGGATCCATAGCCATGTACGAATTGCTACTCACTGCACTTGTTTCATAAAAAGCTACTAAATTAATTATACCATTTATACAGATCACTTAGCCAATGTGTTTTTCCATAAGTTATACCAAACTAGATTCACATAAAAGATAACAAGGTGACGGAACCATTTGACAACTGTAAATCAATCCGTAACAATGTTGTGATCCACTATGGCCACATGTTCTTTATTTTGCACGAATTTCACATACCATTTCACATCAAAAGTGGCAGACTGACTTTGAGTCCACCATCGTTGCCCCGGGTTTAGGTTTGGAACAACTTTCTACCCCGTCTTTTGGTTTGAAAACAACTAAAAACTTGTTTCCAAAGTTATCAAAAAGTCAAGGCTAAAGGCTAAAAATGAGAGAACACTTTCCAGTGGATTCAAATAAAACAATTTTTCTAAGAATACCAAACACATCAATTTTGGAAAGTGAACACAGAAAATCAACAATATCATTTTGATTTACGCTGTAGTTTCTCCTTGTAATATTTGAACTATTTTGATGCAATGGAAGGTTTGTTTCAGCAAAAAAATAAAAAATAAAAGAACCTATTAACTAATGAAGAGGACCACTTATCGAATTTACGAACAAGTGGTAATTTACCCTTAAGATTTAGGATTGTAAAATTACTATTTCATTCATCACTCACTAATAGTTGACTGGACTGATAAGTTCCTAATAAGTAAAAAATTACGGGCGATATCTCAAATTTGCCATCAATTATTCAAAATTTCCATACACAGAATGAATTTCAATTTTTGGCAAATGGAATGTTAGAAATCTACTAGTTCCAACTTATCTTAGCACTTCATGTTCTTTCCATCTGAATAACATCGAAGTATACATTTTCATTATAGCTTTATTTACGCATACCGAGTGAATGCTTCAACCTGGATTACTGGGAATGCAATAGATCATATTGCCTTGCTGATTTAATTCAAGAACAGTATAAAATAAAAAATAAAAAATAATGTTATTTTGGCTGAGAAATCATTTGAACCTTGACAGTTGGTAAATGTGTCACGTAGGTATAAGTTTAGAGTTTTTTTATATTATAAAAAAAGAAGTTTAGAGTAAATGTGTCACAATGGACATACTTTGATATTTTTGATGTCACGAAAAAAAAAATTATGGGTCAATGTGTCACAGGTGGGCATAATTTAGGATTTTTATGATTTTTGTTTGACCATAGAATTTTCTGAACTAATTGCTTTAAGGCCACAACAAAAAATCCTTTTTTTTTTTTTTTTAAAGCAAAAGGGCACGGGACTACTTTCCCACACCTACCCATCAGATCCATCCGCATCGAGAGAGTTTTACTCGGGAGCAATTATTTGGAAGTGCAACTTCCCGCACCCACCGAGCAGATGCATTCGATTTTCATGATTTTTCGGTCAACATCTAATTCCAGATTTCTGGGTCATGGATGTTCCATTTGTCCGCGGGATTAGAGCATTCAACTTGCGAGACCTGTCAAGTACCAAAACACTAGGGGTGATCGGTTCCCGGTTCGGTCCGGTTCCAAGGTGGAACTGGGAACCGGACCGGGAAAACCGGTTCCCAATTTTGGGAACCGTGGACCGGACCATCGGTTCCGGTCCGGTCCGGTTCGGTCCAATAGGATTGGCACTTTCTTTTTTCACTAAATAACAACCATTCATTAAAGAATGACCATGCTCCAGATCGATCAATCCAATTCGGTTCCCGGGCGATCTAATAAAACTACTCACACCTGTTTTCACGTGCAAAATATTCAAACTTCACTTGCGTAAATATTAATCATAATTTATGTGTTTCACTCTTAATTTTAAGCATAAAAGCCATGAACAATTTGAGTAAAATATGTGCTTGGCTTAGGTTTTATAGACAATCTATCTTCTATGCTTTAAATGTTTAGTCGATGTCGGACTCTTTGAGGCTTGAAGTGCCTTGTCGTTTGCAAGTGAGGGGAACAAGAGAGAGAGAGTGAGCATGAGGAACTCCTAGAGCCTTATCCCACATCGAGTAAAAGATAAAACTAATAAATAAGTTTTCTAAGAGCTTTGGTGGTCTCTTGGCCACATAAGAGGTTGTTACCTCAATTGCAATTCTGATTGCAACAAATTTCATATATAATATTCATATATTATATGTGTTTATATATTATATGTATATAAATTATATATAAAAAAAATTAGTCCGGTCCGGTCGGTCCGGTTGGTCCGGTTCCCACCTTGGAACCGGGAACCGGACCGCCGACTGTGGGAATCGCCCAAAACCGGCCGGTCCGGTCCGGTCCCAATTCGGGCGGTTTCCGTTGCACACCCCTACAAAACACACACACACACACACTAACGTCGAGCTTCTCAAACATTCAGTAGGGTGGGGAATGTTATATGTGGACATATATTATTCACATTTACTTATAATATCTATTCTCTCTATTTTGCTGTTTTATTTTATTCTTGTATGTTCTAAAGAAGGAAGGAAAAAAAAAGTGTTGGTCAAAGTTGTCGACAGAGACAGCACAGAAGCAATAAACCCTTGGAAGTATGGGAAATGGCTCAAATTGTCTTGTATCAATGTGGTCATATAGAAATCTTTGTCTCGCGATTTTGTTTAGAAATACAAAGTCCAACATAAATCCTTCTTTCAGAGGAATTACCGCATGATTTCTGCTTAATTTAGCAAATGAACATTCTTGTAAAGTAGCAAAATCCTTATCGTTGACTTTGAGTCTTCATGTGTCTCTATTCCGACATTCATTGAATGGCCTCGACTGACTTTCCGACCCCCTCTATTGGTCATTCACAGCAACAACGGTCTTCTTCATGCTCCGTTTTCCTTTGGACTTAGTAGCTAACATGAACAAAAACTAGTTTGTCCTTATACATTGATGAATGATGCTAGAAACAGTAGTGTTAGTTCATAAAATTGGTTTATTAAGTGCATTAGGCATTTAAACGAGTGAGCCAAATTTAAACGATAACAGAAGTTCGCCATACGGACAAGTACACCAACTTTGTAAATCAATTTTGTTTCTCACATTGCTCTAAATTTATTATTTGAGCAAGCACTTATCTAGATGTGGAGGAATGCGCCCTTGAGAGTTATTCCCATCAAGACACAGATAAATCAATTTGCTTAGATTTTTACATGAAAATGTAATTACCCCAGAGAGATTGTTGATCGAGAGACATACGTAAGATTTTGAATATTTTTCAAGTCAAATGGGATTGTACGTGAAAGATTGTTGCCATCCTCATACAACTTTTCTAAGTTCACGAGATTCTCAATTACTCTTGGGATCTCGCCGGTTATATTATTTACGACCTCCTCTCTAGAAAAGGTTTGGGCAAGAAAAAACCAGAATAGGAGAAAACGAGAAATAAGATAAACGTACCCACGGAAGAGGCTTTCTAAGAACAGAGAGGTAATTATGCAGTTACATGATTCCCGCACAAGGGATTCGCCATCTTTTTACAGGTGATGTACCAATGATTCTCTAGTGCAAGTAGAAAATAAAGGGGAAATTTTAGAATCTATAGTGAAGTGCACAGCCAATAAGTCAGAATCTTGGGTTGTACACAAAAAATTTCAAAGATAGAAACTCGGAACTTCAGATGTCTAAGCTTACACCGTCTGAAGTTGCTACAGTTCTTTTTGAATTCTGCAAAATGCATAGCTAATGACCTCCCCGCTTTCTAAGATGAAGATTCCCAAAAATTAAAATGGAAGGAAAAACTATGGCCAATGATCATATGGATATAATGGCCATCTTCCTATTCTTTTCTAAGGCAGAGTGAGGAGTACTATCCGATTAGTCGACTTTTTTCTATTTTGTCCATGCAGTGGACTAAAATGTCTTGAAATTCCTATTAATGAGAGGAAATTTGTTCATTTAATCCATTTGATGAACTTGATTATCATGATTTGGTCTTCATCATAAATTTGATAATGACTATTACCTTTACTTCCAAGTTATTTGTGTTGGCGATCCATGTTTCACTTAAAACTAGATTTCTGCCAATGAAAGTCATTCCCGCTTGGTGAGATGATGCAATAACACAATTTGCTCTCCCAAGTGGAGGATTTAGGTAATGTAGGACTCGAGTTTGCATCGTACATGAAAGTATCCAGAAAAACTTACGTAGTAGTCTTTTTTCCTAGACACACATCGCGCGGGATGTGCCAGCATAATGTCTACTCGTATTAATAGATAATTGAACTATTTAACTAGCATAAAAGATAGAAAAGGATAAATGTATCGTTCAGACAACTTTAAGACACATATACTGGCTTGCCTGTAAGCCTTTTCTTTTCAATAATCCGGATATACAGTACAGCTGTATGGATGACAGCATCACTCCTAATACTTCGTTCTCCTCTCACATGCCAACTTTCGTCTTAAAGGAATAATGAAACACACCTATGTTCTTCACGGTCTAAACTATTCATAGTCTACATCAGAACTCGATTCACCAACCTCACAACACGTTAGAGAAGCAGTTGTCCCACATGTGCATCAGAGATGAAGACCTTCTGCCACGTCTCCCTACCTCCCGGAGGACGAAGACATTGTCATTGAATTCGAGTTAACTAAAGGTTCCCATATGCCATAGTGGTTCCAAGCCACTTTGGTTCATCGGATGGCTTCACTATTTTTCCAAGCCACTTTGGTTCTGCATGATGATCTTATTACTTCCATGGCTCCGTCTTCGCATTATCAGACAATTGAGTTTATCTAGATATGAAAAAGAAAAAAATGCGTAATGTCAGGTGCTTGTCAATGCGTAACTGGTTCAGTTTGGCATGATTTGCAGGATGTACTAAAAAAACTTACTGAATTAGTATAACTCATATCCTCATAAGCCAGCTGCGTAAAGTCTGTCCCTAATCGAACATAGTTGAGCTGTTACATCTGTGATGCTCATTCGATCTCTTGGGACTCCAACTGAGCAGGCAATCCCAATTTTGTAGATCATTAGCAGACAATTTTGGATTTTATCCTTTCTGCTTTGGCCTGCATTGCTCTCTACTTCTTGAACTAGAATGGGATCGGTAATCTCTAGGACTCGTTTTGGCAAAGCTTCCTCGACAAAATTATGAAGGTTGAAATTTTCTTTGAATATCTCAGTTGTCGGACTCATTCCTGTGAACATCTCTAGCATGAGGATGCCATAACTATAGACATCCCCTTCAATAGAAACCCCACTTCCCATTCCATATTCTGCACTTATCAAGAACCACAAATGGTTGAGTTATGAGAAAATAGCATGTGCACAATCTCATTTTGAAGTCCAAAGTTTTGTGAAAAGATGCATCAGCAATTTTGTGATAAACAAATTCTTCATGTGAGGGAGCTAGGGACACAAGGGGACATACCTGGAGCAGCATAACCAATTGTTCCTCTCAAACCAGCTGAGCTTATATTTGTGTTCGTGTAAGAAGTTGATTCAAGGATGAACTTTGCCAATCCAAAGTCACCAACATGGCCAACCATTTCTGCATCTAAAAGCACATTGCTTGGCTTTAGATCACAATGAACTATGGTGTTGTGGCATTGGTTATGAAGATATTCCAATGCAAAAGCAATGTCGATGGTAATCTTTATCCTTTGGATGAGATTCAAAAATTTTGAGGGCCCATCCGCATCAGCTGGTATTGGACATGGATGCAACCACTCTTCGAGGCTACCATTGACCATGAACTCATAGACTAAAGCCTTAAAGTCATTTCCGTTATAATCAATACCTGAGCATACTGTTACTATCTTCAAAAGATTTCGGTGTTTGATGCACTTTAGGGCCTCACACTCGGCTTTGAAGCTCTTGAGAGCACCATGGCACGTTAAATTAAGCACCTTCACGGCAACATTAGTCCCATTCTCCTGGAGTATTCCCCTGTAAACGGATCCAAAACTACCAACACCAATCAAATTAGTTGAAGAAAAACCATTAGTTGCTTTGAGAAGAGTTCCATAAGATAAGTTTTGCCAGCTTTCAGCTACGGAACTTGAAGTTGGTTCTTGTGCATTCTTCTTCTTCAGCCAACATACATACACAAAAATGAGAACGAGAAGCACCCCTATAAGCCCAAAAATTATAGAGAGCAAGAGTTTCAATTTATCAACTACTCCTTTGCTCTTGGAGTGTCTAGAGACGCATTTAGGTAGCCGAAATTCCGGGATTCCTCCACATATCTTGTTGTTTCCAGCAATAAAAGTGGCACTTGCATTCTTGAAGACTCCTTTGATTGGTAACATGCCTTCGAAATTGTTATAGGATAAATTTAGAAATTCCAAGAAATTGAATGCCGCTAAGAACTTCGGAATCTCACCCGAGAGATTGTTATTCGAAAGATCCAATTCCTCAATACTTCTTAATGAGCTAATTGATTGAGGAATGGATCCTTGGAAGTGGTTATCCTTCATTATTAATACTACCAATGTATTACAATCGCCTAGAGTGCCTGGAATTTCACCACTGAACATATTGCCTGAGATGTCCAAAGTATCTAAATGGTCAATTTGCCCCACTTCCACCGGAAGAGCCCCGCTCAAATGGTTGTTAGACAAATTTAAATAAATGAGAGTTTTGATTGCTGGGAATATGGAACCACTGAGATTGTTGTTAGAAAGACCGAGCTCCATTAGACTACAGTTATCTAGATGTGAAGGTATGTGTCCATGAAAGTGATTCCCGGAAAGATATAATTTTAACACTCGCTTCATCTTCTGCAAAGAGGATGGAATTACCCCTGATAGATTGTTATAGGAGAGACTCATAATCATCAGATTTTGAAGATTTCCCAAATCAATCGGGATAGCACCTGAAAAACTGTTGTTTTCCATTGCCAAGATCTCTAAGTTCACAAGATCGCCGATTTCTCTAGGAATCTCGCCAATGATAAGATTTCGTCCGAAAATTAATTGTTTGATAGCAATGGAGAAATTACCAATGCATCTCGGTAATAGCCCACCGAATCTATTATCAGCAACACTTAAGACAAGTAAGCTAGTGATATTGGTTAATGAGCAAAGGAATTTCAAGTCACCAGATCCCCCACTTCCGAGGTGATTAAGTTGAATGCTAAAAATTCGAAAGTTATGCGAACTTTCAAAAGATGGTACTTTCCCGGAGAGTTTGTTGCTTCCAAGTTGAAATACCTTTAGCTTTGTAGCATTATTAGGTATCCACAGAGGGATTGAGCCAACAAATTGGTTTGAGGAGATGCTGAAATATCGTAAGTTGGGGAGACCAAAGCCTATTGTAGTGGGAAGACTTCCATGTATCTGATTATATCCTACCTCAAATATTTCCAATGAAGATAAATTGAAGAGGGAAGGTGGAACCATACCAGACAACCTGTTTAGTGCAAAAACAAGTGCTGATAGTTTGGTCAGTTGGCCTAGAGCCCGAGGAAGACTCCCGCCCAAGTAATTTCGGCTAAGATAAACATCCTCCAATGATGATAAGTTGCCAATTGAAGAAGGGATACTTCCTCTTAGATTATTTGCTGATCCATAAAGAAAGCGAAGCTTCGCCATAGAACCTATTTCTAGAGGCACTTCTCCACTCAATTGGTTTCTAGACAATTCAACAAAGAGGAGGTCGAGGCAACCTGATATGTTCCTGGGGATTTCACCCGTGAGAGAATTATTGGCTAGCGACAAGTTGCGTAACTGGTGCAACCGCCCGATTTGCGGAGGAATTTCATGGTAAAAGCTATTATTATAGAGCAACAATACCCTTAAGAAGCTAAGGTTCCCGATATGAGGGGAGATAGACCCTGAGAGTTTCTGAGAATACAGGGCCAACACGGTGACTTTGTTGGGGTACCGGCGACTGCATGTGACGCCATACCATTGGCAAAGGTTGACAGTATTATTCCAGGAGCTAATCACCCCAAAGGGGTCCTCAGTTATCCCAGCCTTGAATGCAAGCAATGCGGATTTGTCAGTTTCATTTGATGATGAGGAGACTCGTACAAAGCACGATGCAATAGCAATCGCAAAAATGAAGCTATGAAATTGTAAGTTTGCAGAACTGAAGCCCAAGATCTGCATAACTCAAAGCATAAGTGTGCTGAAGTGATGTAGCGGGAGATTAAGAAGGGATGAGAGATGGGATGTGTAATTTAGCTGTGGGTTAGCCACCACGTTGAGAAGAGATTTATAGTGGGGGAGGATCTAGGAGAGAGCCTCCTCTTTTGGTCTCACACAAGCCATTTATCTGCATCGACTTGGCATAAGTGAGTGAACAGGTTGGCTGCTAAAAAACAAGAAAAATGTGACATTCCTCCTAACGGTCTCTCTACGGCAGAATTAATGAAGACAGACATCGGCTGAAATGAAATTTCCACAACAAGCAAATGAGAATTAATAGGAGAAGGGCATGCCGTGATTTGTATAAAATAGACAGATTAGTAGCAGATTGACTTGTGTAATCAGTGGCGGATTGACTTGAGTCATCTCCTGCTGCATTATGTTTCCTTTTGCAAGTAATTTCTGAGAATTTTTACCAAGCATTTAGATTTTGAAAATTGTTCTCCACGTAGGCACCGGATGTTAATGAAGGATACCTACAACTGCCCGTTCGAATTGGTCGTCATAAATTCTTCCGAGGACCAAAAATAATATAGACGCATCTCTAGCAATATTAAGGAATTAAGGGTAATATTCATCCACGAACTAGCTTTTGTAATTCAAAAGAAAGGAGAAAACTAAGTATTTTCTCTCGCTCTACCTTCTTCCATCAACCAATAAACTCTGGCCTGAAGAAGATAAAAAAAAAAAAAAAAAGTGAATAGATGAGTAAGGCCCGATCGAGGAGACCATTTGCGATTTACATAATCAAGATTCTCTAAGCTTACATCGCGCTAAGTATTGAGTAGATGTCAAAACGCGCTCTAAACAATGGAAACTACATGAGCACGAGAATAAGGAACAAGTCGACAAGATGGGCACAACTTTCTAAAGCTTGTTCACCATAGCTCCCATTCATAAAAAATAAGGAGAGTTTAGCTAGATTCGCCGACATTAACTAATACACGGACCTCAATAAGAGGCCCTCAACAGCCAGCCTTCCTAACCAACTCGTACAATTTATACCATCAACGTGAAGCCCCTAAGTCCTTTCCAGGAACATTTCTCTTCATCAATCCTGCAGATCCCGATTCAAACAACGGATGACTCCAATTCATCAATCACGTGTCTGTATACCCACATTCATTGAATGGCCTCGACTGACTATTCCCACCCCTCTATTACTTGGTCATTGACAACGACAAGGGTCTGCTTCATGCTCTGTTTTCCTTTGGACTTAGGACATTCTCGGAACAACAATTAGTCTGTCCTTATATATCGGTGAGTGGTTGCTTGGTTCATTCGGATTGGCCTATTGGTTTACGAAGTGCCATAACAAATTGTGAATAGAGATTTAAACCAAGTGAGCCAAATTCAGGAAGTAATAGAAATCTGTCACACAAGCTACTAAGCAAACTTTGCAAATCGATCTTATTTCTCGCTTTGCTCTAAACTTATTATTTGTACAAACACTGCAGATTATCATAGTTATTTATTGATCAACCGCAACAATACGTTGATCTCCCCTTTGTTTAGCACGGTCTAATGAAGCTTTTTGGTCTTGTTTCAAACAGAAGGTTCTGAAATTCCGTTTGGGAAAAAACGGAACAATGTTCAGTTATAAAGACAATATGTAACACTATCAGTAAAATCTAAATGCTGTTGATAAATTTGTGCAACTGGTAACCTATTGTCATTCAGGCATTTCCATGTAATCTGTGAATGATATTAGCGGCTTACTAACGTCGTGCAATAATACCTTATTAATTTTTTTTATACATTAACCATTCTAAACTTGATATTAGTGGTTTTAATAATAAGTTACTAATAAAATTAACAGACAAATGGAAATGTAGGCCTGCTTTAAAGATAGGAAGTTTTCACCATAGTAAGTTATCACCATGTACAAATCACAATGCAATAGCAATCGCAAAAATGACAGGAGGAAAGTGTAACCTAGCAAAACTAAAGCCCACGAATCGCATAACTCAAAGCGGAAGTGGATGGAAGTGATGTGTAGGGAGATCAAGAAAGGATGAGAGACATAACTCGATGCGTAATTTAGGTGTGGTTGAGCCACCACGTTGACAAGAGACTAAAAGGGTGAGAATTATGAAGAGAGATTTTTGTTTTGGCCTCAAAAGTCATTTATCTGGATCCACTTGGCATAAGTGAGTGGACAAGTTGGGTGCCAAGCACTAAGATAGATTGATTACTTCTATGGTTACTCCGCAGAATACGCACTGAATTGAAAATTTTAAAACGCAAGAAAGATGTAGCAATCCTCTTAGCCTTCTCTCTACGACGGATTTAAATTAAAAAATTAATGAAACAGAAATTGGCTTAAATTGATTTTCCGTGCAAAGCAAACGAAAATTATTACGGAGGGAGCATGCTGCAGTTTGCATAAAGTAGACAGATCAGTGGCTAATTGACTCAAGTCCACCACTACTTCCTCATGTTGGTTTGAAAACAACTAAAAGAAATTGTTTCCGAAGTTTTCACAAAGTCAGGCTAAAAATGAGGGTGCACTTTCCGGTGAATACAATGAATTTGAACAATTTCTGAGAATAATTACCTAGCCAATCGATTTAGAAAATTGAAAATGACAAATCAATAACTTTTCTTAAATTAAACAAAGAGTCCTATCACTACTCTAAAATACATAATAATTATATTTTTTGTCGACTTAATATCCAAACATATCTTCAACACGGCATAACATTCTTTTTCTTTCTTTTAATCATAATAGGGATGAAAATCACCACACTCGAGTTCACCCCTGAACCCCCACTTGGACCAATCTTCCTATGAAATGATTGGAGAGATGAAAATCACCTCCACATTTGTATCTATGTGGATTCCATATCATCGAAGCGCGTTCGTAACATACAATCAGGAAAATGGAGTGGTCTTTTCTGTTTGATTGATTCTTGAATTCTCTTTGGTAGACTTCTTTTTGGTCATCATTAAAGTAAAGGGCCATTAGAAAGAGGAGAAAAATGGAGAAAAAAAGGCAATCCGGCTAGAAATACTTCTAAGGGAAGAGAGGTTACATTTTTCTTCATCCGCAGTTGGAGGAAAATTCTTTCAATTACGTCTTTAATTAGTCGCCTACAAATATGGACATCAGCCACCTGGTGTTATGATGATATGCTGACGGAAAGATCGTGCATCAGGAAATTAAAAAATTCAAGGTCTTCCTATTGCATGATGATTTATCTTTCTACCCACAACAATATACATAGGAATATTGGAAAGACCATTAGTGGAACACTAACCAGTTCTCTTGTCGTCCTCTACACGATCACTCATCTTAGATATAATGGGAGCACAATGTCAGATCTAATTACTCTAACGTTAAGAGAACTCCGAAACTTAGCTTCATTTGTTAGCATTAAGGAAGTTGCATGTTTTAGAGACGGGGCCCAATAGTCGATATCGGATTTCAAACACTCACAAACAGAAGAGAAGCACATATTGAACAATTAGAAAGCAAGTGATGAAGCTCTATGTGAAAAATTGACCTTTTGATTGGTCTGTAGTGATGCTCCTACTCTTTCTTGCAAGAAAATGGCATGGGTGTCTTTTAGCTAATTTCCTGACAATAAACCTCGGGCAGGTGAGATTGTATCAGCAATTAATAGTTGCATCCCCATAGTGGAATATCATCCATTGAATTTTCCGATTGCCCTTGTAAATGGACCCAAAACTGCCGATACCAATCCAACTAGTTGAAGAAAGTCCACAAGTTGCTTTAAGAAGAATTATGTAAGAAATTGTGCAATGCACTGCCTATGGAGCTAGAAGTAGGCTCGTTTCTTTTCTTCTTCAACCAACAAGAGTACAAAAAATCAAGAAGAAGAGCTATTCCCAGAAGCCCAAATGCGATAGAGATGGAAAATATCAATATTCGGACTAGCCCCATGCTCTTGGAGCTTCTAGCTGGGGGGCAATTTAAAAGGGCTTAGAGAAAGACTGTAACTGCCACCGTTCCTGTCCCACGTATTGGCTGTATTTCATTCAATCGACAGCAACTCTAACTTCTACAAGATCTCTAGATGGTTAGGAAGTAACATTAGCTGTCTGGGATGTAACATAAGTCCCACCGAGAACTCAAAATATCTCTTCCACTGCTCTATCCATTTACACACTACTGGGGACTACAACTAGATACCCCTCTTTTACTGGCACTAATCTAGAAGCCTGGGAACTCAAGCTCAAAAGGAATTGAATTCCTTCTCGTATCGAGATGAAATTGAGGAAATCCTCCATGGAGCCTCTTGCTTCCATTGACAAACGAGGCACTTGCATTCTTAATGACTCCTTCAGCCGGTAGAGCGCCTTCAAATTTGTTCAAATATAAATCCGCAAGTTCCAAATCAAATGCGTCCAAGAACCTTGGAATCTCACCAGACCAATTATTGCGTGAAAGATCAAGCACTTTGGTGCCTCTTAATGAACCAATGGATTGAGGAATGGACCCTTGGAAGAGGTTGTCCTGCAATTTTAATTTTACTGGTATAGCGCAATTGCTCAAATTGCTCTGTGACATCCAGATTTTCAACTCTGTCTTCTATTGAATAAATCGGGCATTTCATTAACGCGTCTATAGGGCTATTCTCAGAACTGATCATTCTTGAGATAACTCGACTATCTGGGGAAATTATTAGGAATTATAAAGCAATTAGACTTGAGAACTCGATCATGAATCGGCTTCTTGATCGTGTCCATCTTTAGAGGCCATTACGGCACAGTTAAAAATCGATTTGAGATCAAAGATAGGTCTGTTCGACCGAGATGTGTGGCCGATCGTGGGTGACTCCACTATATTGGAAAATTCTCGTCGACTGGCTCTAGACTGATTTTCTTATTGTTTTGGTACCCTGTGTCCGTATTTGGATCCTCGAGATTTTCACGACAAGCGAGAGTTGCCAATGAGTCGAGTGGGTTCATAGTGGCTCGAAGAAAATCGACCACGAGTCAATTGCCCTGAAAAGTTCTGAAAACTACCCGATAGTCTAGGTCACGCTAAAAAAGTGTCGGATGAAAATTAACCGCCAATTCAAGTCCGATTTCAGAAATCGAAAGTTCGGTGATGTCGCAAGCTATTTTAGGAACGTCAACTCAGTCTCAGAAGATTTTTCGGAGATTCAGGAATTTTTACGGAAAACCGTTTCGGACGTCGCGGAAATTTGGTGGAAATTCAGATTGGTTAAATTGATGAGAAATTGGACTTTCAGACTGAGCCTGTGAGAGTCGAGATTTATAGAAAATTTCTTGGGATTTTTCTACATCAAAATCGACCTCATTTGGGAATTTATTGGGGAAATTGAAGTTGAATGGTGAAATTCGTATGATTGGATGAGGCAGCAATTTTGGACTTTAAATTTGTTTATTTGTGAGTTGATAAGCTTGAAATTGATTGGGGGGACAAAGAGGAGTGTATTGTGGACTTGTGGGGCCAAAACATTAAATGTATTGGCTAAGATTTCTGATTTTTGTTTCCTCTTAGCTGGCTTCTCACGCTCGGCAACCCTCCCATCCGCTCATTGTCCCTGCTTTTGTTTTAATCTCTCTACCGTGCGAAGCAATCCCCATCCAATCTCTCTCCGTCTCTGTTACCTCTCTTCCTCAACCGAAGCCCACACACTCCACTCACGCCAGCCACGAGATCTTCAATTTAAGCTGCTCCTCGCCACTTGTTCATCAACGAGCATCTCTTGGTCAACATCTGCAAGAGCGAGGCCGTTGGTTGACCGCTTGAAGCCCACGCCCACGCGTCCGAGTTGCTCCCAATCGATCAAGCGTCCCAGCTGCAGCTTTCCTCCGCGCGTTCCTCAGCTCCACTCCACACGTCCGCCAACGAAGCTTGAAGACCAGCAACGCTTGAAGATCAACGGCACAGCTTCTTCGACGCTGTTTTTCCCTCCATCGTCCACGCCAGCACGCCCCCATCTCAGTCGAATTCCCACCGGGTGAAGCCTTCGTTGACCAGCGTCCGCGTGTCTTCGCCATCAACTCCACGAAGCTGTGAGCGTGAAATCGAACGGCCTTCATCTGGCCGTGCGAAGCCCACCGAAGTCCAGCGTTGTGGGCCCATCTTCATCAACAATTCGGGCCTTTTTGTTGTAGCCCAGTCCGGTCCAATTCAGCCACTTCAGTTCAACGTGCAGCCCAGTTGTCTTCAAGCCCAGTCGAAATTCATCAGCTGCAGCCCAATTCCAAGCCCGCACCAATTAAAGCCCAACAGTGGGCCCAATTCCAGCAAATCTATTGCAGCCCAGCCCATAGCTTGAAGCCCATCTTCGCAGCAGGCCCAATCCAACTTGGGTCTGGCCCAAAAGCAAGAACAAATCTCAGTTGGGCTGAGATTTGTTGGGCCTAAGCTTAAGGCCCGGTCCAAGCCCGCTGGTGTTGTCAAAAGCCCGATTTCGACCGCCGTCGCGGTGATTCGGTTCCCGCTTTTAATCAAGTGAGTTTTACTCACTAATGCTTTATTAGTTTGCTAATTACCCTTAGGGGTTTGTTAGATTTAATTAAATGCAATTAGGTGGTTAGATTAGTTTAGATCAATTAAATTAGAGACTTAATTATGCATGTTAGGTGGTTAGAAATAGACATTAGCAAGTAGGCATGCCATGTTATTTATGGAACGAGTCTCGGTAATTTTCCGGGTTCGTATCGGCTTCCAATTAGGCTATAACGGGCCTAAGTTGGATTTATTGCATTTATTTAATATTTTTCGTAATTATTTAATTAATTATTTATTTTTCGGAAATTAAATGGGGATAGCCGACGATCGAAATTTTTGTGCTGATTCCAATGGTGCTTTCTGTTTATTTATTCGAGCATCGATTATGAAATTTTAGTGAAATTGGTGAATATGAGAATTTGTCCCAAAATTGGGAAAATGTCGGTACTTGAAGGGAAAGTAACTGTGTGAGGTTGTGAGTTGGATTAAAGATTGCCAGGTGGGGCCGTGATGCCATCAAGTTGAGAAAAATTGCCAGGTGGGGCCGTGATGCCACCAAGTTGAGAAAATTGCCAGGTGGGGCCGTGATGCCACCAAGTCTAGAAAATTTGCCGAGTGGGGCCGTGATTCCACTAAAAAATAAATTATGCCTATAGGGTCGTGATTCAGAGTCAAGAAGGAAGAGTTGGGATGACCATGTAATGGTTTTGATGACATGTAATCGACTGAGTCGATTGATCGTTAAGTTGATCTGATTGGTTGAATACTATGATTGTCAGTATTTATTATTTGAACTGACTTGCAGGAAGGAAACTGAGGCCAAGGTAAGCCCTCTGACCCATGATGTGCTTAGGCAGCCCTCAGGGCGTATTTTCTTACTAATCGGGTCTTAGGGGGTAGAACTCGCTGAGACGTGGTCTCATTGGTTATTGAATAACCATTTCAGGACCCTGAGAAGGAGCCGAGGAGGAGGAACCTGAGGAAGAGAGAGATTTTTGAATAAAAAGAAGATGATCCAGAGAGGGATCTTGAATACAGCCCGGATGTGGATTGAGATCCCATCCCTTTTGTGAACCCTGTCTTAGTATAGATAGGTGTGAGACTTGGTTGCTGTAAATAGTATTGTAAAGATACTATGAGTTGCACTGTTAATAAAAGTGTGGTTGTGAATTTCAATACGAAAAATATTGCCTGCTTTTCTATCACATTGTTTTATTATCTGGGGATTCATAACTGCTTCCGCATGCGTAATAAACAGAAAGGGTCGGCGATACTTAGTCCTGGGATATCGCACTTTAGAATCGATCAGGTAGAAGGATTGGCACGTCCCCGAGGATCGGGGCGTGACATGCTCGGCATCTCACCATCTGACATGTTCCCCTCATATGCCCATACAATTCAAGTCCTTCATTTCTTCTATTTTCGTGGGAAGGACCCTAGTGAGATGAATGTGTAATAAGTTCAAATAGATGAGACTTGTGACCGCCGGGAATATGAAATCACAGCGATTTTCACTAGAAAGATCAATCAACATCAATCTTTTCAACACTTATCTAGATGTGGAGGAATGCGTCCTTGAAAGTTATTCCCATCAAGAGACAGATAAATCAATTTGCTTATATTTTTTGGACAAAAATGCAGTTACCCCATTGAGATTGTTGATCGGGAGACATGTAAGATTTTGAATATTTTTCAGTCAAATGGGAGTGTACCTGAAAGATTGTTGCCATCCTCATACAACTTTTCTAAGTTCCAAGATTCTCGATTGCTCTCAGGATCTCAACGCCAGTTATATTATTCACGCCCTCCTCTTTAGAAAAAGGTTTGGGCAAGAAAAAACCAGAATAGGAGAAAACAAGAAATAAGATAAATATACCCACGGAAGAGGCTTTGTAAGAACAGAGAGGTAATTATGCAGTTGCATGATTCCCGCACAAGGGATTCGCCATCTTTTTACAGGTGATGCATCAATGATTCTCCAGTGCAAGTAATAAATAAAGGGGAAATTTTAGAATCTATAGTGAAGTGCATAGCCAATGAGTCAGAACCTTGGGTTGTCCATAAAAAATTTTCGAAGATAGCAACTCGGAACTTCAGATGTCTAAGCTTACACTATCCGAACTTGCTACAGTTCTTTTTGAATTCTGCAAAATGCATAGCTAATGACCTCTCCGCTTTCTAAGATGAAGATTCCCAAAAAATTAAAATGGAAAGAAAAACAATGGCCAATGATCATATGGATATAATGGCCATCTTCCTATTCTTTTCTAAGGCAGATGAGGAGTAGTATCCGATCAGTCGACTTCTCTATTTTGCCCGTGCAGTGGACTAAAATGTCTTAAAATTCCTAGTAATGAGAGAAAATTTGTTCATTTAATCCATTCGATGAACTTGATTATGATGATTTGGTCTTCATCATAAATTTGATAATGACTATTACCTTTACTTCCAAGTTATTTGTGTTGGCGATGTATGTTTCACTCAAAACTAGACTCCTGCCAATGAAAGTCATTCCCGCTTGGTGAGATGATGGAATAACATAATTTGCTCTCCCAAGTGGAGCATTTAGGTAATGTAGGACTCGAGTTCGCATCGTACATGAAAGTATCCAGAAAAATTGACGTAGTAGTCTTTTTCTCTAGACATACATCGCGCGGGATGTGCAAGCATAATGTCTACTTATATTAATAGATTGAACTATTTGACTAGCATAAAAGATAGAAAAGGATAGATGTATCGTTCAGATAACTTTAAGAGACACATACTAGCTTACTATACTGAAATTTGACACATTTGGAAATATATGAGATGGTTGTTTCATCAATGCGCTGATGGTTAATTTACTCTAAACTAATCACTCATGAGTTAACTAATTTATTGGGTGAGGCTGTAAAGGGTTAAAATGCGAAAGATCAGAGAATTTAGTCAAGGATCGATCACTCGACCATAAGGATCAACAAGGATCAATACTACACTATTATAAGTCAATTAGCGAACGGATATAAATCGATTCAACAAAAGTGCATAGTTGATTCGCAGGTGGTTCTGCACAATTATGACACTTGCGTAGAATGATAATAAACCGATTTTTTATTGATCTTCTACTCATGGTACGTAATTGAACCCCCGCGATTACATGACAACCGAGAGTCATCCATGATTCAAAAAGGCACAAACATGGATCGAAAATTATCAATCACGGATCAATCGCACGAAAACTCCTAAAAGCCACCTGATAGTTTAGGTCGTACTAAAATCGCATTTGATTGATTTTAACCATGAAATATAATTCGATTTCGGGAATCAAACTTTCGAGAATTTCTAGACCTACATATTGGACATCAGGAAAAGAAGCCGGGCCAAGCGAGGGCCATTGGGCCTCACGTCCATGTGGATCGGCCAAGGAGGTCCAAGTGGACCTAGCCAAGCCCACCAAGCCTAATTCAAGCAAATGGATCTAAGGGCAAAATTGGAAAGTTAAAAAAAGTGTGTGAAATGTTCAAAATAGCCTTGCATTTATGGACTACAAGACAAAAGGAATAAAGCTGAGTTCCAACTTCTGATGCTCATTCTCTCTCTGGATACTCCAATTGAGCAGGCAATTCCAATTCCATAGACCATTATGAGACAGTCTTGAATTGTGTTGTCTCTGCTATGGCCTGCACTGTTTTCTTTCCTAAAGTAGAATGGGATCAGTAATTTATACTTTCTAGTACTCGTGCGGGCAAAGCTTCCGCAACTAAATTGTTAAAGTACATAAATGGGACTGATTCCGGTGAACAACTCTAACAGGAGCATGCCATAACTATAGACATCGTCTTCTCTAGAAACCACACTTCTCGTGCCATATTGCGTTGAGTTTCAAAATAGTGATAACAGAACCATAAACGATTGAGCTAAAAGAAAATGGTGTCCACTCTATCATTATGAAGTGTAAGATTCTTTTGAGAAGATGCGTTGCATTTTTTGCGAAGGTAAGTCTTCCATTTTGTGGGCGAAGGACTCGGGGGGTTTTCTCTGGAGCAGCATAGCCAACCGTTCCTCATAGACCAGATCTTTGAGTTGGCGTCAGGTGTGTTTTCAAGAACGATTGTTGGCAATCCAAAATCACGGAAGATGTCCATCCATCTCATCATCTAAGAGGACATTGCTCGGCGTTAGATCCCAATGAATTATTTGGCTGTGAAGGTGGCTGTGAAGATAATCCAATGCAGCAGCAATTCGATGACAATCTTTATCCTACTGAGGAGGCTCAAAGTTTTTGAAGGCCCATCTGCTTCGAGTATTGGTTCTTGGTAGCAGCGCAACCACTTTTTAAGGCTGCAATTGACCATGAACAGGTCGATTAAAGCCTTTTAACTCATTGCCCCTATAATCAATGCTTGAGCATATTGATAGTATATTCAAAAGATTTCGATGTCTAATATGCTTTAGAGGCTCGCATTTGGCCATGAAACTCTTCACTGCATCACGGCGCGTTAAATTTAGCACTTTGACAATGATAACTGTTCCATTCTCGAGTATATCATTGTAAACGGACCCAAAACTATCGATACCAATCCAATTACTTGAAGAAAATCCATCGGTTGCTTTAAGGAGAATTCTGTAAGATAGTCTTCTATGCACCACATTTGGAGCTTTGATAGAGGCTCTTTTCTTTTCTTCTTCAACCAACATGAGTACAAAAAAGGCAAGAAGAAGTGCTATTCCCAGAAGCCCAAAAGCCATAGAGATGGAAAATATCAGTATGCGGACTAGCCCCATGCTCTGACTTTCTAGAGATGTACTCGGGGAGATGAAATTAAGGAATTTCTCGACAGAGCCTCTTGTGTCCGCTGGCAAATGCGGTACTTGCATTCTTAAAGACTCCTTCAGTTGGTCTCTGCGTACCTGCATTTTTTTTTTCTTTTTTGGTGCTGGTCTCTCCTTACTGCTCATTCTTTAGCTCCACTTGTTCTTTCTTGAGGTCGAAGTTTTTGCTATCTGAATTGTGCCGCCTGTCCTACTAAATAGTTTTTGCCTGATCTTTCAAGTCTCTCTTACTGGTGCCTGTTGACACCTAATTTTTTGTTTTCAAATACATAAAAAAAAAGAGAAAAAAAAAAGAAAAAGAAAAAAATAACAAAACAACAAGAAAAAAAAAAAGAACAAGAACAAGAAAAAAATGCCTCTTTTCCTTTGCACGGCCCAGGCCCGTTTTCCCCTAGGCCCAGCCCAGCATCCTCTTCTCCTTTGCAGCCCATCCCATCTATCTTCTTCCTCTTGGCGTGTGAAACCCTAGGAAGAGGAAAAAAAAGAATCTAAGGAGGAAGGAAACGGGGAACGAAAACAAAAAGGAAAAAAAAAAACGAGAGGGAGAAACCAAGAGAAAGGGGGAGCGAAAACGAGGGGAGGGGAAGAGAAGAGGGGACGGCAACACAGAGAGAGGAACAACGGAGAGAAACGGAGCGGGGAGAAACCGAGCGGAGAGTGAGCAAGAGTGGAGGAGAAACTAAGAAAACCAGAGAAGAGAAAGAAGGAAAGGAGGGGAGGAGGGCAGCGGCGGCGCTACCCGACGCCATCTGCGCCGCTGCCCTCCGAATGCCACTTCTTGCAACCCGAAGCTGCGACGCCGCTGTTGCAGTCCTTGCCGCCTCAAACCGACGTCATCCGAGCCGCCGCCCTCTGAGCTCGATGCCGTTCGAGCTTCCGCCGTTCGACTCCCTGCACTCGACTCCGCTTCTACCGATGCCAGCAGCTGCAGCACCCGTCGCCGTTGCTCCCGACGCCGAGCTAGCCGAGACCAAAGGGAGAGAGAGAGACGAACTCAGAGTCCCTCAGATCCGAAGATCCGAGGCAGGGGGGTTGGCCAAAGGCCCAAATCTAGGAGTAGATTGAGCTCCGCCGTAGCCCCACTTGCCGCCACTACCATTCGACCAGCCGCCTCCGCCCGTGTTGTCACCTGCTGGAACCCGACGCCAAAGCCACCCCGCCCAAGCGCTGCCTAACTCCGCCCGCGACGACACCCCGACGCGCCTCCGTCCGCACGCGTCCACGCCACCGCACGCTCCATCCTCGCGAGACCCCGATGTTGTCATTGCCGTCCGCCCGTGATTTGCTCGCCCGCGCCACTCCTCGCCCGCAACCCGACGCAGCCCCTGCAGTCCTCCGCCGCCATCAAGCCCATCGCCACCGTCATTGGTGCCACCAGGAAACCCTAGAGAAGAAGGTTAGAGGAGGTGAACCGGGTCTTGGGTGCGAGCAAAGGTGAACCGAGTAGGGTTTGAACATTTTGGGCAAGGTTTAGGTTTTTTTGGGCTTTTTTGCATATGGGCTTGTGGTTTGTTATTTTATTGTGGGCTTATTATGGGCTTCCTTTTTTAAAAAAAATTAGACTTGACTAGGCCTGATGTGCATGCCCAATTCGGCTAGTTTTTGCGGTGCGGATCCCGCGGGTCCCGGCTCGAGCCCCTTTAAAAACTATTATTTGACCCAACCCGAGATCCAAAAAGTCGTTTTAAATATAATATTATAATATTATAATATTATAATAATAAAAAAAAAAATAAAAAAGTTTTAAAATTAAAAAAATTAATTTAAAAAAATTTAAAAATTTTGAAAATTCAAAAATGTAGGTTTTGACTAGGAATGGCCATGTATTACCTTTTATAGTGTAATTAGACATTTATTTGCTCGTATATTAATTATGTTGCATGTTTAATTTGCATATCTAATTATGTTTAATTGCAAATGTTTAATTTTTGCCGCAATTAAGATCTTGGTAGCTATGGTTGTTACTTTAATGGTTGTGCACCCACATTATCACCTCACATGTTAGTGGATAGGTATAAAATCAATTCAAACTACTTGCCAAAAAAATTATTTTGATAAAATGAACAAGATTAGGTATCGAAAGGGCACTAATTAATCGATTAGTGTAATTAAGTTCCCGACCCTAGTTTCTCTAGTTGCGTAAGAAGTGAGGTACACTCCCATACCTCACTTGGTTTCTAGCTGACCCCAATAGGCTAGTGGCGACTCATTTTGTGCAAAATTCTAAAGAATATCCCAATGTCACGTAGGGTATGGGCTTGGGAGAGACCGCACCTGATCATGGGCCTTAAGCCTGTCTTTTAGGCAATACCCCTAAACATGTTCCCTCCCCCCAAGGGTAGGTCACGACAGCTTGGCGACTCCGTTGGGTAGTTGGTTTTAAACCTTAGAGGACTTAGGTTAAAATTAATCTTGTTCAAAAATATATTTTTTTGGTAGCAAGGATTCCAAGTACGCCCCTAACATTGTAAGTGTTAAATGTTTTTGTAGAATGTGAAGTATAATGGGGAAGTGTTTGCTCACCTTTGTCTTGCAGGGAGGTGTAGGAATGTATGGTTTATTTTTCATGTATGAAGTGCTGATTGCTTATAAATTGTCATGCTTGCATCCCCTACATTGCACTACACTTTAGCACACACAACCTGCCGTCGGACTTGGGCCGCATAGGATTACTTAGGATGGTGTTGAGATGGATACCACTCCGACTACAAGCATGTAGTACGAGTCGCCCATCTCAACCCCGAAATTTCTTTCCTGATGTCAGAGGTCCCCACCCTGGTCTGCGAGCATGCGACACGGGTCGGTTCTTTGACAAAGCCAGAGTCATGGGTAACACGACCTAGCCGCGAGCTTGTTGGTTCAGTCCTGTGATCCCATGGCTCCATTTTGAGCCGAATAGGGTAGAAATCGAACCACATCCCATGTGCATGTCTGTGCAATGTAAAAAAAGAAGAAAAGACAAAGGTCGGCACCCATTGTAAGTGTTATTTCCCTTTTTATTTGCTCATTTTATATTGCATTTTCATCTTGAAATTTGCGGAAATCAATCGAATGCCCTCAGTGATGTAGGCTTATGATTGAAAAATTGGCAATCACTTTTGACAAGTGAGCATTTGAATGCAAGCTCTAAACATTTTGATTTGGCCTTGTTGAACACATGATTTTATTTAAATTCTTAGTTATGGGCTCAAAATCACATATTAAGAAAAATGCCAAAAAAAATGGTTTGCAAGTTGCGATTATATATTGGGGCACAAAAATTGAGATTGCATTTTTTATCAAACTCTTTCCTTCTTACATTTTGGGACTGAAATGCAAATCACATTTTGTATAGATTTCTCAAAATAGAAGTCACTTCATTTTTTTTTTGCAAGAGTAAAATCATAAAATCAATCTCTTCAAAAAAAAAAAATCAATGACACTTTTGCATACGAAACTTTTGGAATAAAAGTAGACATTGATTGATGCCCGTGGATTGATTTTTATAATGATAAATTCTCTTATGATAAAATCTTGGCAAAATACTAAAATCCTGTAATAAGGACTGTGAGGGCATGTACCGTCACCTCGATTTTATTGTAAGAAGTGACCTCATTGAGATATCATTTTCTCTCATTCACGTATTGGCATTGTCGTCTCTTTGCAAGTTATGCATGGTACTCCTTGACATTAGGACAAGATTTGATTTTTACTCTTATCTATACAAGAGTATTTTATATTTTATCATTGTTTTTTTATTCTTGTTAAGAATCATGTTTTTCATTTTGAGTTTTGATTGCGAATCCAATTGTTGCTTTTGTAAATTGTGTGACTCAAATTTTTAATGATGGAATTCAGTTTCATGAAAATCATCATTTAACAAAAAAAAACAAACAAACAAAAAAAAAAAAAATTCAGAAGTGTTTTAATTGAACCTATACGTTTATCTTCCAAAATGAATTTCAAGAAAACTTTGCTTAATGCCCTCTCTTCACGTAGTCATTTTCTTGGGCTCATGGAACTCAAGGAGTAAGGATGCGTCGATACTTCGTCGGCGCCAATCTTTCAATAGAGGCGAAACGAAATGGAATTCCATTCTAAGAAGTTTTGTTATTCGCAAATGCCTTACGTGCCAAAATAACCCGTTGATCTCGTTCACTTTGCATGATGAGACAAATGAAGGGAGTTACCAAGCATCCAAAAAAGCGAATTTGAAGAAAGAGTAAATTGCATTGATTCCAATTATTCATTTTTGATATCGTTTCTGACATGACTTTCTTTTCATTGTCAAGGAGACATCAAGAGCACCGAGTTTTGTAACGTTCCAACAAACGCGATTGAGCATTATTGAGTCATGTTCATCTTAAATAAAGAAAGATTCAAATGATGAAACAGAGGCGCAATATTATCCCTTCCTCCATGAGAGATACCATGGGATGTTGATCGCTCAACTTTGAAAAGGATGTACCTCATTCCTAAACTTGATTCTCTTCAGCATAAAAAATGACATGTCATTTTCTTTGATACAGGACGGGTTCAAAATAACAAAGGATTGTCAAATAAAGAGTGGCAGAGCAACGTTTGATTTAAAAAAAAAAAAAATAAAAAATCTCTCATCTTCCCACCAATAAAGTGTGCTGGAACAACATTGTCAAATTCATCAAGAATGATGTATCGTTCCTTAGTTGAACCTAACTAAGAATGGAGATAACTCATTTCATCTCCCCTTCTTACAGGGTGATAAATGAAAAAAAGAAAAAAGAAAAAAGGTTGCACCTGACCATAGAAGTGGCAACGCCTTCTACCAAGGAATCAAGAAAACATCAAACACTTAAAGGCGAATGCAAGGGAAGGGTATTGTCGAGTTACTAAATATCCATGAGGGTGAATCCAAGAGATGTTAACGCCCATAGGATGAAAGCGAATGAAGGGTAATAATATATCATTTCCAACATTTCAATCCCTAAAGATCTTTGCACTAACATATTCTTTTACATCCTTTACAGGATTACCGAGTCGCCATGCTGCAGGTAAATACCCCTCTTCTCAGTCTTCTTTTTTTTAAGTAAAAAAAAAAAAAAAAGAGAATTTCCATTACAAAAGAGAACTTTTGGCGCTTTCCTAGAGACAAGCAAAAAAAAATGAATAATTGAGAAAAGAAAAAAAAATTACAAACCTTTCGAGCATCTTTTCCATCTCAAAATTGTTTTCTCGTTTTGTGGATTATTCATTTCGAATCAAATTTCCTTATGGAGATTAATCTACTCAGATGATCTCGACAGAGTGAGATGAAGACATTAACCATGCCAAATAAGAAGCACTTAGGATGAAGAAAGGCAAGCCATTTCCAAACACATCCTTTAAACACTTATGAGAGTTGAGTGAAATGCAACCTTCTCTTAGGACGACTGATTCATTCGCATTGAGCACAAAGATCGAAATGATAAAGGCATTTCTTTCATCAATCTCAAGCACTGAGCTGATATATTGCTAGCCCTTTGGGCCAAATAGAGATGATCCTCCAAAGTACCCCTATCGAGAACAACCCTACTTTGGGGTAGCAGAGGAGGTTACAGTTCGTGTTGTAGAGCGAATGATTGGGAAAGATCTTATTACTTTCACTTGCATCAATCTTTTGGTGATAGCTTCAAAGGAATTCTCATTAGATCTTGACTCATCCCAATGTGAAGAAGAGCATTTCATTCTCCACCCAAACACTGATACCCATTGCTTTAACCAATTTGGGCATGATTATTCATTCCTGAACCCCGAGCGGTGATCATCTCCTTTCACTGGGGCAATGCATAAGAATTGATCAAATACAATTGACAGTTACGAGAAAGTGTGAAAAACATCTCGAAAGTCATAAGAGCTACAAAAGTTCAAAAAGCAAAAAGTTCGACAAACTAAGGGGCATGAAAAAGCAGTGTGCCCGGTAAAAGCAAGGTCGATGCCTGTCAAGAAAAAGAGCCAAAAGGCTGCATCTTATGTGAAAGAAAAAAATTATAAAAATCCAAGTGCCCGCAAAAAAAAATGCATCGGAAAGGGCAAAGGAAATTAGAGAAAAGAGCAAAGCTCCTATACAAAAATGATTAGTCAAGGGACTTTCGAGATGTGCAGTGTTTCAAAAGCCAAATGCTTTCGAAAGGTTGAGTGACTTGGTCACATTCCTATGATGATCATTGACTTTTAAAACCCTCTTGAAAATTTTAAGCCTTTCGAGCCTTTCCCAAGCCAACATTATAACCCTTTTTCTGAAGCCTCTTCTAATTGAGATGATTTGAGTGAAAATGAGAATACCACCAAGAAGCTACTGCTTGAAGGAGTGGAAGTAATTTTATCTTGTCTTATCTTCCAAGTTCTCGACTTGTAAACTCGTTGGAGATAGTGACAAATATTCCTTTATTGGTCTCAAAGCAATAATTCATTTGTGTAAGCCCTAACTGAGCCTATATTGCGGTTATTTCAAAAGACCTTTTTGATCGATCAGATTGTGCTCATTGCGAATGTTTCCGGAGCCTTCGACGTAGGTTATGTGAGATAACTTCAGCAACCAATTATCTCCCACATGAATGGATGGGATCAAGTAGCCATTTTATTGAGTGCGTGAGAAACCCTTTTTGACTAAGAAGCTCTAGTTTGGCATGCTTAATGAGCCTTTTTCTCGAGTCGTAGCCGTTCTGATGAGAACTTGCCTCCTAGAAAATTTGATGATTAATGATATATCCACGAGCAAGATGACAGTTTTGTGTCACATGATGCTAATGGTCATCGAATGTTTTTCTAAAGTAGTCTGACTTAGTTTGATTATTTTGTTCAATTATTGCTACAATATTGTCAATACGTCTCTTGATGACGTCTCTAATGACATTTGCTCAAGTTGAGTTTGACAGATTCATCCGTGAAGCCATGCCGCCTTTTCTAAGGGGTTAGTGGTGCTTCCCTAAAAAAAAAAAAAACATTCATGGTCAGCCTTAAACCATGCCATCTCCAAAGGTTTATGGTTAACCTTAAATCATGTCATTTCCAAGATTGGTGGGTTCATCCATAAACCATGCTTGTCCACCTCCCAGTCGAAACCCATTCGTACACGGTGAGACTATCATACCCGATCAAAACTCATTTTTACACGATGAGACCTTAGTCATTCCCCACTTCTTATGACCCGGAGAGCCTTGTATCCTAGAGTCTTCCTCCTTTCTTATGACCCGGAGAGCCTTGTATCCTGGAGTCTTCCTCCCTTCTTATGACCCGGAGAGCCTTGTATCCTTCCTCATTTCTTATGAGTCTTCCTCACCTCTTATGACCCGGAGAGCTTTGTATCCTGGAGTCTTCCACACCTTTTATGACCCGGAGAGCTTTGTATCCTGGAGTCTTCCTCACTTCTTATGACCCGGAGAGCCTTGTATCCTTGGAGTCTTCCTCACCTTCTTATGACCCGGAGAGCCTTGTATCCTGGAGTCTTTCCTCACTTCTTATGACCCGGAGAGCCTTGTATCCCGGAGTCTTCCTCACTTCTTATGACCGGAGCCTTGAGAGCCTTGTATCCTAGAGTCTTCCACCTTCTTATGACCCGAAGAGCCTTGTATCTTTGAGTCTTCCTCACTTCTTATGACCCGGAGAGCCTTGTATCCTGGAATCTTCCACCCTTCTTATGACCCTAGAGCCTTGTATCCCGGAGTCTTCCTCACTTTTATGACCCGGAGAGCCTTGTTGTCTTCTTTCTCACTTCTATGACTCATCTTCTTATGACCCGGAGTTGTATCTTCTTAAGACCCGGAGGGCTTTGTATCACTTCTTAGAGACCTTCTTATGACTAGAGAGCCTTGTATCCTTATGACCCGTGGAATCTTCCACTCTTCTTATGACCCACTTCTCATGACTCGAGAGCCTTGTATCTTGGAGTCTTTCTCACTTCTTATGACTCCGAGAGCTTGTGTATCTTGGAGTCTTCCTCACTTGGAGTCTTTCTCTTATGACCCGGAGAGTCTTGTATCCTAGAGTCTTTCTAACTTCTTATGACCCCGAGAGCCTTGTATCCCGAGTCTTGTATGACTTGGAGTCTTCCTCCTGACCCGGGCTTTGTATCTTGAGTCTTCCTCACTTCTTATGACTTGCTTTGTATCTTGAGTCTTTCTCACTTTTATGACATGACCTAGAGGGCTTTGTATCTTGGAGTCTTCCTCACTTCTTATGACCCGGAGAGCCTTGTATCCTGGAGTCTTCCTCACTTCTTATGACCTGAGAGCTTTGTATCATGGAGTCTTTCTAACTTCTTATGACCCGGAGAGCCTTGTATCCTGGAGTCTTCCTCACTCCTTATGACCCGGAGAGCCTTGTATCCTGGAGTCTTTCTCACTTCTCATGACCCGGAGGGCTTTGTATCTTGGAGTCTTCCTCACTTCTTATGACTTGGAGAGCCTTGTATCCTGGAGTCTTCCTCACTTCTTATGACCCGGAGAGCTTTGTATCCTGGAGTTTTCCTCACTTTTTATGACCCAGAGAGCCTTGTATCTTGGAGTCTTCCTCACTTCTTATGACCCGGAGAGCTTTGTATCCTGGAGTCTTTCTCCCTTCTTATGACCCGGTGGGCTTCTATAGCCCGAAGTCTTTCTTCATCTTATTAACAAGACGTGTTTCCATAGTTATGAGTCCTTTTCGTCGACCTAATACGTGCATATGCACCTAGGGTTTTTCTATCGCCAAAATAATTTAGGTGTCTTCTATCTTAGAATACAACCTCTTCGAGATTACATTCAAAGAGGGGCAGCTGTTGACACCTAATTTTTTGTTTTCAAATACATAAAAAAAAAATAGAGAAAAAAGAAAAAAAAAAAGAAAAATAAAAAAAACAAAAGAAAAAAAAAAAAGAAAAAAGAAAAAGAAAAAAAAAAATGCCTCTTTTCCTTTGCACGGCCCAAGCCTTTTCCCTAGGCCCATCCCGGATCCTTTCTCTCTTCGCAATCCATCCCATCTATCTTCTTCCTCTTGGCGTGCGAAACCCTAAGAGAGGGGGAGAACCAAGGAGAGCAACGAGGAGAAAGAGGAGGGGAGCGAAAATGAGCAAGGGGAAGAGTGGAGGAAAAACAAAGAAAAACGGAGCGGGGGAGAAACCGAGAAGAGAAAGAAGGAGAAGGAGGGAAGGAAAGGAGGGGAGGAGGGCGGCGGCGCTGCCCGATGCCGACTGCGCGCGCTGCCCTCCGAACGCCGCTTCCCGCAGCCGAAGCTGCGACGCCGCCGTCGCAGTCCTCGCCTCCTCAAACCGACGCCATCCAAGCCGCCGCCCTCCGAGCTCAATGCCGTTCAAGCTCCCGCCGTTCGACTCCCTACACTCGACGCCGCTCGCCGACACTAGCAGCCGCGGCACCCATCGCCGCTCCTCTCGACGCTAAGCTGGCCGAGACCCGGAGGAGAGAGAGAGACGAACTCAAGCCCCTCGATCCGAAGATCCGAGGCGGGGGTTGGCCAAAGGCCCAAATCTAGGAGTAGATTGAGCTCCGCCGTAGCCCCACTTGCCGTCCGCTGCCGTTCGACCAACCACCTCCGCCCGTGCCGTCACCCGCCGGAATCGACGCGTAAAGCCACCACGCCCGAACGCCGGCTAACTCGTCCGCGACTTGCGTGCCGAGCCCTCGACGGTCTCGCCTCCGTCCGTTGCCGGACACCGCGTCACCGTTCCGCCGCCACCGCACGCTCCACCTCACACCGCAACCCGCGAGATCCCGGCGAAGCCGCTGCGCCTGCGCTCCGCCCGTGATTTGCTCGCCCGACGCCACTCCTCGGCCCGCAACCCGACCATGGCCTGTAGTGCCTCCGCCCGCGACGCACGCCGTCCCCGTTTTTCTTTCTTCTTTGTCGTCCGCCGCCCACCGCGCCCCGATCGCCGAGTCGTCGGCGTCCCCCCGAGCGTCCTCCTCCGACGCCGCAAAAAAACGGGGGGGTGAGAGGAGGTGAACCGGGTCTTGGCCGGGTCGGGCAAAGGTGAAACGGGTAGGGTTTTTTTGAACGATTTGGGCCGAGTTTAGGTTTTTTTTTTTTTTTTTTTTTGCTTGTGGGCTTGGGCTGTTTTTATTTTATTTTATTTTATTTTTATTTTTATGTGGGCTCTATCTTAAAAAAAATTAGATCAGACTGGGCCTGCATATCAGGCCCCGCTCGGCTGCTTTTTTGTTGGTCTGGATCCCGCCCCCGGTCCGGCCCCAAAAAAAAATTATTTTTTTAAAAGAAAACAATTTCGAAAATCAAAAAAAATATTAAAAATAAAAAATATTTAAAAAAAAGTTTTAAAATTAAAAATAAAAAAATATTTAAAAAAAGTTTTAAAATTTAATTAAAAATTAAAAAAAAAAAAATTAGAAAAATTTAGAAAATTCAAAAATGATGAGGTTTGATTAGGACTTGCCATGTATTTCTTTTTTAGTGTAATTAGACATTTATTTGCTCGTATTTTGATTATATTGTATGTTTAATTTGCATATTTGTTTATGTTTAATTGTACGTCTTTAATTTTACTGCAATTAGGATCTTGATAGCTATGGTTGTTACTTTAATGATTGTGTACCCACATTATCACCTCACATGTTAGTGGATAGGTATAAAATCAATTCAAACTGCCTACCAAAAAAAATTATTTTGATAAAATGAACAAGATTAGGTACCGAAAGGGCACTAATTAATCGATTAGTGTAATCAAGTCCCCGACCCTAGTTTCTCTGGTTGCGTAAGAAGTGAGGCACACTCCCATACCTCGCTTGGTTTCTAGCCGACCTCAATAGGCTAGTGGCGACTCCTTTTGTGCAAATTTCTTTAGAATACCCCAATGTCACGCGGGGTATGGGCTTGGGAGAGCCCACGCCTGATCATGGGCCTTAGGCCCGTCTTTTAGGTAATACCCTTAAACCTGTTCCCTCCCCCCGAGGGTAGGTCGCGACAGTGCCTAAATTGAGATGGAAACTTGTCTTGCATCTTGGTGGTTGGTTTAGTCTTAAGTACTGTCGTTACCTTTAGCAGCCCATGCCTCGTTCCAGGTTCAAGTGCAGTTAGTCTGGATTTTGAGCTCGGGGACAATTGGAACATATTCAAGTAGCTGAAGCTTGAATTTGTTTTCACGAGTTCTTTCACTAGCATAACACTACTGTCCAATAATACGAATTCACAACACTTACTTTTTGTGGTCAATGGCCAAAACAAATCATCATTGTTGGCTTCTCATCAACCAAGCTGGAGATGGAAAATCGGTCCATATGTTTTGGCTAGGCCTCTCAAACGATGGTGGGGCAGTGAGCCAATCATATGGTGCAAATTTCCAATGAGGGGTAACTTTTCGAGCCCTGGTGGGAGATACTTTAGCTTTGAACTTCTCTTCGAAATTTGCACGAGCACGAGGACGAGGAGGAGAGAAGAAAGGATTAGAAGCATTGTGGGAGAATTTGAAAAATGCTCTTGGGTTGGTGGCTTTTGTTTGGCAAGAAGTGGTGCTTACTCTCATCTACTTATAAGCCCATGATTCTCTGTCCCTCACATTGATTTCTCAATATTCAACCCTAACTCCACAAGAACCCACATGGAGCTACACCGACGTTCCATCTCAGTTAAAGCTATCGAAAAGGTTGAATACACTGACCAATTTGCTCCAAGTAAACATGAGGGTAGCTGGAGCATGAGATAGTGGTACAAATAGTTGGAATGATCGTCGAGGTGAGAGGAACTGGACAAAGGTGCAGTTTTTATGAGCTTCAAGAATAACAAAAGGGGCATGAATGGACTGAATTGCACAATAAAAGGAGAGGGTTGTTCCAAAATCAGATGTAAAACCAGATCAACTTAGAAGAGGCACATTTTAATGTACGACATTTCAGTACTGCTGGGATCCAATGTTAAACGTGCTCATATAAGCACTATCATGTTGGATGAGTCTTGGAAAAATGCGTACCAGGACGTCAATGGACAAAACTATAAAGAATGGTCGGAATAGGGCAAAACAGAGTCTTGAAAAAGTGCCTTCCAGGACGCCAATGGACAAAACTATGAAGAATGGTTGGAATAGGGCAAAACGGACAATATATCAAGCGAGTTAATCAAATCATGAACATGTTACCTTTCATTTATCTTTCGAGTCCCTTCAACTACTTCTTCTTTCACGCCTTCAATTTTTTATTATGCACTCAATCTTTGACAAATTGTGTTATTGCCTGTGCTGTCTACCGTCTATAGTTGGAGGAAATTTTCACCGACTATATCACTAATTGATGAGTTGCAAATATGAATGTCACCAACATACATGTGAGTGACTTTAAAGTGATGTTTACATTTGTAGCTCACCTTACCAATTAGAAAGCTAGTTGGAGTAAATTCCTTATAAATCAAAATGGAGAAAAACATAAATATTTGTTTGCGGAATTAAAGAAATCCAACTTCATTCTTTTTGGCAAAATCCACATGTAAGATTCGAAATCACAAATGAGGAACCATACAATAACAGAAAGGTGCTGCATTTTTGTCCCGAAAGCGTGAGAAATAGTACTCAGTTTATGTAACTCTCTTAATACGTATGTATACAAAGAGAGTGGATGCAGTTACGCACATGTAGCTGTGCATGAGAGACGGTACTTTCTAAAAGAAGGTAAAAGTAACGGCTATATATTCCTACATCCCTAGTTGGTTCAATCATATTTCTGAAGGATGATGGATATCGCACAGCAGAAGACAATTGGAAGAAACGTCTCCCAACCGAGGAAACCATGACCTTGCATCTTATTCAAATCAACTTGCATTGTCACCTTTATTTAAAACGTTTCCAACAAAATATACAAAAACTTCATATCAGATGCAGATCTATGAAACCAACTGAGGTTATTTTTTCCCCTTCTTCTAACTTATTTCTCCAAGCCCTCGTTGATCAACGAGAAGTCTCCGAATAAATGCTTAACCACTGAATAGCTAAGTTTTGAATCGTGACTCTCCCAATGAATAAGAAAGGGAGGAACAAGAATAGAATCTAAAGAGCGCAGAGAGAGCCTCATTACCACTTTGAGGTTTGATAGTTGGTGACTCGATCTTTGAATGAAAATTCATACAATCTACACAACGGTCAATATTAACAATTAAACTTCCGTCCATCGACCAAATACAACTGACATAAAGGAAGGAGGGGAACAGTGGTTTTGGGGGACGTGGTAGCAAGATGTGTATTATTTCATGCATTACTTTTTAGTTGCTTTCGTTGTGATCGTGATAGTTCATTTCCTATCATTAAGCTGTTTGAAGAGGGTAGAAATTTGTCGGCACCGCGAAGGGCCACCACTTTAAAAGATGATCTCTAAATATTTAGACTATATAAAATAAGCTCCTGTGCAAGCTAGTTTAGAGGTTTGGCGGATATGCATATATCCATAAATATGCTCTGAATCATGAAAACCAATTTCGCATGAGCATGAAGTGCTGTGATTGCATTGTTTATAAATAGCGCATATATATACACACACACATATATGTCATCATGCGTACTGAGGATCTGAAAAGTTGCACTTAGGTCTGGTACTAAATCAAACTAGTTACATAGTCGTGCGGCCATATATTAATAAACAATGAATTTGGCATGTGTTTATTCTCCTTTTTCATTGTTCATTTCCTAATAATCCTCGTTCTATCAAGTTACATGCGATGGCCATTATAGCAAATATTCAAAGTAGTGATTCTATTAATTCAAGACTGGAGATTATATTGAACATTTTCATACAATTCATGGACTACATTAGACATGTACTAAAAGTTGAGGGACTGTATTAAACAAATTAAAAGTTTAAAGACCACATTGCACATTGAGCTAAAATTCAGAGACCACATTAAATAAATTAAAAGTTCATGGACCAAATTACATATTGGGTCAAAGTTTAGGATTATTTGTGTCATTTTCCCTTTAGAATGTGTTTTTCTTTATCTTCCGAGGTTAAGTTTCACCGGTAGTAATGAAACAACACCTTAGCACGGGCTGCTTTGTCTCATTTGCTTTTAGGCCTAAAAAAAGCCTGTAAGTTCCACATAACAAGCCCCGAAGGAATATAAGCCAGCCCAACGATTCTAATTGGGTCGACTTGCGATTTTACCAAGTCAACTCGCAATTTCATTTTCGGGCTCACCCAATTCGCGGGAAAAGTGCCATAAAAGTCATAAACCTTTTGTCTTTGTGCTGATTTAGTTCTAAATCTTTTTTTGGTGCCGATTTAGTCCTAAACCTTTTTACATTGTGCCAATTCAGTCATTTCCGACCAATTTTAGCCGGATTTTGTTAATTGGACGCCGGTCGACTGACATGGCCTGATTGGCGCTGACGTGAACAACTTTTAATAATATTTTAATCTTTTTGAATTTTTTTAAATTTTTTTTTCTTTTTTTCTTCTCCTCTTCTTCCTCTAGCCAGTCGTTGAACCTCAGCGACCGGCCAGAGGCAATGGCCAACGAGGTCGAGGTCAACCTCGCCGGCCACCTCGCTAGTGGTCGCGAGGGTGGCCTTGTGCTGGGAGGCAAGGCTTGCCCTCACCGGATCTGGCAAGGGTCAAGCCTCGCCCATGGCCGGCGAGGGAGAGCCCCGCTAGCTCGGCGCGAGCAGGCGGCTTGGGGGGCGGCAAGGAGGCCGGGGTGAGGGTACAAAAACTGCTACATCATCGCCTGCTGCCTCAGCCTTTGCTGCTGCTGCTACATCTTCCTCCGGCTTGAGCTACCGCGTTGGATTTAGGGCTCGAGGTCGAAGAAGAAGAATAAGAAGACGAAGAAGAAGAAGAAACGAAGAACGAAGAAAATCGCGAAGGACAAAAAGAAGAGAAAAAGAAGATGGAGAACAAGATGAAACCCTCGGAGGAGAGGGCGCATATGGAGATGAGATTACAAAGCGACGCGAAGAAAGAGAGGGAGGGAGAGAAACTCGACCCTCGCCAGATCCAGCGAGGGCGAGCCTTGCCACCCAGCGCTAGGCCACCCTTGCGGCCACTGGCGAGGTCGACCTCAACCTCGCCGGCTGTTGCCTCTGGTCGGTCGTCGAGGTCCGGCGACCGGCTGGAGGAAGAAGAGGAGAAGAAAAAAAGAAAAAGAAAATATTCAAAAATGTTAAAATATTATTAAAAGTTGTCTACGTTAACGCCGATCAGGCCACATCAGCTGGTTGGCGTCCAGTCAGCAAAATCCGGCCAAAATTGACGGGAAATGACTGAATTGGCACAACGTAAAAAGGTTTAAGACTAAATCGGCACCAAAAAAATGTTTAGGACTAAATCGGCACAAAGATAAATGGTTTAGGACTTTTTTGGCACTTTTCCCAATTAATTTACTACTAAAATACTAGGAATTTATGATGGTAAAATTTTCATTTTGTTTCTAAGTTACAACAAGTTAATTGACAGTACTAGTAAAGTATGTAAGCAACTTGTAATCTAGTAACGCAAATACACGTCCACTTGTAAAAATGAATGATTGTTCGTAATCTACAAGTGTATTTATGCCCGGTAAATCGATTTCTTCATTAGCATGTTACTTACAAATTAACATTATTACTCATAAGATTTAAATAATGCTAATAATTTACTAGGAATTTATAGTGATCAAATTGTTATTTTGTTTGGAAGTTACAACTGTTCAGCGACACTACTCGTAAACTCTTAAGCAATTCCTAATCTACTAGCGACAAAACACCCCATTTGTAAAAATGAATGACTATTCGTAATCTACATCAACCTAGTAAATCAGTTTATTCGGTTAGTACGTTATTGACAAATAAACGTTGGTACTCATTAAACCGAAAAAACATCAATAATCTATTCATAATTTATAGTGGTAAAATTATTATGTTGGTAACTTATTATTGAATAATGAAGGGAACCACATACAAATTATAAAAACAATCAGTTATCTACTAATAGGATTAAGATTATAAAATGGTTATTCCATTCATCACTTACTAACAATTAATCAATCGGACTGATGAGTTTTCAGTAGTTTGCTTACTAACAGATATTTCAAATTTGCTATCGGTTAGCCAAATTTAACGTCGAGGAAACTCCTAGAAAGCACAATGCAATGGCAATAGCAAAAACGAAACAACGAAATTGTGAGTTTGCAAAACTAAAGCCCACGAGTTGCATGACTCAAAGCAGAAGTGGATCGAAGGGCTGAGCAGGGAGATTAATAAAGGATGAGAGACGTGATGTGTAATTTAGGCATGGTTTAACCATCTCATTAACAAGAGATTTATGGAGTATCGGTATTTTGGAGAGAGCCTACTTGTTCTGGTCTCAAAAGTCATTTATTGATTACCTTTATGATTAATCTGCAAAATTGGCGTTGCATTAAAAAAAAAAAAAAAAAACTAAAAGGCAAGAAAGATGTATACATCCCTCTAAGCGTTATCTCTACGGCAGAATAAAATAAAAAATTAATGAAAGTCAAATTGATTTTCCACAACAGGCAAATGAAAATGATTACCGAAGGAGCACGCCATTGTTAGCGTAAAGTACCCACGAGAAAATTATCTGTGGGAAATTGGAACGTGTAAAAGATAAGAGAAGTGTGCGAATAGTGTGAAATGCTCCCAGTAAATCCATCAATTATGCAAAGATGGTTCCCCTGCCCTGGACCATTGTGCGATACTTACGCAGTTTTTACTTTGTGCTCTTTCAGCAAAGACAATAAATTCTGCAGATTTTTTTTTTTTTTTTTTTTTTTTTTTGAGGATAGTCATAAGTTTCTGCTAAAAGTTTAGGAAATTTGCAATTAGCAATTAATTCATATATATAATTTCATATTAATATCTGTCGAATGTGATTTCTCGAAACTGATATTAAATAAAAAATAATGGTTATTACACTTTATCCATTTTCGATGCACTTTCAAGACTCGCGAGAAAAAAAAGGTATCGGTGCTTTTTCTTTCGTTTCTTGCCCGTTTGGAGTCTCAGAAATACAGCTTTCTCATGGTCATATTCTACTAGTGAAGATGACCAAGGAACAATGGATTGGATAAAGTACAAATGGGTCATAAATAATGTGCACATTTCTGGCAAATCGAAGTGATTTGGTAACATATTGATGTCATCTACCTTCCATAGATAGCTTTTTCGTCAATGAGATGCAGCTCCAAATGTGTATTTCTTTCATTAATGATGTCATAATGCCCTTTGCTAGTAAACAAATCTCTAGACAATCTGTATTCTACCCTGAAATTCTTCAGGATCCATAACCATGTACAAATTGCTACTCACAGCCCTTGTTTTATAAAAGCTACTAAATTAGTGATACGATTTGTACGGATCACTTAGCCAATGAGTTTTTTCTTAAGTTATACCAAAAATAGATTCACGTAAAAGATAACAAGGTGACGGAACCATTTGAAAATTGTAGGTCAATCTGTAACAATGTTGCGATCCACAATGGCCACATGTTCTTTATTTTGCATGAATTTCACATACCATTTCACATCAAAAGGGGCAAACTGACTTTGAGTCCACCATCGTTGCCCCGGGTTTAGGTTTGGGAACAACTTTCTTCCCCGTAAAACAACTAAAAATTGGTTTCCAAAGTTTTCAAAAAGTCAAGGCTAAAGGCTAAAAATAAGAGAACACTTTCCAGTGGATTCAAATAAAACAATTTTTCTGAGAATACCAAACACATCAATTTTGGAAAGTGAACATGGAAAATCGACAATATCATCTTGATTTACGCAGTAATTTCTCCTTGTAAAGTGAACATGTTCTTTATTTTGCATGAATTTCACATACCATTTCACATCAAAAGGGGCAGACTGACTTTGAGTCCACCATCTTTGCCCCGGGTTTAGGTTTGGGAACAACTTTCTTCTGCGTAAAACAGCTAAAAACTTGTTTCCAAAGTTTTCAAAAAGTCAAGGCTAAAAGCTAAAAATAAGAGAACACTTTCCGGTGGATTCAAATAAAACAATTTTTCTGAGAATACCAAACACATCAATTTTGGAAAGTGAACATGGAAAATCGACAATATCATCTTGATTTACGCAGTAATTTCTCCTTGTAAAGTGAACATGTTTTTTATTTTGCATGAATTTCACATACCATTTCACATCAAAAGGGGCAGACTCACTTTGAGTCCATCATCGTTGCCCTGGTTTAGCTTTAGGAACAACTTTCTTCCCCGTAAAACAACTAAAAACTTGTTTCCAAAGTTTTCAAAAAGTCAAGGCTAAAGGCTAAAAATAAGAGAACACTTTCCAGTGGATTCAAATAAAACAATTTTTCTGAGAATACCAAACACATCAATTTTGGAAAGTGAACATGGAAAATCGACAATATCATCTTGATTTACGCAGTAATTTCCCCTTGTAAAGTGAACATGTTTTTATTTTGCATGAATTTCACATACCATTTCACATCAAAAGGGGCAGACTGACTTTGAGTCCACCATCATTGCCCCGGGTTTAGGTTTGGGAACAACTTTCTTCCCCGTAAAACAGCTAAAAACTTGTTTCAAAAGTTTTCAAAAAGTCAAGGCTAAAGGCTAAAAATAAGAGAACACTTTCCAGTGGATTCAAATAAAACAATTTTTTTTAGAATACCAAACACATCAACTTTGGAAAGTAAACATGGAAAATCGACAATATCATCCTGATTTATGCAGTAATTTCTCCTTGTAAAGTGAACATGTTCTTTATTTTGCATGAATTTCACATACCATTTCAAATCAAAAGGGGCAGACTGACTTTGAGTCCACCATCTTTGCCCCGAGTTTAGGTTTGGGAACAACTTTCTTCCTCGTAAAACAGCTAAAATCTTGTTTCCAAAGTTTTCAAAAAGTCAAGGCTAAAGGCTAAAAATAAGAGAACACTTTCCAATGGATTCAAATAAAACAATTTTTTTGAGAATACCAAAAACATCAATTTTGGAAAGTGAACATGGAAAATCGACAATATCATCTTGATTTACACAGTAATTTCTCCTTGTAAAGTGAACATGTTCTTTATTTTGCATGAATTCCACATACCATTTCACATCAAAAGGGGCAGACCGACTTTGAGTCCACCATCTTTGCCCCGGGTTTAGGTTTGGGAACAACTTTGTTCCTCGTAAAACAGCTAAAAACTTGTTTCCAAAGTTTTCAAAAAGTCAAGGCTAAAGGCTAAAAATAAGAGAACACTTTCCAATGGATTCAAATAAAACAATTTTTCTAAGAATACCAAACACATCAATTTTGGAAAGTGAACATGGAAAATCGACAATATCATCTTGATTTACGCAGTAATTTCTCCTCGTAAAGTGAACATGTTCTATATTTTGCATGAATTCCACATACCATTTCACATCAAAATGAACAAACTAACTTTGAGTCCACCATCGTTGCCCCGGGTTTAGGTTTGGGAACAACTTTCTTCCCCATAAAACAACTAAAAACTTGTTTCCAAAGTTTTCAAAAAGTCAAGGCTAAAGGCTAAAAATAAGAGAACACTTTCCAGTGGGTTCAAATAAAACAATTTTTCTGAGAATACCAAACACATCAATTTTGGAAAGTGAACATGGAAAATCGACAATATCATCTTGATTTACGCAGTAATTTCTCCTTGTAAAGTGAACATGTTCTTTATTTTGCATGAATTTCACGTACCATTTCACATCAAAAGGGGCAGACCGACTTTGAGTCCACCACTTTGCCCCGGGTTTAGGTTTGGGAACAACTTTCTTCCTCGTAAAACAGCTAAAAACTTGTTTCCAAAGTTATCAAAAAGTCAAGGCTAAAGGCTAAAAATAAGAGAACACTTTCCAATGGATTCAAATAAAACAATTTTTCTGAGAATACCAAACACATCAATTTTGGAAAGTGAACATGGAAAATCGACAATATCATCTTGATTTACGCTATAGTTTCTCCTTATAAAGTGAACATGTTCTTTATTTTGCATGAATTCCACATACCATTTCACATCAAAATGGGCAAACTAACTTTGAGTCCACCATTGTTTCCCCGGGTTTAGGTTTGGGAACAACTTTCTTCCCCATAAAACAACTAAAAACTTGTTTCCAAAGTTTTCAAAAAGTAGAGGCTAAAGGCTAAAAATAAGAGAACACTTTCCAGTTGATTCAAATAAAACAATTTTTTTAAGAATACCAAACACATCAATTTTGGAAAGTGAAAATGGAAAATCGACAATATCATCTTGATTTACACAGTAATTTCTCCTGGTAAAGTGAACATGGTCTTTATTTTGCATGAATTTCACATACCATTTCACATCAAAAGGGGCAGACTGACTTTGAGTCCACCATCGTTGCCCCGGGTTTAGGTTTGGGAACAACTTTCTTCCCCGTAAAACAGCTAAAAACTTGTTTCCAAAGTTTTCAAAATGTCAAGGCTAAAAGCTAAAAATAAGAGAACACTTTCCAGTGGATTCAAATAAAACAATATTTCTGAGAATACCAAACACATCAATTTTGGAAAGTGAACATGGAAAATCAACAATATCATCTTGATTTACGCAGTAATTTCTCCTTGTAAAGTGAACATGTTTTGCATGAATTTCACATATCATTTCACATCAAAAGGGGAAGACTCACTTTGAGTCCATCATCGTTGCCCCGGTTTAGGTTTAGGAACAACTTTCTTCCCCGTAAAACAACTAAAAACTTGTTTCCAAAGTTTTCAAAAAGTCAAGGCTAAAGGCTAAAAATAAGAGAACACTTTCTAGTGGATTCAAATAAAACAATTTTTCTGAGAATACCAAACACATCAATTTTGGAAAGTGAAAATGGAAAATCGACAATATCATCTTGATTTACGCAGTAATTTCTCCTCGTAAAGTGAACATGTTCTTTATTTTGCATGAATTCCACATACCATTTCACATCAAAATGAGCAAACTAACTTTGAGTCCACCATCGTTGCCCCGGGTTTAGGTTTGGGAACAACTTTCTTCCCCATAAAACAACTAAAAACTTGTTTCCAAAGTTTTCAAAAAGTCAAGGCTAAAGGCTAAAAATAAGAGAACACTTTCCAGTGGATTCAAATAAACAATTTTTCTGAGAATACCAAACACATCAATTTTGAAAAGTGAACATGGAAAATCGACAATATCATCTTGATTTACGCAGTAATTTCTCCTTGTAAAGTGAACATGTTCTTTATTTTGCATGAATTTCACATACCATTTCACATCAAAAGGGGCAGACCGACTTTGAGTCCACCATCTTTGCCCCGGGTTTAGGTTTGGGAACAACTTTCTTCCTCGTAAAACAGCTAAAAACTTGTTTCCAAAGTTATCAAAAAGTCAAGGCTAAAGGCTAAAAATAAGAGAACACTTTCCACTGGATTCAAATAAAACAATTTTTCTGAGAATACCAAACACATCAATTTTGGAAAGTGAACATGGAAAATTGACAATATCATCTTGATTTACGCTATAGTTTCTCCTTGTAAAGTGAACATGTTTTTTATTTTGCATGAATTCCACATACTATTTCACATCAAAATGGGCAAACTAACTTTGAGTCCACCATCGTTGCCCCGGGTTTAGGTTTGGGAACAACTTTCTTCCCCATAAAACAACTAAAAACTTGTTTCCAAAGTTTTCAAAAAGTAGAGGCTAAAGGCTAAAAATAAGAGAACACTTTCCAGTGGATTCAAATAAAACAATTTTTCTGAGAATACCAAACACATCAATTTTGGAAAGTGAACATGGAAAATCGACAATATCATCTTGATTTACGCAGTAATTTCTCCTGGTAAAGTGAACATGGTCTTTATTTTGCATGAATTTCACATACCATTTCACATCAAAAGGGGCAGACTGACTTTGAGTCCACCATCTTTGCTCCGGGTTTAGGTTTGGGAACAACTTTCTTCCCCGTAAAATAGCTAAAAACTTGTTTCAAAAGTTTTCAAAAAGTCAAGGCTAAAGGCTAAAAATAAGAGAATACTTTCCAGTGGATTCAAATAGAACAATTTTTTTTAGAATACCAAACACATCAACTTTGGAAAGTGAACATGGAAAATCGACAATATCATCTTGATTTACGCAGTAATTTCCCCTTGTAAAGTGAACATGTTCTTTATTTTGCATGAATTTCACATACCATGTCACATCAAAAGGGGCAGACTGACTTTGAGTCCACCATCTTTGCCCCGGGTTTAGGTTTGGGAACAACTTTCTTCCCCGTAAAACAACTAAAAACTTGTTTCCAAAGTTTTCAAAAAGTCAAGGCTAAAGGCTAAAAATAAGAGAACACTTTCCAGTGGATTCAAATAAAACAATTTTTCTGAGAATACCAAACACAGCAATTTTGGAAAGTGAACATGGAAAATCAACAATATCATCTTGATTTACGCTGTAGTTTCTCCTTGTAATATTTGAACTATTTTGATGCAATGGAAGGTTTGTTTCAGCAAAAAAAAAAAAAAAAAAAAAGAACCTATTAACTAATGAAGAGGACCACTTATCGAATTTAAGAACAAGTGGTAATTTACCCTTAGGATTTAGGATTGTAAAATTATTATTTCATTCATCACTCACTAATAGTTGACTGGACTGATAAGTTCCCAATAAGTAAAAAATTACAGGCGATATCTCAAATTTGCCATCAATTATTCAAAATTTCCATACACAAAATGAATTTCAATTTTTGGCAAATGAAATGTTAGAAATCTACTAGTTCCAACTTATCTTAGCACTTTATGTTCTTTCCATCTGAATAACATCGAAGTATACATACCCACCCGTGGGCAGCGCAGTTGGTTGAGATCTCTCCTCCAGCAAAGGAGGTCAAGGGTTCGAAACCCTGCATTGTTAGCAATTAAAGCGGGGGCCCCGGTGGTGGGTTGCTAGGCCAGTTTCCCCCGAGGTATAGTCGTTGTTAGGCCTCCACCACGGAGGCCCATGAGACCCCAAATTGGCGTAAGCCAACAAGGGCAGGCTTCGGCGGATCTTCAGTCACCAAAAAAAAAAAAAAAAAAACATCGAAGTATACATTTTCATTGTAGCTTTATTTACGCATACTGAGTGAATGCTTCAACCCGGATTACTGGGAATGCAATAGATCAGATAGCCCTGCTGATTTAATTCAAGAACAGTATAAAATAAAAAATAAAAAATAATGTTATTTTGGTTGAGAAATCATTTGAACCTTAACGGATGGTAAATGTGTCACGTATGTATAAGCTTAGAGTTTTTTATATTATAAAAAAAGAAGTTTAGAGTAAATGTGTCACAGTAGACATATTTTGATATTTTCGATGTCACAAAAAAAAATTATGGGTCAATGTGTCACAGGTGGGCATAATTTAGGATTTTTATGATTTTTGTTTAACCATAGAATTTTCTGAACTAATTGCTTTAAGGCCACAACAAAAAATCCTTTTTTTTTTTAAAGCAAAAGGGCACGGGAGTACTTTCCCACACCTACCCATCGGATCCATCCGCATCGAGAGAGTTTTACTCGGGAGCAATTATTTGGAAGTGCGACTTCCCGCACCCGCCGAGCAGATGCATTCGATTTTCATGATTTTTCGGTCAACATCTAATTCCAGATTTCTGGGTCATGGATGCTTCCCGTGCTTTGCACGGTCTACTCCTTGTGGAATCAGAGCACATTGCGGCAGACAGAAACTAGCGGCCAACAAATCTCTGGAAGAAAAAGTTCCGTTTGTCCGCGGGATTAGAGCATTCAACTTGCGAGACCCGTCAAGTACCAAAACACACGCACACGCACTAATGCCTCTTTTTCATGGAAAAATAATGACAGTCCCTCATTCAACGACCAGGGCGCAGTAACGTCCTAACGTCGAGCTTCTCAAACATTCAGTAGGGTGGGGAATGTTATATGTAGACATATATTATACACATTTACTTGTAATATCTATTCTCCCTATTTTTCTGTTTTATTTTATTCTTGTATGTTCTAAAGAAGGAGGGAAAAAAAAAGCGTTGGTCAAAGTGAGGAGTACTATCCGATTGGTCGACTTTTCTATTTTGTCTGTGCAGTGGACTAAAATGTCTTGAAATTCCTATTATTGAGAGAAAATTTGTTCATTTAATCCATTTGATGAACTTGATTATCATGATTTGGTCTTCATCATAAATTTGATAATGACCATTACCTTTATTTCTAAGTTATTTGTGTTGGCGATGCATGTTTCACTTAAAACTAGATTTCTGCCAATGAAAGTCATTCCCGCTTGGTGAGATGATGCAATAACATAATTTGCTCTCCCAAGTGGACGATTTAGGTAATGTAGGACTCGATTTGCATCGTACATGAAAGTATCCAGAAAAACTCACGTAGTAGTCTTTTTCCCTAGACATACATTGTCGCGGGATGTGCCAGCATAATGTCTACTCTTATTAATAGATAATTGAACTATTTAACTAGCATAAAAGATAGAAAAGGATAAATGTATCGTTCAGATAACTTTAAGAGACATATACTGGCTTGCCTGTAAGCCTTTTCTTTTCAAAAAATCCGGATATACAGTACAGCTGTCTAGATGACAGCATCATTCCCAGCACAGCTTTGTTCTTCACGGTCTAAACTATTCATAGTCTACATCAGAACTCGATTCACCAACCTCACAACACATTAGAGAAGCAGTTGTCCCACGTTTGCATCGGAGATGAAGACCTTCTACCACGTCTCTCTAGCGCCCGGAGGACGAAGACATTGACATTGAATTCGAGTCAACTAAAGGTCCCCATATGCCACAGTGATTCCAAGCCACTTTGGTTCATCGGATGGCTTCACTATTTTTCCAAGCCACTTCGGTTCTGCATGATGATTTTATTACTTCCATGGCTCCATCTTCGCATTACCAGACAATTGAGTTTATCTAGATATGAAAAAAAAAAAAATTGCGTAAAGTCAGGTGCTTGTCAATGCATAAGTGGTTCAGTTTGGCATGATTTGCAGGATGTACTACAAAAACTTACGGCTTTAGTATATCACCTATCCTCAATTCCTCACAAGCCAGCTGCGGAAAGTCTGTCCCTAATCGAACATAGTTCAGCTGCTATATCTGTGATGCTCATTCGCTCTCTTGGGACTCCAACTGAGCAGGCGATCCCAATTTTGTAGATCATTAGCAAACAATTTTGGATTGTACTCTTTCTGCTTTGGCCTGCATTGCTCTCTACTTCTTGAACTAGAATGGGATCGGTAATCTCTAGGACTCGTTTAGGCAAAGCTTCCTCAACAAAATTATGAAGGTTTGAATTTTCTTTGAATATCTCAATTGTTGGACTAATTCCTGTGAACATCTCTAGCATGAGGATGCCATAACTATAGACATCCCCTTCAGTAGAAACCCCACTTCCTGTTCCATATTCTGCACTTATCAAGAACCACAAATGGTTGAGTTATGAGAAAATAGCATGTACACAATCTCATTTTGAAATCCAAAGTTTTGTGAAAAGATGCATCAGCAATTTTGTGATAAACAAATTCTTCATTTGAGAGAGTTAGGGACACAAGGGGACATACCTGGAGCAATATAACCAATTGTTCCTCTCAAATCAGCCGAGCTTATATTTGTGTTCGTGTAAGAAGTAGCTTCGAGGACAAACTTTGCCAATCCAAAGTCACCGACATGTCCAACCATCTCAGTGTCTAAAAGCACATTGCTTGGCTTTAGATCACAATGAACTATGGTGTTGTGGCATTGGTTATGAAGATATTCCATTGCAAAAGCAATGTCGATGGTAATCTTTAACCTTTGGATGAGATTCAAAATTTTTGAGGGCCCATCTACATCAGCTGGTATTGGACATGGGTGCAACCACTCTTTGAGGCTACCATTGACCATGAACTCATAGACTAAAGCCTTAAAGTCATTTCCGTTATAATCAATACCTGAGCATATGGTTAGTATCTTCAAAAGATTTCGGTGTTTGATACACTTTAAGGCCTCACACTCGGTTTTGAAGCTCTTGAGAGCACCGTGGTGCGTTAAATTAAGCACCTTCACGGCAACATTAGTCCCATTCTCTTGGAGTATTCCCTTGTAAACGGATCCAAAACTACCAATACCGATCAAATTAGTTGAAGAAAAACCATCAGTTGCTTTGAGAAGAGTTCCATAAGATAAGTTTTGCCAGCTCTCAGCTATGGAACTTGAAGTTGGTTCTTGTGCTTTCTTCTTATTCAGCCAACATACATACACAAAAATGAGAACAAGAACCACCCCAAGAAGCCCAAAAATAATAGAGAGCAAGAGTTTCAATTTATGAACTACTCCTTTGCTCTTGGAGTGTCTGGAGACGCATTTAGGTAGCCGAAATTTTGGGATTCCTCCACATATCTTGTTGTTTCCAGCAATGAAAGTGGCACTCGCATTCTAGAAGACTCCTTCGGTTGGTAACATGCCTTCAAAATTGTTATAGGATAAATTTAGAAATTCCAAGAAATCAAATGCCGCTAAGAACTTCGGAATCTCACCCGAGAGATTGTTATTCGAAAGATCCAATTCCTCAATACTTCTTAATGAGCTAATTGATTGAGGAATGGATCCTTGGAAGTGGTTATCCTTCATTACTAATACTACCAATGCATTACAATCACCTAGAGTGCTTGGAATTTCACCACTGAACATATTGCCCAAGATGTTCAAAGTATCTAAATGGTCAATTTGCCCCACTTCCACCGGAAGAGCCCCGCTCAAATGGTTGTTAGACAAGTCTAAATAAATGAGAGATTTAACTACTGGGAATATGGAACCACTGAGATTGTTGTTAGAAAGATCGAGCTTCATTAGACTATAGTTATCTAGATGTGAAGGTATGTGTCCGTGAAACTTATTAAAGGGAAGTTGTAATTTAAGCAATCGCTTCATCTTCTGCAAAAAGGATGGAATTACCCCAGATAGATTGTTATAGGAGAGACTCAGCATTTCTAGATTTTGAAGATTTCCCAAATCAATTGGGATAGCACCTGAAAAAACTGTTCTCTTCCATTGTCAAGCTCTCTAAGTTCACAAGATTGCTAATTTCTCTAGGAATCTCACCAATGATAAGATTTCCTCCCAAAAATAATTGTTTGATAGCAATGGAGAAATTACCAATGCATCTTGGCAACAGCCCACCGAGTCTATTAGCAGCAACACTTAAGAAGGCGAAGCTAGTGATATTGGTTAATAAGCAAAGGAATTTCAAGTCACCAGATCCCCCACTTCCGAGGTGATTAAGTTGAATGTTCAACTTTTGAAAGATATGCAAACTTTCAAAAGATGGCACTTTCCCTGAGAATTTGTTGCTTGCAAGTTGAAGTATCGTTAGCTTTGTAGCATTATTAGGTATCCACGGGGGGACTGAGCCAACAAATTGGTTTGAGGCGATGCTGAAATATTGTAAGTTGGGGAGACAAAGCCTATTGTAGTGGGAAGACTTCCATGTATCTGATTAAATCCTACCTCAAATATTTCCAAGGAAGATAAATTGAAGAGGGAAGGTGGAACAGTACCAGACAACCTGTTTAGTACCAAACCAAGTGCCGATAGTTTGGTCAGTTGGCCTAGAGCTCGAGGAAGACTCCCACTTAAGTAATTCTTGCCAAGATAAACCTCCTCCAATGATGATAAGTTGCCAATTGAAGAAGGGATACTTCCTCTTAGATTATTTGTTGATCCATAAAGAAAGCGAAGCTTCGCCATAGAACCTATTTCTGGAGGCACTTCTCCACTCAATTAGTTTCTAGACAATCTGACATAGAGGAGGTCGAGGCAACCAGATATGTTCTTGGGGATTTCACCCTTGAGAGAATTATTGGCTAGCGACAAGTTGCGTAACCGGTGCAACCGCCCGATTCGCAGAGGAATTTCATGGTAAAAGCTATTATTATAGAGCCACAATACCCTTAAGAAGCTAAGGTTCCCGATATGAGGGGAGATAGACCCTGAGAGTTTCTGGGAATATAGGTCCAACACAGTGACTTTGTTGGGGTGCCGACGACTGCATGTGACGCCATACCGTTGGCAAAGGTTGACAGTATTATTCCAGGAACTAAGCACCCCAAAGGGGTCCTCAGTTATCCCAGCCTTGAATGCAAGCAATGCAGATTTGTCGGTTTCATTTGATGATGAGGAGACTCGTACAAAGCATGATGCAATAGCAATCGCAAAAATGAAGCTATGAAATTGTAAGTTTGCAGAACTAAAGCCCAAGATCTGCATAACTCAAAGCAGAAGTGTGCTGAAGTGATGTAGTGGGAGATTAAGAAGGGATGAGAGATGGGATGTGTAATTTAGCTGTGGTTTAGCCACCACGTTGAGAAGAGATATATAGTTGGGGAGGATCTAGGAGAGAGCCTCCTCTTTTGGTCTCACACAAGCCATTTATCTGCATCAACTTGGCATAAGTGAGTGAACAAGTTGGCTGCTAAAAAACAAGAAAGATGTGATATTCCTCCTAGCGGTCTCTCTACGGCAGAATTAAAATAAAACATTAATGAAGACAGACATCGGCTGAAATCGACTTTCCACAACAAGCAAATGAGAATTAATAGGAAAAGAGCATGCCGTGATTTGCATAAAATAGACAGATTAGTAGCAGATTGACTTGAGTAATCAGTGGCGGATTGACTTGAGTCATCTCCTGCTGCCTTATGTTTCCTTTTGCAAGTAATTTCTGAGAATTTTTACCAAGCACCTAGCTTTTGGAAATTGTTCTCCACGTAGGCACCGGATGCTCACGGAGAATATCTACAACTGCCCGTTCGAATTGGTCGTCATAAATTCTTCCGAGAGAAAAAATAATATCGACGCATCTCTAGCTATGTTAAGGAATTAAGAGTAATTTCCATCCACAAACTAGCTTTTGTAATGCAAAAGAACGGAGAAAACGAAGTATTTTCTCTCGCTCTACCTTCTTCCACCAACCAATGAACTCTGGTTTGAAGAAGACGAAAAGTAAAAGTGAATAGATGAGGAGGCCCGGTTGAGGAGACCGTTTGCGATTTACATAATCAAGATTCTCTAAGCTTACATCGCGCTAAGTAGTGAGCAGATGTCAAAACGCGCTCAAAACAATGGAAACTACATGAGCACGAGAATAAGGAACAAATCGACAAGAAGGGTACAACTTTCTAAAGCTTGCTCACCATAACTCCCGTTCATAAAAAATAAGGAGAGTTTAGCTAGATTCGCCGACATTAACTAATACACGGACCTCAATAAGAGGCCCTCAACAGCCAGCCTTCCTAACCAACTCGTACAATTTATACCATCAACGTGAAGCCCCCCTAAATCCTTTCCAGGAACATTTCTCTTCATCAATCCTGCGGATCCCGATTCAAAACAATGGATGACTCCAATTCATCACTGCACCTACCTACAATCGCCTGCCACGCATGGGCGAATGACCATCCCGATCACTGGTAATATCATCATCCAGTCCGTTCCCCTCCACCCACAGACCGTTGTTGTTCACACTCACTTCAGAGCTGGCATTGCTGCTTGTCGCAAGTGGAGAGTCTGACACGCTAACTGTCCTACTTCTTGTAGGCCCAGATCTCACGCTATACATGGATGAAGCAGGTATATTCGTCATCAATGGTCGCAAATTCCCGGGAATGGTCCGCCTTATGTCCCGGATTGAGTTTAAGTACAATCACATCAAATTAAGGGCGAAAACCTTATCTTCAACTTTCAGTCAACATGCGTCTGTATTTCAACATTCATTGATTGGCTTCCACTTACTTTCTACACCCCTCCATTGGTCATTTACAATGACAAGGGTCTTCTTCATGCCCCGTTTTCCTTTGGGCTTAGTAGGTACCGGGAGCAACAACTCGTTTGTCCTTATACATTGATCAGTGGTTGCTAGAAACAGTAGTATTAGCTGATAAAATTAGTTTATTGAGTGCATTAGGCATTTAAACAAGTGAGACAAATTTAAACAATAACAAAAGTTCATCCTAAAGACGAGTTCACCAACTTCGTAAATCAATTCTGTTTCTCACATTACTCTTAACTTATTATTTGAACAAGCACTGCACATTATCATAACTATTCACTTTTGATCTAGGGAAGAACACTACTCATATTAAATGTGGTGTTTGTCTCTTGTTATTTCCCACATGTTAATCTCCTCTTTGTTCAGCATGGTTTAAGGAGTGTCATTGGAAAGCTCTTCGCTTTTTTGTCTTTTCCCATTACATAGAGAATATGTAAGACTATTAGTGAGATCTAAATCCTGTTAGTAAATTTATGCATCATGCAATTTGTTGTTCAGATACTTTCATGTAACTTGCGAACAGCGTTAGCGACTCACCACCCTCATCTAATTGTAACTTATTAAATTTTTTAGAGAAAATTCTAAATAAGGACCTGAAGTGGTTGAATCAATTCTAAATAAGGACCTAAGCTTGCTGGTCAGCCAAATATTCGCCGGCTATCAAGCATGTGACATTTCCGACGACCGGAGTTTGGACAATTTTGTCCAAAAAAATCTAGGGAAAATTAACAAATCCTAAAACGGAAACAAAAAAAAAAAAAAAAAAAAAAAAAACCTATGTTTTCTACGATCTCCCCGTTCCTTGTACCCATCCTCTACAAAGTCAAAGACCGAAGTTCTCCCCATTCCTTGTACCCATCCTCTGCAAAGTCGAAGACCCAAATTCTCAGCTAGTTAAGGCACGAATTCAAAAACAAGAAGAAAACCATATACTTCTTTCTTTGTTTGCGAAGATCCAAATTCTCCGCTGGTCGAGCAAGGCGAGGAGCAACGAGAATCGAGTTGCGACGATGACCGGGCAGCAATATGGTTGAGGAGCAGTGGGGGAAGAAGAAAGAAGAAAACGTAAACATCTAAATGAATAACCTAAACTTAATTAATTTACAATTTTCCCTTTTTTTCCAATCACAAATTTCTGACGAAATTGCCCTTATTTTAATCACTGGAAAATGTCTGCCGGCGAGCTAAGGTCCTTAATAGAGATTAACTTGATTACTTGGTCTTTATTTGACATAAAATTCACTTCGAGTCCTTATTTGAAACAATGGGTCCACTTCGGGTCCTTATTTGACACAAAATTCACTTTTGGTCCTTATTTGAGAAAATAGATTCACTCCGAGTCCTTATTTAAAATTTCCCCAATTTTTTATATACATTTACCACTCAAACATAAATTTTGGCAGTATAAATAATAAATCACCGCTGAAATTCATTAACACATAAAGCAAACATATGTCCGCTTGTGACTTTGCATCTATATAATTTAACTTAATCTAAGCGCCATATCACTTCTCTAAATTATATAACAACTATCGTTTTAGTGGACTTAATATTCAAACATATTTTCATCACCACATAACATGACATGACATTCTCTTTAAATTTTGACGAGCGCCACAGTCAAAATCCACCATTGGACCCATTACTTGACTTTCTTTGAATGATAAAAGAGATGAAAATCGCCATAACAAAAAAGTTTCTCCCTAATTAAATGCAGCTGAATTGCCACTTTCCTGATGCCCTTCAAGCAGAAGTTAGTTGGTTTTTAAGGAGATATGACGAGTCCTAATTCAGCGGTTGAGAAATCTGATGCAGAGGAGATTTTTAGAGAAATTATGGATTTCTGGAATGGCTTTCTGAGGTGTGAAATTCATTCATCCAAGCCTTCATCTGAACGGTTACTTTGAAATTTCCAAAGAGATTGAAGTTGCTATGACGTCACCAAGATTATCTTACATTTGTGTGGTCATAAAAACTTGTCGAGCTGAAATGACAGAAGACATCGCTGCTCTACTTTCCAAAAACTTCCAGGATGACTTGGGGCTTGGCTATGGTCCCTCGGGGGGGCCGATTATTACGGGGGATTGGTCCCTGAGGGACTATAGCTGGGGCCGGATGACTTGACCTGCTTTTGTTTCCTTGCTTCTTTTTCTTATCGGTATCATTTTTACATGTTTTTTTATTGACTGGTATGCATGCGAAACAATAGTCGAGTCACTATTGCGTTCCGTCGCAATCTTTTGCTGAAGGCCAGATTGGAATTTTCAGCTCATAGAAATGGAGAACGCCGGCAGTCCACGTTGGGTGGAAAACTCCAAGAATGTGAGCGCCCAGTCTGTGCTATGCATTCCATACCGTGTTGGATGCCAATATTGTGCGTTTTCCATGTCTTCTAGGTCAGGTACATGGCCAGTCATTGGTGAAATTCAGCTCTGTTGATTTCCATAACCTCTTATCCACCACTCTACAGAAAGAAGTTTAAGCTGTATAAGTGGTAATTAAGCTAATAATTTCTTCCTAATGTAATCTCGTAAGATAGGCATCTTGATTTGGTTCAATTCAGGATATGACAGTACTCTCTTGAAATTGGGTTATCTTGTACAATTTTCATAAGTTGGCCCCTGGTACTGATAGCTTCTTTAGCTGATGATTCTCCCCACGACCACGCCCCAGAAGTGCTCTTGAACTTTTCACTCTTTTAATCTTCTGATCGAGCAAAATAACAAAAATTAGGGGGAAAAAAAGAGACTGTCCACCTTGAGTTTGCAATAGATTATGCTAACAACATTAAGAACTTCTACTAGTGATAATGTTTAGCTTCTTGCAGCTATTGCAGAAGAAATTTATTTAAATAGAAGTACAGATTTCCAAGTCTTCTGAAGTCTGAAGTCATCCATCTGCATCATCTAGGCTGAATTGGTTGTAAATCTAACAGAATGATTGGAAGTATGGGACATGGCTCAAAATTTTCTCACATTGTTGTGGTCATATGGAAGTATTGAGATCTTTGTCCCATTACTAAGTTTAGAAATACTAACCCAGACATCGATCTTTGCATGAGAGGAAGGAACTACCATATGATTTCTACTTTTTTTGGCAAATGAACATTCTCATAAAGTGGGGATCTTACTTCATCATGTAATACAATCAAGTTACTCTTCATAAAAACAAACTGTCGGTGCATTCGTTTCGTGGAAAAAGAATGATTTGAAAAACATTTTCCAAAAACCGATCACTCATATCATTTAGAAAAATAAATGAATTTTTTTATCACCCACTAAAATAATTAGGCATAAATTGTTATAGATGATTAAAATGTTTTTTTGTTGACAAATTTTTATAAACGATATAAACATTATTTTTCGGAAAATATTTTCCAAATTACTCATTTTTCGCGAAACGAATGCATTCTGATCGTTGAAAAAATTTTCCATTAATTTATTTTTCTAAACGATATAGATGATCATTTTCAGAAAATATTTTTCGAATCACTCATTTTCCGCAAAATGAACGCATCTAAAATTTATTTGGTTTGTCCTAACATAAATATGAATATATGTCAATAGTTCAATAGTGTCAGAAAATGAGCGGCTTTGAATAAGATTGGTTAGCAATATAGTTCCTAGTAATTTGAGTAATAAGTTGTTTGTCTTTGGCTCTACGAAAAAGATAGTAAATAAGATAGGTTATGAAATGATTTACCATCGTGTGATAAGACTTTGTTTTCGTTTTCTATCTTTATTTTTTTCTGAGGGGTCGGACGATGAAGGAGCCCCTCAGCTTCTCCTCATCTTTCGCCGTCTCTAGTGATGCAGGGCCAAGAGGCCCTCTGCCGGTACTTTTACTGAAACCATGTTTCCGATCCTCAACGCAAAAGGAGGAGAAAATTACTCCTCAAATCCTCTTTCATCGCATATGATTTACATTCCAATGAAAAATCAATTGAGCTCCCCAGTCTCTGGCTTAAGATCAGTGAACAACGATTAGCGGCGATGTCAATAAATGTGTAGAAAAAGAGATTAAAATCTTTCACATCAACAGGAAGAAAGAAAAGAAGTTTCTTTCATACGATACGATGATGGCAATAGCTGATCATGGCATTCAGGATTATCATGTAAAGATACAATACATAGTAACTTTGTCTTGCGATGAATCTGAGTTCCTATTCTCTTAAGTGGGTCCGTTTTTTTTTTTCTTTTTTTCTTTTTCCTAAAGGAAGCTAGACTCTGAGGTTGCTACCTTATCATCACTATTTGTAAAGCGAGATAGTAATGAAGAACCTAAGAAGATAATCCCTCTCCCGTAGCCCCCACTACAATTCCGGGTTTTGATTATTCCCACAAGAAGCTTCCCAGATATCAAAACAACTTCCATGGCTGTTGATCGCAGAACCGAGGACCTTGTTTAATTGACTGGAACATCAAAGGTTGATGCTATTGTTTTGGAGTGTGCAGAGGAAATTTCTCATGAAAGTGATGCTGCTGAAGTTGACAGTGCCTGTCATCTACATTTGCAACTCGTTTCTGGGGTCCAATTCTCAATTTCGAAGGATTGATGATAACGCGCTTATTTCATTATCCACAGGACACCGTCAGGCGATTAAGGGCGGCAAAGACCTTATCGTTGACTTTTAGCCTTCATGTGCCTGGATCCCCACATTCATTGAATGGCCTCGACTGACTTTTCCGACCCCTCTATTGGTTGGTCACTGAAAACGACAAGGGTCTGCTTCGTGCTCCGTTTTATCTCGGAGTTGGGATGTACCAGGAACAAAAGCTAGTTTGTCCATATATATTTACAAGTAAGATTCAAGAGAGAAAAAACAGATGAAAAATCCAAAACCCCGTGCAATTTCCTTCCTTATTCCCTCTTCCTCAGGGAAGAAGAACATTTGAGGGGGAATTAGGGGGATTTTTGGTGGTGAAGATGACACTATGTCAGAGTTTCGGCTCAAGCTACTGCCAAATAGATAGCCTCCCGCATCTGGAGTGACATCTAGAGTGAAAAGGTGAGGGTGCAAACCCCTCTACTTGACAGGCAGCCCTTCGAGCAAGTCAACATAACTGACTGCCTGTTCAAGTACCCCCAATTATCTTGACTTGCTTTGCTCGGATCATTAGGACTGGCTTACAAAATTGGTTTATTAAGTGCCACAACAAATTGCAATTAGGTATTTAAACAAGTGGGCCATCTTCAGGTAGTAACAGCAATCCGTCAAACAAGCTACCATGCAAACTTTGTAAATCAAACTTATTTCTCACTTCGCTCTAAACTTATTATTTGAACGAACACTATAAATTATCATAGTTATTCATTGATCAACTGTAAAATACTATTTATATTAAATATTGTATTTGTCTGTTGTTATTTTCTATAGGTTGATCTACCCTTTATTAGGTTCTAAAATTCCGTTTGGGAAAAAACGGAACAATGTTCGATTATAAAAACAATATGTAACACTATCGGTAAGGTCTAAATCTTGTTAATAAATTTGTGCAACCGGTAACCTATTGTTGTTTAGGTACTTCCACGTAATCTGCGAATGATATTAGCGGCTTACTACCGTCACGAAATAATACCTTATTAATTTATTTTATACATTAACCATTCTAAACTAAATCTTAGTGGTTTTAATAATAAGTTACCAATGAAATTAACAAATAAATCCAACTATGGGCCTGCTTTTAAGATGGTAAGTTATCACCGTAGTAAGTAATAAATTTACCACTTAAGTTACGCTATTGGCAACTCATATGGGTAAAATAATTATCATGTGTTGTAGGTTACAGCATGTTAATCGAAAGCACTAGTAAAGTATTAAGTGGTAGTACTGGTAAAGTATGTAAGCAACTTATAACCTACTAGTGGAAATACACACCTACCTATATAAATGATCAACGAGAGAATTGCTAAAAAAGTCTTAAACCTGTTGTAATTTTTTCAATTCAATCCAAAATCTTATTTTTTTCGATTCAATCATAAACATTTTATAATTGTTCAAATTCAATCTATCTAGCCAATTTTGACAGACCAACTACGACCTGAATAATTTTTAATAATATTTTTTTACGAATTTATTTCTTTACTCCTTCTCTTTCTCTTTCTCTTTCTCTTCTTCCTTCTTTTTTCCTTTTTCCACCACAGTGGCCACAACAAAAATTCTTTTTAAAAAGTAGAAGGGCATGGGAGTACTTTCCCACACCTACCAAGCATATCATTCCGCATCGAGCGAGTTTTGAGCAATTATTTGGAAGTGCGACTTCCCGCACCCACCGAGCAGATGCATTCGATTTTCATGATTTTTCTGGGTCATGGATGCTTCCCGTGCTTTGCACGGTCTACTCCTTGTGGAATCAGAGCACATTGCGGCAGACAGAAACTAGCGGCCAACAAAACTCTGGAAGAAAAAGTTTCTTATCTCCGCGTGATAAGAGCATTCAACTTGCGAGACCCGTCAAATTACCAATCATTGGCCTTCTCGACACAGCTGAAGACTTTTAAGATCTCTTCGTCACACACACGCACACACACATTCTTTTTTTCTTTGTCTTTTTTTTTTTTTTTTTTTCATTTTAACGCCTCTTTTTCGTGGAAAAATAATGACAGTCCCCCATTCAGCGACGAGGGCACAGTAACGTACTAACGTCGAGCTTCTCAAACATTCAGTAGGGTGAATGTTATATATAGACATTATACACATTTACTTATAATATCTATTCTCCCTATTTTTCTGTTTTATTTTATTCTTGTATGTTTTAAAGAAGGAAGGCAAAAAAAAAGTGTTGGTCAAAGTTGTCGACAGAGACAACACAGAAGCAATAAACCCTTGAAAGTATGGGGAAATGGCTCAAATTGTCTTGTATCGATGTGGTCTATAGAAATCTTTGTCTCGCGATTTTGTTTAGAAATACAAAGTCCAACGTAATTCCTTGTTTGAGAGGAATTACCGCATGATTTCTGCTAAATTTGGCAAATGAACATTCTTGTAAAGTAGCAAATACTTACACCATCAAGTTGCTCCTCATAAAAAAACAAACTAAAGTTTCCATCAATATGAATATATGTCGATAGTTTAATTTTGTCCAAAATTGTGTGCATTTAAACTAGATTGGTATAGCAATAAGACGCTAATTATTTTGAAGTTGTTTGTTTTTGGCTCTACGAACAGGATCAGTGAACATCGATTAGCTGCGATTTCAATACACGTGTGTAATAGAGATATTAAAATCTTTCATATCAACTAGAAGAAAGCAAAGAAGTTCCTTTTATACGATGATAATGATCGCTGATAATGGTTGTTGACACCTATTTTTACAAAAAAATCAATCAATCAAAAAGTCAATAAAAAATCAAGAAAATTTAAAAAAAGAAAAGAAAAGAAAATGAAACAACAACAGCCCACCCTTTTTCCTTTTCTCTCCATGCACTGGGCCCAGGCCAGCCCCTTTTTTTTCCTTTTAGCCTGCGAGCGAGGAGAAAATATTTAGTGGTTGCTAACCACCAGGTCACCGTCCTACGTGGCGTGCGCGAGCAGAAGTGGCTCCATTGAAAGATCGACACGTGGCCTCTGATCTAGACCGGCTACGAAATGGAAAAGTCTAAAAATTAAGTTTTCTTTTTCTCGTTCCTCAGACTGCTGGCTGTCAGAAAAGGACGGGACAATGAATGCTCGGACTCCCGCTTAAAAAATTCTCTCTCTTAACTTCAATTTTCAGAGCTCTTTACGTTAGAACAGCCCAGACGCTTCTCCTCTTTCTTTCTCCAGCGAGTCCACTGCCTCCACCTCCCCAGAAAGCTTCGCCGGTTGTCGCTTCCCCCAAGAGCTCCATCGGTCGCAACTGGTTTCCGCCTTCGCCTCCGCCGTTGCCTCTCGAAGCGCCATCGGTGGTTCCAATGAGCTCGAGTGAACCTTGCACGCGCTTTGCTCCTCTCTCTCGCCTGGGTTTTGGGAAATCAAGCGACGAAGAAGAAGCTTCTCCATTTTTTTCTGCTTTTTCTTGGAGACATTTCTTGTTTTCGCCCAACCTGTATCCTTGTTTCGACACCACCATTTGAAAAGCTCATTTGTCGTTGTTAAGCTCAAAATCCTCTTGGTGTTTTATTCTCTGTTGAAGTTCATTTCTCTTGATACTGTACAAATACTCTGTTTTCTTTCCCCTTTTCTTCGCCCAGTTTTGATTTCGAGCTCAAAAACACCTTATTTGCAAACATTTTTTCCCTTCATTCAAACACCCACATTGTGCATTTTTTTTTTTAATGGGTGTGTTTTACTTGTGCAGGATCCTAACACATATGGGAAGATGCGAGTGTGCATGACAGTGTTGATATTGATCAAGGCTTTGGAGAGTGAAGCTTGCATCTTCATCATGACATTTAGATAAAGCTCTTTCCTTGAAATATCTAAAGAAGCGAGGGCTTCGAGATGGCAAGCCTAGAGAGGTCACGGAGGAAAGTGTGGAGGAGGGTTTTCATCTTCATGGAGCTGGGAAGAGAAGGTGGAAGCTTTATGGAGAAACTACGAAGACGAAGAGGATGGAAAGTTTTGCATCTCGATGAAGCAAATATCTTTAGCCTAGTAATCATGGGCTTCTTTAGGTTCTTGATGTGCATTTGTGAGACAAAAGCTGGTGTCTTTTTGATCGTGTAGAGCGATGGATGTATAGAGAGAGAATTCTGCTTGTTTATATTGGTGAATATATTGATTCAATTATTTAATACTGTAGCATCATGTTGAGCCCCTAAACGCTGAATCGTTGAGTTGATACATGGTCTTTTTTGTAAATGGAGAAGAAAGACACGGGAAGCGGAGAAGAGATTAGCAAGCAATTGTGGCCAAACTGGAGAATCTGTATCTCATGCTCGCAAGTACCCAAGCTTTCTCTGGAGTTGCAGAGGCAAAGAAACGTCTCACCTTCTTGACTATTGACGATTGATTATTGGAAGCCAATGATGCATCATTAGATAATCAATCTCCAACTTTGGCTGCGAAAATGTAGTTTGTGTCTCATGTTTCTATTTTGTGGGTGTTTTTGGCTTCAAATTTTTGAGCAGGTTGAACGTACCTTTCAGGTGAAGGTTAGAATGTACAAATTAAATGACAAGAGTGGGAATGGCAGGCTTAAAGAAACAAGCCGTTTTCTTTCATGTAAAGTTAGTTAATAACAAGAGATCTTTTTACATGCTTCAATTTTTTCCTTCAGTTTTTCCTCAAGTTCCCTTCTACTTATACTCATGCTTCTACTAATATCTACTCCATTCAAGCGTTGCTCATTTCCTCACCTATCTTTCATCCTTAATCCTCAATCCTTTACTGGAAAAGCCCTGAGTAAGTCAAAATCTGGCATTCAACATTTTAGGCAAAAAAATCATCAGCTCCTTTTTTGATGCCTTCCATCCCACAATTGCAACCATTCACGAAGAATTAAAACCATTCAGTATGCCATCTACATCCATCTCCCCGGCGGTAAGCTAATGTTGCATAAGGTCTGAAAATCAAAATCAAAATGCAGGTTCAACATTTTAGGCAAAAAATCATCGTCTTCGTAGTTTCTTCATGAAGCTTCCACCTTCTCTTTCCAGTTTCCAGCTCCATGAAGATGAAAACCCTCTTGCACACTTTCCTCCGTGACCTCTCCAGGCTTGCCATCTCGAAGCCCTCGCTTCTTTAGATATTTCCAAGGAAAGGGGTTTATCTGAACGTCATGATGAAGATGCCAGCTTCACCCTCCAAAGCCTTGATCAATGTCGACACCGTCGTGCACACTCGCATCTTCCCATACGTGTTAGGATCCTGCACAAGTAAAACACACCCATTAAAAAAAATGCGTGCACATTGTTGGTGTTTGAATGAAGGGAAAAAATGTTTGCAAATAAGATGTTTTTGAGCTTGAAATCAAAACTGGGCGAAGAAAAGGGGAAAGAAAACAGAGTATTTGTACAGTGTCAAGAGAAATGAACTTCAACAGAGAATAAAACACCAAGGGGATTTTGAGCTTAACAACGACAAAGGAGCTTTTCAAATGGTGGTGTCGAAACAAAACAAGAAATGTCTCCAAGAAAAAGCAGAAAAAAATGGGGAAGCTTCTTCTTCGTCGCTTGATTTCCCAAAACCCAGGCGAGAGAGAGGAGCGAAGGGCGTGCAAGGTTTACTCGAGCTCGTTGGAGCCACCGATGGCGCTCCGAGAGGCAACGGCGGAGGCGAAGGCGGGAACCAGTTGCGACCGACAGAGCTCTTGGGGGAAGCGACGATCGGCGAGGCTTTCTGGAGAGGCGGAGGCAGTGGACTCGCTGGAGAAAGAAAGAGGAGAAGTGTATGGGCTGTTCTTCTTCAAGAAAGAACGTAAAGAGCTCTGAAAATTGAAATTAAGGGAGAGAATTTTTTAAGCGGGAGTCCGAGCATTTATTGTCTCGTCCTTTCCTGACAGCCAGCCTGCGGGACAAGAAAAAGAAAACTCAACTTTTAGACTTTTCAATTTCGTGGCCGATCCAGATCAGAGGTCACGTGTCGATCTTTCAATGGAGCCACTTCAGCTCACGCGCGCCACGTAGGATGGTGACCTGGTGGTTAGCAATCACTGAATATTTTCTCGCGAGCGAGGGTCTTCCTCCCTCTGTGTTGGTCTTCGAAGACCTGCAAAAAAGAAAGAAACAGAACAGAACAGAACAGAGGGAGCGGCAGGAGACAGTAGCTGAAGAAGAGGGGAGAACGGACGCAATAGAGAGAAGGGGACTAAAAAAGAAACAGAGGGAGAGGGAGCAAAAAAGGGAGCCTCAGCGGCTCCGCCCCGCGGCCGCTCGAAGCCTTCGCTACGTCGGCCGCCGCGCGGCGGAGCCGCTCGTCCGTGAGCACAGCGCCACCACCGCCGCGCCCCGACCCGCTACAGCCCGCGCGTCTGTGGCCCCCTGCTGCAGCTGCGACGACCCGACGCTCGCGCCACCTCCACCAGGCGCCCGACGCCCTCTCCGCCCGAGCGTCGCCCGTAGACCTCGCGCCACCTCCGTCCAGTGCTCGCCGCTCCGCTACCTGCCGCTGCAGCACCTCTGAGCGACTCCTGCAGTAGCTCACCTCCAGCATCCCTGCCTCTGCCCACTTGACGCCGCGCTAGCGCCCCCCGACGCTAGCAGATCTGAACTGGTCGCCGCGCCGCCGCCGCCCTGCAACCGTCTGAAGCTCCGCCTCGCTGTCGCTGTTTCCGCGACCTCCGCCGGTCTCGGCCGCTCCTGCAGCTAGCACCAGTCCGCCCCGTCGCGCTGGAGATCCGCCAAAGGCCCAGATCTGATCACACTCGATCAGATCTGGGAGTCTTTCCCCTCCGCCGCATCATCTCCCGCCGCGCCACCACCGCTGCGCCCCGACTCCTCCTGCCGCCCTCTGGCCGCCCCTACGACGCCGTCCGAGCCGCCCCTCTGCCCGAAGCCGCGACGCCGCCGCTACCCACTGCCGCTGACGCCACTCCTTCGATCCCGTCACGGCACCAGCACCGCGCCGTTGCTGCCCGTGCCGCCGCCACCCGCTGCGCCGCCGCCGTCGCCGCCATCGCTGCCCGGTGTCAGTGCCGCCAAGAAGCCTCGGAGAAGGAGGCTCAAATCGGGTCAGAACCGGGTCAAGCGACCCTCCAAACCGGGTAGGGTTTGATCTTCGAAGTGGGTCAGGCTTGGGTCTGTCTTCGGGCCGGGCTTCAGATTCAGGTAAATTGGGCTGGGCTCTCGCGGGCTTAGGAAATAGGTGGGTCTTTTAATTTTCTTTAGGCCTTGACTAAAGTGTTAAAAAAAAATTGGGCCCACTTGGGCCCGTTGCCGCCGACTAGGCCGAAATCGGGTCCGGTCTATGACCGGACCCGACCCGCATCGAACGGGCTGAACCCGGGTCGGGTCAGACTGGACCCGACCCGGTCCGGCCCCGAATTTTTTTGTTTATTTCATTATTTAAAAATAAATTAAAAATATTAAAAAAAAATATTAAACAATTTCGAAAATCCAAAAATATTAAATATTGAAAATAGTTTTAAAAAAAATTTTAAAAAAAAATTAATTTTTTTTTTTTAAAAATTAAAAAAATTGAAAATTTCGAAAATCCAAAAATGATTGGATTTGATTAGGATTTGCCATGTATTGCCATTTTAGCGTAATTAGACTTTTATGTGCTCGTAAATTAATTATGTTGCACGTTTAATTTGCATATCTAATTATGTTTGATGGCATGTGCTTAATTTCATGGCAATTAGGATCTTGGTAGTTGTGATTATTACTTTAATGATTGCGCACCCGTGATGATCACCTCATATGTTAGTGGATAAAGATAAAATCAATTCAAACCGCCCGCCAAAAATCATTTTGTTAAAATGAACAAGATTAGGTCGAAAGGCACTAATTGGTTAATTAGTGTAATCAAGTCCCCGAACCTGCACTTCCTGTTGCGTAGGAAGTGAGGCACACTCCCATGTCTCACTTTGGCTTTTTACACCCCCCGATAAAGCAAATGGCCACTCCTTTTGCAAAATTTCTAGAAAATATCCCAACGTCACGCGGGGTATGGGCTTGGGAGAGCCCGCGCCTAATCATGGGCCTTAGGCGGGCAATACCCCTAAACCTGTTCCCTCCTTCCGAGGGTAGGTCGCGACAGCTTGGCGACTCCGCTGGGGACTTGGTTTTAGACCTTAAGAGGACTTAGGCCAAAATTAATCTTGTTCAAAAATATTTTTTGCTTGACAGCGAGGATTTCAGGTACGTCCCTAACATGAAAGGTGTTAAATGTTCTTACATAATGGGAGGTATAAGAGGAAGTGTTTGCTCACCTTGGTCTTGCAGGGAGATGTAGGAATGTATGGTTTATTTTTATGTACGGAGTGTTGTTTGCCTATAAATTGTTGTGCATGTATTCTCTGCATTGCACTACACCATGGCACACACAACCTGCCGCCGGACCTGGGCCGCATAGGATCATTTAGGATGGTGTTGAGGTGGATACCACTCCGACTACAAGCACGTAGTACGAGTCGCCCACCTTAACCCCGAAATTTCTTTCTTGATGTCAGAGGTCCCCACCCTGGTCTGCGAGTATGCGACACGGGTCGGTCCTTTGACAAAGCCGGAGTCATGGGTAACGCGACCTAGCCACGAGCTTGTTGGTTCAGTCCTGTGATCCCATGGTTTCATTTTGAGCCATATAGAGTAGAAATCGAACCATATCTCATGTGCATGTCTATGTAAAAAAAAAAAAAGGACAAAGGTCGGCACCCATTGTAAGTGTCATTTTCCTTTTTATTTGTTCATTTTGTATTGCATTTTCATCTTGAAATTCACGGAAATCAATCGAATGCCCTCGGTGATGCAAGGTTATGATTGAAAAATTGGCAATCACTTTTGACAAGTGAGTGTTTGAATGCAAGTTCTAAACATTTTGATTTGGCCCTGTTGAACACATGGTTTTGTTTAAATTTCTAGTTATGGGTTCGAAATCATTTTTAAAAAAAAAAAAAAAAAACTTTCAAGTTGTGATTTTATATTGGGGCAAAAAAAAAAAAATTGAAATTGCGTTTTCTTTTATATCGAATTTTCTTGTTCTCATATTTTGGGACTATAATGCAAATCATTTTGTGTACAAATTCCTCAAAATAGAAATCACTTCATTTTTTTTTAGGAGTAAAATCACAAATCAATCTTTCAAAAATCAATGACACTTTTGCATATGAAACTTTTAGAATAAAAATGGGCATTCAATTGATGACCGTGGATTGATAATTTTAATGATGTATTCTCTTATGATAAAATCTTGGCGAAATACTAAAGTCCTGCAATAAGGATTGTGGGGCATGTATCGTCGCCTCGATTTTATTGTAAGAAGCGACGTCATTAAAATATCATTTTCTCTTATTCACATATTGACATTGTCGTCTTTTTGCAGGTTATGCGCTATGCTCTTTGACATCTCGTGGTGACCATTCAAGGAAGTGAATTCTAGAGCTAGGACAAGAGTTGTTTCTTAACTTTCATCTGTAAAAGAATCTCTTGTATTTTATTAGTCTTTATTCTTATTAAGAAACATGTTTTCCGTTTTGGGTTTTGATTTGCAAATCCAATTGATGCTCTTGCAAATCGTGCGACTCACATTTTAATAATGGAATTCAATTTCATGAAAATCATCCTCATTTTTTATTTTAAAAAAAAAACAAAAAAAAAAAACAAAACAAAACAAAGCAAAACAGAAAAAAAAAAAAAAAAATTCAGAAGTGTTTTAGGTGAACCTTTACGTCTACCTTTCAAAATGAATTTCAAGAAAACTTTGCTTAAGGCCCTCTCTTCATGTAATCGTTTTCCCGGGCTCATGGAACTTGAGGAGTAAGCATGCGTTAAGGCATCGTCGACGCCAATTTTTCCATAGAGGTGGAATGAAGTTGCATTCCGTTCTAGGAAGTTTCATTATTCGCGAATGCCTTGAGTGCCAAAATAGCCTATCGATCTCGTTCACTTTGCATGATGAGACAATTGAAGGGAGTTGCCAAATATCCAAAAGGGCGAATTCAAAGGGAGAGTAAACTGTATCGATTTCAATTATTCATTTCTGATTCCGTTTCTGACTTGATTTTCTTTTCATTGTCAAGGAGACATCAAGATTACCAAGTTTTGTAACGTTCCAACAAACGCGATGGAGCATTATTGAGTCTCGTTCATCTTAAACAAAAAAGATTCAAATGAAACAAAGGGGGCAATATTGTCTATTCCTCCATGAGAGATACATTGGACGGGTTCGAACATAACAAAGGATTGTCAAATAAAGAGTGGCAGAGCAATGTTTGATTTAAAAAAAAAAAAAATCTCTCATCTCCCCACAAACAAAGTTTGTTGGAACAACATTGTCAAATTCATCAAGAAGGATGTATCGTTCCTTAGTTGAACCTAACTAAGAATAGAGAGAACTCATTTCATCTCCCTTTCTTATAGGGTGATCAAAAAAAAAAAAAAAAAAGGGTTGCACCTGACCGTAGAAGCGGCACCTTCTACTAAGGAATCAAGAAAATATCAAACACTTAAAGACGAATGCAAGGGAAGGGTATCGTTGAGTTACCAAATATCCATGAAGGTGAATCCAAGAGATGTTAGCGCCGAAAGGATGAAAGCGAGTGAAGGATAATAATGTATCGTTTCCAACATTTCAATTCCTAAGGAGCTTTGCACTAACATACTCTTTTACATTCTTTACAGGATTATCGGGTCGCCATGTCAGCAGGGTAAGTACCCTTCTTCTCAGTCTTTTTTTTTTTTTTAAGTAAAAAAAAAAGAGAAAAGAAAGAGAATTTCTATTACAAAAGAGAACTTTTGGGCTTTCCTAGAGAAAAAAATTACAAACCTTTTGAGCATCCTTTCTATCTCAAAATTGTTTTCTTGTCTTGTGGATTATTCATTTTGAATCAAAATTCCCCATGGAGATTGATATACTTGAATGATCTCGACAGAGTGAAATGGAAATGTTAACCATGTCAAACAAGAAGTGCTTAGGATGAAGAAAGGCAAGCTCATTTCCAAACACGTCCTTCAAACACTTTTGAGAGTTGAGTATTATTCAAACACTTTTGAGAGTTGAGTGAAAAGAGACCTTCTCTTAGGACGAATGATTCATTCGCATTGAGCACAAAGATTGAAATGATAAAGGCGTTTCCTTCATCAATCCCAAGCATTGCACGATCTCTTATTACCCCTTTGGGCTAAAAAAAGATGATCCTTCAAAGTACCCCTATCGAGAACGACCCTACATTGAGGCAATATAGGAGGTTACGGTCGTGTCGTAAAACGAAAGGTTGAGAAAGATTCTATTACTTTCACTTATATCAATCTTCTTGTGGTAGCTTCAGAGGAATTCTCATCGGAGCTTGACTCATCCCAAGGTGAAGAAGAGCATTTCCTTCTCTACCCAAACACTAATACCCATTGCTTTAACCAATTTGGGCCTGATTATTCATTTCCGAACCTCGAGCGGTGGTCATCTTCCTTCACTGGGGCAAGGCATAAGAATTGACCAAATACAATTGACAATCACGGGAAAATGTGAAAAGCATCTCGAAAGTCATAAGTTACCAAAGTTCGAGAGCAAAAAGCTCAACAAACTAGGGGGCATGAAGAAGCAGTGTGCCTGGTAAAAGCAAGGCCAATGCCCGTCAAGAAAAAGAGCTAAAAGGCCGCATCTTATGTGAAAGAAAAATTGTCAAAATCCAAGTGCCTGCGAAAAAAAAAATCATCGCAAAGGACAAAGGAAATTAGAGAAAAGAGCAAAGCTCTCATGCAAAATGATCGGTGAATGAACTCTCGAGATGTGCTTTGTGTTTCAAGAGCCAAATGCTTTCGAAAGGTCAAGTGACCCGGTCACGATGCCATGATGATCACTGACTCTTAAAGACCCTCTTGAAAATTTTAAGCCTTTCAAGCCTTTCCCGAGCCAATATTATAACCCTTTTCCGAAGCCTCTTCTGATTGGGATGATTTGAGTGAAAATGAGAATACCACAAAGAAGCTACCGTTGAAGGAGTGGAAATAATTTTATCTTGTCTTATCTTCCAAGTTCTCGACTCGCAAACCCAATGAAGATAGTGACAAATGTTCCTTTATTGGCTTCAAAGCAATCATTCCTTTGTGTAAGCCCTAACTAAGCCTATATTGCGGTCCTTTCAAAAGACCTTTTTGATCGATCGATTGTGCTCATTGCGAATGTTTCGAAGCCTTTGACATAGGTTATGTGAAATACCCTCAGCAATTAGTTACTTCCCACGCGAATAGATGGGATCAAGCAGCCGTTTATCAAGAGTGTGTGAGAAGCCCTTTCGACTAAGAAACTCTAGTTTGGCATGCTTAATGAGCATTTTTCATGAGTCGTAGTCGTTCTAATAAGAACTTGACTCCTAGAGAATTTGATGATTAATGATATATCCACGAGTAAGATAACAATTTTGTGCCACAAGAGGCTGATTGAAATCAAATGTTTTTCCAAAGCAATGGACTTAGCTTGATTAGCTTGTTCAATTAATGCTGCAATATTTCTAATACGACGTCCCTAATGACATTTGTCCAAGTTGAGTTTCACAGGATTCCTCAGTGAAGCCATGCAGTTTTCAAGGGATTAGCGGGTGCTTCCCTAAAAATCAAAGGTTCATGGTTAGCCTTAAACCATGTCATTTACACGGTTGGTGGGTCTATCCTTAAACCACAAGGTTGGTGGCTTTCCTAAACCACGCGGTTTGTGGATCTATCCTTAAACCACAAGGTTGGTGGGTCTATCCTCAAACCACCGGGTTGGTGGCTTTTCCTAAACCACACGGTTCGTGGGTCTATCCTTAAACCACAAGGTTCATGGTCAGCCTTAAACCATGTCATTCACAAGGTTGGTGGGTTTATCCTTAAACCACGGGATTGGTGGCTTTTCCTAAACCACACGGTCGAAACCCGTTTGTACACGGTGAGACTATCATCCGGTCAAAACCCGTTTGTACACGGTGAGACCTTTCTCCCGCTTGAAACCCGTTTGTACATGGTGAGACTACCATCCGGTCAAAACCCGCTTTTACACGGTGAGACTATCATCCGGTCGAAACCCATTTGTACACGTTGAGACCTTCCTCCTAATCGAACCCCGTTTTTACACAGTGAGACTATCACATCAAGTCAAAACCTGTTTTTACACGGTGAGACCATCACATCAAGTCAAAACCCGTTTTTACACGGCGAGACCATCACATCTAGTCGAAACCCATTTTTACACGATGAGACCTTTTTTCCAGTCCAAACCATACGGTTCGTGGGTCACCCTTAAACCACACGGTTCGTGGGTCCCCCTTAAACCACACGGTTCGTGGGTCATCCTTAAACCCCGCTTTTAAAATGTTCATGAGTTTATTTTTAAACTGCAATTTTTTCAAAAGGTTCATGGTCAACCTTAAACGATGTTATCTACAAAGGTTCATTATTTTTCCTCAAATCATGCATTTTCAACCCGGTCGAAACCCGTTGTTACATGGGGAGACCTCATTCCTTTCTTTCTTCTTATGACACGGTGAGCTTTGTAGCCCGGAGAGCTTTTGTAGCCCGGAGAGCTTTGTAGCCCGGAGTTCTTCTTATGACACGGTGAGCTTTGTAGCCCGGAGAGCTTTTGTAGCCCGGAGAGCTTTGTAGCCCGGAGTCCTTCTTCCTATGACACGGTGAGCTTTGTAGCCCGGAGAACTTTTGTAGCCCGGAGAGCTTTGTAGCCCGAAGTTCTTCTTATGACACGGTGAGCTTTGTAGCCCGGAGAGCTTTTGTAGCCCGGAGAGCTTTGTAGCCCGGAGTCCTTCTTCCTATGACACGGTGAGCTTTGTAGCCCGGAGAGCTTTTGTAGCCCGGAGAGCTTTGTAGCCCGGAGTCCTTCTTCCTATGACACGGTGAGCTTTGTAGCCCGGAGAGCTTTTGTAGCCCGGAGAGCTTTGTAGCCCGGAGTCCTTCTTATGACACGGTGAGCTTTGTAGCCCGGAGAGCTTTTGTAGCCCGGAGAGCTTTGTAGCCCGGAGTCCTTCTTCCTATGACACGGTGTGCTTTGTAGCCCGGAGAGCTTTTGTAGCCCGAAGAGCTTTGTAGCCCGGAGTCTTTCTTCCTCTTATTGACAAGATGCTCTTTCATAGTTATGAGTTTTTTCCATCAACCTAATACATCCCTATGCACCTGAGTCTATCGTCAAAATAATTTAGGTGTCTTTTGTCTTTGAAAGGAACCTCTTCGAGCTCCCATTCAAAGAGGGGCAGCTGTTGACACCTATTTTTACAAAAAAATCAATCAATCAAAAAGTCAATAAAAAATCAAGAAAATTTAAAAAAAAAAAAAAAGAAAAGAAAATGAAACAACAACAGCCCACCCTTTTTCCTTTTCTCTCCATCCATGCACCGGCCCAGCCCACCCCTTTTTTTTTCTTTTAGCCTGCGAGCGAGGGTCTTCCTCCCTCTGTGTTGGTCTTCGAAGACCCGCAAAAAAAAGAAACAGAATGAACAGAACGAGAGGGAGCGGCAGGAGACAGTAGCTGAAGAAGAGGGGAGAACGGACGCAATAGAGAGAAGGGGACTAAAAAGAAACAGAGGGAGAGGGAGCAAAAAGGGAGCCTCACGGCTCCGCCCGCGGCCGCTCGAAGCCTTCGCTACGTCGGCCGCCGCCGCCGCCATCGCTGCCCGGTGTCGGTGCCGCCAAGAAGCCTTGGAGAAGGAGGCTCAAATCGGGTCGAACCGGTCAAGCAACCCTCCAAACCGGGTAGGGTTTGATCTTCGAAGTGGGTCGCTTGGGTCCGTCTTCGGGCCGGGCTTCGATTCGAGTAAATTGGGCCGGGCTCTCGCGGGCTTAGGAAATAGGTGGGTCTTTTAATTTTCTTTAGGCCTTGACTAAAGTGTTAAAAAAAATTGGGCCCACTTGGGCCCGTTGCCGCCGACTAGGCCGAAATCGGGTCCGGTCTATGACCGGACCCGACCCGCATCGAACGGGCCGAACCCGGTCGGGTCGACCGGACCCGACCCGGTCCGCCCCGAATTTTTTTTTTATTTTATTATTTAAAAATAAATTAAAAATATTAAAAAACAATTTCGAAAATCCAAAAATATTAAATATTGAAAATAGTTTTAAAAAAATTTAAAAAAAAAAAAAATTGAGAATTTCGAAAATCCAAAAATGATTGGATTTGATTAGGATTTGCCATATATTGCCATTTTAGCGTAATTAGACTTTTATGTGCTCGTAAATTAATTATGTTGCACGTTTAATTTGCATATCTAATTATGTTTGATGGCATGTGCTTAATTTCATGGCAATTAGGATCTTGGTAGTTGTGATTATTACTTTAATGATTGCGCACCCGCATGATCACCTCATATGTTAGTGGATAAGCATAAAATCAATTCAAACTGCCTGCCAAAAATCATTTTGTTAAAATGAACAAGATTAGGTACCGAAAGGGCACTAATTGGTTAATTAGTGTAATCAAGTCCCCGAACCTAGACTCTGGTTGCGTAGGAAGTGAGGCACGCTCCCATGTCTCACTTGGTTTCTAGCCGACCCCAATAGGCTAGTGGCGACTCCTTTTGTGCAAAATTTCTAAAATATCCCAACGTCACGCGGGGTATGGCTTGAGGAGAGCCCGCGCTAATCACGCCCAGGCGCATCCTTTGGCAATACCCCTAAACCTGTTCCCTCCCCCCGAGGGTAGGTCGCGACAATGGTGTTCGGGATTATATTATAAAGAAACAATTCACACTTAGCAACTTTATCTTGCGTTGCATCTGTGTTTCGACTCTCTAAATTGGCCACCTTTTTTCTTTAGGGTGGGTGAGACCTGAGGTTGCTACGTTGTTATAACTGCTTGTAAGCCAAACAGGTAGTATATGAAGAACTCAAGAAGATAATTCCACCCCAGTAGCCCCTGCTACAATTCTGGCTTTTGGTTATTCCCACAAGAAGCTTCGCGGATATCAAAACAACTTTCATGGCTGTCGATCGCAGAGTCGAGAGGACCTTGTTTAGTGGACTGGAACACCAAAAGGTTGATGCTATTGTTTTGGAGTTGGCGGAGGAAATTTCGTATGAAAGGGATGCCGCTGAAGTTGACAGTGCCTATCATCTGCATTTGCAACTTGTTTCTGGGGTCCAACTTTCACTTCCAGAGAGGATTGATGTTGATGAGAACGCGCTTATTTCATTATCCAGAGGACACTCTCAGACAACTAAGGGCGAAGACCTTATCGTTGACTTTGAGTCTTCATGTGTCTGTATTCCGACATTCATTGAATGGCCTCGACTGACTTTCTGACCCCCTCTATTGGTCATTCACAGCAACAACGGTCTTCTTCATGCTCCGTTTTCCTTTGGACTTGGTAGCTAACAGGAACAAAAACTAGTTTGTCCTTATATATTGATGAATGATGCTCGAAACGGTAGTGTTAGTTCATAAAATTGGTTTATTAAGTGCATTAGGCATTTAAACGAGTGAGCCAAATTTAAACGATAACAGAAGTTCGTCATACGGACAAGTACACCAACTTTGTAAATCAATTTTGTTTCTCACATTGCTTTAAATTTATTATTTGAGCAAGCACTTATCTAGATGTGGAGGAATGCGCCCTTGAAAGTTATTCCCATCAAGATACAGATAAATCAATTTGCTTAGATTTTTGCATGGGAATGCAGTTATCTCGGAGAGACTGTTAATTGAGAGACATACGTAAGATTTTGAATATTCTTCAAGTCAAATGGGTTTGTACATGAAAGATTGTTGCCATCCTCATACAACTTTTCTAAGTTCACGAGATTCTCAATTACTCTTGGGATCTCGCCGGTTATATTATTCACGACCTCCTCTTTAGAAAAAGGTTTGGGCAAGAAAAAACCAGAATAGGAGAAAACAAGAAATAAGATAAATGTACCCACGGAAGAGGCTTTCTCAGAAAAGAGAGGTAATTATGCAGTTGCATGATTTCCGCACAAGGGATTCGCCATCTTTTTACAGTTAATGTACCAATAATTCTCTAGTGCAAGTAGAAAATAAAGGGGAAATTTTAGAATCTATAGTGAAGTGCATAGCCAATAAGTCCGACCCTTGGGTTGTACACAAAAAATTTTCAAAGATAGAAACTCGGAACTTCAGATGTCTAAACTTACACTGTCTGAAGTTGCTACAGGTCTTTTTGAATTCTGCAAAATGCATAGCTAATGACCTCTCCGCTTTCTAAGATGAAGATTCCCAAAAATTAAAATGGAAGGAAAAACTATGGCCAATGATCATATGGATACAATGGCCATCTTCCTATTCTTTTCTAAGGCAGAGTGAGGAGTACTATCCGATTAGTCAACTTTTCTATTTTGTGCGTGCAGTGGACTACAATGTCTTGAAATTCCTATTAATGAGAGAAAATTTGTTCATTTAATCCATTTGATGAACTTGATTATCATGATTTGGTCTTCATCATAAATTTGATAATGACTATTACCTTTACTTCCAAGTTATTTGTGTTGGCGATGCATGTTTCACTTAAAACTAGATTTCTGTCAATGAAAGTCATTCCCGCTTGGTGAGATGATGCAATAACATAATTTTCTCTCCCAAGTGGAGGATTTAGGTAATGTAGGACTCGAGTTTGCATCGTACATGAAAGTATTCAGAAAAACTCACGTAGTAGTCTTTTTCCCTAGACATACATCGCGCTGGATGTGCCAGCATAATGTCTACTCATATTAATAGATAATTGAACTATTTAACTAGCATAAAAGATAGAAAAGGGCAAATGTATCGTTCAAATAACTTTAAGAGACATATACTGGCTTGCCTGTAAGCCTTTTCTTTTCAATAATCCGTATATACAGTATAGCTGTATGGATGACAGCATCATTCTTAATACTTCGTTCTCCTCTCACATGCCAACTTTCGTCTTAAGGGAATAATGAAACACAACTATGTTCTTCACGGTCTAAACTATTCATAGTCCACATCAGAACTCGATTCACCAACCTCACAACACGTTAGAGAAGCAGTTGTCCCACATTTGCATCAGAGATGAAGACCTTCTGCCACGTCTCCCTACCTCCCGGAGGACGAAGACATTGTCATTGAATTCGAGTCAACTAAAGGTTCCCATATGCCATAGTGGTTCTAAGCCACTTTGGTCCATCGGATGGCTTCACTATTTTTCCAAGCCACTTTGGTTCTGCATGATGATTTTATTACTTCCATGGCTCCATCTTCGCATTATCAGACAATTGAGTTTATCTAGATATGAAAAAAGAAAAAAATGCGTAATATCAGGTGCTTGTCAATGCGTAACTGGTTCAGTTTGGCATGATTTGCAGGATGTACTAAAAAAACTTACTGCTTTAGTATAACTCCTATCCTCATAAGCCAGCTGCGTAAAGTCTGTCCCTAATCGAACATAGTTGAGCTGTTGCATCTGTGATGCTCATTCGATCTCTTGGGACTCCAACTGAGCAGGCAATCCCAATTTTGTAGATCATTAGCAGACAATTTTGGATTGTACTCTTTCTGCTTTGGCCGACACTGCTCTCTACTTCTTGAACTAGAATGGGATCGGTAATCTCTAGGACTCGTTTAGGCAAAGCTTCCTCGACAAAATTATGAAGGTTGAAATTTTCTTTGAATATCTCAATTGTCGGATTCATTCCTGTGAACATCTCTAGCAAGAGGATGCCATAACTATAGACATCCCCTTCAATAGAAACCCCACTTCCCATTCCATATTCTGCACTTATCAAGAACCACAAATGGTTGAGTTATAAGAAAATAGCATGTGCACAATCTCATTTTGAAGTCCAAAGTTTTGTGAAAAGATGCATCAGCAATTTTGTGATAAACAAATTCTTCATTTGAGGGAGCTAGGGACACAAGGGGACATACCTGGAGCAGCATAACCAATTGTCCCTCTCAAACCAGCTGAGCTTATATTTGTGTTCGTGTATGAAGTGGATTCAAGGATGAACTTTGCCAATCCAAAGTCACCAACATGTCCAACCATTTCTGCATCTAAAAGCACATTGCTTGGCTTTAGATCACAATGAACTATGGTGTTGCGGCATTGGTTATGAAGATATTCCAATGCAAAAGCAATGTCGATGGTAATCTTTATCCTTTGAATGAGATTCAAAAATTTTGAGGGCCCATCCGCATCAGCTGGTATTGGACATGGGTGCAACCACTCTTCGAGGCTACCATTGACCATGAACTCATAGATTAAAGCCTTAAAGTCATTTCCATTATAATCAATACCTGAGCATACCGTTACTATCTTCAAAAGATTTCGGTGTTTGATACACTTTAGGGCCTCACACTCGGCTTTGAAGCTCTTGAGAGCGCCATGGTGCGTTAAATTAAGCACCTTCACAGCAACATTAGTCCCATTCTCCTGCAGTATTCCCCTGTAAACGGATCCAAAACTACCAACACCAATCAAATTAGCTGAAGAAAAACCATTAGTTGCTTTGAAAAGAGTTCCATAAGATAAGTTTTGCCAGCTTTCAGCTATTGAACTTGAAGTTGGTTCTTGTGCTCTCTTCTTCTTCAGCCAACATACATACACAAAAATGAGAATGAGAACCACCCCTATAAGCCCAAAAATAATAGAGAGCAAGAGTTTCAATTTATGAACTACTCCTTTGCTCTTGGAGTGTCTGGAGATGCATTTAGGTAGCCGAAATTCTGGGATTCCTCCACAGATCTTGTTGTTTCCAACAATAAAAGTGGCACTCGCATTCGTGAAGACTCCTTCAATTGGTAGCATGCCTTCAAAATTGTTATAGGATAGATTCAAATATTCCAAAAAGGGAAGTGCCTCTAAGAACTTCGGAATCTCTCCTGAAAGATTGTTATTGGAAAGATCCACCTCCTCAATGCTTCTTAATGAGCTAAATGATTGAGGAATGGATCCTTGGAAGTGGTTAAGCCTCATTACTAATTGAAATAGTCCATCACAATCGCCTAGAGTGCTCGGAATTTCAGCACCGATCATATTGCCTGAAATGTCCAAAGCAACCAAATGGTCAATTTGTCCAACTTCAGCAGGAAGGGCCCCATTCAGATGGTTGTGAGACAAGTTCAAATAGATGAGAGTTTTAACCACTGGGAATATAGAGCCACTGAGATTGTTGTCAGAAATATCGAGCTCCATCATACTATGACACTTATTTAGATGTAAAGGAATATGCCCGTGAAAGTGATTCCCATCAAGATATAATATAATCAATTTGTTCATCTTTTGCAAAGAGGATGGAATCACCCCTGATAGATTATTATTGGAGAGAACTAAATATGTTAGATTTTGAAGATTTCCAATATCAAATGGGATAGCACCTGAAAGAATGTTTTTTTGCATCCACAAGACCTCCAAGTTCACAAGATTGCCGATTGATCTAGGAATCTCACCAACAATAGGATTTATGCCCAATCCTAATAATGTGACAGTTCTGGATAAATTACCAATGCATTCTGGCAATAGGCCCCCAGGTCTGTTATCTACCATACTAAAGATGGTTAAGCTAGTGCTATTGGTTAATGAGCAAAGGAAGCTCAAATCACCAGATACCCCGTCCCCAAGGTGGTTATCGTCAATGGTCATCCATCGGAGGTTATGCAACCTTTCAAAAGAAGGTACGTGCCCCGATAATTTGTTGCCTGAAAGTAAGAGTACATTTAGTTTGGTGGCATTATTAGGCATCGATGGAGGGATTGATCCAACAAACCGGTTAGCGTGGATGCTGAAATATTCCAAGTTTGGGAGACCAAAGCCTATTGTAGTGGGAAGACTTCCGTGTATTTGGTTAAATGCAATCTCAATTGCTACCAATGAAGATATATTGTAGAGGCAAGGCGGAACAGCACCTGACAATCTATTTCCTCCCAAAGAAAGTCGTCTAAGTTTGGTCAGTTGGCCTGAAAACTGAGGAAAACTCCCGCCTAAGTAATTTTCTCGAAGAATAAGACCCTCCAACAATGATAAGTTCCCAATGGAAGAAGGGATGCTTCCCATTAGATAGTTCTCCGTTAAATCAAGATCCCGAAGCTTCACTAATGAGCCTATCTCTGGAGGAACTTTTCCACTCAATTGGTTGCGAAACAACAAGAATTGACGGAGGTCAAAGCAACCTGATATGTTCTTCGGAATTTCGCCAGACAATGAATTATTGCATAGTAGTAAGCGACGAAGACGGTGCAGCTGCCCAATTTGAGGAGGGATTTCCTGGCAAAAGCTATAATTATAGAGAGACAATTTATTTAAAAAGCTGAGATTGCCAATCTGAGGGGAGATAGACCCAGAGATTTTTTGGGAATTCAAGTCCAACACGGTGACTCTGTTGTGGTGCCGGCGACTGCATGTAACACCGTACCATTGGCAGATGTTGACCGTGTTGTTCCAAGTGATTAGCACCCCGAGAGGGTCCTCAGTTATCCTAGCCTTGAATGCTAGCAATGCAGATTTGTCGGTTTCATTTGATGTAGAGGAGACTCGTACAAAGCACAATGCAAATGCAGTTGCATATATGAAGCGACGAAATTGTGACTTTACAGAACTAAAGCCCACGATTTGCATGACTCAAAGCAGAAGTGGACTGAACTGATGATCAGGGAGATTGAGAAAGGAGAGTAAGAAGGGATGAGTAATTCAGGTGTGGTTTTGACAAGAGATTTTTTGTGATGTAGAGGAAACTCGTACAAAGCACAATGCAAAAGCAGTTGCAAATATGAAGCGACGAAATTGTGACTTTACAGAACTAAAGCCCACGATTTGCATGACTCAAAGCCGAAGTGGACTGAACTGATGATCAGGGAGATTGAGAAAGGAGACTAAGAAGGGATGAGTAATTCAGGTGTGGTTTGGCCACCTCATTGACAAGAGATTTATAGAGGTGAGGATTTTGGAGAGTGCCTCTCTTAGCGTTCTCTCTACGGTAGAATTCACTTCCCACACCAGCATATGAAAACTTAAGGAAATTGAGTTTCCACACTAAGCAAATGAAGAATATTACAGGAGTATGCCGCGGTTGCATAAAGAGTCCTGCCCCTATTCTAAAAAGCACACAAAAAACTTTCTTTGTGGTCGACTTAATATTAAAGATGACCAAGGAACGATAGATTGGATAAAGTATAATGCGTCATAATAAATGTGCACATTTCTGGCACATCAAGTGAAAATTATGTTACATATAGATGTTATCTACCTCCCATAAATGGCTTTTTCGTTAATGAGCTGCAGTTCCAATTTTGATCACATATAATCAAATTTCTTTGATTGATGAAGCCTTGATGCTTTTTGTTAGTTAACAAATCTCTAGACAATCTGTATTCTACACTGAAATTCTTGATGATCCATAACCATGTATAAATTGCTACTCATTGTGCTTGTTTCATAAAAGCTACTAAACTACTAAAAAAATACTTTTTTAATAAAAGTAAAAGGGCACAGGAGTACTTTCCCACACCTACCCAGCGGATCCATCCGCATCGAGAGAGTTTTACTCGGGAGCAATTATTTGGAAGTGCGACTTCCCGCACCCACCGAGCAGATGCATTCGATTTTCATGATTTTTCGGTCAACATCTAATTCCAGATTTCTGGGTCATGGATGCTTCCCGTGCTTTGCACGGTCTACTCCTTGTGGAATCAGAGCACATTGTGGCAGACAGAAACTAGCGGCCAACAAAACTCTGGAAGAAAATGTTCCGTTTGTCCGCGGGATTAGAGCATTCAACTTGCGAGACCCGTCAAGTACCCACGCACACACACACTAACGTCGAGCTTCTCCAACATTCAGTAGGGTGGGGAATGTTATATGTGGACATATATTATACACATTTACTTATAATATCTATTCTCCCTATTTTGCTGTTTTATTTTATTCTTGTATGTTCTAAAGAAGGAAGGAAAAAAAAAAGTGTCGGTCAAAGTTGTCGACAGAGACAGCACAGAAGCAATAAACCCTTGGAAGTATGGGAAATGGCTCAAATTGTCTTGTATCAATGTGGTCATATAGAAATCTTTGTCTCGCGATTTTGTTTAGAAATACAAAGTCCAACATAAATCCTTCTTTCAGAGGAATTACCGCATGATTTCTGCTTAATTTAGCAAATGAACATTCTTTTAAAGTAGCAAATACTTACACCAAGTTGCTCCTCATAAAAAAACAAACACGTGTGTAAAGTTTCCATCACTATGAATATATGTCGATAGTTTAATTTTGTCCAAAATTGTGTGCATTTAAACTAGATTGGTATAGCAATAAGACGCTAATTATTTGAAGTTGTTTGTTTTTGGCTCTACGAACAGGATCAGTGAACATCGATTAGCTGCGATTTCAATACACGTGTGTAATAGAGATATTAAAATCTTTCATATCAACTAGAAGAAAGAAAAGAAGTTCCTTTTATACGGGATGGCAATCGCTGATCATGGTGGTTGGGATTATTTTATAAAGAAACAATTCAGACTTAGCAACTTTATCTTGCGATGCATCTGTGTTTCGATTCTCTGAGGCAGAGTGAGGAGTACTATCCGATTAGTCGACTTTTTCTATTTTGTCCGTGCAGTGGACTAAAATGTCTTGAAATTCCTATTAATGAGAGGAAATTTGTTCATTTGATCCATTTGATGAACTTGATTATCATGATTTGGTCTTCATCATAAATTTGATAATGACTATTACCTTTACTTCCAAGTTATTTGTGTTGGCGATGCATGTTTCACTTAAAACTAGATTTCTGCCAATGAAAGTCATTCCCGCTTGGTGAGATGATGCAATAACATAATTTGCTCTCCCAAGTGGAGGATTTAGGTAATGTAGGACTAGAGTTTGCATCGTACATGAAAGTATCCAGAAAAACTCACGTAGTAGTCTTTTTTCCTAGACATACATCGCGTGGGATGTGCCAGCATAATGTCTACTCGTATTAATAGATAATTGAACTATTTAACTAGCATAAAAGATAGAAAAGGATAAATGCATCGTTCAGACAACTTTAAGAGACATATACTGGCTTGCCTGTAAGCCTTTTCTTTTCAATAATCCGGATATACAGTTCAGCTGTATGGATGACAGCATCATTCCTAATACTTCGTTCTCCTCTCACATGCCAACTTTCATCTTGACTATTCATAGTCTACATCAGAACTCGATTCACCAACCTCACAACACATTAGAGAAGCAGTTGTCCCACATTTGCATCAGAGATGAAGACCTTCTGCCACGTCTCTCTACCTCCCGGAGGACGAAGACATTGTCATTGAATTCGAGTCTAAAGGTTCCCATATGCCATAGGGGTTCCAAGCCACTTTGTTTCATCGGATGGCTTCACTCTTTTTCCAAGCCACTTTGGTTCTGCATGATGATTTTATTACTTCCATGGCTCCATCTTCGCACTACCAGACAATTGAGTTTATCTAGATATGAGAAAAAAAAAATGCGTAAGGGCAGGTGCTTGTCAATGCATAAGTGGTTCAGTTTGGCATGATTTGCAGGATGTACTAGAAAAACTTACTGCTTTAGTATATCACCTATCCTCATAAGCCAGCTGTGTAAAGTCTGTCCCTAATCGAACATAGTTGAGCTATTACATCTGTGATGCTCATTCGACCTCTTGGGACTCCAAGTGAGCAGGCGATCCCAATTTTGTAGATCATCAGCAGACAATTTTGGATTGTACTCTTTCTGCTTTGGCCGACACTGCTCTCTACTTCTTGAACTAGAATGGGATCGGTAATCTCTAGGACTCATTTAGGCAAAGCTTCCTTGACAAAGTTATGAAGGTTCGAATTTTCTTTGAATAGCTCAGTTGTTGGACTAATTCCTGTGAACATCTCTAGCATGAGGATGCCATAACTATAGACGTCCCCTTCAATAGAAACCCCACTTCCCATTCCATATTATGCACTTATCAAGAGCAACAAATGGTTGAGTTATGAGAAAATAGCATGTGCACAATCTCATTTTGAAGTCCAAAGTTTTGTGAAAAGATGCATCAGCAATTTTGTGATAAACAAATTCTTCATTTGAGGGAGCTAGGGACACAAGGGGACATACCTGGAGCAGCATAACCAATTGTCCCTCTCAAACCAACTGAGCTTATATTTGTGTTCGTGTAAGAAGTGGATTCAAGGACAAATTTTGCCAATCCAAAGTCACCAACATGTCCAACCATCTCTGCGTCTAAAAGGACATTGCTTGGCTTTAAATCACAATGAACTATGGTGTTGTGGCATTGGTTATGAAGATATTCCAATGCAAAAGCAATGTCGATGGTAATCTTTATCCTTTGAATGAGATTCAAAATTTTTGAGGGCCCATCCATATCAGCTAGTATTGGACATGGGTGCAACCACTCTTTGAGGCTACCATTGACCATGAACTCATAGACTAAAGCCTTAAAAGTCATTTCCGTTATAATCGATACTTGAGCATACTGTTAGTATCTTCAAAAGATTTCGGTGTTTGATACACTTTAGGGCCTCACACTCAGCTTTGAAGCTCTTGAGAGTGCCATGGCGCATTAAATTAAGCACCTTCACAGCAACATTAGTCCCATTCTCCTGGAGTATTTCCCTGTAAACGGATCCAAAACTACCAACACCGATTAAATTAGTTGAAGAAAAACCATTAGTTGCTTTGAGAAGAGTTCCATAAGATAAGTTTGGCCAACTCTCAGCTATGGAACTTGAAGTTGGTTCTTCTGCTTTCTTCTTCTTCAGCCAACATACATACACAAAAATGAGAACAAGAACCACCCCCAAGAAGCCCAAAAATAATAAAGAGCAAGAGTTTCAATTTATGAACTACTCATTTGCTCTTGGAGTGTCTGGAGATGCATTTAGGTAGCCGAAATTCTGGGATTCCTCCACATATCTTGTTGTTTCCAGCAATAAAAATGGCACTCGCATTCTTGAAGATTCCTTCGGTTGGTAACATGCCTTCAAAATTGTTATAGGATAAATTCAGAAATTCCAAGAAATCGAATGCCGCTAAGAACTTCGGAATCTCACCCGAGAGATTGTTATTCGAAAGATCCAATTCCTCAATACTTCTTAATGAGCTAATTGATTGAGGAATGGATCCTTGGAAGTGGTTATCCTTCATTACTAATGCTACCAATGCATTACAATCGCCTAGAGTGCTTGGAATTTCACCACAGAACATATTGCCTGAGATGGCCAAAGTATCTAAATGGTCAATTTGCCCCACTTCCACCGGAAGAGCCCCGCTCAAATGGTTGTTAGACAAGTCTAAATAAATGAGAGTTTTAACCACTAGGAATATGGAACCACTGAGATTGTTGTTAGAAAGATCGAGCTCCGTTAGACTACAGTTATCTAGGTGTGAAGGTATGTGTCCATAAAACTGATTCCTGAAAAGTTTTAATTTAAGCAATCGCTTCATCTTCTGCAAAGAGGATGGAGTTATTCCAGATAGATTGTTATAGGAGAGACTCAAAATTCCCAGATTTTGAAGATTACCCAAATCAATTGGGATAGCACCTGAAAAACTGTTGTATGCCTTTGCCAAGATCTCCAAGTTCACAAGATTGCTGATTTCTCTAGGAATCTCACCAATGATAAGATTTTCTCCGAAAAATGATCGTTTGATAGTAATGGAGAAATTACCAATGCATCTCGGCAACAGCCCACCGAGTCTATTATTAGCAACACTTAAGGAGAAGAGGCTAGTGATATTGGCTAATGAGCAAAGGAATTTCAAGTCACCAGATCCCCCACTTCCAAGGTGATTATCTTGAATGATCAACCTTTGAATGTTATGCAAACTTTCAAAAGATGGTACTTTCCCGGAGAGTTTGTTGCTTTCAGGTTGCAATGCCTCTAGCTTTGTGGCATTATTAGGTATCCACGAGGGGATTGAACCAACAAATTGGTTTGAGGAGATGCTGAAAAATTGTAAGTTGGGGAGACCAAAGCCTATTATAGTGGGAAGACTTCCATGTATTTGGTTATATGCTACCTCAAATGTTTCCAATGAAGATAAATTGAAGAGGGAAGGTGGAACTATACCGGACAACCTGTTCTGTAGCAAAACAAGTCTAGATAGTTTGGTCAGTTGGCCTAGAGCCGGAGGAAGACTCTCGCCTAAGTAATTACTGTCGAGATAAACCTTCTCCAATGATGACAAGTTGCTAATTGAAGCAGGGATACTTCCTCTTAGATTGTTTGTTGACCTATCAAGCACATGAAGCTTCACCAAAGAACCTATCTCTAGAGGCACTTCTCTAGTCAATTGGTTTCCATACAAGTTGACAGCAAGGAGGTCAAAGCAACCTGATATGTTCTTGGGGATTTCGCCCGTGAGAGAATTAGTAGCTAGCGACAAGTTGTGTAACCGGTGCAACCACCCGATTTGCGGAGGAATTTCATGGTAAAAGCTATTATTATAGAGCCACAATACCCTTAAGAAGCTAAGGTTCCCAATATGAGGGGAGATAGACCCTGAGAGTTTCTGGGAATACAGGGCCAACATGGTGACTTTGTTGGGGTGCCGGTGACTGCATGTGACGCCATACCATTGGCAAAGGTTGACGGTATTATTCCAGGAGCTAAGCATCCCAAAGGGGTCCTCTGTTATCCCAGCCTTCAATGCAAGCAATGCGGATTTGTTGGTTTCATTTGATGATGAGGAGACTTGTACAAAGCACAATGCAATAGCAATCGCAAAAATGAAGCTATGAAATTGTAAGTTTGCAGAACTAAAGCCCAAGATCTGCATAACTCAAAGCAAAAGTGAGCTGAAGTGATGTAGTGGGAGATTAAGAAGGGATGAGAGATGGGATTTGTAATTTAGCTGTGGTTCAGCCACCACGTTGAGAAGAGATATATAGTGGGGGAGGATCTAGGAGAGAGCCTCCTCTTTTGGTCTCACACAAGCCATTTATCTGCATCAACTTGGCATAAGTGAGTGAACAAGTTAGCTGCTAAAAAACAAGAAAAATGTGACTTTCCTCCTAGCGGTCTCTCTAGGGCAGAATTAATGAAGACAGACATCGGCTGAAATCGACTTTTCACAACAAGCAAATGAGAATTAATGGGAAAAGAGCGTGCCATGATTTGTATAAAATAGACAGATTAGTAGCAGATTGACTAGAGTAATCAGTGGCCGATTGACTTGAGTCATCTCCTGCTGCCTTATGTTTCCTTTTGCAAGTAATTTCTGAGAATTTTTACCAAGCACTTAGATTTTGGAAATTGTTCTCCACGTAGGCACCGGATGCTCACGGAGAATATCTACAACTGCCCGTTCGAATTGGTCGTCATAAATTCTTCCGAGAGAGAAAATAATATCGACGCATCTCTAGCTATGTTAAGGAATTAAGAGTAATTTCCATCCACAAACTAGCTTTTGTAATGCAAAAGAACGGAGAAAACGACGTATTTTCTCTCGCTCTACCTTCTTCCACCAACTAATGAACTCTGGTTTGAAGACGAAAAGTAAAAATGAATAGATGAGGAGGCCCGGTTGAGGAGACCGTTTGCGATTTACATAATCAAGATTCTGTAAGCTTACATCGCGCTAAGTAGTGAGTAGATGTCAAAACGCGCTCTAAACAATGGAAACTACATGAGCACGAGAATAAGGAACAAGTCGACAAGAAGGGTACAACTTTCTAAAGCTTGTTCACCATAACTCCCGTTCATAAAAAATAAGGAGAGTTTAGCTAGATTCGCCGACATTAACTAATACACGGACCTCAATAAGAGGCCCTCAATAGCCAGCCTTCCTAGCCAACTCGTACAATTTATACCATCAACGTGAAGCCCCTAAGTCCTTTCCAGGAACATTTCTCTTCATCAATCCTGCGGATCCCGATTCAAAACAATGGATGACTCCAATTCATCACTGCACCTACCTACAATCGCCTGCCACGCATAGGCGAATGACCATCCTGATCACTGGTAATATCATCATCCAGTCCGTTCCCCTCCACGCACAGACCGTTGTTATTCACACTCACTTCAGAGCTGGCATTGCTGCTTGTCGCAAGTGGAGAGTCTGACACGCTAACTGTCCTACTTCTTGTAGGCCCAGATCTCACGCTATACATGGATGAAGCAGGTATATTTGTCATCAATGGTCGCAAATTCCCAGGAATGCTCCGCCTTATGTCCTGGATCGAGTTTCAGTACAATCACATCACAAAATAACATCAATTTAGTTTAAACATTGCCCTGAGTAGTCAAACATTAGATATCGAAAGAGAGAAATGATCTCCAAGCCTGAAAAGAGTAAACCATGTCAAGCAGTATAAGCAATAAACTAGTTAACAGTGTTATGCAAAAGAAAAAAAAGGAACATACCATGTGCCTTATAGCCATATCCAAGGATTTCTTGGATAGTGTTCGGCCAAAGCCTGAGCTATCCGGTGAAGAAGCCGACCTCCCAGACATGTTACTGCGAGGAGAATGTTTATCATCTTGCTTGGGTGGTGCTAGTTTCCGCATGTTCATTACCCTTTCCACCATTTTCGTTCCAATTAATACAGGGCTCACATTGTCATTTATTTTAGGATACCCACGACTCACTGCAGGAACAGAGCCTCCACTTGTATGAAGGACACCATTGGCAGGGCGCCCTCTTGATGGTGAGCATGATTGTCTTCTTGGTCTTGTAGTTGGACCAGGCTCAATAGATGACGATCGAGAACTGGGTGCCCCAGGCCTACCCCTAGTAGCTGAAAGCGGCCTTTCAGGGAGAGTTGTTCGCAAGTTTGGAGGAGCATCAAGAGAGAAACCCGGCATCTCTGAAGGTTTCCATGGTCTCGATTTCGTTGTAGGGGAAGTTCCACGTGAAGGCACTGGATTTCTTGACGTTGTTGAAGCAGATTTTGCAATGGTAGAGGACACGGCTTTTGCAGGAGGTGCAGATACAGTGGAACCAGTTGATGTTGTGGATGGTCGGCGAGTTGGTGTTGCTGCCCTTGATGCCGGTTTTGGTGGGTTAACAGTGGGACGGGCGGTTGGTGTTGAAGATCTCGCTGTTGACCTTGATGGAGTCAATGATCTGGCAGGAGCTGATTGCTTTGCAGCTGAAACTGCAGGCTTGGTCAAAGTACCTGCAGGCCTAGTAGCAGCAACAGAGGACTTGGCAGGCACTGCTGATTTACTTGACGACAAGGTTGGGCGAGAGGTTGGCGTTGAAGGTCTTGAGGCTCTAGAGGACATTGTAAGCGTAGGCCGACTAGTTGGTGTTGCCGGTCTCGATCCCGGACCCCCTGAAGATGAGGGCCGGCGAATTCCTGCCCCCGAAGCAGTTGATCCAGGAGAGGAAGCTTGTTGTCTAGATGTCACATTGGTTCTTGCAGGTGGCTCCACCATGGAATTCGCCAACTAAAGAAATGGCCAAATGACCAAATAAGCAATCCAAGCACAGTTTTTAACCCTCAAGAAGGAAAAGAATAAGAATAGAATTTCTTCTAATTAAGTAACAATTAGCAGACAATCTAAGAAACATATCTTGTGGTAAGGAAAGGTGAAAATCTAAGAGCATGGATGTACCCCACATACAATGGGAATCTACAACCAACTAAGAACATCCCTAAGCTAATACCTTTAGCAGTTACATCTATGCAATATGCTGTAAAAGAAACTAGAGAATACAATTGCTCTATGCTTACAAGCAAAAATATCAAAGAATTATTCACAATACAAAAACTCGATATTCAAACATAACAAATATGTATAACTAAGTCCAAAAGGCATCACCATCAATCATTAGACGCAAAAGGCAAAATGCTTCAGGGCCACTGGTTGTTAAGAGAGACAGTATTGGGACTTCATATTATGCAGGCAGATTTGCATTGAATGAAATTAACACAAGCCGGTCATTCTTACAGTTCCAAATTTTCTTTTGGTATTAAGCACCAAGCAAGTGCAGCCTAATATGACAGAAATTTACCATGCAAGCGAGTACTATCTCAGATGCAACAACAAGAAATGCTCTTACTCGTGATTTAAGCACCGTGGGGCGAGCTTTTGGAGTACCAAGCTGACTCATAACAGTCTTTTGTGATTCCATCTCCAGAGAAGGGAAAAGAGGCGTACCAGGTGGTGTCAGAAGCCTAGAAATGATGCAGAGAAAACCAATAAAAATCTAAGAAGCCAAACCTAATGCCTCAGCATTTTCATGAAACATTACATTCTCAATAAAATTAGAACCACATTCAAGTAATCAGAGTAATGAATGATTATTCTAATAAACAAGCAGATTGTATCTTTTTCACTGGCTAATGAACATCAAAGATCTTGCCCTCTTGTTAACTTTCAACTGTAAATTGTAAATTTTACTTTACCTATTAGATGTTTTAAAATGTGTGTTGTCAAAAGCCAGCAAAATTTTTCTTTCTGGGACTCCAAATAAGAAAAAAAGTGTAGGCATGTCATGACATACAAGTTTCGCATCATTTAATCTTTCACAAGAAAAGCGAAGGACAAAGCAATTCCACCAGCCAATTGAAAGCCATCCTAAATAGCTCTAAGATGCTTTCTTATTGGCCACATATTGGAGTATAAAAATCCTGAAATTCAGGTGTTTTGAACGAAATCGATACATAGATTTGTGGAAAAGATTACAATAACTATGCAAAATGGCCATTCTTATACTATGATATACTTGTGTTAAAAATGGGATAACATTGAGGAAACACCATTTGATTTAAGGAAAAAGAAATCAAACTATGAGATCTACTTTCCAACTACCTATTAAAACTGAAAATGTCTCAAACAGTTTCAAAGCATGCTCAAGAACAATTCACTAAAATGTGCGGTATTCAGTATGAAGTGAGCAAGGTTCTAATATGCAAATCATGAAAGCATGTGAGATAAGAGCGAGAAGTCTAAATAATTAATTGTCCCGGATTTGATCTTTTTCCCCCAATTCCAGAGTCTAAAGTTGAAGTTGCTTCATTCAACACCTATCAAATATCTTTTAAAATCAAACCTTTTCTTTAATCCGTAATCACTGAAAAGGTCACCGTAGAGCTCCAAGAATCCCCAACACTGCCATAACATATTTCCTCTAACTTAAGAAAAGGATCCCCATTCAACAATTGCTTTGAAAACTTCTTACCTTTTTCATATTAACGAGTCATTTTCCAAGAAAGTCATGAGCAGGTACTCATGTACACCAATGCAAACTTAACAGTTCTCCACTCACTACAGCATAATTCTCAGTCACTCCGCCAAAGTGACTATGAGAAACTTATAGCATCTTTTGGTTTATCTATTAACAAAGTAAATGTGGACTGAGAAGATGGACATGCATTGAGAATTTTTAGTGCAGTTGAAATTAATCAAATAGGTTAAAAAAAGTGTCAATCATTCTACAGAAAGAGAATTCAGCAGAGCTAAAAAGGGCCCCAACAGAATGTCAAAATTTATCAACAGTAGCATATATCTTCTGTCGTGTTGAGAAGCAAATAAAAATGGAAGCGAAGGGTATCACCAGCTTACCAATCATAATCATTTTTATCACTGTCAGAGTTAAGAAAGTCATCAGTGGCAGTTTTACGCGGAGCCGCCAAAGGGGCAATGTTGAATATGGGAGAAGTACCAGGCTTCGATCCTGCAAGTTCAATCCTTAATTGAGAATTCGAGATACCCAACTTAACTAAACAACAAATGAGCCAAAAGGGCCCTGCCCATAGACCACTAACGGCAGAGCAATGAACCAGTAGTAAGCTTTCCTCTTCGCTAGACTTGAGTGCACAACTCACATAATCGCATCTGTACAAATAACTAAACATCTAACCAAGAAAAGATACCAACACATAGCTTTACACTGCATTAACGACACCGAGTCCGGTAACTCCATCTCAGCCCTTTGGAAGAAAATCTTACCTAACGGAGCATCGAATTCTTCGGCATTGTTGAGGAGGAGATCGTTGCGCTCCTTCTCGCGCTTCCGCATCTCGAGGAACAACGCGAGATCCTCCTCTTTCTCCCTCATCATCTGCTGCTGCCGGTGCCCCAGCATATGGGACTCCTGAGCCCTAAAGCTACGATTCATCACCAAATCCAGCCTCCACAACAAAACCAACCCAAAAAAAAAGAAAAAAAAAATCCCGACTCGCAGCCAAACGAACAAACCTCAGAAAAAGGGAAAAAAAAAAAAAAACCTAAGCTTGACTTCCCAGTCCTATCGATAGATAAGAATCTAATTTAGCTTCGCCCCCACGCTTCCAACCATTATCAATAATTTCTCCACCAAACACGTGACCCCGACGTCTCCAGAAAGTCGACAGGCCACGACGACAACGACGACAGCACCACCAACTGTAGATCTGCGACCGAACTCGGATGCCGCCGATACTCCGGCGGCGAACCGGCGGACCGGCGGACCACGGCGCGGCACTTCGCGAGCGCTTTTCCTCTCTCTCCGGCTCAAATCGAGAACGTCCCCTCCCGAGCTCGGAGCGAGCCGTGACGAGCTGGAGGAAGACCCTAGCGAGCGGACCGCGAGGAAGGCGGAGAGGCTCGAGCTCAGTTCGGTCGTCGCGCCACTCCACTCCACTCCCGCCGCGCGGAGCTCCGACCTAGAGAGAGAAAGGCGGAGGATAGAATCTAGAGAGAGAAAAAGAGAGGAAGGAGCACGGATCAGAAAAATATGGAGATCGCAACGGGGGGAGAAGAGGGGAGAAATGGAGGAGAAGTGGCGGTCAACGTAATTAGGCGATCGTCGGAGGGGTAAAGTTGGAAAGTGGTTTTCGGGTTTTTCTGCGACGCGACAATCACATCGGGCCTCGAGTTCACCCCAGTCGCGTTGGGTCCCACGGAAGAAACGATTCGTGCCGTCGATCGGGAAGATCGAACCCGGGCGTCGGTGATTTGGAGGGAATCGGACGGTTGAGATTGGATCTTTTGTGTGGCGGCGGGCGCAGGGAATCGCGACCCCCGCCCTGCCCCGACTCCTCACTTGGAGGTTACGCTGTCGTCTGGTCTCCGTGGCTGCCTTTTGGCGGGGCCGCAATTACGAGGATGCCCCTCTCGGGTCCTCTGGCCCCTTTTTCCTTTTTGAATTTTCAAATTTTGAGGGGGCCGTCTCGGGCTCCGGTGAGCCGTCCAGGACCAGAAAGGGGCTTCAAACTTCAATGCGGTGAATCGAAAATCGAATAATTTTTGAAATGGGATATTATAATTTATAAGGAAAAACAAAAACATATTCCCCTGCCATTTGACAATAAAACCCAGATATACTAGGTCAGGACAGAGAAAGAAAATATACATTTGTAATCAAAGGAATCTAGCAAGACTCTCGGCCTTGGATACGGAGGACTGTCTATAATTGATTTATAGATAAAGTTGACATTATTCAAGAGCACTAGATCCAAATTAATGAAAATTTATATGTATGATCGTATCAAATTATTCGTGAGCTACTCGATTAAGTGCACAATAAATGTAAGTTCAAACCCATAAATAATTAATGATTTTCTCTATGGTGATAGTTTTTTTATATAGAAAGATGAGTAACAATGTATATGTCATTAAGTAATTTTCATTCGATCCCAAGAACTGCTAGCAAAAACTGGTCCAAAGCACTTTAGAGTATCATTCATGTGTTTGTTCATAACCTACTGCAGAGAGCCAATGACAAAGACAAGCTCAACAACCCACATGCACGAGTAGTTCATCGGATCGAGTCAGGGTGGTTGGAAAATCCTCATTGGTGTTGTGAGAGAAAAAGATTCCCCCTTTCATGGTCCTGTTTTCCTAGTCAAACGTCTCAATTCAATACAGGGACACTACTGGCAAGAACTCCAGTTGACTTTCTGCAGACAGTAACACTCGAGGCTCCAGAACTAGTTAAGGATGTGGATGCTGCATCCTGCAGCAACGCATCAATCATGTGCATGGCTTTTTGCTTCTTGTTGCAGCATGGTGACCCAGCAACAGTTAAGGAAGGCCTATCAGACATGAATGCGACCTGGCCTTTTCATCGAAACCTCGATGGAGTAATTCGAAAGGCAGATAGGGGCGAACGGTTAGTCTTCTTCTGCTGTCTTAACTTTGATTAAGATCCACTTTCTTGAATGTTCTTAGATCAGAGAAAGCCTGCGATCTTTAGATGCGTTACATGATCGTATCGACAGCATTTAACCCTGAGATCAGTGTGCACCGATAAGACATGACCTGCAAAATAGAAATAGCATAGACCAAATTTTGCCGATACTTGCTTTGCTGGTTCATCGCATGATCTATAACTAGAAACCGCGAGTTACAAATATACCAATAAAATGACTGAGTTCTTGCAGTACAGAAGTCCTAATGGCACCGTCGAATAGGGGAAGAGGACAGGCATAAGAGCTTAACCATAATGCAAAGTCAAAAATTTATATATATCAACAGATGGTTTGTGGCTTTCGAACACATCTTACAACTTGGATTCCCCATGGAAGCATGACTAGACTACATACAATCTCGCACAAGAATACTAACACACTGATAGTGAACGCGGATTCCCCATGGAAGCATGACTAGACTACATACAATCTTGCACAAGAATACTAACACGCTGATAGTGACGCTTTACATAAAAGTCACAGCGCCCTCATTATTCCTCAGTCGATGGATCGAGAAACTCAAAGCGCATGAGCAGCTTCACAAATTTGTACTTCTCTCCTTTAAGATCATGGAGCGATACCATTCTTATGCCGCTCCTTAGTTCTGAGACGGGTATGCATGTTTGACCTCCAAAGTCATCCTTCTCGGACATGTCGTACTCGTGAACTTCAATTCTGAGTAAAGCCAGTTCCGGGACAGTAAGCGGGAACACGAAATACTCATTCCAAACAGGGATCCAGTTATCTTCAAGCGTCTTTGTCTTCTTCATTACTCTATCAGCACGAACTCCAGCAATTCCAACCTGCAAATAGGATTTTCTGTTTCTGAACCACACTATCTATACACGGATCAATTGGTAAATAACAGAAATGAAGGTTGGAGCATGCACCATTTGTTGTAGCACTTTACCAACAAAAGAGTAATGAAGACCCTCTTAACTTACCCTCGCATAAAAATCTGGAGGGGAATATAAATCGAAATGGGTGGAATCGAACTCATGATGCCAGCCCTCACCCATATATACAGTCACCTAGAGAAGAAGAAAAAATTGAACGTACGGTCAGCCATCAATAGAATCACACTGAGAGAATGAGCCTGAACAGATTGGTTGCAAGTGATGGCAGAGGCCAAAAATAAAAAGGATCTGACCTTCAATTTTGTTTTCACGGGTAAGGGAGCTTTTGGATCAAAGAGGTCATTCAGTGGACCAGACTTCAGCAAAAAATCTGGTTTTTTAATATAGCCGCATCCACCATTGGCTCTGAACATCCCTTGCATCAACCAAAGTGATCTTCCATATCCCTGCATCAAGTTTACAGAGCATCAAATTGGCCTATCTAAATCCTCGTAGATATAAGTTGCAAATTATAAACGATGTAAATAAGCCTTGTATAACCAGCTTGCTTAGTATCTATCTTGCTTCCACAATGACGGCATGTCCAAATACTTCTCCTTCTCCAAACTATGTGCAAAGCACAACTTACTAACTCTCGAATAATTGTCATACGAGAATTTATGAGCATTTCCTCATCAAACATTTGGACAGGAGGAACCCTGATCGGGGAACATAGTACTTTGTCCAAATCTAAATGATTTCACCGCTTCTACTAGGACTTTACAGGAGTGAAGCATGATATTTTTTTTTTTAAGTAAACAGAAAACATCTGAAGATTGACAGACAAAAATACTACCTGCATATTAAATGCAACCATCTGAGCCCCATGTGACCACCCAATAAGTGGGTTGTAATTTGAAGAAGTGATACGTGTGCCCTTTGGATAAATTCTCAGCATATTCCGTTGGGTGAACCTGTAGTGGGCCATTAATCAGGCACATGAAGCGATGCTTGATTCATGAAATTGATGGAGAAACATCTCGCAGTAAGTTGATATCTTATGACAACCGATGCTTTGGTTTCAACAAACAGCATCTTGTTACAGCGTTGCACGGAAGTTTGGAGGGAAAAAGGATAAATGGCAAAACAAGATTAATGGCAGCAAAACCTGTCATGACGTATGCCAATAGGGACCTTTCTGACAAAGACCAAGGGTCGTCAATTTTTTCGAGTACTTGCCCAATCCAGTACATAACAATACCAAATTGTCTGAGCGATAATTAAGTTTTCAAATATTGATCAATCATTTTGTGCATTTATCACTTGGCACAGTGTGCTTCCACTTTCATAGTTCATGACATTAACATGTTTAAAGCTGAGCACTTGTAAGCATATTATGTCAAGTGCGGAAAGTTCTGCATGATCGGTAACTAGCGATTCTACATTCTAACACCATGCAAGATTTATTCGTCAATCTTGTGCAGCAAATAACAGGCCCAACACAAAATCCACGGTAGAGAGTACAAAATAATACCTGACAATTTCTTTTGCATGTGTGACAACAGCTTTCTCAAGCTGTTGCTCACTTAAGCTCAGACGTCTAACTTTGTCGGGATCGACCTTCAAACACTCATCTAATCCCCCTTTAGGCTTTCCAGCATGAATAGCGATCAGCCGCTTGTACTCTGGAGCTGCTTTTTGCTGTGGCTTATTTCCAACTACACCATCATCCTCGTCATCATCAACCTCATCCTCTTCATCACCATCATCATCCTAAACAGAAAAAGTGACACAGCAACAATCAAAATAAAGATCCAAGAAAATGAAAATTAAACACAAGAGTTCCAACCTTGTCGTCATTTAAAATATCTTCTCTCAGGTCTGGGACTTCTTTTCCCCAAGCCTCTTCATCTCCTGCCTTCCCTCTCTGTGCATCAACTTCCTTCTCTGTTGTTTTTTTTGCCTGAAGGTACTCCTTTGGCGGTTTAGTGGATATAATAACCCTTTTCTTCAGTGACTCAGGGGAGGGGAATTCCTTCAAGCTCTCTGGACCGGGTGGAAACAGCACATCTCCAAATGTTTGAGTGACCATCTAGACATTAATAAGACAACTAAATAAGCAGGACACCTGAAGATTTAAAATTTCATAAGATTGCAAAACCTCACCTCGGCAACTTTAGCTTGAAGATCAGCAGTAAGGTGATCTTCCAAAGTGATTACAACAGGGTAGTCAGATGCAACAAAGGCATACTCTTTAATAGATTTTAAACATTTGATAAGTTCCACTGGAGTAGTCAAGGTCCTGCACAAATAGCAGACATTATGAGCTGGACTCGGAAGTCGTTGGTTCATGTCCGCATATATATATATATGTGTTATCAATTAATTTGCATCCTTCTAACAAGTTAAATATGAAAACAGGAGAAAAAATGCACGATCTTAGACACTATACTGATCGTTCCTCTTACATTGCACTGAAGAAACAATATCATTGTAGCCAAACTCAACTAGCACTTTGCACCATACCTTCCATGAAGAACATGCACATCATCCTTGTTGGAATTTGGCCATATATCCAATTCGATTACTCTAACCCCTTTCTTCAGGGCATCAATAATAGGTTTATCACTGCAGTCGCTGCTAAGTTGATTGCCGGTTAGGTAGGAATTGTGACCAGTATATATGTAATAATGAGAGAGAGGAGCATTCATATCATGATGCACCTGAACAAGAGAGATGAAAAAAAAAGAAGGAAGGTTAGAAGAATCAATTATAAAGTGATATTTTAATCTACAAACACAATGTTCATCCTTCCTATAAGAGTTCCCTCTTTTTCATGTAGTCAAAGGCTTAAAGAGACGAAGAATAGCAACACCAGGCTCTGCAATTGTGACACAACACTTGAAGAAAAGAACTTCTGTTCCCATTGCAGGAATTCCTAGCGTTTTATTGGTTCTCGTATTGCGGCTTTGATGCAGTTCTTAGGATATGGTTTCCGTGCATGTAAGAGGGAATAGGCCTAGGAACAATTAAAGGCAAAGCTTAATACAGGAACACGAGAAAATATATACACGAACAGCTGGACCATATCAGATCACAAGGATATCAATTATTCTAAGCGTCCCTATTTTGTCAAGATTACAATAGTAGTGCAGTCCAATGACTCAAATAATCTACCAAATGTCAAGTAAAGAAATCAGTAATCTTTCCTATAGAATGCCATTGTCCATCCGCTGATCAGAACTGACACCAAACAAGAAAAAAGTACTCGGATATTAAATGAATTGAATGATGGACTCAGTACAAAAGGCAAAAAGTTAGATCTTTCTTCTGTGTCTTGTGAGGAAATATTCAGCCAATTCTACTTTAGACAAACTTCTACATCAAGTCGCTTCTGCCACAGCTACTAATGTCAAGACCATGTTTTCTAGATAAAACGACAAAATGAATTTACGAAAAAGAATCGATAACATCGCTCTGTCTCGAGCGAGGAGATAATCGATGATGCAACGAGACAGAACCTAGGCATCGGAACGAAATTCTATTTACTCTGCTCCGGGATGTTGTCTCGTGCCTCTCCATCCACTTCACATATCTCAGCTGGTGCAGAATCGCAAAGCTCATCCCGATCGTCAAGACTCAATGGAAAAGATATAGGAAATCCAATCGAAATTCAATTAAACACGCAGCATTGAAGAGATCGCAGGCCGTACCCCAAGATTCGGCGACAGGGGAGGATTGATCTCGCCAAACAAGTAGGAAAAGAAGTCCTCGAGGGTGAGGCCCTTCCTGTGGAAAATGTGGAAACGCCCCTGCTCCCGGAGCCTATCGACGATGCCCTGCGCGTCCTCCCCGGTGGCCCCGCCCTCCTTCTGGACCTCGATCAAGAACCGGTGCAGCTGGTCCACGGACATGACCCCGTTCTCGGAGTACCGCTGGAAGAGGTCCTTGACATCCCCGGGCACAGGAGGCGCCGTGACCTTGAAACTCCGGCGGCAGCAGAAGCACACTCTGTACGTCTGTCTCGACATGGGTTCGCCCACGCACGACACGACAAACGAACCAAGAAACACAACCGAACAACGCACGACCTCTCGGCGAAAGCAAGAACCTTCAAGAACCAGGCAGAGATGGCCGGGGGCACGGGTTAGGATGTGATTTTAGAACGGGGTGAGGCGCGTTTGTCGGACGGGACGGGATGGTTGTGGGGGACAAGTCAAGAATCGAGAGAAGGAAGCAAGAAAGTCAGGAAGAGAGAGAGATAGGTTGCATTAGAATTTACAGTTGACGAGGGAGACGGATTACTTTCCCGTTCGAGAAAGATGCAAAGGCAAAGGTTAATAAAGGATTGGGGGTGGGCCCCGCCATCCAAACCTATGGTCCCACTCTCCTCTCCTCTTCGCCCAATCCGAACGAAGTGGAAGCTACCAGTCAGGCAGGGGGCGAATCAATGCGGCAGGTGTGTCCGCTTCGTGTGGTTGTCGGCCGAACAAAATTAAAAGGAGATAATACGAGAGAAGGCGCATATCATTCTTCTTCCGCTGGATAATGCGCGTTGGCTTTCGCGTCCCTACCACGTGACGTCCATTTTTCCCCCTTTTCTAGGCTTCGTCTCGGCGGTATCTGGAGACGTGGCACCTTCTTTTGGTAAGGATAAACATACCACAAGTTCTACGACTTATCACAAAAATATAATTAAATTCTAAAAGATTTTAAAAGTATAATTAAATTATAAATTCTGTCAAGTTGACGTAATTAAATCATTTTATTAAATGAGAAATACTAATAAATTTTTGAACGTGATTGCCTCAACTTAATAGATTTTAGGATTTAATTATACCGACTTAACAAGTTTTCTAATTTAATAGACTTTTGTAATGATTTTTAGGGCTTTTAGTACACTTTTCCCTCTTCTCTATGTTTCTCCCCCAATTCAGTTGAGCAGCATGGCATGCAAATAAAATCTACCAATGCAAGATATTTTATTGAATCCCAAGTTTTGCCATTTACGAAGCGAATGAGTACTCCTTTTGGTAAGAGACAGGCGATGGAGGTAAGTAAAGTAACAAATTATCAACCTTAGCTTAAGCATTAGATTACAGAATAAGCTTTAGATTGCAGCATTAGCATGCTGACTTTTCTTTGTTAACAAGGATTCTTAGTTATGATAGGTGTGATTTTATATGGTAAGAAGAAGTTTCAGCTTTATTTGGTGGAGGGCGTGGAGGATCTCAAGCCATTCCATCGGAATTGCGATCATATTCATGAAGGCAATGTCTTGCCAAAAAGGCACAGAGAACTCCCCAGTCAAATGCATTTTGAAGAAATCCATAGCAAATCAATTTGTCTAAATGCCTTATAAGCAGGAAAGCAAATGAACGCCAAACCAATTCTCAATTTGACTTGAATTTGGAAAACGATCAGTCCAAGAATTTAAGATCGTCTCACTTTTTCAGTCCAAGACCGCTACAATGAGTACGGAGATCAAGATGCTTTTTATAAGCCCCGAAATTTGCCTCCGCAGAAATCGCAACAGATGATCAACTAAATCTAAATTCCGGGAGACCAAAAGGAAAATGCAAAGATGTCGTCCGCACTCATTATTGCTTTGAACAAGCTCAGTGCACGCCTGGCACTGTTGTCGGGCTTGTGGTAACATGCTTGATTTGTGAGTGACATTCATGGCTACAACACGCGGTATACGACACTCTTCTACAAGAAAAAACTGCAGAAACTCCAAAACAAGCCCCGGTCTTGCACTTCAATGAAGTGAGGCGGTCCCATATAGATACTAAACTTTAGACCAACAAAAAAATTAAGTAGAATGCTTACTTGGTCTGGATATCACATAAATGACTACTCTTTGCTGGAAATAATTTGAATAACAAAATACAGCTAACTTGACAAGAGCTTAAAAACTGAAGCTGTTGCGTTGCGGAAATTTATACCAAGAGGAGAGGAACCAACCTCCTTGGGTCATAAAATCTCAATTGCTTTGACAGATGACTTGCTGCCAGGTTAGGATGTGATGCTCTCCAATACGGCAATGCTCCTCCATAATCAAATTCAAGTCAAGGTCGGAGCTTTTATTAAAGTCGAAATGTGGTGCGAATTGAATGAGATATTACACAATTTATTCCTCTGATCTCCTCTTCCTGCCTAGGATAGATGCAGGCTGAAATCTCCTGCCACCTATACGCCATTTCTTAAAGGCAGCCACAGACGATTGAGCTGCCTCATACACTACATGGGAAACTACAGTATCAGCATCTCGCATCATAAAGGATAAGAAAAGAAAGCAGACATGATTGTCCAATTAGTCTCTTACAATTGACTTCTTCTTTAGTAAGTCGGGAAAGAATCTTCGGAGCTGCCACATGCGATGCAGTGTGTGCCTTAGTCAGCACATCTTTATATCTACTTCTAAATGCGGAGAAGAGCAGAAATCCAAGGGTCCTATCACCAACACTGTTCATGAAAAGGAACAAGGAGAAATCGTAAGTTTACATAAAAGGTCTCAAATTTAGAAGGAACTGGAATTATTGACAATTGTAACAGATGTAATATTTGAACAAGTTAAACCAGTGAGACGCCACCTCTTCAGCAAATGGGAGAACTATAACATTAACTAGCAAATCTTTGAGTTGTGACTTGAAACCACTCAATCATATAATAGTGCTTCATTAGATGAAGCCCATCTCATCTGAAGTATCACTAGAAGATCTTAAACTTTCACCAGCATGGACTATCATCAAGTTTCTGCTGTGTTGAGTGAACCAACTGCAGTAGTCTTTACCGTGAAAATGAGGAAGGAAAAGAGAGGCCACAAAATAACAACTTGCCTCTCTAATATAATATTCCTAACAATTCTCCACTGAGAAATGGATTTTTCTTGAAAATAAACCAGAAAAGAAGCTAAGGGAGCAGAAACCGATAGATACTCAAGGACATGAAACACCCAGTCGAAATGACTACGCCTCTTTGAAAAATGATACGAAGTCTTAAGTCTTTTGGGTAATCAACAAAACAATACAGGGAGCATGTCCATTGAGCTATGGGGAAGATTTAGTTTGCTCCATGCAATTCACCCATGTAAAAGCTCACTAATAACCTATACTTCACCAAATTGAAGTTATTAAATATGTTTCAAAACCTTTTCTTCTGACCAAAACTTATGTGCAGGACCCTGACAGTGCCAGGTACAAATTAGAAATCGGATGGAAGTATTCAATGAATGCAACAGAAGAAACACCAAGATTCTGGGTTGAGGAGGGGAAAGATGTTGCAAAAAATACTCACATCGGCACCATCTTGCAGCCAAATTCATAAAAATATGGACTTCGAGATCTCAAATCCACACATGCAGGATCAGCCTGGATTTCCAGTCTAGTTCTGACATCATCCCAAATACAATATAAAACGATTAGAGTGTCACAATAGACTCAACAAGAAGTCCATAAACAAGGACTCCACAACTCTAATGTGTATGATGATGTTGCAGTCCTATGAGGAAAGGGTAGACATGCTACTTCTCCATGGAGATCACTCATACCCCATACGTAGTTTGAATCATCTTCCAAGGCAATGCATATAAGAAACAGTGATTAGCATCTTACTTTTCATCAAAACACGCCGGAACAAGTACTGACGCTGCATTTCTCTGGCACAACTCATTAGCAAGCCAGAAGGGCAGCTCTACTTTTGATCCTTGATCAACCTGGCGAGAGAAAAGAAGGGAAAGCGACACAATAAGCTAATATACTCCGAACAGCCACCTAGATAAAGCTCCAGTAACATTCAAAAACCTACGCAATTTTTCTCTGCACTAGGATCAATCCCAACTCCATTTGCCGGCTTTTGGAATACAACTGAAACCGGCTGTCATCGAGGACATCAGAAACCCGTAATTAGAGTCTTTGAGAGGACGCTAAAAACTGACCAAAGAACCAACAGAGAGAAGAGAACAAATAAAGCCAGTGTAGACCTCTTCTTCGGCAATGATATCGTCGAAGTCATAATAACTTCCCATCCTTCAGATCAGCTGGTCAAGACAGCGAGACCAGCAAATTAATCTACACAGAGCCCGCTTCCATACAATCCCGGCTAGGAAGACTGCCACAACAAAAGTGACCATCAGCAACAGCACAAGCAACCATAAAACTTTATCGAACAGCCGTTACTTTGCAAGTGCCTCGACCAGTAAGCAACCGCGAGTCGCCGAAAGTTCCACACTCCTCCTCCCCCTCCCCCTCCCCGCAACCCATTGAAAAAAGAAAAAAAGAAAAGCAAAATTAGCAGTCTTCACTGAAAGTTCCACGCTCCTCCTCCCCCAACCCACCAACCCACTGAAAAAGAAGAGCAAAAATTGGCAGCTCGTCCCGAATTGCACCGATGGACGACGAAAGATCGGATTTTTAATAAGCAGGAGACCACGAAATTTCGAAACGGGCATCCGACGCGAGACCAGAACAACACCCATTTCGACATTTAGGCAGAAATCGCACATTGGGGTTGGGATTACAACAACACGAACCGACTAAAAACTCCCAATTCAAAGCGATCGAGATCAAATCGCGGGCAGAAGACGAGGGTCTAGAGAGAGAAAAGGGAAAGCACCTGTCGCCCCAGCTTCTCTCTCTACCTCCGGAGCGGAGCCGCGTTCGGCGAGAATTCGAGTGAGGGAGGGAAGCAGGGGAGGCAAGGTGAAAATGGAGGGAAACTCGAAAAATTCGCGCCGCGCGAGACTCGGGAAGTCTTCGCGGGCCGATCGAGCGAAACTTTCGTGGGCCGAAGGGCCCGTCATCTCTTCGGCCCAAAAAGGCCCATTATATTAAAATGGAGCCCAATGAAAAACTTTCATGGGCCAAAGGGCCCATTCAAATGAGGCCCAAAACGAGCCCCTAGGATGGGATTTCCCAGGGCACTTGAGATCTCCGCATCGTCCCCGACGACGCGGTACCATTGAACCAATTTAGTATTAGTCCCCCTTGCACGGTACGCGCATTAGTCGTCGGCCGATTTTAATGGACCCAAGCAGGTTCTCCATAAGATATTGATGTGGTTTCGACACAAGGCGTGGCATAAGTATTACGAAATTGCGCATTTTTATTTAATGTTGCTTCAACACATGATGTGGCATAAGTCTTACGAAATTACGCGCTTTCTTTTTCTTTTCTTTTCTTTTATGGAGTGTTCCGTTAAATAAATGTGTAGTTTATTATTTAAATATCTAACACTCCCCATCATGTATAAGATGGACTTTAGTATGCAATTGAGAACCAAATAAGGGACGGGAAATATTCAAACTCAAGACTTCATGCCTCATACCATATGTTATATCCCACAAAATCTTTCATAATAACAAAATAGAAGGTCCGAGCACAAATTTTCCAAATTCCTATTTACTTAATAATTACATATTCACGGTTCGGGTTAAGGTTGAAGTCCACTCTACGTATAAAGGGAGTATTAGAATTTAAAATAATTAACTATTAAATCATATATTCATTTAATAATTTAAATTTTTAAAACAATCAACAGGAATCACACGAAATCCTCCATGCATGCTTCTTTTGTTTCTAGGATACGCAAATTCTATCACATCATCGACGGGAGCCGTCCTCCAAAACGAGTACTGTTCGTGTTGGCGTTTAGGCGTGACACGTTCATTGCCCAACTCCGGGAAGGAACACACATGGAGCCTTCCAGACAAGTTGCTCATGTACCTTCAATTCGATTCTTTCTAGAATTCTTCTTCCTTTATTTTTTTTATAAACTATAGAATTCAGGCCCATTGGAACCGTGGATTGGTCTCTTATCGAGATGAAGCCCGCGTACGACACGCGTGGGCGACATTCAAAGAACGAACAAAAGAACCCCACTCAACTTCCCCCGGAAGGCGTCGCCAATCTCTATCTCCAGCCACGCGATGCACACGTAAACAGTTTCTCTACAGTTTCGATGTCGATTTAGGATTTGACGTTTCGGATATTTTCAGGCCCTACATGGGACAGATTGACGTCCTGCACTAGATTGAAGATAGAGAAAGTTGCCGTCCTTGTGTACATCCATTAATTAGAGCGGGGTGACATGGGATTCCCCGGTCGGTTGATATGATGGGGGGGTCTCGTCTGAAGGAACCCATGTACAAGGAAAAGTCTGAGCGGTTGCCTGGTCGATAATCGCGCGAGTACATGTGCGATTGGATGCATGACACGTATCCGATCCTCCGTCCAAGTACGATGTGTAGGGCTCTCTCGAGCTAGCTTTTGGCGGGCTAGACCAAATCCACCATTTCGATCCCTTTAGAGTAAACACATCATTATCGAGAGTTCGAACTAATAGGTTCCAGAAAAATTGAAACGTTTAATGAAATATTGTCAAAAATCAACTCGAAATGTAATATTGGTTCAATGCCTGTCTTATTAACTAATTATTTTTATAGAATTTTTGTTAACAGGCACGTTAGTAGTATATGTTAAACATCTCGATAAAAAAGCTTGTCATTTTTAATGAATTATCATTCTCGCATTACATGTAATTTGTCATAAAAAGTGAAAATATATTCTTATTAAATATGCATTTGATTCAAGATTGACTACCTTTTTTTTACAATCAATTTGTATTATGTAAGATGTGGTTGAAAGTTTGCTATTTTTCGATCTGAAAATGGATTTTGTCACCTTTTCTCATCCTCTTGTTGTTGTTGAGATCCCAAATTTTGTTTGTCTGAAAAATGGGAATTGCCGACTCTTGGCTTAGCTCTGCTTGCCAAATCCAAGTGGAGAATCTTCCTTCATCTAAAAATTAGCACAAAAGAAAAAAATAATAATTGAAATTTGGCAGTTTGGCACTATAGCAACCCAAGGACTAGGCACGTGCGGTGGCTGCACCATAGCCAGCCATGACAGCGGCCGTCGCATTCGATTCCAACGTCGGCCCAACACGGCGGCTCAGCAGAGCAGACACCCATCAAGGCCACGTGTCTCTTTATTTGGCGGCTTGGCTCGGCCTACTTAAAAGGACCAGAAAAAATCACGGGAAATTTTCTATAAAAAAGTATATAAAAATAAAAACTGTTATCGTCAATGCCAATACCGGTTAGATAACGTAAAATTGATTAACGTTTAGTTATTACTGACCATAAATCATCAAAAGATTTTAAATTAAATTAATAAATTAAATCGAGGTTCATCCAATTAATTTGAGATTATTTGAGGTTATAATTCTTCGAAATAGAGATTCTAGAACATACCTTTTTTTTCACACCCAGACATCAACAAATTGACAAGCCCTCAAACCAAATTCAAACACGTTTAGCAACTTCCGCAAGAAGGATGTTCACGGACGGATAGTCACCATTCCCCTCTGCTCCAGAAATTCCTTTCCAAGTGTGAGAAATTTCCTCCATAATTAAGCTTCCAAATCGCATCTTAAACTCGAATTTCGCGAGTAATCAATGAGCAGGTTCCATTATCAATGACGCAATCCTTTGCCCCCGATTAGGTCTTGCCTATTCTGATCTCCGAGCAATTTATATCACAACAAATTAAATTGTAAGGGGGTAGTTGCTGACGTGATGCAATCCGTGTTGATCTTATTGCCCAAGCAAACGCCCGAACGGATTAAATAGGAATTAAGGAAGTTTAGTCAAATGGTTATTTAGATTAGTGCCTCTTTTAATTTAATCTCTACTCAAGCTTTGTGCTTGCTGATCTTTTTCGCCTGCCTTCCTAAAGCAGACGCGAGCTATGACGCACCCCGTTTGATTTTTCTTCCCTTCTAATATAATTCCCACTAGGCATGACATGAGATTTTTCATCTCCTGCATCATTATCTTTGGTCCACACAATATGGTAGATGGCGCTATTCGTCCGATCTCTGAATTTCAAATCCCCTCATCAATATCATCATTTCAACTGCTCTTCCACTAATTAAAGAAAAAGGATGGATTGGGACACAATATACGTCAACACCAAGTATGCATCGACATAATTTACAATACTTCTGTGAATCCGGTAAAGAAAAAGCGACGGAATACGAAACTAGCATTACGCTGTTTGTACCGAACAAAGGGAATATGTCGACTTTGTAACTCTGGGTATTATTCAAAGGTGGTAATCTCTTTTAGAGGGTTGATCACTTTTGCAAAAGATGGGAGATCAGGATAAGATAAAAAGATACGTTCAGATGACAAGGGATGGCCGTTGTTTCGGTTTGGGGTCTTTCGGTGAAATCCTTTTTCGCCGCGGTGTCAAGGTCTAGGTTTGTCCCTTTATCTTTCCATCGTCGGCAAGGAAAACAGATAAGGCCTTGGTTTAAAGAAAAAGCATGCAACCCATTAGAATAAAAGATGCTTTACTTACTCCCAAATACATACAAAAAGTTAAACCCCAAGAACCATTTCCTTTGCCTAATCTTTTGTTTCTTAACCACTCCTGCGTATGATCTCATAAGGAGGTTGACAAGTGGAGACTTTTGGCAAGAGAGGAGGAGCTCCACTTGAATTTTAGCTTCTCTAATTAACAAATCTAGAGCGTGGAAGTTAAGATTCCATTTGTTTTACGAAAAATAAATAATTTGTAAAATAATTTTCCAATTATTAATCTCTTGCAAATGAAAGAGTCTAAAAAGATAGTTTTATCTAGTGTTTCACATGATTTTGGACATATTTTATCAAATCTCACCGCAAGGAGATACAAAAGTCATCTTATGTCAACTTTAAAGCACAAAAGCTCTAGATCATCGTAGAAGCAATCTATAAGGTTAAAACTAGAGAAATCACAAAAGGCAAACCCTAGTATCTCATGGACCGCACGGAAGTTGAACTTCCTAATTATCAAATTAAGAGCATAGAAGTCAAAAGTTTCCTTTTCTTTTTTTTTTTTTTTTTTTTGAGAAAAAGTAAATAATTTTAAAAATATTTTTCTTATAATGATCATTTGTACCATTTGAAATAGTTAGTCAATTTGAAAATGCTATCATTGCTAGCAACAATTAATGCTTATATACTTTTGTGAACAATGGAAATATATTTCATTCACACGTTTTTTGTAGGCGTTACAAATAGTTATTTTTAGGAAAATATATTCTAAATCATTAATTTTCTACAAAACAAATGGAACTAAAAGATAATTTGTGAAGTGTTTTCTCACGAATTGAATGTATAAGGGGATACGGAAGCCATCTTATATCAACTTTAAAGCACATAAACTCTAGATCGTTGTAGAAGCGGTCTATAAGATAAAAACTAGAAAAATCATGAAAGGCAAACCCTCGTATTTCGTTGACGGTATATAAGAGACTGTTAAAACTAGATTAATCACAAATTGAATGTATATGGCAAACATCAACTTTAAAGCACATAAACTCATATTTCGTTGACCGACTGAATGCCGATATTATTCCAGAATGTTTGATAGAGACTGCCTGTATTTATTTTTGGATTTGACTCGTTGGTATCCAAAATGGAATTCCCTTTTGAAACCCTAATCCTCCGGGCTGTTGTACACAACATTGGCAAAACGATCTTACATATTAATAGTTTGAAAGGGATATACCAAAGCGATCCTACTACATTAACTTAAGTACAACTTATTTTGCACCCAAAAGCAGTCTGAATTTGTAAAATCTAGACCCCAAAAAACAAAAGCAAAACTCTAGTGTTCTCGCATAAGCATGATTTGCGCCTGATTATAATACCCCCTATCGTCCTGCAAAACTGGCGATCCGTTTCAATTTGCTCCTTCAATTGAATCTGGACCCATTAATGTTGGCGCCATCTTCTTCCCATCTCACTCATTCCAATTCAGTTTCTCGACACCCGATGTTAACTACCACGAATCTCTCTCCTTTTTGAGTAACTAACAACGAACCTGACCATCGTCCTGCACATGCTATTCTTCTTTATTGGAGAAGTTCGACAAATTTGCAGTTGAACCTAACTGAAAAAAACAATGGGAGGGAAAAAAAAAGGTTGACGGGAAAATTAAGACATGGATGGGAATGATACGACGAGACAAAGGTGCATGTGATCACATGATTCGAATCCGTCGGTTCCGCCATCCCCGGTTGGATTGACTCTTGCTTATTTTTATGCATTCTCGATCGCTTGGGTTCATGCATCGTTCGTGGTGATATGTGGAGAATAGAAATGCATTGTGTGGCTCCAAAGCATGCTTTGTTTATGTAGGGTTAGGCCACACCTAATCAATGACGAAGTAGCCGAATAGAAAGACGAAACGTTGAACACCAACTTTTGTTCTCCGTTTTGACCAACGAAGAAAGCAAGAAATTCATTTGTGACGGTCGTTGGAGAGAAGAAGAAATCAAAATATTGGAGAGTCCTGTTGTATTTTAGAAAAATCGAGGGAGAGAATGTGGGAAAAGCAAGATGAAAGGATTCGAGTTAAAACCCTTCTTTCATCCTCCAATTATTACGAAAATAACTAGAATCAACACGTACTACACGCGGGGCGAAAATTGTCAAATGAAAATGTAGGGCCATCATGCCAATGGTTTTTGGGACTCTATTTTTGCCATCAACGACAAACTTACTTTTCGACTACATAGCTATAGATTCCTGATGTTTCTTATATGCATGTCGATGTCCATCGAGTCATAATTGTGTGCATAGGTGGACCAAGCTTGCTTACAAACCCCGGTACAAATCAAATCACGTAACTAGAAATTGCCCAATTACAACAAAGTTGGATATAAACATGATGAACAAACATTCATATAACTTTCTTCGATCCCATTGATACTCCAAGGAGTGGTTAAGACCATCATCAATCATTAACATCGAAGATTACCAAAAAAAAAAAAAAAAATTCCTAAACATAAAAATGAAAAGAAAAAGGAAAGGTAAATGAAAATAAGTAAATATATATAAAATTTAGAAATTTTTAAAAAAAAAATTAAAAAATATTTACACTAGTGTTGACCATGCCACGTATACAACCAACGTTTACATCAGTGATTTCGGTTAAAATGGTTAAAAGGATTTCATTGACAAATCATCAAAAGATTTAGAACTAAATTGAGTAAATTGAAAAATTGAAAACTAAATCGGCATAAATACAATAATTTAAAAAAAAAATATTGGTAATTTTCCCATCATTAATGAGTCCCCATGAGCGAACGTACTACATAATTGCATGCATCCCTGTCGTTCTAATCTAATTCCTTAAGCACTAATAACACCTTGGTTTCTTCATTAGTTCCAAGCAACAGGCTGGGGACTTTTTTTACTGGTTAATTATTCCACATCATTAATAAGTCCCTCAAGAACTAACGCACTGTGTAATTGCATCCACCCCAGTCATTCTAATCTAATCCCTTAAATGCTAAGGATTTCTATTGGCTTCTTCCTAGGCTTCCAGAAATGGACGAAGAATCACATCCTCCTCACGACAATTAAACATCGCACGCGGTGTGAAAGAAGTTTCTTCTTCCTTCCCCTCGAATTTTCGACGCGGTGATTTCCTCTCCGGAAGGTTACCTTTCTTAGAACGAGTCCCTTGATTTTTTTTGGCCTTTCGCATCTGGGAATTCCCCCGCCGAGTGTGTGAAAATCTGGAATTCCCCGCCAAAATGTGGGAAAACGGAAAAAAAGAGCTTTAATATTCAAGTCAAAAACGATCTTTGCATCTGTCCCCTTTTTCTCTTTTGACCTTTTTATTGTATAAACCATGTTTTTTTTGGTCAGAATAAACCCATGTTCACATTAAAAGAAAAATACCCTTTTTTTTTGCTGCGCCGGTAAATTTAAAACGAAGAAAAAAAAAAAAAAAGGACGCAAGAGAGAGAAAGGGCAAGCGGACAATCTCCTAAAATTTTGATCGAGATTCTCACATGTCCCTTCCCTGTTCCTTAGAAACGTAATCGTTATTGTCGTTAATCTGTGCAGAGAGAGAAAGGGGTAGGGACCCTTGGTTTGACCGGTAACTTGCGGGCGGGTGCAACGCCACTCCCCTTATAATTGTCGTCACTCCGTGCCTTCGCCCCACGCAGAGGACGACCAGTCCAGTCAAAAGATCGCACCTTTCAGCTCCTTCTCCACCTTCTTTCTCTTCCCTTTTAAGCCTCCCTTCGCTTCGCGTCCCCTCCTCAACTTCCCTCTTCCCGACGCGAGGCGCTCCGACACCGCAGCAGCAGCAGCAGCAGCAGCAGCGAAGAAGAAGAAGAATTTTCAAAGAAATTCAAGTGGGGCGGTCCGCAGTTGGGTTTTTGTTACTTTTTTTCTTGGGGCAAGACATGATGGGGTTGTGGTCCAAGGAGGAGCGGTCGAGGCGGGTGCTGCGGGGGGTGAAGACCGTCTTCGTCCTCATCACCATGCTCATCTCCCTCCTCCTCTTCTCCGCCCCGATCCTCCTCGTCATCGCCGACGCGCTCTTGCCCTCGGCCCTGCTCTCCGCCTCGCTCTCCCCCTCCTCGCCGTCCCTGCAGGACGGGCTCTCCGCCCACTTCGCCGACTACGACTTCCGATACTCCCTCATCGATATCCCCCTCGTGTCGATCGTCAGATCGGCTATCATCATCTGTAAGTGCGCCCCAATCCTCATTCTCGGACCGCAAATTGTTATGTGGGTCGGCACGCAGGCCATCTGTTCGCGGAAAAGCTTTGCTTTTTCCTTAACAAACAAAAGAAAGACGCATTTTTGCCATCGTTTTGTGCCGTCCTGTGAATTGGGTGCTCGAATCTACTGAGAAATATTCGGGTTTCTGATGTTCTTTCAGTTTTGTGGGGTTACTGCAGGTGTGTACAGCTTGTGTGATGGACCGAGGCTTTCAAGAGGGCCGTACTTGGGGATAACGACCGTCTGCTCATTGCTGTCCCTGGCGTTTGTCTCGTTGAAGGCTTCCTACGTGCTCAGTGTACCGAATACAAGCAGAGGAGGATATGCCAGAGCTTTGGAGATGGCTCTGTTCATGTCTTCTTGGCTTCTGGCGATTGGCCATGTCGTTGTGGCGTATAAGATCAGTTGCCGGGAAAGAAGAAAGCTTCTCGTTTACAAGATTGACATTGAAGCTGTAAGTATCTCTTTAATTTCTTTTCCTTTTTTGCACTTAGAAAAAATGAAGCATATCTTTTATTAGCTGGAACATTAACATTCGAACTTCGCATTCTGTATTGAGAATTCTTTGGTAGATCAGACTGCAAAGGCGAGGAAACTTCTGACGCCATTAATGGAAAAAATGGGAGTTGGAAAGGAAATAAACAAATCCCATCTTTTTGCTTAGGGTTGAAGAATTCAAATGAGTTCATCTAGAAGGTCAAAACTGCCGAGCAGTCATGGCTAACGTTGCCGAGTCTTGTAAACGTCTTTGTCTGCACCGTATGCCTGTCATGATCCCTGCTTGTCCTTTTCTAAGTAAAAACTCCTCATCACATGTTAATGTACTCAACATCGGTTGTGAAAAAAAAAAAAAAAAAAAACAATTGTATATATTCTAAAGTAAAGTAAAAATCTCATTGGAATCCTAAATCCCGGGTAGTGGCTAGTGCATGTGAAGGAAGCCTTGCGCATGTTTGCAGATTACCCATGTCCATCTGTCCCGAAAGTTCATATATAAAAAGAAGAAAGAGTACTCATGGCTTATGAGTCCTTATGAGTCCTGTAGGTAGAAGTCATATGAATCCGCATAAAAAGAGGGTTGATGAAGCTTAGCTTATCTTGTTCTGGCCCAAAAAATTGTAGGTAATCTTTAAAAATCTGAGCTCTGGTCCCCCTATTACTGACCAAATTCATGTAGTAACTCAAGAATCTCATACAACTGGGGATGGGCGGGACAGAGCAGGTCAGCCGCCCTTCATAATGAATGAGAGAGAGAGAGAGAGAGAGAGAGAATATGTTGCTCTGGATTGGACTATGTGTGGTCGCCATTCGCAAAATTTTTGCAACTGACAGCCACAACTTATTAACTAGAATATGTGCCTACTCATGCTCTGTATACATGTAGATCCAGCGCATCTTTGCTACTGCATGTGCACTCTCTTTCTCAATAATATTCCTCTGTTTCTTTAGGTCAGAGGGATAACATTATTATTCACCGGATTTTGTTTGTTCCTCACCTAATTTATAAGATGGACACAGTTCGTATTTGATTAAACATAGTGCCGGACCACTGCTCCATGCCCAATTCTGAACATTAGGAAGCTATTTTTGGCTTCTGGTTTCTACAATAATAGGCTACCTTGCTGAAAAGCCACGCGGTCCTAGCCTAAATTCGACAAATGATGTCTTCCCTGCTTTCCTAACACATGCTCCATGTTTTCCATAATATTCACATTCATTTGAGAATTCGGATTCTTGCTTAGTGACTGTGACCCGCGAATGGCCCCCGCTTCAGCTGTATCTTTAAGCTGTGTGGAGGGCGTGCCAACTGATGGAAACCCCATTTCCTAGCTGGCCACAGTTCTTGTCTTGATCTTTTCCACGGGAATGATTCTCGACTTTATAGAGCGCCGAAATTTGAATATTTCCACTTAGCAAGATAGTCAAGAGCCATGCCCGCACATCACAGCCACCAGGAAGTTTGAAAGTTGGGGAAATTATTAATCTATTCGTGTCATGCCTGCAGGTCTCCGCTTGCAAGAATGGGTTCCCCAGATATCAGAAGATTCTCCAGGAAGAGAGAGAGAAATGAAAGTAAAAAAAACAAAGGGTTGGTGGGGAATTTGACAGGAGGAGGAGGAGGAGGAGACTAACTCACACCCAAGTTCTGATTTTTCTTCCCATTTAGCTCTGTCACGTTCGGACAGGATCGGGTTTCAGGCAACTGGTCCATCCAAACGAACGTTGACAATTAGGTCCACAGAGCGACATATATTAAACATCGTAATGAATGGCGGGCGACTACATGGGGGAAGGGGTCTCTCACGGGGGCGGCCATTGATTTTGGTGCGCACCACAGACGAATCCAAGAAGAGGGAAGTCGGATTCTGACCCTCAAGGAGTCAAATCTAACAGGCGACGAGGCGGCTTTTAGACACATTCGCGAAAATGACTCGGACGAACCACATGCTCTGCACTGCACATAGGGTTTCGTCAGTCATTGTTAGAGTTCATAGATTTTTTTTCTTTAATTTTTCTCGGTCCTAGCAAATGTAAAGTCTGTATATTTGCTTAAAGGTGGAAGGGCTCAAAATATCAGTCCTAAAATTTTTGTTTTTTTTGTTCGAAGTTGTGCAGTAGAAGTCAATCTGCCTCGACATGAACATCAGTTGAATTCAGCGGACAAGGATGAAAAAACACTTTTACGGGTGACTTGGACCTTTTCTAACCTGTTAATTCGTATCTTCCGATGAAGATTCCAAATTAAGGTATGGCATGAGATCATTATCTCAAAAGATGGACTTAAGTGGATTTTGTCTCGAATAAAATTTGAAATAAAAGTGAGCACGGTTTTAAGATAAAATTGATAATTCAAGAACCGGACTAGTGAAAACATATTCATTTTTGAGTTTTATGATATATATGGTAGATTCTAGTTCTTAGAGAACCTGTTCCAAAGAATAAATGCAAGATTTTAGGTGGAATTAAGAACTTATAATAAGTTTTTATGTTTTTCTTATTCTATGTTTTCTCACGGTCCTCTGACGTTTCATGGTGTCTAATGATAAGTGTGTAATCTAAAATCATTAATTTGAGCTTTCATTTTCGGTGATATTTAAGATTAAGACTTTTATTTTGTTCACATTTTATAATTTTCATGTGTCTAAATGTGGCTTGTAATTAGTGAATTTTGATAAATGATGGTCATTAGATGTGATGATTTATTATAATTATTCAATTAAGAGTATGGTTGGAACTTGGATAGATCACTGAACCAACCCTAGAACTTGTGATAAAGTAGGTTTGAGATTCCAAAAATTAAGAAAACTGTTTGGACGAAAATTGGAATTGCTCACCTCTAATTTGAAGTATCCACTTAGTCTCAAATAAAGGCCTAAGTTTGCTCCTTGGAGATTTAGCCGACTAGTGAGCACTTGATTTTTTTGACAATTGAAATAAGGGCATTATTGTCCGGAGCAAATTCTCAATAAAGTTTAAAATTAATTTTAAAAAAAAAATCTGAGATCCGACGTCATCTGACTCCCAAATTGCTTTTTTCTTCTTCCTTCCCTCAATGCCCCGAAGGTCCATCCAATTGATCAAATTCGCAAAATAAAGCAGTTGATATTCGCAGTGTTTTTTTGCTTCTCTTTCCTTTCTTTGTTCATGGGCTTACTTCTTGAATTTCTGCAGAAGCATATGCCCAAATTGGAAAAACTTTCATGCATAATCTTCTGAAACCAGTCAAATTCGGCTCGGGCAAAGGTGAATAGAGAGACCCCCGGCTCTGTTTTGGGCATCATCGCACCTATTACTTCCTCTCCATCTTGATCGATATCAACAAAAGGACATGCACATACTCATGGACGGACTCTCTGCAAAAAAGAAATTAAGGACTGAGGGCAGAGAGAAAAACACGGGCTCAAGGTCCTCGACCTTTAGCTATTGCTCGCTCATGACGGCCATCTGCCACCCCAGAAACCCCTGTAAGAGCACCGTTGCCAGCGTCATTTCCGGCGGACCCAAACCGAGAGTTCCCTAGTTTTAGGCTGGTCGCCTGGCGGGAGATCGGGAGCTGGAAGTCGCGCTTGATCTTCACTTATGTTAAGCAGTTTTGGGATGGCTTGGACAAAGAAGAAGATGAACAGGAAGAAAGAAAAATAAGGGAATAAAATGTTTGACGTGATCAAGTCCTTATTTGAAACCAAATCCACTTTAAACCATTTTTTGAGAAAATAACCTCACTTCAAATCTTTTTTTTTTTTTATAAATAATTTTCCCTATCTTCAGGCTCCTGAATTAATGTCACAACATTCATTCACATGCATGAACACTCAGATATGGGAAAGATCGCGAGGAACATTTTTTTGGCAGTAGCAAGAAATTGCAAAGAGCCAGAACTGAGGAGTGCAATTGGTGATGCTTTAGTAGAGCATTCGAATTCTATATGTGCAAATGAATTGCCAGACTCTGAAAATGCAAGGACGCGCAAGCAGAAGAGGCTTGCACAAGGATGCAAAACATTGTTTTTTGCTGCATATGTATGTACATACTTTTAACAGATGATCCCATATCCCCTCCCGGATGTACAACCCTAGTTTATTTAGCCAAAACCGTGCCATATTAATCAATTGATTCAACCTCCGTAGTAGTTCGCCAATTCTTATATTTTACGAGGATATGTTCCGCCTCTGGAGATTGATGGGATATCGCTTCTGCATCCGGGTGGTCGGGAAGAATACCAGCTTATCTTCCTCAGCTGGAGCCCAGCTGCAAAATTTTTGAAGCTTTGTTGATATAACATTCATAAAACACCAACTCATAAAAGGTTCTGAACATTTCGTGGTAGTTATTTTGGCACCTGAAACTGGTGACAAGGTGGTGAAGGAAGACAGCAATTTCCACTCTCGCAAGTTCATATCCCGGGCACAGCCTTGGCCCCCCTCCGAACGGTGTGTAGACATTAACTGCACTGCTTGATGCCCCGTTACTCTGTTCATCGTATACACAAAATTCACGTCACCTTTTCCAATATACAAGGGTCGAAAGTTCCTGTAGACGCATCAAAAGAAAGATTTCCCCTACCTGCCACCGCCAAGGATTGAAAGTACGAGCTTCTTTGAAGTACTCGTGGTCTAGATGAACAGCCCTAAACGAAGCAAAGACCTTCCATCCTTTTGGAATGATATAACCTGCTTGAATTGAATCGCAAGTCAAGGTCTTCAGCTAATCAGAACTGATGCAAACTATGCTCTAGATCATCAAAGAAAGTAGTAATTTTTGCCTAACGAAATCGACTACCTTTTATCTGGACATCTGTCATCGTTCGTCGGAATACCCCGCTTATAATGTTTGCAACTCGCAGCGTCTCATTGATCACCTGAACGCGAAAGAGAGGCCAGGGTTAGGATCAGAAGTATCAGAATGTCGACCAGAAAAAAACATATATACACAACCAAACTTCATGGCAATGTATCTGCCCTTTTCTTTTACGTACACATTGTGTGAAAGGCATGGACTTGTAATCATTCCACTGCAACCCCTCCGATCGATTCTTGTTTGCCCTGATTTTCTCATGCTCTTCCTGCCAAATGACAGATAGAGACAATTGATCATGCTTAGTGTTGGGCAATGGAGAAACATATGAATCAGCACTTAACTATCAATCAAAGATGAGAGAGAGCAGGTTAGGGACATTGATCATGCTTAGTGTTGGGCAATGGACTGTAACTTGTCATGAGAAGAGCATCTGTGTGTTTTCTTTTCTCTTAGACATGGAAAAGGGAGGCAAAAGTGCACAAACTCTAACATCATCAATTTCTCTCACTAAGCTCAAAACAACCTAATTTATTCCGATGCGATTTCAGTGCAATCATTCTCGTCCAATTTTTACAAAGAACGCTACCCCACTCCATAATCATTCTTAATCATGGATCAGTGCCGAAGCCGTAAATTCACAGGGTCGAAACCCCCGCTCAATGGAGAAAACCTCTCTTGCACTAGGCTTTCATAGTTACGTGCATCGAGTTCATGCGATAAATTTTTTAAATATCACGACCGACAAGGCCTCAATTCAACGGCCCTAGTCTGAGGGGGACCTCTGTGATTTTGAAAGCCCAAATAAGTATGCAAAAGCCTTGTCTCATGGGGACGACAAGGGAGGTTGTCGACACCGCTCGCCCTTTCCTCTCTTTTCACTTCTCAAAAAAGCCAGGGGGCGTGCGGTTCCAGGGGCCATCATTAGTCCCGGTGGTACTCCCCAAGTCCCAAGCCATGATGAATCATGAACATCAGTTTCTACTTTCATGATGACACGCTCTATACTTTTTCCTACTATTCAATACGTGTTATGATACTTTTCATGGCCCTATACGTGCCTTTTCTTCTGTGCATCTTCTTAAATTACTAAACTTCGATCGATAGATGTCGTGTCCATGTGCATTAAAACAAGGGTTTTGATTCTTTAATGGCACCTTTTTTCGGCAACCTCCACTTTGGGGGCCGTCCTTGGACATGCACATGAATCATTGCGAAAGAAGCCGACGCGTGGACGGCCCATCGAAAGCGATTTTCGGGTCAGTGATTAATCTGAATTACCTTGAGTTGGGCCAAGGCGAGAGGCGTCTCGGTGAGGAACTTGACGGCGAGCGTCATGATCGTCGAGGTGGTCTCGTAGCCGGCGACGAGCAGCGCCACCAGGAAGTCCACGATCTCCTCGTCGGAGAAGCCGCCGCCGTCCCCGGCCAGCAGGGCCCCCAGCATGTCCTCCTTCTTGGCGCCCATCTCGCTCTCTTTCCTCCTCCGCCTCACCACCAAAGTCAATGCCTCCGCCACTTTTGTCCGTGCCTGAGAAAAAAGATCCCGAGAAAAACGACAGATTCAGCAACCCAACAAGCACAATTTCCCGAAACTAAACTCCTTTTTTTCTGGATTTGCTTTATGAGCGGTCGAGTTCAAGAATCCATGACTGACAAATGACAAAACTAAGCACGCCACTAAATGGAAAATTGTCTGGTTGGCTGCTTGCTTGATGGGCTTTGGTCATCTTTGTCAGTTCGAGGGGGATGTGACGTGAGATTTTTATTGTTCATTATGAAGATATCTGACGCTTAAGCGATGAGATCTGCTTGATTCGGTGCAAAAATCTTAGCAGATCGCACCACTGTCATTCCCTTAAGAATTAGGAACCAAGTGTCGTTTTCACAAGTGCGCCAGCCCTACGGGTGCGCTTGATTTTTCTCTTCATTATCCCTCGAATTCCTGTGCTGATTGGATGGGAAAAGAGACAGGGCTTATGTTGCTCCAAGTAAAATCTCGATGAAAGAAATTTATGAAAGAGAGAAAGGTCAAAAGGGATTATTCGATTAACATGTGAATGGACGGTTATTAGACGTGTGACATGATAATTCGAGAAAAGAAAATAGAACATGCGTGACAAAATCGACTTTATAAATCCATGATTGTCAGTTGGCATGATTTTTTCTTTTTTTCTTTGAGAGATCGATTCTGAAAAGAATGTCAACTGTTGATGATCGTGTCTGACAATAGTAGCGATAAGATACCTTGATGGCGCGGCGGTAGGTGGCGGAGAAGAGGGGAAAGGGCAGGGTGAAAAAGCCTTCGATGACGAGGACGTACTCCTTTCTCAGGCTTTCCGTCCAGTCGCCCGGATCATAGCTCATCAGCTGCTTCACCGTCAGCTCGAACGTGATCTGCCCAACACAATCATCATGCAAACGATATTTTAATGAGATTATTCGCTTCTCCCCAAAAGATCATTTCAATTAATGGGTTAGGTGAGCTGCGAAAGAGAATTAATCATGTGAAGAAAAGAGGATTCTTAGAGGTTTGTATGAACTGAATTATCATCTGATTTTCGAAGTGAATAAAATACTAATATATCGTTGAAACGAGGGAGGAAGATGAAAGCAAAAGACCTTCTTGGCCTCCTCCATGAGCAAGATCCGGTCCGACCACGAGTCGAGGTTGAGCCGGACCAGCCGGTCGATGTCGACCAGCAGGTGGTCCCTGATGATGGAGGAGTTGGCGAAGCTCATGGTGAGGGAGTGCATCCGCTTGTGGAGGCCGCCGGTCATGAGCAGCAGCGAGTGCTTGCCGAGCAGGTTCGCGATCGAGCCCGGGTAGCTGCACTCGAACAGCCGCCCTTCGTTCTGCAGGATGAACCGGTTCGTCTCCGGGTCGGCGGAGAAGACCGTGGGCTCGCCGAAGACGTGGGTGGTGAAGAGGGTCCCGAACCGGCCCACCCGCTCGTCGATGAAGGGCTCGGGGTTCTCGGTCTTGTAGGCGGAGATGAGCTGGAGGGTCTCGCCGACGAGGGGCAGCCCGAGGGTCCCGGGCGGCAGGGGGATCCGCCGCCGGCGGGAGGCACGGAGGAGGAGGAGGAGGGGGAGGAGGAGGGCGGCGAGAGATATGGAGAGGAGGGCAATGGTGATGGAGAAAGCCATGGAGCGGAGAAAAGGAAACGATCACAATGCAAAGTGAAGAGGTATGATGATATATAGCTTATGAGAGAGATACAGATAAGTGCCTGTTGTGTATACGGATTGTGTAGGTGTTGCTCTTATATGTGAATTGATAGAGAGAGTTATTGCAGGGAAGGAGATTGAGCACACGAGTGTATCTGGCAAAAGGAGAAAAAAAAGGGAATAGAGGAGGACAGACAGGTCATTAATGGCGGATTCTTATGATTTTATCATCTCTCTCTCTCTCTCGACAAGACTACGTGTAAACTGGAAACTAACACGAAAATATTCCTTTAGGGGTTGCATAATGAAAATTCTCTTTTTCTTTTCTGGGCCAGAGATATGAAAAGGAGAGAGAACGCTAGCCTCCTCTAACTTTCGTATTTCCTTTTTTTTTTTTTTTTTTTTTGGAACCCACCCTCCCCAAAGAAAGAAAGAAAAAAAGAAAGAAAATCCACAAACAGTAACTCGTGAACGAAAATACTCAAAACTTTTCAAACTAATCCCAAAAGAAAAATTTCACTAACTTAGGATGATATTGTCCACTATTGTCGATGTTTTCGTCCAATGTGTTAGGATATGAAATCTTTTTTGATATTATTTTTTGAATATGAAATCTTTTCGATATCTCTTTGAATTTCATATTAGCATACCAACTATAGATGAGTTGGCATTCCATGATTCTTGCTTTGTCAAATATTGTATTTTTCCTTCCTTTTATAAGTGTATATAATCTGTAAATTAAGTGATATGAAAAATCATTCACAAATTGTGAGCTTTTTCACAATGCAAGCTAATGTTACGCGTGATGTAACTAGGGCCATCAAATGCGGGAGTCGGGTCTCTTCAAAAATGATCCAACCATAATTAACTCATTTATATGCAACATAAATTAGGAACTCGTATCTGACCCTGACCTATTTACTAAAGGAGTTTCATATCTAATCTAACCTATGTTAAACCACTTTAAGCTCTTAATGTATATAAGTTATTTGACTAGAATCATTATTTCAATTGTAAGATTCTGAAGAATTAGCTTTCAACATTGCATATAATTTTCAATTTTTATATTTATTTATAATGAAGAATGAGAGAAAGTACTCGGTCGTGAATCTATAAAATTACAACAACAAATAACATCAAGAAATTGAAAATTTAATTATATGGAATGTAAGACATTGAAGAAAATTATTTATGCTGACCATGGATTGCAATGATAAGAACTAAGATTAGAATATTACGTAAAAATAACAATGTCAAATACAACCAAGGAAAAATATACTCCAATTACTAATTGACAAAACTTGCAATAATAATGAGCAAAAAAAGAAGTCGTCTTGATATTGTTAATAAGGGTGAAGTCAAGCCCATTTTACGAACCCACCAAGACTTCTCTGAATTTGGAACAATTCAAAAAAATCATTGTTTTCTCATACAGAGTGAAGAAAGAGTTAAAAAAAATAAATTGGGTTTGAGCAAATTGTAAATACATTTAACACTCTTTTTTTTTTTCAACTTTATCACTCTAAATCCATTTACAACCTATTTACTGAACATAATTAATCTATACAATGACTCAACTCATCAAATATGGATTAAGAAATGGATTATCCATTTTGACAGAATTAGATCGTAACTAACGGCACTAACGTACGAAAAGACACGCAAGCAAGAGTCAAAAGACATTGCAGACACGTTAGCAAAAGCCAGGGCAGGAATTTCTCTAATATGATATTGTTTCTGATTTTTCTTAATTAGGACAAATCTATTTCATGTACACTTCAGGAGATCACCGTAGTTTCATTCTTTACCAATTTATTTTTGTACAACACCATCTTAGTCGCGTCATGTGTCATGTAAACATGTTTGGACAAAATTTTTAATGGTGAATATTTCTATCTCTTGCTACACTCAATCTAAATGAAAAGTCTTGGTAACGAATGCTCTTAGATACTTGTCAACTATATTAATTAGAGACATTTCAATTTGCAATAGCATTATATTATGTATTGTTAAATAAATAATAACAAAAACATTTGGACGCTGTCCTCTGTGTTTATTTCATCAGTCGCATCCTATTTATGACCTTATTAGAAGAGAGAGACATGAAAACAAATTTTTCTCAACTTCAAATATTGAAATTTATATTAGTTGCGAAACCCCCCATGATCTGAATTGCGGCAATGCAATGCCTAAATTTGAGGACTAGATTGCCTAATGCATTGTGGCCAAATATTTTGGTCATATTATTTTGAGTGTCACATATCACATATATGATTTTTTTTTTTTTTTATCTAGCCAAAAAGTAGGCATTGTTGTTCATATTGCATGGTATATGTTCAAATTCATTATTTTGCATAATATGGAAGGGCATACTACCATTTTTATATTTAAAATCCTGATGGGAGTGCAAGTGATGGGAGGAGTACAAGCAACACTAATCAAATAATTAAGTTAATCGGAACTAGTCAAATATATAATTTTTCTGATCTTCCTAAGAAAGAAGCATATGTTTGTTTATATTACACGGTGTATGTTCACATTCGTGCTTATTTTTTATGTTATTTTTTTTTATTGTAATCTAATGGTGGGAGGTTCAAACAGCACTAATCAATTAATTAGGTTCAAGCAACACTAAACAACGATTAGGTATAAGAGATGCTGATCTAGCTACTAAATATTCCAAATTTCATGATCACATTTATTCTTCTTCTTCTTCTTCTTTTTTCCTTTTTCTTAATTTGGATTGATCACGTGGTGAAGTTGGTGAAATAAAACAGAACAATAGAATTTTTAGAGAAAATAAATGAAGAGGGATTTATTTATTCATTTAATTTTGTATAATTTTTTGAACCGCGTGTAATAATGAGCAGCAATTTCTTTTCGCACTTTCCATTTCTCTTTTGCCTCCTTTTTCGGCTTCTCTTTCTATCCCGCGAAGCAATATTCTCACGTTGGGTCCACTCCATTCTAGAAGGAATCATGAGCACTTTTTTTTTTTTCTCCACACTTGGAAAATAATTTGCAAAACTTTTTTTTTGATACCCAAAGGCCATTGAAAGAGAGGCAGAGGAAAGAGGGAAATTTTTATTTTATTTGTTCTTGGGAAAAAAGTGAATAAATCATTTATAATTAGCTAATAAACTTCCCATCAATTAGATAGAATGAGGGAGGCTATCACTGTTCTTTCTGCTTCTATATCACTGTTGAAATGGCCTCTTGCCAAACACATCCAATTTACAGATATTTTTTCCTTTTTCTCTTCATTACAAACCTTGGGAAATCATTGTTTCGTTGAAGTTGATTTTACTATGAATTAATTCTAAAAGTTTAAATTGATAGAAAATAACATTGTTTATGCTTTATTACGATGATTGTTATTTTACCTTGAATTATCTAAAGTGCTTGAGGAAAATAATTTTTAAAGTTAATTTCATTGAATTTTGACCTACACCTGGGGTGAGTGAGGGAAAAAAGGAGGGAAGAAAGTACGCTTACCGATTAATTTGTGATTAATTGGCAAATCATCATCAGCTCATGCAAAAACTAATCCATCAAATGCTTTTGTGCCACGGTGGGTGAGCCCACCTTTGATAGTAAAGTGAAGAGTAGGGGCTATATTGATCTCTACATGTCCCATAATCATGAGTTAGCATGATATAGTTAATACGCTTCTTTTTAAGAATTTTATTAAATAGTGCCCGCTAGGTATTTGTTAAGAAATTGTTTAAAGTAAGTTTGCAATTTTTCATGTTATTTTTTTTCTTGTATAACGTATAATTATACTAAGCGCGTCTAACAAATGTGTACTGGCATTCGTTAATAAGACATATAATTTTTTGAATTTTATTTTGTTTGGGTTATCATAAGATGATGGAGCCATATCAAACCACACGGGTCCCATGAACGAAGGATGTTATTTAGCTTTCTGCCCACTAGGCAACCCTTAAATTAGTGATCCCTAATAAGAAATTAGGAGGTATCTCCCATACGTTTTATCATGTAATTCGTCTTTAAGGAAGCTTTTTTTTCCTTTCCTCTCGATTGATTAATCCTAATCATATCAATATCATCATGGTGTTGTGCCCACCCGCACAAACCTCGTTCATTCAAGTAGTAGAACAGGAAATATATATTATAATATGTATTCAAGAGATATATAGAAGACTTAAAAAAATATTCTTAACCCCCATTATCGACATTAAATCAAACTTTCCGCTTTAAAGACACTTTTGACATCTTCCATGACATAAGCACTTAAGTTGCTTTGGGAGAGAAGAAGACAAATAAAAAAACCCTATATCTTCGGCTTGTGGGTCCAGCTATCAAATTCATCTGTTCCCCTAAACTTAGTTTCAGAAAACAAGTGAAATACTAAAAATGAAGACAATATTTAAACAGCTTGATTATGAATGAAACGATCCGCACTATATATCGAATGCATGAGATGAGTTATTTCATCATTTATGGCATTTAATCTCTCTTTATCTGGAAATCATCTTATGCCATAGTCATAGAAGAACAAACCAAACCAACCACCTATATACAACGTGTGTGTTAAATATCAAGGCAAAATGCCCGAGGAGCCAAATTCTTGACCCGTGAAATTTTAATCAATATATGCTGAGGGTGATTACGCATATCAAGAGGAATGAATCAAATTTGAAAATTGGGATACCCATATTTAAACGGAACAACTATTTTCTTGAATGTTTATAAAGTCATGCGAAAAGATCATTCTCTAGTTATAAGATCGTGCTTTTTCTGAACTTTTTTTTCTTCAAAAAAAGGGGAAAATGGCTCTCTCCATCAGATTATGAAAGCAGAAATGAATAGGGAATATATATCATCATCACCCAATGGAATATCAATCTGGCACGTGTGAATTTCCACAACCTATTATGCTTAATGATGTTGAGCGAAAATGGGAAGATTTGAGATTTTTTCGAAGTGACCCTAAAATCCTGAGTGGTCCTTAAAGCATCTCAACCCCCAGCTTTTGCCCTTCTCAGAGGGGGTGGTGAAAGATGAGCTTCGTTGACACGATAGCCTCTTTTTGCTGCTTTGTCTCTAATCAAGTGGCATTAGGACTTAAGTTCTTGGCCAAGTATAGTGTCTCTTTCAGATTCATCCCCCTCTTCGCTTCTATTACTTTTCACTCCCCCCATTGGACCGGTTTGCCATTGAGTATACAACCGCCCCAATTAATCAACTCAATCACCCCCTTTTCATGTTGACAAAGTGGTAGCCACAGTAAAAAAAAAGAAAAGGAGAAGAAGAAGTAAAAGAGAGGTTCAGGTGTCACCCAAAGGTCACTGTGCACTGCGGTTTTAACTTTTTATTGAGAGGTGTTGCTTTCTTGCTTGCTAAAGGGGAACATTGCTCTATTTTTCTTCTCATGTCATGTATAATATAACACTTAATAAAAAGGTAGTTTTTCCAAAGGAAAACGACACAAATGGTTTATGAACTTTAGTTTAATGCGTAATATTATCTCTCAATTTTTAATTTGTCCAATCCCTATATTACATGAAAATGTTCTATTGATTTTCTAAGTAGTAATTAGCAATGTCTTTGGATAGGTAGCTAGGAAAGCATATAACATGAATCTGAAGATTACTTTAGAGATTGAATTGAGGTGTGTTCATAGAATTTTTGAAGCGGTCTATCACATAATATTCTACAATTGAATTTTCTGCATGCTTCACTAATAATTACATTTGTGCGATTAAGAAAATACAATATGTTTTGGAAAGAGAGAACAGCTAATTCAACAGGGGGTGAAATGAGTTATTTATAAATAGAAAAAATAAAAGATTTTGTTAACGAGTGCAATTTACTATTTTCTTGTCTTATGTATAATCAGTGCATTAGAAAATTGAAAACTTTTCTTTGATAAATACTGTTAATCAAGATTTTGGAAATGCTTGCTAATAAAATTCGTGAAAAACAAAGGGCAATGATCAGCAGATTCAGCACCTTCGCATTTTCTCTTTCGTCTACGGATGCAACTAAACCCACTTAAGATTTATCGGCTTGATTGAACGAGTAAAAAGGCCATGTTTATATGACTTGAGCAGAGGATTCACACTATCAGGCACATATAATTTCATATTCGGGTTATCCATTCGAATTTTGACTCACATCTCACAGGATTTCATGAGGGTACCCGACTTACGATGTCCGGTAAGCTTTCTCGCCGTAAAAGGAAAAGCAAAATCGATCCCCATACATGAGTGATGACAATGAACGTGCACATCAACAAAATAAATGAAAAAAGCAGATGAACAAAGTAAAGAGCTCAAGTGCGTCAGAGCTTTTGGGGAAGCAATATTCCAATCACTTCAAGAGGCTCATTAACTCCAAAAAAATGCAATTATTCAACATATAATTATCAAGATTCGACCGAAAACATATAATTATCAAAGATCGCTCAACTTCGAGAGGAGTGGATGCCAAAAGGGAGCAGCTGTTGAGGGTACGAACTGTGGTTAAAAGTCAATAGGTTTTTCCTTTAGAAATCAGAAAAATAAACAAAAGAAACGAAAGATTGGAAAGCTCTGGTGTCTGTGATGGACGGAGGATGATGGTGATGATGGCAAGGGCAAAGGTTGTCGTCCACTTGGGCGTGTCGCTCGCGACCGTGTGTGGCCATCGCTTTCTTGCCTTTTGAGCGACATGCTCCGACATTTACACGTTTGGAATCATGGTTTCCCACGGTTCATAATTCCTCACGTAACGCAACTGAGCCCCATTTTTTCTTCTTCCTTCTTCTTTCTTTTCTTCTCTCTGTTGGGGTCGTACAGTTTGTCCCTTGCCCGATTCACCCACCCGGCTCTTCTCCCTTTACAGCCTAGCGATTATCGCCCCCCTCGACAAAGAAACTTCTCTTTACTTAAGGCGAGTCCTATGATGACATAAGAAAATGTATGTTCTACTTCTATCCTTGTGTCATTGTCGCAAGGTAGGTCAAAGGTACTTATGCTGTATTTGATTCGGTTTTTTTGAGAAACTTTGGACCTCTAAAGTCCCTCGAATGAAAGTTTAGTTGTTGGTAAAAAAACTTTTTTAGAATGTCAATATTGATAAAGTTGAAAGCTCAAAAGAGATTGATTTCATCATTTTTGAAAAGACATCTCCAAGGATTAAAGGCTTTTTTTCTTCCCATCTTGCCCTCATTAGATTATCTAAAATCCAGTTCTACCTTCATGTTACATGCAATCTTTCCTCCTCCACTCTTCTCCACCATGCCACAGCTCGACTCTGCCATCTCTGGCGAGTCCTTGAACACGCCCATCTCTACCCCTTGATTGCATCACGACCATGCCAACGAGCCACTTGCAATGGGGTGTTCGCGCTCAACTAACTAATTACACCAACTAGCCCCGCCACCAACAAGCCCCCTTAGATCAATTGCTGTGCCAACAAGCCACTTGTAGTCATCGCCAACCCATCGACCATGATCTAGTAGCGAGCCCTAGATTCTAGGACTCAAGTTGAGTGTGGCCAAATTCGAGACTTGATGGTGGTGACGACATCAGAGACCTTGTCTTGGCAAGTGGCAACGCTCACCTAAAGCTTCAAGATCTTCTTGTTTCTTTGTTGGCCCTCTCTCCTTTTTGCTTTTTTCTTTTTATTTCAAGGTTACTTTACAAAAAAATACACCGATAATTCAATTATCCAAATGCTAGGTACTTTTGGTAAATAAACATTGAGTTAGAGATCTTTTATAAAATCACTTCGCACTTCCTCAAATCTCTTCCAAGCACACCCTTACACTAGTGTGTGTACGTCACATTTATATTGCGTATCAAAAGAGTTCATGTTTCCATGTACGCTTGACTTCTATCAGACACTCCTTGATTAAAAATAGTTCAATCTTCAGAATATTTGATTACACATGACACGGGAGCAGTCCTGTTTTACTGTCTGACAAATGTCTCGGACACACTCGCAGACAAAATCCACGGGCATCATGATGTGTTTTGCTTTGAACAAGAGGCGCCTCGCGTTCTTGGGCTAGACCTGTGAGCAGTAGCACAAGGTCCAGAATGACAAGTCTTATCGGTCCAAACCAATGTAACCATGGCCCAGCCACTGGGACATAGAAACTCTTATAAGGTCGGCCCTGGTCCATTTCATGTTTGGGCCATACGTCCAAGCTGATTACCGACTGGGCACGTATCATCGTTCCATCAATCAAGAACATAAACTACAGAGACGGAGTGGAGTAGCTGTCCGCAAATGCGGTTTAAAACTCCATTAGCGTCCTGGAATTCGGACGCTACGGCCAGAATAGCTGGCCACAGCACAGCAACATCCGAAGAATGTTCAATGTACGGTCGTCTTCTCTCGCCTGCTACGTTCCCCGGCCTCCATGCGGGGGCGAGGCTTGCTGAATACCTACCAGAAAGCGACGGCCTCCTGTAGTATACCGGAATCAAACGGGGGCCCCACTGAATAAGGCGAATCACCCATCAACCATCCGAACAACCTCCCCCACTCCACCTCCGGATAAGGCTGAGATAAGGCCCGACCCACTCCCCTCCATTGATTTCCTTTCGTTCCTCTGTTTCCACCAATCCCATTTCAACCCAAACCAAATTTTATAAAAAAAGAATGAAGGAATCGTAACTCTAAATAACCCGCAAAGAACACAACAAAAGACCATTTCTCCCCGCAATATTATTTATTAAGATATAGTACCCACTCGCGTGCTCCCGAACACCATGGCCTCCGCCGCCGCCGCCGCGACCTCCTCCCACTTCTTCGGCACCCGCATTGCCGACCCGAAGCCGAGCGTCGGGCGGTTCCAGGCCCGGTTCGGCTTCGGAGGCAAGAAATTCGGCTTCGGAGGCAAGAAATCGCCTCCCCCGAAGCCCGCCCCAAGGAAGCTGGATGGGGAGCGGCTGGTCTGGTTCCCGGGGGCCGAGCCGCCGGAGTGGCTCGACGGCACCATGGTCGGGGACCGGGGCTTCGACCCGTTCGGGCTGGGGAAGCCGGCGGAGTACCTGCAGTTCGAGCTGGATTCGCTGGACCAGAACCTGGCCAAGAACCTGGCCGGGGATGTGATCGGGGTGCGGGTCGAGCAGACCGAAGTGAAGCCGACCCCGTTCCAGCCGTACAGCGAGGTGTTCGGGCTGCAACGCTTCCGGGAGTGCGAGCTCATCCACGGGCGGTGGGCGATGCTGGGCACGCTCGGCGCCCTCGCCGTCGAGGCGCTCACCGGGGTCGCCTGGCAAGATGCTGGCAAGGTACGCAGCAGTTCTCTCTACGTACAGTGACTTATTAAGGAAAAAAATCTATCAATAATTACAGCACAAGATGATACAATCCCGTGTCGAGATGATTATTGTTCAGCGGATTGTTCTTGAAATCTAATTCGGCTGGTTGAGATGATCGAAATTCCTCGGCTTCCCTTTGGTTGTCGGGAAGATAATTTTGGTACGTTTTAACTCCCCCTCGGAAGTAACCACACGTTTGAAAAGTACGGGTTTCCGCTGTTTGTCCATACTGTATTGTCCTCCTCTTATTTTTCGGTAGTTTTTGTGGTCCTCCTGTTCGACATTGACGCTGGAAAAATGCATGTGTTGTATCCTTCGCTTCATCGTGGCTACTTCTTTACCAAGACAATGCCTAGCTTTTGGTGGTGATGATGATGGTGGTAGTGGCGGTGGGGGCAAGAAATTAATTGCGAACGCGTGTTGTCTATTAGAACAAGGTTAAAAGGAAGATTGATTGTTTATTGCAACACTTATCTGCTTCTTCCTATTATTATATGGTGCAAAAGTTGCATGAAATTAGTTCTTCTGCAAGAGAGGAAAGATCCCAACAAACCACCCTTCTGGCCTTTTCTCTATTCCTTTTTAGTGTATACTTTTAGAGGGTTTGAAACAAGTGTTTGAATGTTTAGATAATTACGCCGCGGCTTAATTTACCGGTTTAAATTTTAAAATGCTGGCCGTCCCGCAAAGTTTTACAGGGACAACTTTTTTAGCAAGCACCTATCACTTTTCCTAACTAGAGGAAAATTCATTAATTAACCTAAAAACAAGAACAATCAATACCTTTTTCAGATCTAAATTGAGAAGAAAATCAAGAATCGACGAAATAACCCTCCATTCCAAACTTAACTGGCATCACAAGCAACAAAAGATACAAATGAACAAAGCGACGACGAATTGACTCGACAATAGTAACTTCATTGGCGATTGGAAAATATTCTATTGACATATGTTCTTACTTGCATATGACACTTGCTCAATTAACAAAATTGGAACTTACTCTCAGGTGGAGCTCGTGGAGGGATCTTCCTACCTAGGCCAACCGCTGCCGTTCTCGCTGACGACGTTGATATGGATCGAGGTGATAGTGATCGGGTACATCGAATTCCAGAGGAACGCCGAGCTCGACCCGGAGAAGCGGCTCTACCCGGGTGGATACTTCGACCCGCTCGGCCTCGCCTCGGACCCTGAGAAGAAGGAGAATCTCCAGCTGGCCGAGATCAAGCATGCCCGCCTCGCCATGATCGCATTCCTCATATTCGGCATCCAGGCCGCCTACACCGGCAAAGGCCCGATCGCCTTCGTCGCCACCTTCAACAAATGAGCCGGCTCAGCCATGTACTCCGCTCCCATCCTGTCCCTCAATAGATCCCAACCTTTATGTCGTTCCCTGGCTTTCTTTTTGGTACAATGATCCAGTTGTAAAATACTAAAATGAACTGATTTATGTTATTCCCGCTTAATTGGACATGTTATAAGCTGGTTAATCCCTGCTTAGTTTTTTAATAAGCTTATAATTAGGTGGACTAAAGTAAAATAAAATACACTGCCTTGCCTTGCTTTCCACTCAGTCAAACTCCGGCAAACAGCCGCTTGAAAAAGTGTGCTTTTAGGCTGTAAAACTTGTAGCAACCCTTTATTTAATTCAATCTAATCCCATTACCAATCATTCAATTATTCTCGGTAAACCACTTATAATGATTCAATTCATGACTTTCGTAACCACTGGGGGTTCGCCCCAGTGGCCACCCTTCCAACATGGAAGGGGAGGTGAGGGGTTCAAATCTCCACCTCCTCAGGGGGGGATGGGGGTGGGGACGTGTAAGTTTCGGCGTGGGTTGCGACTCCCACGCCTGCAAGAGGCGGGCGCACAGTCGGAGTGAGTGTAGAGTAGGAATAGAGTAGGACTGACCAAAAAAAAAAAAAAAAATTCATGACTTTCGTGAGTAGTCATTAAGCCATCCTCGTCATTCTAGTTGTTTCCACAGAGTCAGCTCCCAGGTTTCTCTATTTTCTTCTTTCCCGTTTTACCCTTCCTCCATATTTTAATTCATCTTTTTCCTGCTTTGTTCACCGATACCCTTACTAAATAAGGTACATAAACAGGGCAGACATATTTATTGAAGATTTTGTTTGTTCTTCCTTCTTTAATTAATAAGTATCTTGAAAATCGAGAGAATATTGTTAATGTTGCCCTTTGCATGCCCTTGGAAGGAAACTAAAGAAATATCTTGAAAATTGAGAAAGTCTTGCTTATTTTGTCGTCATCCATAACACAATTAATACTGACTTAAACAATTTATGCTATTTATAAACTTTTTTGAATATTTTATAAAATTCTTCTTTTTCTTTTTTCTTTTCCTTTCACCATTAGCCAACATCGAAAACAAAAGAAAAGAATAAATCAAGTATAAAGCATTAAAAATTCAGAAAAGTTTTATAAAAAAGGTAAAAATTATTCACATTAACGCCAACCATCATATATCAACTGTGCCGCATAGAATGACCAGTATCTATGTTAGCAATATTAGCTGATATTAGTCGAAATGATCACATTGGTAAATCGTCAAAAGGTTCAGGATCAAATTAGCCAAATTAAAAGTTTTATAATTGAATTGATATCTATATAAATAGGTTTTGGACTTATTATTATTTTTTTTTATCCTGTGATAGATACTAGTTAATTTACGTAAAAATGGCGAGAACAAGTATGGAGATATTTTGTTTTTCCTTTTCTTTTAGGAAATATATATGTAAGGGCCACGGTTCGTTTTAAAGGAAGAACTTTCACTTTCAAGGATGCTTGGCTCCTTTTGGCTTAAATGCTTGATCTTGTGATTTTTTTAGCTTTCAAATTATTTAATTTACTTATAGTTGTGTTTTTTATTTATTCCATCAGTATTTGGCTCTTTTTGGCTCAAATGCTTGATCTTGTGGTTTTTAGAACTTCCAAATCATCTAATTTGGTTATAATTGTGTTCATCTTGATTCCATAATACATTGAGAGTTTTCAGAAAGGGCCTACTAATACAAATTTTCAGGGCATACTAAGATGACGAAAATAGTAAAAGAAAACCCAATCACTTACTAAAATAATATAAAAAGGTTTTTGTTAATGAGTGCTCCATGAGCACTTGTTAGATAACCAAAGAGAGAAAATTTGACGTGCTAGACGCGTATACTTCTCTTTTTGTGTGATCAATGTCTTCTTTTTTGGGAAAAGTGCCAAAAAAATCCTAAACTTTTTGCCTTTGTGCCGATTTAGTTCTAAACCTTTTTTAGGTGCCGATTCAATCATAAACATTTCTACATTGTGCCAATTCAGTCATTTCCAGCCAATTTTGGCCGGATTTTGTTGACTGGATGCGGGGCGGTTGACGTGGCCTAATCGGTGTTGACGTGGACAACTTTTAATAATATTTTAATATTTTATTTTTTATTTTTGTCTTTTTCCTTCAGCCAGTCGCCGAGATTTGGCAAGGTGGCCGGCGAGGTCGGCCTCGCCCTCACCACCAAACCACCACTGCGATCGGCTAGAGGAAAAAGACAAAAATAAATAAATTAAATAAATTAAAATATTATTAAAAGTTGTTCACGTTAGCCGACCGGCATCCAGTCAGTAAAATCCGGCCAAAATTGGTCGGAAAGAACTGAATTGGTACAACGTAAAAAGGTTTAGGACTAAATCGGCACAAAGACAAAAAAATTAGGACTTTTTTGGCACTTTTCCCCTTCCTTTTTACCATGTTAATTAGACACCTATCAACATGACTCTTTTGAAGAATGAAAAAGCGCACATCACAATGCTATCTTTCACATTACACACCGCCACTCTCCAAATCAGAACGTTTTTTTTTTGGTCGGTTCCAAATCAGAATGTTCACATTACCAAATCGTACGCAAGAACACGGAATGCATCAAGACGGCGAAACCTCGCATTTAAGGGAGCTTTTTGAAGGGCAATTTCTCGTCCCTTTTCATTTATTTCTTCATTGCAGTACTTAAAAAGAAAAGGTACTATTCCATTCAGTGCAATAAAAAGGCATTTATGGTCTGAAAGGAAAGTGGGAAACCAAAGTTTGAATCCACGTAGGAATGTAAGAGAACGGAATACATATTAAATTCATGGATATATATAGCTCTCAGCAAGATTCATGAGGGCGGTCGTGGTGGTGGTGGGTGGTGGTCACCGGCCACCGCGGACGATCTGCCAACATCGACATTAATCCGACGGCGACCAATTCACAACATGATATTCAATTTTGCGGTCTGGCCCCGTCGGTTTCTCTAATCAATTACAGGGGTGTAATAAAGACTACTACATCACATTAATAAAAATCCCGTAACTGTCCTTGCCCCCGCGGTGTTCGGTGTGGTCTCGAGTTTTTGAAAACAAAAGATCATCAGCATCTGGGGCTAGGGCTGGCCCTACACGTGTGACGCTTGCCGAGCATGGCCCCACTTCGGAGGCACTGATCGTTGACTGCCTTCTCCCCCCCCCGCCCTTTCGAATTTTCAAAGTCAAAGACACCGTGTTACCTGCCCCTCTCCACGTGTGAAGTCGAACTTGTTCTTTTTCGCATGGTAGGACCGGTTCCTGATCTGTCTAGTTCTTTTCATATGGACCGCGGAGTCCATGCAGACGCAAATCTTTGAAAGACTAAGGCGTTTCTGATTGGTGCTGCAATCTTTTTTTGGGGGCACCACTTTGAAACTTTCTGCGCACTTTCAAGAGCTCGTGCAGCTTGCTGCAACTTGTTTCACACGCCGACGTGATACAGAACTCAAAAGGGGATGGAGGAAAAAGAGACCGTGAAGTTGATTTTCTTTGCTTCAATGAAATAATCAAATGACATCTGAATTACCCCTCTCGGGGCCTCTCTCACTGCTGTTCACAGAATCGTAACAACACTACAGTTCAAGGTTAGATGGAAAATGGAAAATGCCTACCCCACTTTACAATCAAGAATCCCCTGAAATCCATCTGGATCATCATCCCTCCCAAACGTGAAAACAAAAATGACCATGGTGAAAGAAGAGAGATCTTGTGTCGGTTTTTCCTTTTTCTTTTTCGGTTTATTTGTTCCTCCACTTCATTCTGAAGCAATGGAGATTATGTCGGTGGAGATGCTCCCGTGGCTATCTTCACATAGAGCTAATGCCCTCTCTAAATTAGCTACAATGTCGGTCATGGTTGGCCTGTCCTTCCCTTCCAAATTCACGCAGTGCATCGCCGTGTAACCCACCAGCTCGACCGCATCCACCTCGTTCAACTCTGGCGACCCCACCCTCGAGTCCAAGATCTTTGCCAGTTCCCCCGCCTTTATCACCGGAACGGCAAAATCCACAATGCTGATCAGTGTCCCTCCATCCTCACCGTTCTTAAATATCGCGCGCTTCCCTGTCAGTAATTCTAACAATACCACCCCAAGGCCATACACATCGCTCTTCGCAGTCAACACATTTAGACTGTAGTACTCGGGATCAATGTACCCGACTGTTCCTGCAGCCTTGGATGGCCTCAGATCATGATCAGACCCAGGACCCATCAATGATAATCCAAAATCGGACACTCGGGCCGTCCAGTTGGCATCCAGCAATATGTTAGAAGATTTGATGTCTCTGTGTATAATGGGAGGCACTGCATAGTTGTGTAGATATTCAATCCCTCTGGCAGCATCTAACGCAATCTTGATCCGCATCTTCCACGAATTCACAGGACTACTACTTCTCTCGACATTATCTTTATTATGCAAGTGATCGTAAAGAGCTCCGTTCTTCATGTACTCATACACTAGGAGCCTCTCATCTTTTTCTTCACAATACCCAACTAGCCTAACCAAGTGTTTGTGGTGAAGCCGGGACAAGAATGAAAGTTCGGATTCGAAAGCACTTTCTTTCTCCTGGAACTTCTTCGTCCTTGGACCGGTTTCGCTCCTTTTTATAGCAACTTCACGACCATCATGTAATTTCCCTCTGTAAACAACACCGAAGCTGCCAGCTCCGATTTTGTTCTCGAGGGAGAAGTTGCCAGTGGCCCCTGCTAGCTCTGCAAAAGAAAATTCCTCTGCCTTATCTGGGTGCTTCGAAGAGGTCCCGCTTCTCTGGCGCCTCATTGCTCTTGAGCTCTGGCGCCTTATGGTGGATGATCTCGAATAAGGGCTAGTGTTCGACGTCGTCCCGCCACTCGAATTGCCCCTAGTAATTGTAGGTTGAACTGAATTATGCACCTTCTTTTTCCCAAAACACATCCCGCTCCACAAGCAGTAAATCAACGTGCAAATTCCCGCTAATGCTCCGACTGATCCAACAATCGCAAAGGCCAACAAGCCCCTTCTAAGAGCTCGTGATGGGGAGGATGGAGGGGAGACCAGTGCCGGTGGCGCTTGCGATGGCGGCAGTGGCAGCATTGCTTGTGGGGGAGGCGGAGGGATTGGTGCTTGGGTAAGACACCGCTTGCAAATCACACCAGAGGCACTGCATAGAAGCTGTGACAGATCGAATATTCCACATTCACAAACTGACAGAACACAAGGCCCTGGAAGGATTCCTGTCAATGGAAGCACCTGGAGCCCCTCAGCCGACTCACTAGGCCAACCAGGACCCCAACACACGATCGAATAATTACTCGATATCAATCCACAAGTGAAATTCGAACCCGAAACGATCAATTGAAATGAAATTGAATCAGTTCCATAGACTGAATACTGTCCATTGCCACCCCAACAGGTGACACTGTTATTCGCTTGCCTCATTGCACAGCTATGAGTAGCACCTAGAGACAACAAAGAGAACTCAAAGGATGAATGGGAAGGAACATCAAGCTGCCCAGAAAGATTGTTCCCGCTGCAAACTACAGAACCAGTAGAATTAATGCCGCAAGCATGTGAACCACCTGCGACGATACTCGACATTTGCATGCTCCCAAACCCATCTCGAATCGCTTGAATATCATTCGAGATTTGATTGCTACCCCAGCACTGGACACGACTCGTATTCATCGAAATTCCGCAAGTAAACCCAAACCCAGATGAAATCGACGAGAATCGTTCAGCCCCGGACGGTACCTGAAAAGAGTCATCGAGCCTCCGGCATTTCACCTCTCCCGTGGCACTCACCAATGCACAGACCTGGTCGTCACCCACGGCGAGGTTCTTCAACGGGGCCGACTCGTTGAGGTAGACCCGCCGGGGGAGGAGGGTCGTATTGGGGCTGAGAGCGTCCCAGCAGAGGTAGCTGGACCCGTCCGACACGAGGCCGCAGAAGTAGCCCCGGCCGCCGGAGACCTCGGAGAAGGAAACGTTGGGGAGGACGCCGAGGAGCACGCCCCCGCGGTAGCACCGGACGGCGCGGGTGGGCTGCGAGGCGACGACGCCGCACACGGTCCCGGAGCCGTAGGCGGCGGCGACGGTGGCGCCGGCGCCGAGCCCATGGACGGCGGCGGGGAGCGCGACGGCGACGGCGACGGCGAGGAAGAACACCGCGGCGGGGAAGAACCGCGTCGTCATACGAGGGGCCCTTCGGCGGCGGCGGGGGATGAATCTGATGGGTTGGTGGGCCGCTGCTTCATTGGCGGAGAAGACCCAGTTCGAGAGGAAGAGAGAGAAAGGAAGGTTGGAGTTCTAGAGAGAGAAAGAGAGATGGGGTATGTTTCTTCGGTTTCCTTCTCGGGGGGGTGCTTTCGCGGTGTTGGGAACTTGGGATGCGCAAGTTCGAAGGGAAGCGTGGCGGGCGGCGAAACAGCGTTGGCTACAAGAAGGAAGGTGGGGGCTTTTGCTGCGTTTCTTGTTAAGGATGTCATTTTTTGACATGGTTGTCTTCTGAAATTCAACGGACGTTTCGATGTGGGGGCCACTTACCTTTTTCTGGGACGTGGGGAATTTACGATTCCGCTGCGGGATTCGGCAATAAAGGATTTAATCCCTTATTCGCTCAGCCCCCCAACGGAGAAACATATCTTTCTTTCTCTGCTCCAACTCTCACCTCGTTCCGAAATTTTTATCATGTCGAATTTCATACTTGATACCAAATTTCTCCAACCCCGACTCTCTAAGAAGGTGGAGAATCGAATTCTCCATCTCTCCTTTCTCATGTGTAAAGGGCGGTCCCTAAAACAATCCGTAATTGATATCCCCGTTTTTGTATACTCCTTTTGCTTCACACAACAAGTAATGATCATGTTTTTTAGGGTGTGAGTTTATACAAGGGTATAGAATTAGGTTCGAGGTTGTCCCGTTTTACACCTACAAAATTGAGATGAATTGAAGCTCATAAGGCATTTATTTCTTTAGCTAGAAATTAGGTAGGCCTCGGTGGACCCAAATATTGGCTAAGAGATCCCTTTTTGGATTTTCACTATGTTCATCATTCGAGTTCATATCTTACACTTGGCATTGTAATATGGCTTTACCCAAATTCGAACATCATTACAAAGGTCATTTGATGTTTGAACAAAACGACCGATGACTTGTTCTAGGGAATTAACCGGGCATCATCACCCACGACACGACATGACGAGAGATTTGATTACTGTAACAGAAAATTTATTAGTGGAAAAAATCATCATTCACCTTATTTACCCATAACTTGTTAGTAATTTGTTGACACTTTTATAATACAAAATTTTGATTTGTCTTTTTGTCGATGTTTTAACTTCACCAACTCCTATGTGAACTTGCTTACCGTTGTGGGCATGACTTCTTGGTTTTTCTCCCATTATGTTACCAACCGGTTTTGATTGCCAAATCTTGTTTAGTTTGCAAATCTCTTTACAACATAATTAATGGTGCATACATAAATAAACAAAACTAAATGATGACCAAATCATCTCAATGACCGCAAAAATTGACTCTCAAAGGGCGCCGCCACGCCACGCCAAAATGAACCCAATACACAAATCGAGAGCAAATGGTCAATCTCTTCCTTCTTTTTTCCAAATGTCAAAGCGGTTGGTGTGTCCCTCGTGAAAGCGGTCAGAGACATCTAAACGCCATGGCAGTCATCTCGTTGAGCGATCTTGTAATGATAAAAGGGGTCAAACGGCACGATTTCCATGCCCGATCCTCTGTAATAACGTGCCGGTTCTGTCTTCTGTTGACGGTCAAGCCCCGTTTTAGGGACGGTCAAGAAGATGGTTTGAATCCATTTAAGCGCAAACAATAATTATTCTATTTGAGAATTCAATTTCTATTGTTTCGAACAAGCTTTTGAGCAAAAATACGCATTTGATAACGATCTAAAATTTTTATTCCATAAATTAAAATTCATTTAATAAAAACACAAAAAAACTTCCTCTCGTGTGATGGCATCGATCGGTGAATGGCAGTCAGCAACCAACGGATGTCGAATGGCGGACGGAGACTAGCGATTGGCAGATGGTGGATGCGGACAGGCAACCGATGACTAGCCACTGGCACATGTGGAACAATGGATGGCAGATGGCGACTGGTGGTGGTGGAGGGCAACCAATGGTGGTGCATGGCAAGCAACAGTAGGTAGGCGGCCAACTAATAATGAGGACACGCAATGAAAAGAGTTTTCACTTCTTATTTCTATTCCAAAAAGTAGAGAAGCAGAAAAATTTTGTGTTTCATTTATGTTACAAATCTATTTCTTGACCTAAAATTTGAAGAGAAATAAATTACGTTATCAAATAAATTTCTATCTTAACTTTGTTTGTTGGAATAGAAAAGTAATTCTGACCAAAAAAAAATGTAATGGCTATCACGGGAATTTCTAGAATGCGAAGAATCAGAAGAAGAATCCCCGTATTTTTGTTTTCTTCAACTGTCGATTTCAGTGCCCATCTCTTCTTTCGTTCTCCCCTGTTTTTTTATTATTGTCGATGCGTTCTCGTGTCCCCCGGACTCGTTCAACGTGATGGACGTAGTTAAATGTGCTTGACTTTGCTCAGGATTTGATTTAGCAGGACGTGTCAAGCCATTAATGCAAAGGGCAAAAAGGCTATGGCGGGCCAGGGGTGGGAGTGCTTTCTAGACCTTGATAGGCATGGCCTTGAGTCCTTGACGTTAGGCGAAGGGGGAAAATACCACATAAAAGTCTCATAGCGGTTGTATGATCTCAATTCCATTCTAAATCTTTTAATTAGGCTAATTTAATTATATATTTTTTATATTTAACAATTGAGTCTATTTTGCCAGTTTAAATTGAAAATTACTGACGTGAATACGAAATATTCTTAATTTTTTCGATTTTTTTTATTAATTTTTTTTTTCTTGTTTTCTAATATGTCCTGTAAGGGTTGTCGGAGCCCGCTAGCCATTAGACAAAATTTTTTAAAAACACAAATAGAGAGAGAAGAAAAAAAAAATGAACAAGAAAAAAATAATTAAAAAAAATTAAAGAATAGTCAATTGTTATTTTTGTCACATAAGATGGCTAGCGTCATATTTGTAATTTCAAGTATATATCGACAAAACGTAAAAATAATTTAGATTATATTGATCAAATTGAAGAGTTTTAAGACTAAAATAATATAAATACAATAAGTTGATGCGGTTTTTACGTACATTTTCCTAGGCAAGGCACAAAATCATTTAGGGCGCGTTTGGTAACGTTTACATTCTTTTTGTTAGCGAATGAAAACAAAAAAAAGTGTTTCGTTCCTAACAATTTTTGAACAAAAGAACGCGTTTGGTAACGTTTGGTCCTAATAAAAAATGAACAAAACACGTTTGGTAAATTTTATTCTTTTTTTTTGTTTCTTTTAATTTTTTAAACATTTTTATTTTATTTTTCATTTTTTCCTTTCTTTTTATTTTTCTTTTTTCGGCCGGTCCCGCCTCCGCGACTCGGCCGAGGGGAGCGGCAGACCTCGCCCGGCCACGGCGAGGCTCGCCTTGGCCGGGCGAGCTCGGCCTCGCCCGATCCGGCGAGCTCGAGCTCGCCCATGGCGAGGCTCGGCCTCGCCGGATTTGGGCGAGGCCGAGCTCGCCCGCCATGGCGAGGCTCGGCCTCGCCGGATCCGGGCGAGCCCGAGCTAGCCCGCCAAGGCGAGGCTCGGCCTCGCCCGCGCGGCGACGCCGAGCCTCGCCTTGGCCGGGCGAGCTCGGCCTCGCCGGATCTGGGCGAGGCCGAGCCTCGACGGCCCGGCCGCCGGCCATGGCCGAGGCCGGCGACCGGCGAAAGAAAAAAGAAGAAAAAAAGAAGAAGAAAAGAAGAAGAGAAGAAGAAGAGAGAGAAGAAACGTTTCTTCGTTTTTGTTTTCGAGCAAAAACAACAAATTGTTGTTTCTTTTTTCTCTTATTTCGTTCCAGAAACAAAAACAAAAAAAAAATGCAAACGCAACCAAACGCGTTTCTTCTTTTTTTGTTCTAACAAAATCCGTACAGAAGTGTTCCTAAACGTTTCTTAGAAACGTTTCCATGCACACCCTTACTCTTCACCCAATCTACATAGATACAGTTTTAACAACACCCGGATCTCTAGAGTGCCAAAAGTTGACACAAAATGATACTTAAGTGCTAAAAGTTACGAAAGTGATACTTAAGTATCAAAATCGGAGCAAAATGGATCATTAAGTACCAATCCAAACAAAATGCCGACGTGGCAAATTTCCAACGAAACAAATGCAAAACGGCGTCGTTTTGGTGCTAACATAGTAAAAATTAATATAAAAATTAATTAAATGAAATTTAAAACTAAATTTATTTAAAACATTTAAAAATAAAAATACAAAATTTTAAAAAAAAAATTTTTTTACAAAAGATTTTTTTTTTTTTTTTTTAAAGGAGGGAGGCGGCTGAGGGCTGAGCCCTCACCATTACAGCTAGGAAGGGCCAGCAACGGAGGGGGGAGGGTTAGCCGGGGTCGTTGGGCCCTGGCTAGGGGCCGGCAACCCCGGCCAACCGGCGGCGAGGGCCTACAAGGGTTGTAGCCCTCACCAGATCCGGCGAGGATCGGTAGCCCTTGCCGGCCGGGCCTAAGGCCACTGCCCGCTAAGGTGACCCGTAGCAGATGGTGGTCTTTGGCCCAATCGGGCGAGGGCTGTCGACCCTCGCTGGATCTGGCCGAGGGCCGCGACCCTCGTCCCAAATTGCGCATGTCAACATTTCGGCCGGATTGGTATTTAACTGATCTATTTTACTCTGATTTTGGTACTTAAGTATCACTTTCGTAGTTTTAACTTTTAACGTCGCCTCCCCACTAGCTTGAGTGGAGGTTTGACTGTTGACCGAGTCTCTCCGCTCCATCCTTGTCTCCCGGCCCTCCAAAGCTTTCGCTCCCGACGACCCTGAGCGCATCGTCTCTACGGCGAGACCGCTTCAAGATTCTTCTTTTTCGTGCACGACTGTTTCGTTTCCGACCTTTCTATACGTTCATGAAAGCAAAGGAAAGGACGTGATGGCTTCGGTCGACGACGTTCGAACGAAAATGAAAGTCGCGTCCTCGTGGAGTCACTCTCGTTCGCATTCGATCTTTTTTGCCTTTCCTCGACGTGTAGCAACACGTTGGGCCAGGGAAAAGGAGGCAAGTCGTTGGCATGTTTACATTTCAATCTCGATGACACATTTTTCACAACGGCGGGGCATGTGCTCTGATATCCTATCGGAAAGTTTTTCTTGGAATGGTATGACAAGTCCTTTTGGGTAGGTCATACCCGAATTCATGCTTTTGCGAGCTCTAGGACCTGTCGCACTCTTCTTGTTTGGAGCTAGACGACTTTCACGACTCGTCCAAACTCGACAGAAGAACATTAAAAGAGAAAAAGAAGTGCTCGCTGCAAGTTTGCCCGCTTCACAGGATATAATTTAATCACGAAACACGAGTTTTGCAGCGCAAGAAAATCTGAACTCGGATGAACACGCGATACGGGAACCGACATTATTGATTCTGAACCAGGCTTGCAGGCACACAAAAGGGCGAACAGGTTTCGGACAGCTAAGTGGTTTTCTTCTTTTGTTTTTAAGAAGAGATGCATCCAAAGAACTGGTCATTGGACAAACTAAAAGGAGCAAAAAAGTGAGACAACACGAGGAGAACAGGAAGGAGGCAAAGTGAGAGATCCAGCTACTGATGATCTCGCTTTTCTTATCTGCACATGGAAGTTTGTTGCCGACAATAAGATTTAAAAAACCAATTTCTTTCACAGAGGATGTCTGCTAACTACCTGTAACTATGATTACAGCACAAGTAACAGAAATATAATACCAAAAGAAAAGAAGAGAAGGAACTCGGTTGGTGACATCCTCTGCCGTCATGGCGAAGACCTCTCGAACTCTGCCGACATCTGGAGGACTGCGAAGTAGGTTTTCTAAGCTAGTGATTGGGCAGGAGAGGCGAAAAAAGACGACTCGTGATATAGGTAGACTTATTTCGCTTGTGAAGTTCAATCATGTTCCAGAACTTCAAGAAATTTCTAAACAGACAAGAGTTCGTACTTCATCATGTGACCTGTACCATTAATAGTATAAAATTGAGGCAGCATTGCCAAGGCAGGACATCCCAAATGTATATCTAGCGTGCGGTTGGAATTCAGTGAGGAATCGATACTAAAAGAGACTAATTTTCTCGAGTTCCTGCATGCAGCGCACAGCTGTCTGGGTCTGCTATAGTAAGTGGGCAATGTTTCTTATATTTTTCAGGAGAAGCAGCCAAGATTTCTGAGGCATCAAGGTGCTAAATTTTACCAGTGATAACTAACAAGCAGACCAAGATGTCCAATATGACAGGAAAACCAGACAGCCAGACTTCCTACTCGTAGGTTGTCGTTTGAGTACACATTAGCGAGCCATGCCATCTTAAATTATGACTATGGTGGTTTAGAGAAGGAACAGAAAAGTAATTGATCATTGCTATGTGTAAAACATTCCAGCAATCGGTGAAAACCCTTTATTTTTATTTGATCAAGAGATAGTGTTCAGCAATCTAAAGATGCAATTTGGACATGCTACAGGACTGCAAGCACATAAATAATGTTACAAGGAATAGTAATTTAGATTCTATCTACATTGCATACAAGGACTTCTTTCTATCAGCAAAGATGTAGAAGTCAGAACCATGCTAGATACTCTGCAAATACGGAAAGGATAGACACCTTTGGACCACCTGATTCCACACCAGCAAGACAATTGGGCCAACTTCAACCTCGTGCAAGATGCCACTTCTTCAGATTCATTCAAAAATAATGGAAACTTCAAGTCTAGATGCTACGATGGCAAGCCCAAAGCAGGGATCCCATACTTCTGAAACCATTCAGGCATGCGAAACCGTTCATAGAGCACGGGCCTCACATCTCTCTGCTTGGAAAGGTGCTTCAGGAGTGGAACCAGGACCTCCAGAAGCTGAAGCAGATGAACAATGTTGAGCAAAGTGATTGGAGAATTTACAGTTAAAAGTTATGCCAAGAATGGTCCAACTACCTGATTATCGTGCGGCTGTCCAGCAGTAAAAGGAATGCAGGGAATCCCATTAACTGGCTGCAGCAAGAAACTGAACGGGTTGTTGTCGACAATGACTATACGGCTGAGATCCTTTGAGAGGCAAGAAAGATCCTTCACGTGCTCCCTATACTCCCTGCATGTTAGGATCAGGATACCAGCAACTTAGGAAAGTCCATATATAAGTAAGTCGTGCCAATTTTAGAGATTCATCAGATCCCAGATTGATTAGGATTAATTACTCTAGGTTATATTACTTAGCATTGCATCAAGCGATGGCTTAGGAAACACCTAAAGACACCAAAATCTAAATGAATAACCAGCCATCTCATCTTGCTATTAGGACATAAAAATCAGTGACAAATGACCTTTCATGCTTCCAGCTGAGGAGGATAAGGAGAAGGCATCGTCGATAACAATTTATTTAATTCAAGCCCCCCAAATATCTTTAGAATAATGGGGAACCCATTAGTTGAGACTGCTATGGGCATTTCAAGCTCTTTCTGTGGCCATTACTTAAGACATACATTCTAAACCACCTTAAAAAGTTTCATTCTATGTATTCTATATGATGCTTTCTCTCAAATCACTCATCCGAGATTTATTCGTTCAAATGATGACACATCCATCAAATCATCCTAAAACTCAGTACTCTCGTTTTTTTTATTCAACATATTGATATTTCATTTTTCAGATTCAGAGATGAAAACCTCAAGAAATCAGTGCGATCTCAAGAGGATAGACGCGGATTTATGTTCCCATTCTCAGTGGAAAAGTCAATTATCACAGAGAAAGTAAATAGGACAAGATGAAAAGTAAGCTTACGTGCTAATTGTTGAAGGTCGATAAAGTCGCAGACCAAATCTATTCTCAACATCTATTGTGTCAACGAGTGGTTTTGCATAACCTGTAGCCATGAACATTTGACTTATTGAATCTCAATACCAATTGGCAATAAAGAAACTGGAAAAATCACAGACAGATAGCAACCTTCAAGTCCAGCAGTAAACAGCACGAGATCTGCAAACTCATGGAGCTGTTCTAAGAATTCTCGCAGGCCCGGGCGCTCAAAGACCGTCACAAGATTGACCTTAGGCTTTCCTTCAGAGTCCTTTTGAAGAGTAATATATACTCAAGGAAACAATAATCAAGATAACTCATCCGAGTAGATATCAAGACAATATCAGTCAAATCAAAACCCATTATGTCTAGAATGTAACACCTTCTCTGAAGAAATGCATTCCAGGTCAAACCACTCCAATCCGGATTCCACTGCTCGGTCACGTGTAGCAGCAGGCAGACTCGCCATCTCATATGCACATACTAGAGTTTCATCTAAATCGAGCACCACCTGCATTGCATGTGTTTAAATAGTATCGAATCTCACATAGGATGCTAAAAGACTAATGTGTAACCCTGAAAGAAACGAACACATTCAATCCCACCCAAGTTGTATGACTGAAAGAGACAGAACAGATTCAATTTCACTTTTTTTCAAGTGATTTCATTCTTTTCTCTGCCTGCTTGTAGATATAAATTCACTAAAATCTTTACTTACCACAGTTAATACACATGTGAAAACGTCAACAAATCAGTAAAGCTTAAATATTATTGACCCAAAAAAATAACATGGCTATTCAATTCATCTCTCTCTCTCTCTCTCTCACTCTCTCTCACACACACACACACACTCACACACACTCTCGAATACAGAAATCATCAATAGATTTTCAAAGAAAAACACAAATCCCAATCAAACAAAAAGATGGCATCCTGAAAATGATTCCATATTTAGCTGAATAAAAGAGTATCCAGCAACGTCAATCAAGACTAATCAACACCATTGAAACTACATCAACAAAACCGATTTAAATTATTTTCATCCCGCAATTTCCTCCACATAATCATCCATAAATTATGAGTCCCGGCCTAAAGAAAGTTCCAAGCTTTAATCAAGCAGGTTGCAGAGAAAAACAAATTTCGTTACAGTAAGCCTTTCCAGGCGTTCAGGAGAAAAACACAAATCCTAATCAAACTAAAAGATGACATCCTGGTTCACCAAAAAAAAAAAAAAAAAAAAAAAAGATGACATCCTGCAAATAATTCCATATTTAGCTGAATAAAAGAGTATCCAGCAACTTCAATAAAGCCCAATCAATACCATTGAAAAGACACCAACAAAACCGATTAAAATCATTCTCATCCCACAGTTCCCCCCTTTGAACATGATTATAAATTGATTAACGGTCCCGGCATAAAGAAAGTTCCAAGCTTTAATCAAGCAGCTAGCAGAGAAAAACAAATTTTGTTACCGTGAGCCTTTCCAGGCCTTCGGGAGACTCGGCGCCTTCTTCGGCGGCGACGCCGGCGGGTGGGTCCTGGACGGGCAGCTCGGCGAGGGGCAGGGGCCTGAAGGAGGTGAAGCGGGAGAGGAGGAAGTGGCGAGTCCCGAGGGCCGTGGCGATGCGCAACAAGAACTGGAAGAAGAAGGAGAGCAAGTCCCAGAACGACCTCCACAGCTGGCTCGTCGTCCCGGGCGACTGGGTCAACTCGGCAGACATTTCTCTGATTCTGAGGAAGATGGACGAACGAGAAAGTGGGTATCTGCGAGCGTGCGCGGTTCGTTAATGGGTTGTGTCAGAAAGTCACAGGGGGAGCCCAATCTCTTCGTTCGTCGACCTCCAAGACAGACAAAAAATCAAGAATGGGCAAGAGAGAGAGAGAGAGAGGACGCGCCAACATGGCGACTGAGGAAGACAACCGGTTTATATTTTGTCCGGGCGTCGTGGGTCAGACGCGATTAACGTAGTAATTCTCGATGCAATAAGAAATTGCAGGCCGTGGTGAGTAAAGACACAAACTTTCCTACTCCGAAAAGGCAAAAGAGCAAAGCGCCGTATCAGCTCCTCGTCAACCGATGCTCTTGAAGCTTCCGCCCCAAAATGGGAAGATGGATCTTGTTAGAATAATGGAGCGGATGAAAATGATAATATCTTCTGGAAATTGTCATCACGCACCAATCCAAGGCGGGGCCTTGAGGACCAGATTATGATACTTGCAAATTGGTGGGAAAGGTGAAAGGGATGCCTATACATGCATGAATGGAGTGGACACGCAACTAAAATATCTGCCTATTTTGTATGCGAAAGTAATCTTTAAAATACATGTCCAAAAACGGGGGTGGTTAGTTCGGCGAATAGACTTGTCGACTTTAAAACCAAAAAAAACAAATGGGGAGAGAGAATCCCTAATAAAACCCTTGTTCGGGCATTGTTCATCTTGGGCTGAGGGTCATAGAAGTCGTTGCTTTGGGTAGGGATTAGGAAATAGTTTATGTTTGGAATCTCCAATTAATGGAATCGAATCAAGCATTTAATTTACGTGAAACCCTTACCAAACTCAAACTCAATATCAATGTTTAGAGATGCAATGGTCTCATTTAATCCGGCGTCGAGCAGAAAGTCTAGCAGGTCGTATTGAGAAGTCTTGAGTTTTTTTTCTTTTTTTCCTCAGAACTAAGATGTTAATTAATAGACAACTTAGAAACCCGCAAAAGACTATGCATATTTTAACATACCAAGATGTTAATTAATAGACAACTTAGTTTTTACCAAAAAAAAAAAATTAATAGACAACTTAGAAACCCGCAAAAGACTATGCATATTTTAACATACTATTTTTTCCTTAGAAAAGTGACAATAGTGTGGCATATTCTAAAAATATTTGTCATTTATTGCAGAGAAATTTCTTTCAAATTAATTGATGACGATCGCTGCTTATCAGATTCCTCCATGAAATTTCTTTTCGTGACCATTGTAGAAAAACTTCCAACTAATTCCCAAAAAATATAAATTTGTATGTCTAATTGTCCGAGCAGTCTTTTCGCATCAATTAAATTCCAAAGAATTAAGGTAATTGTACTAGAAGAGATATTACCCACTCTTCCATCGCTCACAAACTAGCAAGCCAGCATCTTCTCTCAGCCACATGCACGGTAGGTGTCGTCATTCATTTGTTTTTGTTTTCTCGATGAGTTCTAATACTCATTTTAAAAAAAATATCCAGGAAAAATTAGTTTTAGACTGGGGTTAGATGTCAGTGTATATAAATGAGCGGAATTTTAAAAATATATAGATAAAAAAAAAAAAGCCTTTTAATCGGGCATATAAAGTTCATAATCAAAAAATGAACCCACGATGTTGTCATCCTGATAATCACGAAACCCCTATGTCTCTTGAAGCATCATTGTCCATCCTCACCATCCCGATTCATTCCAGGAACCAGTTGATCAAATTTTCCAACGTAGGAAACACGTTGGTGTGATAAGAAGACATTCCCATGTCATCACCTAATAAAACATTCTGAAAGTCATGATCCATCTCTTTTCCGAATAGGCATATGCCCACTTTCCTAGGAATCCACAACCAAGAGGAGATAAACATTGATGTCAATTCGATGAGGTTTGCCAAACAGAGAACTAACCCCCCGACCGGATTAGATCATAAGAAACGGTCCAAGGTTGAACAGTGATCGTGGATAGATTAATAGTTTTAAAAGCATTGTGGGTAGAAGATGCTTCCTTTAACTCTCTCTTTTCTTGTTTATATTAAACAAGAGCTGATTCTTGGCACCAGGAGATCACTTTTGCAAGAAAAAACGATGACTTTCCTCTGTCAATTCATTTTTGTGCTGATCATATCAAGTGATGGAAGCTACAGTGTAGATTCTAACCAACTTTTCCAGTCCTCTTTTGCAAAGCGATTTTCAGTAGTCACACCACCCATCTTTCAGAAATTATCTTGACAGGAGATTCATTTGACCGGACCAGCTACTCGTCATTTTCCTATACCCAGCCTAGTACGCTAGGAGAAGGGCATTGTGGGAATCTGAGCCAGGGGATCCTTGCACAGGGTGATCCGGTCCCCCGCGGTTAACATTGCCCACATTTTACGTCCGTGGGCTGTTTCCGATCAGACGGAGCAATTTAAGGACCTGCTCAGGTCCAATCCAGTCCTCTTTTGCAAAGTGATTTTCAGTAGTCACACCACGTCTTTCGGAAATTATCTTGATGGGAGATTCATTTGATAAATATCAAAGTGGAGAAATTGAGCGACCCAAAAGCCACGTTATTCAGTCAATGATGTACACCAATTTTAAAAGTAAGACTGATCTGATTTAGGATTTTCAGCTTGATTTCTTCAACCCAATTCAGGCAATTGCTCACTCATTTCGTAGTAGTATTGTTAGCAGGAGATGTTAATTGGGATACGGTACAAGAAAATTTTCTTTCATCTCGTATATTGAACAATCTCAATCAACATGATGTAACCTCAAGCATGTTTACAACAACTCTTAATCTTTCCAAGCTCGGACCGCCCGGAGACGGAAGGCTCTATATCGAAAGCTTTGTACAGATTAAAAAAAAAAAAAAAATTATGTGAACAAGCCAAAAAATCAACATTGCTCCGTAAGCTGCATGTACACTAAGGCTGTTCTAATTTTGCAGTGCTCAAAATAATAGCACTGACCAATCAATACATTTCAAAACTTATTAGCACGACTTGTATATCAGCAAGAGAAAGAGTACTTGTGCGAGAGCCATGGATGCTCCAATGCCTCGCTTGCAGTAGGACGCCTCTTAGGGTCAATCTCCAGCAAGTTCCTCAAGAAGTCAAGAAACCCAATATCAGAAACCTGTACATGTCCTTCCAACGACGACTCTTCGGGAATTATGTACTCCAGTCGGTTAGTGTCCTGGCGAAAAAATAAGAAAAATAGAAACGAGTGAGACAAGAATTATGAATAGCGCAGTCTTCATTTGGATTTTCAGCTCCATGAGTTGACACTTTTAAGAGAATACATGCACTTTCTTTTCAGCCCAATGTTATAAGTTCTGCAAGCCTTCACTGAAACTTAAACCCGAAAATGAGGTTAAACAGTCAAGGTACATGCAACTCACCTCGTTAATGTAGTAGAGATCATATTCCTCTGTGAAATACTTAGGTGTCTCCTGTCCTTGTTCCAGCATCTCCTGATCAATGGGACCGAGCATGCCGATCATGCGTGCTAGAATCATTACAATTCCATCATTTGGAAATAACACCTGAAAAAAAAACCAGAGAAACAGCAATGGATCATGAACTCGTTTGCTTCAAATACAGATCCAAGAAAGGGGTAGCAACTGAATGCACAGAAGATGGCTTAGAAGTCAATCGTAGTCATTAGTCATAAAAGCATAGTCCACCGTAAAAGTTAAATCCAACATCTGGACTGAGTATCACCGTGAAGGGAGAAAGTCGTACATACTTCGCCAGAGCAAAGTTCCGCCAAGATGCAGCCAAGTGACCAAATGTCGATCTTTTGGTCATAAGGAAGGCCCAGGATGACTTCGGGAGCTCTATAGGAACGAGACTGGACGTAGAGGCACAAGTTGTCTGATTTAAAGCAACTGCTTCCCAGATCAATGACTTTAATCTCAGATCTTCTATAACTTTTGATAAGAATGTTCTCGGGCTTTAGGTCGCAGTGTATAATCCCCAGTCGGTGCAAGTAGTCCAGTGCCTCTAAACACTGACGAGTTATGACCTGTAGGGACAAAGATTAAACTGCCTAGTTACATTTTCCACAATTCCACTTCTATGGACAAAGGCTGTATAGAATTAAAAAATCCGATTCCACAAATGAAGTCTTTTGGCCCATAAAAGTACTCATATTCAGCAGAAAACAATCAGACGGAAAAAACAAAGGACCATCATTGATCGGAGAGCACTACTGAGTCAAGCTATATTGAAATCGACCTGCAATCTGTTCGGCGTGAAATAAGCTTCCCCGCCGGATTCTTGATTAAACTTCTGAAATTCATATAGATTTGCTCGAAGCAGTTCACAAACAATGAAGAGATGCTCCTGCATGGTTGTATCAACAGGTTAGGGCAAATAAAGAAGGAAAAATAAGTGATATCAACCACAAGTGCCCGTGTGCGGACACAGGGGGGGTGAAAGATCGAACTCCTACTAATTGGGTAATGCTAAATGCATTAGTTCTATCCCATGGTAGTCCAGTTTGTGCCTCGTCCTCGTGAGTAATCACGTTTCAATCTAGAGATGGATATGATAAGGAGAATCCCTATCTTTTGAAAAAACATTCGTAATACAGTGCCCACTGTGTATCAACTTTATTGACTCACTTTGTTCAAAATAGCAATAAGCACACTATTTATTAACAGCTCTGAAGGCATTTATTTCGTTTGCAGAAGCCCATGGATAGTGAATGATACTGTTCAAGCTAGATATCCTTTGTAATACCTGTTCAATGTATGTTTAAGCTAGTTATCCTTTGTAATACCGATTCAAAGCATGACAGGAGAAACATCTGGTACATGACAAAAAGGATTTTTTATTTCTTGGACCAACTGAAGTTCAAATGGGTGCAGATGTACACCAACTGCATACGATAATAATTAATTTCTCTAGTAACAATTGGCATATTTTGCAAGAGACATTCAACATATCCACCAATGCCCTACCTGATGATAAAAGTAGTCGTAGAGGCGCAGTATGTGGCATTCATCGGCAGGATCATGTTTATTTACCAGCTTCAAAAGTTTAATTTCATCCAAACTCTGATCGAAGAAATCTTTATCATTTTTTATGATCTTCAGACAGACATCCACGCCTGTATACAAATCATGTGCTTGAACAACCTTACTGAAAGCAGCAGAGCCAAGGTACTCTGTAACATAATATCTCCCTGCAATTACAGTATTTAGCACGATGGGCAGATCCTTGTTTTCTTCAAATCCAGTCCTGTACATGGCATAACATATGAGTGCAAGTGTCCCTATGAATCAAAATTGTACTAGCGAGCTTTAAACCTTGATTTAGTAGAATCTGAAGTCAAGGGCAAATACGATTATGGAATACAACATGGAAAGATAAACCTCTATCTATATTCTTCTTGTGATCAGGAAAATGAACAACATCAATAGAGGCTCTTTTACTGAGTAGAAATTTGTTAAAATGGATCACAGAGTTACAAAATGTGAATCCCCATTCGTTATTAATACATATATGGCTTTTAATAGGTTAATCCTTCTGCTCCTAAAGTATCCTCATGAAATTCAATATCACTGGTAAAACATGTGGATATACCTGTTTCTCCGGTGTATGATCCTCAAGTCAAAGATTTCGTATTCATCTTCCGGATTTTCTTGCATTAAAATCTCATCAGCAAAAACACTCTCCTCCCCTTGGCCTCCAACAGCTTCAGGATTGCTGATATCTCCATTATCTATTGGATCATCAACATCTTCATTTTTTACGATATTTTCAAATATAAACTCTTCCCCGCGATCCCTTTTGTGTAAATCAGAGCTACTTAGAGGCTGATCAACAGAATCATCAGAAGTGTGCTTTGTTGCGTATCTGTTAGAACTCCCATTTGCTATATGTTTGGTGCCAGAATCATCTTCAGAGCACACACCTTCTACATCCTTCAAAGTGAAGCCGATTGTATTATTGTTGTGAAGGTTCAAATAGCTTCCATACATGATACTTCCCCCATATGGCGTGGAATCCTCTTCCTTACGTTTGAAGAGTTCGTACTGACTCTCTTCATCAAAATGACGACTTTCAAACAGATGAAGCTTTTGTCCTTCATTTGTGAAGGCCATGTCATATAGACTAGGCTTATTTGAGTAATTGGCATTTGAATCCGATCGAAACACGTCAAGAGTGCCATTAAAATCCAGTGAATTATCGAGATATTTCTGCGACTCTGAATTCGTAATGAACTTATCCTGAGTAGGGCAGCCAAAGGGCCCTGATCCATGAAAGGATGGAGTCAGGAAGTGTCCTTCATCCTTGTCGTCGTACCAGTACATGTCATTTTGCAGATCATAATCGTTGTATTCGCGTGCCGTGCCGAACTGAGACAGTCTATCAGAAGAAGCATCAGAATTGGCTCTAGACACAGATCGAACTCCATACGGATTGACGAACTCTGCAAACACAGCAGGAGGCGACACGCAAGATGTCACAACACCAACATTTGCATCAGCCAAAACCCAGAAAGAGATGATTCAAAGAAAAAGATAGGTGCTTGGTGAGCAACTAGTCTTTCCAAATCGCAGCAATCTCGGGTTCACCAATATAGTCGTCCAGTTAATAGCATCAAGGACTTTCTCTAGCAAATGCATACTGCAGACGAAAATTCAGCGAAAATGGGCAGAAATGCGGCTGTTATACTCAGTCACCCCCTAAACTATATCGATGATGACTCAAAAGAAATTGGCGGGAATTAATGGGGGAGATCAAAATTCCCAATGCCAAATTTACACGGCAATACAAAAAAAGGTCGATGATCATCACCCTTAAAGCTTATCTTCAAACAAGGATTCAGTTTTACCAAAAGAAAGGAGTAAAGAGAGAATACTTCTTCTAGTTCCAGCACACATCAAAGCATAAAAAAGCATAGAGAAAGCATTACTTCACGAAGCATCACTCGCATTAGGATCAAGATTTCGAAACTTAGCATGGATTTTTTCTTTTCATTTACCAGGAAAGAAAAAACTACCACTTGGCGACAATTCTGCACAAATTAAATATTACTTTGCATCAGAACCGACACCGCCGGCGTCAGACACATGACGCACAGTGACTTTTTCGGTGTAAAAAAAAAAAACACAACCACCAAAGAAAATCGACGCACTCACGCGCCACCCAGAAATACATAACTAAATAAAAATTCAGTCTTCAAAAATTGCGATAAGGATTAGAACCTGAAGAGCACACGTCGCTGGTGGAGGACCCCACGCTCACGAACCGGTCGTCGGAAGACGCGCCGCTCGATCTCACGGACCCCCCGCCGCCGCCGCCGACGCCGACGCCGACGGGCCCCGGGCGGCGGGAGCCCGAGGGAACCCGGACCGGCGGCGGCGGGGGGCCATGGGGAAGAGGAACTTCTCGAAGTCGGAGGAGCCCAGGCCGCGCTTCTCGAGGAGGTCTTCCCGGAGGGCGGACTCGGCATCCGCGAACCCGTTCTTCCTCAGGAACTCGAGCACCGCCTCCACGTCGGACACGGCCATGCTGCTGCTGCCGCTGCCGTCCTCTCGCGGTGCGGAAAAGCCGGGGGCGCTGCAGCGAGAGGTGAAGGAGGAGAAGGGGCAGGGGCATGTGAATATGGCGACGTGGGAGGGTCAAAAGTGGAAAAGCCGGAAGGTTGGTGCGCAAGCGCTTGCATGCTTAGTCCTGAGAGAGATGGAGATAGAGAGAGAAAGTAGAAAGAGAAAGAGAGCCTTCTACTGTGAAACTGAAGCTTAGCGGGTCGACCTGCGAGACTGCTCTCTCTCGTCTTACCAACTTTGAAAAGCGTGGGGTTTAGGGGAGGAGGTTTTCGGGTCGCGTGGGCCCCGCCACCGACTCCCTAATCGGCCGACACGTGGGGCATCCTCCGGCCACGACGTGGGATCCGACGGCGGAGGAAAAATGTCCCACCGTTCACGTTGAGATCGGCTGTTGTCCGATTTTTTTTTTTTTGGTCAATGGCTGTTGTCCGATTTGAAAACCGATCATCGTGTCCGAATTTTCGTATTTGTCCTCGTACTCTCATATCTATTAAATGCGTTTTTGTTTTTTTGGTCGAACTATTAAATGTGTTTTCCTTACGCGTCACGCATTTTGTCGTTTTGATATCCTACGTGTGTATATAGACGAACTAAAATATAGCGGAATATTTCCTTTTCTTTTGTTGACTTTTCAAAGGGGAGCCCCCTTGCTGTTGGACCATTTCGTGTTCCCACGGCTCTCTCCCCCCCCTTTTTTTTATTTTATTTTTTGTTATCGTCTTTGATCTTTTCAATTGCTACTTTCCAATCCAACGGTGGCGATTATTTTTACTCTTCTTTTTTTGGCTTTTTGTATTCTTTGGTGAGTGGAGGGAAATGATTTCAATTCTCCAATACGTTGATGCCGTATGATTTTACCATTCAAAGATGATGCCGCCAGCAAGAATTCGGTTTTGTGACTAAACAACTAGCAAGCAAATCACATCCCCTCGAAAAGAATGGAATTTGATTTTGTTCCGAGGAATATGCTTTCGTGGAAAACCCTTCAATGCTTTGAAAATTTTCAATTCAACTCGTATGGAATATGTCTCAAGAGAATTTTCTTTTTTCTTAATAAAAGATGGGTGTTAAAAAAGTTCGAAACTCGTGGGCTGATCCAATTAGCCCCTCTTAAATAAAGACAAGCTTTCGAACCAAATTCCAAACTTTCTTCCGTCTAGTTTATTAAGATCGACTCAAGCATCTCCACTGACAAAAACAGTCAACGGATTGCAATTAAAATATAATTTAGGAAAACCTCGAGCTTAATAGATAAATACCGAGATTATCTCAAGGCTAATAAATAGATTCAGGACTAACTAATTGAGCGAATTTAAAAATCGAATTGAAAAGGACATAAAGTGAATAGAAAAAAGGTAGAATTGGTCCGTGGGGTCACGGAGATGATTGAGGGTTTTAGAAATGATGAAGGCAAAGGGGTGGGAGGGGGGCATGATGGTTCATGTTATGGGTACAACTACCTTTTCGTGCGGTTCGTGAAGGGGCAATGCCACCCACCGATGCTCATCATGTCCTCCTCCTAAATTGCGTGACACCCAAAAAACAGCTTTAGGCCTTCCTTTTTTCATGTGACCTAAGATTAAAAAAAAAAACTATAAAAATAAAAGTGACAATCACTCTCCATCTTGCTAATTTCATCGGGTTTTTTTCGTTACTTTCCCACCCCCTCCGGAGTCGTCCTCTCTCGAAGTTCGAATCGCCGCATGCCTTAGGGCTCTTGATTTTTCACTTTTCTTCTCACCAGTGCACGTGCAATGATAACACGGGATGGAGCCTCGGGTCACGTGTCGACGGCGCGCGAGCTTTAGCGGATCCGGTAGTTTTCGACATGCATCGACGCGCATGCCCCGCTCGTGCAGGTCGGGAACTCCCCCACCAAATCCGAGGCCATCGTTTGCAAAAGGGAAAAGGGATTTACTTGTTCTTGGAAGATAAAGAACGACCACATTAATTTCCGATTTCGCCTTCAATGGAGTCAAAGGCAAAGTTTTTCCGCCAAGTGTGCCTTCGAAGTTCTTTTGTTTGAATTCAAAGTGGTAAGCTTTTGTATAGTTTAAGAGTAAGTAAATTGGTGTTTTCTTCAGGGAAAAGTGCCAAAAAAATCCTAAACCTTTTGCGCTGTCTTGGGTTTAAACCTGCTTTTTTGGTCTTGATTCAGTCCTAAACCTTTTTAAGTTGTGCCAATTTAGTCATTTCCGGCCAATTTTGGCCGGATTTTGCTGACCTGGACGCCAGGCCCGGGTGATGTGGCATGACCGTGGCCCGACGTGGACAGCTTTTAATAATATTTTAATTTTTTTAATTTTAAAATTTTTTTAAAATTTTTTAAAATTTTTTTATTTTTATTTTTTTATTTGTGTTTTTCCTCCTGTGGTTCGCCGAGGTCCGGCGACCGGCCGAAGCGACCGCCGGCGAGGGCGGGCGACCTCGCCGGATCTGCGAGGTCGAGCCTCGCCGCCCCTCGCCCGATGGCGAGATCGGGCGAGGGCGGCGAGGGCAAGCCTCGCCCAAGCCTCGCCCATGGACCCGCCCATGGCTAGATCCGGCGAGGCGGCCATGGGCGAGGCTCGCCCTCGCCGGATCTCGACCTCGCCGGATCCAACGAGGGCGAGCCTCGCCCGCCCCGCGGCCACCGGCGAGGTCGAGATCCGGCTGGTCCGACCAACGCAAGGCACAAAAAGGACCGAGGCCTCCGGAGCTTCGGCGCTTGAAACCGGGCGCGGCCGTAGGCCGACGGCCGCGCGCGGCAGTGCGGTGGGTGGCGGTCTACCCCCTCCGACTCTCTCGCCCGCTCGAACCCCCTCACTCGCCGAGATCCAGAGCAAGGCGGCGGGGCTCGCCCTCGCCGGCCGGGCCTCGAGGGCGGCCTCGCGCGGGGCGGGCGAGGCTCGCCCTCGCCGGATCCGGCGAGGTCGAGCCTTGCCGGCCATGGGCGAGGCTTGACCCTCGCCGGATCCGGCGAGGGCGAGCCTCGCCGCCCGCGCGAGGCCGCCCCGCGGCCAGGGCGAGGTGGCAGGCTCGGCCGCCGAGGTCCCATGACCTGGAGGAATTAAAAAATAATAAAAATAATAAATAAAAATAAAAATTTAAAATATTAAAATATTATTAAAAGTTGTCCACGTCAGTAGACGGCGTCCAGTCAGTAAAAATCCGGCCAAATTGGCCGGAAAAGGACTGAATCGACAACTTAAAAGGTTTAGGACTGAATCCCACCAAAAAGGTTTAGGGACTAAATCGACAATGACAAAAGGTTTATGACTTTTTTGGCACTTTTCCCGTTTTCTTCAATATAAAAAGATCATGTAAAAGGAGCATCTATGTCTCTTTATGAATGGACAATTAAAATTGGAATAAATGTGAAGGGAATATCTTTAGGTGCCGGTGGAAGAAACGAGGCCAGCTGATTATATTCTCTACTCAAAGTTGAGGTGACTAATCCATCATTCTAGAATAGTTAACGACTTTGTAGACCATAGATTTGAACATTAAAACAAGAAGAAAAATAAAAACCAACGAAGAAGCAAGCAATGGACCCTCTTCGGAAAAACCCAAATGGTCAAAAAGATGATTGACGATGTACGTTGTTATTGCCCGCAAGTCGAGCCTTTGACTTGAAACATGGGATGTGGACGCGGCCATTTAGAATGGACCGAGTGAAGACACGAAAGGGTGCACGATAACGAGGATATACATGCTAACTAATAACATGAGGAAGTGTTGACATTTGAATGATGACTTGTACGTTGATGCGTTATTAAACGGTGAAATTATAAAACAAGTCATAAACTTAGGCTCATCCTATTTTTACCATCTATTGGCTCCTGTCACCTCTTATCACATTAAATTGGCTACATTAACCCTTACAAATCCCGCTCTTAACTCAAGATCATTTCTGACCTTTTTCACCCTTTATCATTGACTCCTCACACCCTCTATTTCATTGAATTAACTACACTATCATGTGCGATTCCTGCTCTTGATTTGATATTATATCTTACCTTATTACTGGGTGTTGCAAAATATTTTGGTAAAAATCACAGACGTGGCCTTGCCAACCCTTGTCGGTCACACGTGAGAGTCGATGAACCCTCACCGATCACTGAGTGAGAACCAATTGGCTATTCTTGCTATACTTTGTAGGAAAAAAAAAAAAGGAAAGGAAAGCAAGATAGAGAAAAAAAAAATCAAATTTTTAAAAAATACATAAAAAATTATTAACGTTAATGCCGATTGTCTTACTTGGCATTACTGATGTCCTTAGATAGACTCAATCAGCAAAACATAATAGAATTCAATTGGCACAATTGAATAGTTTGTGACTAGATTAGCAAAAGTGCAATAAGTTTAAGGTTTTTTTTTTATAATTTTCCCCTTACTACATGATCCGTTTCTCCCGAGAGCTTGAATTATTAGGAAGCGGAACGACGATGTCCTTTTTTACCTTTAAGGCTTTAACCCACCTAGAGAGAGAAAAAAAGTCTCCGTAATCAGAATCTGGATTGTTAATAAATAACCGAGACACGGCCCATGATTAAACCTCTCATAAAAAGAACTAATCGTTTATTAGGCCCGATCCACTCTTGTGTTGGGCCAGGCTCAAGCCCGCCCATCTATCGGGCCTAACAGATTTTATTTATTTTTTTGGTCGAAAACAGGTTTGAATTGAGATCCAGCAAATTGCAGAGATTGCAGGTGACAGTGGGCCCAATTGGCCAGGTTTTCAATTTGGTTCCGCCTTCATTCCGATTTTTATTGTCGACTATCTTTTCAAAGCTTCATCAATTTTATTTCCTTAGCAATGGAAAGAAAAAAAGGGCAAAATTTCACATTTGATGTTCTTTTCACATTTTTTTTGGTAGATTAAATATTGCCTTTTCCCCGCCGCAAGTAATCAGATAAAGAAATAGAATGATTGTGGTAATAAAAATTATTATTTCGATATATTTCTTTCAATCGTCGCATGTACAATTATAATCTAGTTTGCCTGCAAAATGGGAAGGCATATAATTTCTGAAATGCTTTCTATGAAATTATCTTGAACGCTATATTACAAATTTATACGGAGAAAAGAGAGATAGTAAATAGCTGGTCAACGCTATCTTTAGTCTTATCTTAAAAAGCAGTTGAATTGAAATATTAAATTAATGCCAATTTGCAAATACGTCAACACGCTTAAAAGGACATTTATAGAAATGTATCAATTAATTAATGAGTTTCCATACTATGCTTGATTTGAGAGCTTCAAGCTTGTGCAAATTCTTAGGTCACCCTAGATATTTATTTTTCCACCTTTTGCTTCCCGATTTGTGCTTGCTTTGAGAGCTTCGAAATGACGTGATTTCCCAATTTGCGTTGGGTATTTATATTTTTCCTTTCGCTTCCCAATTTGTGTTTGATCTGGAGGCTTTAAGCTCGTTAGAAAAATCACTCTCATGGTGATGATAATGCTTCATGATCCATGGTGTAAAGTCCTTTCGCTGATAATGCTCATGAAGAATCTTGCTTTTTGTGTTTTTTGAATCTCAAGCCATCGTTTGATGAGATGATATTTTGGTTGTGCTTGTGAGCTTGTTCTAAAAGTTGATAGTGAATTCTTTCTTTGACAGCAGTTGAGAACTCCAGGTCTGACCACGAAAAGAGAAAAGGAAATGTGGAAATAAACTTCACGAACACCATCTTTAACAGCAGTGATACAACAGCAATACAAAAGACATTTACGCATATTCAAACAGCAGCAATACAAGTTTATGAACACCGTCCTTAATGTCACAACCAACTCCAACACATTCAAATCCAGTCACTATCCAAGTCCAACACATCCAACTCTCACTGCGGATTCATTGTCTTGCTTCACTTTGAGATTCTTGAGTCGTGGGATGTCCAGAGACTTGGCATGTCCAGAGACTTGGCTTCAAATATTGCTAGCATGGTTTGCACCGCTTTGAGGAATTTCTTGTACTGTGTTAGTGCCGGGCATTAAATTACATGGGAAGAAAAGACAAAATGCTATTTTGCTAACCGTGGGGGAATAAAAACTCCTTAAGAAAATAAAATATATAACTAAAGTATGAGTTTCTAGTGGTTTTAGATCCATAAAGGCCGTATCAACATTTACTGGGCCAAATTCAAAGCCAAATGAAGTACTGCACAAGTGGATTGCTCACCCTCCTCTTCTCAGATCTCACAACAATTTATTGTGACCTTACAGATCCAGTCATGGTATCTTCGCTTAGTCTATTAGATGTCGATATTTCAAAGGCTGGTTGCTTGGCATGCTTCCTTGGCCTGCTTCTTTTAGCCTGCAAATAAAGGACATATACAATAAAGGCAATTTAAAGGCAAAGTTTGCTTGAATTTCCTCTGGGAGTCTGTGCTGGAGATTAAGAGCATGGTCTCTTGTTGGGTCCAATAGCATGACAATTGGAGCATGACATGGCAGTACCAACTTTCAACACTTTATTTGGATTGATGTTAGTGACTCTTGGCTTCCTTATTCTTTTCCGTCTCTCAGCATTTTTTCTCATCACCATTGGGTATCTTCCTATGTTTTTTGGGTCTCTTGGAAGCTTTCTAAATGGCGGAGGAAGTAAAAACTCTTCACTGGTCAGTAGCCATGCTTCTTCTCATTCAAGGTAGGTAATTCCATGGTAGATGGCAACGCTCATATGCAATTTTATTGAAACGGTCGGTTACATAATCATTTATTAGGTTACACTTACATTGATGCACAAGAGAGCATGACTACATGGTGTCTTCCAATTTGGAAGCACGTCTTCTCATTCTGAGCAATTACAAACTTATCATCATTTACAAGAGAAGCTTAATATGTAAGTCAAATTAAACCTCAAAACCCTTTAAGGCCCATCTCCCTAAAGACGTCGGCCTTATCGGCCACAGTGAAGCAATACTTGGCAATTTTTAGGTTCCCATTAAAAAATCTGCTAAATTCCCAAAGTTTGTCCAATTTCCTCTTAATTCAGCTAACTTGATGCCCAAGGTTTTCTCCCCATATTCAAACCCAAAACGATATCTGTCACATGTGCATTTCAATTGAGATATTGCTCAAGCTATTGATGAATGATAGAGAAGTATAGATAGAAGATTTTTTGTAAGACGAAAAGTTAGTAAAGTGCATGAATATTGGTTTTGGATCTTTAATGGTATTAACTCAAAACTTTTATTGTTGGACCATATTATCAAAGCTTCATCAATTTCATTCCTCGGCAAAAGAAAAAGAAAAAAAGGAACAACTCGCCCCGTTTGACAATCCAACAAAAACAAATATCCCATTTGAATGTTCTTTTTCCATTTTCTGCTGGTAGAATAAATATTATTTTTTTCCCAGCCGCAAGTAATTAGACAAAAAAGAAAAATGATCGCGAAAAAGAGAATAGTTGTTTTGATACTTCTTCTCACCCTCACAGATGCAATGAACAAACAAAACAATTATCATGATACTTTTATAAAATTTTCTCAAATGCCATCTATCAAACTTGAATAAAGGGGTTTATGCAAATAATTGGTGAATTTGATCTTTGAGATAAGATTCTTGAAAAATCGTTTGATTGGGAGAATAAGTGAATGGAAATTTATAAAAATATCATGCTCTTCTCAAGGATATTATAAAAATTTATGGATTGGCTACCTTCTTAACTTCTTGTTATCACAATTATGTTATCACAATTAACAATTAACTGGACAACCTCTTCATTTTCATTTCTCGAATATTTCGACACCCCATTTCACTTTTCAATAAAAATAAAATTTCAAATTAATAATTTTTCCAATATAATGGAAAAGAAAAGAAAAAAGCTTTTTGAAGGACGTCTTCTCCGAGCGGCAGTGGTCATTAATGAATTTCCAGTTTAACCCCAAAATACTAAAATATAACAATCATTTCAAAATTTGGCTCTTGAGTTTGTCCATTTATAAAAGGTAAATGGCACAAATAATTTTTGAATTTTAACCCAATATACACGAACTTTAAATTTATTCAATGAAGTCCATAAACTTTCATTCAATATGCAATGTTATTTTTGATTTTTTAATTTATTCGATGTAGTCCCACATCGTATGAAATGTCCAATATTGTTCTTCTAATAATTCAAGTACAAGGGTAATATTTTCACACAATCTGAGAATTAAATTGAATATGCACAAAAAATTCATTAAATATATTAAATAAATTAAAAATGTAGAGATGATATTACATATTGAATAAAAGTTCGGGACCATATGGATTAACTTTAGAATTTAAGGATCACGTTATATATCAAGACCATTTGTGTCATTTCATTTTTGCTATCTAATTTCTTTGTCATCCGTCTTTCTTTCTCTTCTATTTAATTACAGGGTCTCAAAAAGTCAGAATGCGTTAATTGCAATTTGAGACTGCAGGAAAAGAGAACCGAAAAAAAGAAGAAAAAAAAAAGCCACAAACTCAAAAACACCTGGAACTGTATAAAGCACAACTTGTCTCCATTTCCTCTCTCTCTCTCTCTCTCTCTCTTTCTGCCTCTCGATACTCTGTAGCTCCCCACATCCAAGATCGCAGTGCTCCGATAAACGCACGCGACCGCAGGGCCTGAAGAGAGAGATCTGCCTTCATCTCTCTGACTCCGGCGGGCATCTGCAAGAAAAAGGAGCGATCTTTTCCATGGTATGATGGCTTCTTCGATCTCCTCATCGAGTCCCCGCACTGTAGAAGAGATCTTCAAGGACTACAACGCTCGGCGCACCGCCCTCGTCCGCGCTCTCACTTACGGTATCGATCCCCGTGCCATAGCCCCCCCTGGATCTTCGCATGCATGCGTTTTCTTTTGATGGGTCCGAGCTTGAATGCGTGCGCCTTCGATGTTTCGTCTTCTCTTTTGTTGGGTTTTGTTTTGGGTTGACGCCGTCGTTGGTTTTGTGGTCAATTTGTTTCAGATGTGGATGAATTCTACTCGCTCTGCGATCCAGGTGAGCTCGGTGTTCTAGGTTTTGTTGTTCGTTCTTGCTTTTTTCTTCGAATTATAGGGTGAATGCAAGATTGCTGCTTTACGCTTTTTTAAGGGAAAAGGTTTTGACTTGAGCTTATGCTGCAAATTTGGGGAAGCGGGATATGATGTGTGCGGGAAATGGGTAACTGATATTAGGCGATTTTTGTATGAAACCGCGGTCAATTTGCTTTGGGGAAGTGGCTGTAGTGGGTTGATGAGAAAGGGGGTAAGTGGGATATAGGTTGTTTTTGGTTCTTTTCATTCATGATCTGAAGGAAATTCTTATTTTTGCTTTGATTTCTTATTGGGTATTTCAGTTGTGATTATGGACTCCAAATTTTAAAGCTCCGTTTTTTTTTTTTTTTTGGGGGGGGCGCTGGGGAGAAATTTAAGGTTTTCTCTGTTTGATACGAGACTACGAGTGACTTAAAATGTTTTGTCTGTGGATGGATATTTTGCATTTCAAGAAAAGGAGAATTTGTGTCTGTATGGTCATGCAACCGAAACATGGGAGGTGGCTCTGCCCGCCGAGGAAGTACCTCCAGAGCTTCCTGAACCAGCCTTGGGCATTAACTTTGCTAGAGATGGAATGAAACGCAAGGACTGGCTGTCTTTGGTGGCTGTGCATAGTGACTGTTGGTTGCTTTCTGTGGCCTTCTACTTTGGTGCTCGACTTAACCGCAATGAAAGGTACTTTCCTTTTGCCTTCACTTGTTGGAGATTGTCATTGCATTTGCGTGCATACCTAATGGGTCTGTTGAGGTCAGTATTGTGATTCTGGGTGCCCTACGTCCCAATTCAGCAGGGCAGCTAACGCAATTAAGATATACCTACATAAATCTAATGGTGCTAGCTTATTCTAGTAAAAAGCCATTCTGCAATCTTTCACTCAAGTTTGGATTTTGAATTAGGTACAGCAACTTGAAGTGTTTTACACCATCAGATTGTTATAGTTGAAGTTGCACTATCGTTCATGGTTTCAGTAAACGCCACTGAAAATAATTTTGGTTCCATTACAATGAAGGACTCCGAAGTGAATGCTTGAGACTGTATTTTGACTCAAATCAACCTGGCTGAATTGCAGTTAAATTTGTTAAGCTTTTTGTCATTAATTGCATTCTTGACAAGTGGTCTGTGTTAAACTTAATACTTTTATGGTTACTTTGATTTAATTAACTATTGTTGAGGAGTGCTTTCCCTACAACATGGGAATATGCGGGAACACCCTCCGGATCATGGCAGAAATACTCAGAAAACCTGTATTTAAAGACTTATAGTGACTCCTTGTTGGTTTGGAAATTGATATTAATGGTGAGGAACTGATGTGCCAACATATTAAAATTTCTTAATTTGCTTGATAGCTTTATGGGAATGACATTTCGTTATGAAAATTATGTCATTACCTCTCTTTGATATTGGTTTTATCATTTAATTGACAATGTTTTTCATGACTACTTTTACCATACTGTCTTTTTGTTTTCTTCCCTTATTCTGACTTGTATGAAAGATTTCGAAATTAAATTTTCATCTAACTTCTTGCACGTATGTACTGATTGACACTAAGCCTTATTTTGGAAGGGGTAATTGGGTCCTCCGTCATTTACTCAACAATGGTTTTCATGTCTACTTTTACAATATTGTCTTTTTGTTTTGTCCCATTATTCTGACTTCTTTCAAAGAATTTTAGATTATATTTTCCTCTAGCTTCTTGCATCTATGTACTAATTGACCCTAACCCTTCTTGTGGAAATGGTAATTGGGTCCTTTTCTTTGGTATACATTACAAGTTCTCTTACTGAGTATCTCAAGATTTTCACTTGATGGTCATGCGTGTTATGAATGTTTGTCTTTCTTGCATGTATTTTTTTCCTGAACAATGCTTTCACGAAGCTTGTGTTTGATTGAATATATAGGGTATATGATGCATGTAATGTGACAATGACATGTTGAGTTGCTAGTTCCTCGAGTGTAGTGTGTTAATTAGGTCACAGTGTCAGAATGGGATATTTGTTCTATAACACATATAACTCAAGTTCTCAGAAGCTGGTTTTACATTAGAGATGTCTGTTTGTAGCTATACTACCAAGCATTGAAGTTATGAGAATGAGAGACTTTTACCCAATCTTTTCTTGTGGTTTATTTCTTCTGCTCTCAAAGGGTTCCTTCAACCACATGTAATCTTGTAACATGCTTGAGAAGAAATTGGGGAAAGCAACACAAACCATCCCGCCTTTCTCTTATCATATACTTTGGGTGGTTACAAGAAATTCTGTATTATACTAATCATTATGTGAATTGCATTAATTTTTAACTAGAGGGTGCGAAGTGGTCTGAAACTAGAGGATGCATAGAGTAGTTGAGGTAAAAGTTGGCAATGGTTTTTGGAATTTTATGTCCTTTCTGACCTTCCATATTGAAGTGTCGTGTACAATCACATATTATTTATTTATTATTATTATTATTTTCTTTTTTTGCACCATGGATGTACAATAATATGCAAGGCATTTTTACCAAAAAATAAATAAATAATATGCAAGGCATCTACTATAGAAAAGCAAAGACAAGCAACCCAATTATAAGTGAAGATAGTACACAAGGTCACCATTGAACATATGGACCAAAAATGACTCTTCTTGTGAAGATAAAATGGAAAAAAGAAATTACAATGGGTGGAGTTAATGCACGTTATGGAAGGGGATGAAAAGATTTTTAACTTCTTGGTCAGTTACTTTTATTTCCAATATTCTCTTGGCTCGGAGGAAAATGGTGTTTTAGGTCATGAATATCTTTCAACTAAATGTTTGTAAATATACAGAACTAATAAAATGGAGTTGGGAGCCATTTACGCATTCCAACAATTACAAGAATTAGAATCTTGGGTTTTCTCTAGTTTTCCTTCTTTACATGCCATTGTGCTATGTCCTTGAGTATCTTTTTCTAAGTTGATCTTTAGGCAAAGTTTAATTCAAATGGCATTTTTGTTTTGTTGTGAAGGATGAAAATATGAGAAAGAACGCAGCTCTGTCATAGGAGATATCAAGATGTGAATTCTGAGGAATTGAAATAAGTATTTAGTGAAGATTTTTGCATGTGGTTGACTTGCACCACCAGCATTATGGAAATCCTGCTTGTTCTTGACATGACAACCTAATAGAATTGACCGGTTGACTTTCACTACTATCATGCTCTGAACATTTCATAGTTAAAAAGATCGATGATATGAAGTAAAATGAAGTCCTTAATGATATTTCACGAGAAAATGGTGGATGGAACTCTTGATGATAAAATTACTGACATTCAAAGAAACATTACGAGCAAATGCATGCTCTTTCTCCACTGTGCATATAGATGTTAGTTGGTACTTCATCGAGGTTACTAGACAAGTTGGTACTAGAATGGTCAAAAGCAGGATATAAGAAAATCCCAGTGAACCTTATATTTAGGACCTTAGGCTCTTGATCGAGCCTTCATTGTGTTCACTCTCTGTCTCTCTCTCATGCAAGCACACGTGCACAGAGGCATGAATCCACCTACTCATGCGCTCACTTAGATTTACATTTATCACTGTGTCACACGAGTCATTGACTCTCATATGTGCTGTCAAACAACTACAATGATTGTACTATCCTCTGCTCATGCAAGTGTATTATCATGCCAGAGTTATTTATTTTTAAGCTCCTCATGCTTGCTCTACTTCTGCCCGTATGGGGTTTTATCTTGTCCTGATGCAAGGAATGAGAACTTGAATATGTTAGTTGGTACTTCATCGAGGTCACTAGACAAGTTGGTACTAGAATGGTCAAAAGCAGGATATAAGAAAATCCCAGTGAACCTTATATTTAGGACTTTAGGCTCTTGATCGAGCCTTCATTGAATTCACTCTGTCTCTCTCTCATGCAAGCACACGTGCACAGAGGCATGAATCCACCTACTCATGCACTCACTTAGATTTACATTTATCACTGTGTCACACGAGTCATTGACTCTCACATGTGCTGTCAAACATCTACAATAATTGCACTATCATCTGCTCGTGCAAGTGTATTATCATGCCGGAGTTATATATTTTTAAGCTCCTCATGCTTGCTCTACTTTTGCCCGTATGGGGTTATATCTTGTCCTGATACAAGGAATGAGAACTTGAATATTCCAAATTTTGCAGGAAGCGTTTATTTAGCCTGATAAATGATCTGCCAACCCTTTTTGAAGTTGTGACGGAGAGAAAGCCTATAAAAGACAAGCCTAACATGGACAGTGGGAGCAAGTCGAAAAACAGCACTAAGGTTGCTCTCTCTCTCTCTCTCTCTCTCTCTCTCTCCCCCTCCTCTGGCTCCCCTCACAACCCCCCTTCTTTCTCTCTTCCTCTCTCATATGCACGACCTAACCTTTGCATTTTCAATCCAAGCATATTTTCTTGCTGCGTCTTTCTGATGACACCCTTTCTGATGACACCCGCTCGATTATAGAAGATTACTGGCATTGAGCTACCCTTTCTCCCTCATCTTATTACTGATGCATGCACCTAATTAACAATCTGAGATTTAGCAAATTGGGACTGTAAATCCAATTAGAGTGGCAATGTTGATCGACACAGTGGAGGTCCATATTTCTCATAGTAAAGTCAAGTGTCTTATGATAAAACACCTTCCCCCAAACCCAACCAACCCCCCTCCCTTTTCCTTTTTTTTTCCTCTCTGCTCTCTTAAATGCACGACCTAACCTTTGCATTTTCAATCCAAGCTTATTTTCTTGCTGCTTCTTTCTGATGATACCCACTCAATTATAGAAGATTGCTGCCATTGAACTACTCCTTTGTCCCTCATCGTATTGCTGATGCACCTAATTATCAATCTGAGATTTAGCAAATTGGGACTGTAGTTCCAATTAGAGTGGCAATGTTGATCAACGTCGTGGAGGTCCATATTCCCCCCCCCCCCCGTTTCCTCTTTCTTCTTCCCCCTCATCTCTTATATGCACGACCTAACCTTTGCATTTTCAATCCAAGCTTATTTTCTTGCCGCTTCTTTCTGATGACACCCACTCGATTATAGAAGAAGATTACTGGCATTGAGCTACCCCTTCGTCCCTCATCGTATTATTGATGCACCTAATTATCAATCTGAGATTTAGCAAATTGGGACTGTACTTTGAATTTAAGGAGCACCGACATGCGACACGGCGAGGCGACACGTCGTTTCTCAAAAGATAGAGAATTCCAACATGATATGTTGTATATTATATGATAAATTATTATTTTTATGAGCATTTTAGTCAAATTAACTTGATTCAAATTCATAAAGAAATAAATAATAAAAAAAGAGCCCATAATGAATTTTTACATTAAAAATATTAATTCATCATTTGTTGATATCATTCATCATTTTAACTTGACTAATTCAACTCCTCTCCTATAATTCATAAAACTTGGAGGAACAAAAAAAGCAATTCACATTTTGAACATGATGCGTGTGTGTCAGAGCGTGTTGGAAGAGAAGCAAAAAAATATATTTGGGATGTGAATTGTGTATCATGAAAAGTAAGAGTTGGAACGTGTTGGAAGAGAAGCAAAAAAATAAATTTAGGATGTGAATTGTGTATCATGAGAAGTAAGAGTTAGAAGAAAAGAGAAGGTTAGGTTTTTCTTCTTTTCCCTTTCATTATTTTTATCACTTTTTATTTTCTTAAAATTTTTTAAAATTAACTCGTATGTGTCGGAATTACGTGTTGAAACTTCGAACTTGCATGTCAAAATTCCTTACTCAAGTGTTGCGGAGTGTCTGAGAGAGTTGACTAGGTATCTGAATTTCCGACACGGCCAACACGGCATAAAGGTTTCTGTAGAGCGTCGGTGCTTTTTGGGTTCCAATTAGAGTGGCAATGTTAATCAACATGGTGGAGGTCTATATTTCTCATAGTAAACTCCACAGTGTCTCGTGATAAAACAATCCCACCCCCCCCTTTTTCTCTCTTCCCCCCTTTTCTCCCCCTCTCCCTTTTCCCTTTCCCTCCTCTCTTATATGCATGATATATGCACGACCTAACCTTTGCATTTTCAATCCAAGCTTATTTTCTTGCTGCTTCTTTCTAATGACACCCACTTGAATATAGAAGATTACGGGCATTGAGCTTTCCCAGTACTGATGCACCTAATTAACAATCTGAGATTTAGCAAATTTGAACTGTAGTTCCAGTTAGAGTGGCAATGCTGATCAACATGGTGGAGGTCCATATTTCTCATAGTAGACTCAAGTGTCTCATGATAAAACATCTCTCTCTCTCTCTCTCTCTCTCTGTGTCCCCCACCTTAAGCACAACCTTAATTTTGTGTTGCAGAGATCCATCGATGGACCAACTAGAAGCACCCCGAAGCCATATGAAGAAAACTATGGCGAAGAGGAAGATGAACATAGTGAAACACTCTGTGGAAGCTGCGGCGGTAACTACAGTGCCGATGAGTTTTGGATCTGCTGTGACATCTGCGAAAGGTGGTTCCATGGGAAATGCGTGAAGATAACGCCGGCCAAGGCCGAGAACATCAAGCAGTACAAATGCCCTTCTTGTAGCTCCAAAAGGAGCAGGCAGTAGTAGCTCCGGAGGCTAATAGCATGTGGAGGGGTTTGCTTGCAAGCATGACAACTTTGGCGGTTTAACTACAGCATCTCATGGTAATTAATATCATCCAAAAGCATCAAATCTGAAGTTAGTCCTCTAATTAATACTACAATTCTTTTTGCTTTTCTGCTAAGTTATGTTTGAAGTTTTAGCCGTAGAAAAGTCAGTACTTTGTCCTTGGACAAGATTTCAGCTGCTTTCTGCACAAATCAGTCTCTCTATGGATGTTTGTACTGTAAGAAATGTTTTACCCTAATAGTAGTTTACAATATATGAGCTGATTGTTCAGTTAAAACTTGATATCTATATCTATGTCTGTTCTCTCATTTCTAAGGCTGGAACATATGGTCTCGTCTAGGCACTTGCGATTCATTCCTGGACTCAAGTGCGTAGGGCCTGCGAATGACAACTACCAATCCCTGTCTCGAGTTCATAATTTGCATTTCCGTTCTTGGGATTTTTTATTCTTTAGTCGAACTGTTCTTGGGACTGACCTTGTAGAAAAGCAGGAGGCCCATTAGGCTCCTGATACCGTAGGCAAGAATCAGTCACTGCAAAGCTCTACCTGAAGTAGGCCAGGCTAAGGTTTTATTCTTTCAAATCCATGTGTGTGCTTCCATGGCAAAGCCTTCTTGGGTTGGGAGTGCCGTCTTCTCTAGAGTTTTGCATCCTTGAGTTTTGAGTTGACCCCGGTAGCTCGGAGTTTGTTCGAATGATCGGGTTCGGGCAAGTTGCTCCCCTTCTCAGTTTCAGCCTTGGCGACAAGACCAACTGATCCAGCGCCGGTTAGTTATTCCGGAGAGAATTTGATTGCTCCATCAAGATGTAAGAGATCATGACGCAATTATGCATGCGGATGAACAGGAAAAAAGTAGAGGGATTGAAAAAATCTGCGATGACATACTGGCTGAGAGATGCATGAGCACAGGGGTAGCCAAAGATTAAACGAAAACGCGCCTTGATGTTTGAGATCACGTGGTCATTTCCTAAGAAACTCTCGCCTGTCTAAATCTCGCACGGTCAATCCCGCTGTGTCGGGCCCCTACCTGCCGGAATTATTTTCTTCGTTATTGAATAACTTGTCCTTTGCCCGCCTCTCGTCCGGAAGGAAGATGGTATCCGTCATCATCACCCTCCCGCTCCTCCTCGGTCTCTCGCCATAGTCGTCACCGAAACGAACGGATATCGCCATCATCCATTCAGAAGTACGCATGGGAAAAGGAAATCACGAATCGCGAGTTGAGTTCTCGGTCCAGGTTAGCCTGATAAGGATAGGGTCGCTTTTGCACGGCCCGTTACGGCTCGGTAGGTCAATCGATGGCGTGATTCACGTTGGAACCTCTTGCTCCAAAGACAGTTGCCCGGCATGTATAATAAATATCTAGCGATGACCGCTGTATAAAGGACGGGCTCGAGCGCGTGACCCCACGACACGATTTCCTACATCAAAGTTAACAAAGAAATATCAGAAGCTATTTCGACACATAAGAATATGAAAGTAAACTTCCTTCCTATAGCACTGTAATTTTCCTAGGCTTTGTAGTAATTTCATGACTCAGAAGTAATTTAAATCTTTCCGAAATTAGTTAGTAAACCTATGAACGTCCTAAGTAATCGGAATGCACGAGTAATTCTTTTCACATTCATTTGTTTATTTTCAATTACGAATGTAAGTTTCTTTATTTGGTTACTAGTAATTACTATGGCATATAATCAGCAAATCTTTTCATATTAATTGTAGTCTATTGTTACTCATAAAGTTCCTTAGTGTTTGGTAATTTCATAGCACAACATGAATAAGTGTTTGTTCTTGGAGAATGAATGATTTAGAGAACATTTTACTAAAAATAATCACTTGTATCATCTACCAAAAAAAAGAAAAAGAATAAACAAAAAACATTTTCATCGTTTTCGAAAGTGTTTAGACTTAAATTATTGTCGATATGAAAGTATTCTTCATTGATTAATTATTTCAAATGATACAATCGATTAATATTGGGAAAATATTTTCCAAATTATTCTTTTTCCATGAAACAAATGGATTAGTCCATAAAACGTCTTGCATATTTGAAGGTTCTTCTGGCCCTAATTATCCTTGCTACCGAGTAAGTGAAATAATCAAAAGACGAATTAGAGGAAGCCTGACTCTTGTACAGGGAACTTTTGGATAATCCCCCAATAATTCGTGAAAATAAACTTGTTAGTTGGCCATATCCTATGCTTTATTTTATTTTTTATTTTATCTAAGTTCATCAAGGTTCCTTTGTATTTTAAATTTTGCCTCAATTATTTCTAAACGCACAGCCAATTATTGAACGCTTACACGATCCACGTGTTGAATTGCTTAGCAAAAAATTTAAAATAAGAAGTTTTCTTGGAAGATGATCCATCCCTTTCAAAGATTAATCTCGGGTATCGGAGTGATCAACTCCACAGATGATGCAAATAAAGAAAAGTAAACTTGGAGTGTTTGTATAACATGATTGATATGCAAATACATCTGTCCCATCATTTTCCATCGGTATCAAAATGCAAATAGCTCTCTGGACCACCACCAACATAGGCACCACAAGTGGTCGACTAAATCACGCAAAAATAAAATAGAATAAATAAAATATAAAATAAAAGTGACCAAGTACATATTGGCCTCTGTATACTTGTCCGAACGAATTTTTCTTTTAATATTTTTTATTTCCTACAACGCACCCGAATCTCAGCCTCAGCATATCAATTATTGTCTCATCCGAAATTATAAACAGTGAGACCGATGTGGAACAACCATTCAAGAGAGTTCCAGAAATTCAAACCAACAAAACTACCCCCTGACGTGGACAACCGGTTTTGCTCGACCGGTTCTACTTTATTTTTAGAAAAATCCGGTGGCGTTATTTCCATTTCGGGAATATATATTAAACATATTCCAATATAATACAAAGGTGAGAAACAGTAACCCGCATGTGACGCATTACCCTATTTTTTTATTTTATTTGTAGTTTTTCCCAGAACTTGAATAGTCGACATGTTGACTTTTGCACCGGATCAACCACCCTCAGGACGTGTCGTTTTAATTTTCGCATAATGTAAGATTCTATTTAAAAAAAACAAAAGAAAAAGGACAACTATATTATGATGATCACAAGCTCTTTTGCAGTGGAGAATAAGATCTAGGGTTTTCCACTTTCTGCCGAAACATATCGGTGTATAGAAAAACGGAGGACCACAGCATTCGATTGCAGATTGGAAAAAGCTAAGCAGATGCTGTTCTGCAAGAAAGGAGAGGACCATCCTAAGCGATGTATCGTTTATAAGTTGATGACTACCCCCATCATTTTTATATAGGAGCGATGCACATGTGCTGTGAATAATTTAGGGTTTTCTCTGGCAAGAAGACGTGCAAACACTGGGAAAATCAATCGAGGCGAATCGTTGAAAGTGTGTTTCAAGATCTGCTTCCGCCATTGGCATTTATGATGGCAGTGTGGAAGGTTCGAGAGCTACTGTTGATCGTCGAGGATACAGATGAATCTAACTGTGAGTGAAATCTGATTCATATCCCATGTGCTTACTTTAATCCTGAAATTTAGGAATCTTGATTGTCCGAGCCACTAGATGCCTCAATCAATGGTGCCGGGTCGGAATCGGATAATATTATAACATTGAGATGCGATTTATAAAAAGTATAGGCCCTTGAAACATTCCAGAGAAACCAATCGGATGGATATGACACGAATCCACAACTTGGTTTTTCCTTTATTCATTTTCTCTCTGGTCTTGTTTTTTTATGTTCAGTCCCCTCACGATAAGAGCAAACTGTACAGTACAGTTAGAGAGCTGCTAGCCAACAAAGTAATTGTTTATATGCGATTTCAATTAGCGACCAAATCAACGCATGCCCGCTCTTCAGTCACCATCATTTCGGAGATTTTAAAGATTCAACTTGGGATTTTCCACACGGACCCCTCAATCTTATGAAGCGTCTGTATTCATCGAACGTCATTGGTTGGTACAGCGAGGCTCTTTCCGGGGTCACGAGGTCCTTTGCTGGCTCGAATTGGTATGTCGCTTTTCGGATTGTAGAAGAAGGCTAGAGAGACGCGCTCTTCTGAGGGATTGACAATGACACGGTGCTCCACGCTTTTGTAGATTGCATTGCTCAGTACCTATTTGAATCAAATGACCGGATTAGTCCACAAGGCATAATCGACCAAGTTACAGGACAAGGCGAAGTACATATCTGTCGTGTTTGAAGAAATTTCTACATGTCAGCTAGATGGCTTCTTAGCACAAGAAATAATTTTGTGACCACAAGGGATTAGAATTGGAAAGATTACTGCTAATAGTTATCCAATATTTTTCTAGGACATCGACGTTGCGGAGAGGACCGACAAAGTCACCCTACTAGAGAACTTGACAATTAACCATCTAATGAATGTTGTTCTGTGTCATCCACAGACCTTATCTCATAATCCTAGTCTAGTTTATCCAATATGATTAATAAAGCAGATTACGTCAATTGAAAGGAGGATTTTTTTTTCCCTTAAAACTTAGAGGTTCACATAAAGACAGATAGTTGAAATAAAATTTTTGCATACATTTCATAGACTCTGCCCCCATGAGCTAAGATTTGATTACTGGACAAACAAAACAGACAGCATCAAGAAATCAAATCATGTAGGAGATTGTCAATATTTTAGCAAAGGATGAGCTCACATCAGGAATTTAAATGTATTGCCACCTACACGTGGAGACACGTCAAGTAGATCAGACAAAACACCTATACAAGGTTTCTTAGATATTCATCTTAGCATCGTGGTTGCTGTAATTTGTCTCGAGAAGAGGAGAGAAGTTTTCTTGTCCATTAGCTGTGCAGAAAAAAATCTAGGACACTATCTGTTCATGCACTATATATAAACTTTGACAAAAACAATGATTAAGAGAAAGTAACTTTTTTTTTTTTTTTAAATGAAATGAGTGAAAGTGAACTTCTAACAGACGTCTTTTGGTAATGCACGTTGACCCTGACTGGCTGAGATGACCATGCTCACAATTCTCAGCCAAGCATGTCTCGTGACAAGATAACTATTATCAAGAGCCGACCGGGGGGAGGGGGGGGGGGTGTAAAAAGGAAAAGATAAAAGCACCTGAATTTGATCTCCGATGTTGACTATGAAAGCGTGCCGGGCGGGCTTCACAGTGATCCAATTCCCGTCCTTGCGGACTTGAAGGCCCGGAACATGATTATCCGGCAGCAGCAAAGTCATGCCTCCCGGGTCTGAGTGGGAGGACAGGCCGAGAGTCAAATCCGGCTGAGGGCATTTCGGGTAGAAGTTCACTCTTAAGCAAGCCCCGATGTTCTCGCCGCCAAACGCATTCTGAAGATACTCCTCGCTTAGTCTGAGGTTCACAGATAGCACTTTCATCAGCTTCTTTGCCAGTATCACCAGCTGCTTCCCATACTCATCGATCACTTCCCTGCGCAAAACCGTGTCGGTCCCACAGTTAGATATGGTGCATAGAAGAGTAGCATAAGATTCCTAGACAAAATTAATTTAGCATTAATAACAAATCGCTGAATCGGTCAAATGTGTATCAATTATGTAGTTTGCAACGTTTTATAGTAATTAAACTAGTTGACTAGTAACCAACACAAAGTCCAGATTCCAACAACTAGGTTAAAAAAGAGCAATTTTCATGAAGAATTATCTTGCTAAACTAGTCGGTAGAAATTAGATCATTTTTTTACCTGCAGTCAGATGGAAGAAGAGGCCACTTGTTATAGTCCTTCAATGAGCAGGGAAGGTAATGGAGGAAATAGTAGTCGCTCCAATCGAGAATGGCGCCTTTCTCGACGCCCAATCTGCTTCCATATCCTTCGTAAGTCTTCGGCGAGTTGGCATGCTTTTGCTTGACGTCCATTGGCGAGTGGAAGAACTCGCGCCAGGCTTCTCGTGCCCGGTCCATGAGCTCCGGGCTCACCCCATGGTTCACGACTTGGAAAAATCCCCAGTCTCGGCAAGCATGGTTAATTTGGCTTATGGTATTGGCGCGAACACTGTCATCGTCACTGTATAGCTCTCTGAGGTTGATGATTGGAATGTCAACGTCAGCAGCGGAGGAGACCAGGGACGGCCTGTCGCCCAGGGGCTTCACATAACGTTCCGGGATCGCACCTAGCCCGCTGTCCGAGAGCGATTGGACCCGGACTATTGGTTCAGGCCAGTCTTGTTGGATGGAACTCATCCTGTGTGTCTTCCTGGTTAGGCTATGTTACCGAGGTCGATATCCAAACTTCAGTACGACGAATGGAACTAAACAAAAGTTCCTTTACTTAACTCAAACCTCGCACAGAGAGAGAGAAAGAGAGAGAGAGAGAGAGAGAGAGAGAGAGCGAGAGAGAGAGTCGAGGGGGTACTTGTGGGCTGAGAATGCCAATGGAAGTTTAAAGGGGGAGAGACGAGGTGGGGACAACTGGGGGCAAAGATGGTGACAAGAAGAGGAGCACGTGAATATAGTGTGCTAAAAGTAAAGAGGAGTCTGATTTTATAAAAGTGGAGCGCCTTTTGTTGGTACTTCGTTTTCGCTCGAGTCTCTGTATGGTTGTGGAAGGCTCTCCAGTGAACGTGACGGCCGACATATCAGCATACAAAGAAAAAGCAAGCCACGACCACTTCAAACTCAATCACATTTGGACATGTATGACGACTCTACGGGTGTGGTTTAGCGTTCTTGATAGGGATGGCGTGAATATTTCGGCGCCGTGATCGACTTGGTCTGCGCTCTCCTTCACAGATAGGAATGAGATCATGCTATTGCTCACGACCCTCTCTCTTCACTCGGTTCTTTTGCAGTGTAAAAGCATGGGATGGGATAACAGAACACGAGCTGCAATATCAGGGCGAGATCTTCTTTCCTTTTCTGGCCATTGACCCTTGAAACGATGAAGGGGGGGGGAGGCTAACAGCAAGAACAAGCCGTACCTTGATTACTTTCTTCCATATGAATCATTAGAGAAAAGGAAAAGCCTTGTCCTGATCTTGGTTTTAACCCACTATATATGGTCCCTGCAGTCTGATCTTTGTTTTTTTTTTTCTTTTTCGTTCTAAATGAAATCGACAATAGGACCTAAAACCAGAGTTTAGCCAGAACTAGGTGGAGAACTATCAGTCGATGATATGAACCAGCAAGAAGACTCTTACGTCTGACATAACTGAAAGGGAAATAAGCGTTGAGTCTCTATTTATCTACTATGAAAATGAAGAAAAAACATAACAAAAGGCAAGTCTACTATATAAAAACTCCATCCCACTGACCTGGAGTGCGTAGGTCCTGAGAAATTAACTTGCAGGGTACTTCACTCCTCAACAGTCTGCAACTTTGTATCTCCCTCTCTAACAAGAAATGAGTTGCATGAGTACCATCCTCAGAAGTTAAAAGAAACTGACTGATTAGATTCAATGTGATGCACAAGTCAATCTTTATTATCATAAATCATCGCTAGCAATCAAAATTCACTCATAATAAAATCATATCACTATTAGGGAGTATCATTATTATAACCCAACAAATTTTATATCTTGGAAAATCGAAAAGGAATGTGTTCCAAAAAAACGTGCTTCAAATGGAAAGTTGATAATTTTTTATGGCGCCCGACAAGCAGATAAGACGCTCCTCAACATTTTCCCAATTACAAACCTTATCACTTTTGCAAGTGCGAGACCCGTGCGAGTCAACACTAGTGAATGGCACGCCTGAGGTGAATAGTGAGGTCATTTCTGAAAAGATTATTGAACCTCCGCAAAAGATGAACTGACGAGAGTGGGACTGGGAAGGTGATTGAGCGTAAACTAATGGGAAAAAGACAGTAATCGGGCAGGAAATAAAGAGGGATCGTGGATCCTTCTCACCCACATGCAGAATAAAAAGGAGAGAGTAAAGAAGATGAGGAGGAAGCAGAAAATGACATAAGGGCAAAGCCCACAGAAAAGAATTCGGCACGCCCCCACACACAAAAGCCAAAGGGGAAAAGAAGAAAAAGCGGTAGAGCAAATTTGGACCATGCCATGCACTCCTCGTTTAAAGTTTTCCTTGATTTAAGGAAACACACTGTGGTTAGATCCGAGGGATACCAGAATGACTCAGCCTTCCTACCATGTAGGTAGGAAAAATCATTAAATATTTGAAAAGTACGATTGATCACCCTCACGTGCGATATAAGTCTTATTCATATAGAATCCTGTGATTCATAATTATGTGGAAAAATGGAATGTACTTTTTCAAATCATGTAATAATTTCCCGTAAATAGAATTTCCAACTGACATGACCATTATACGTCATATGATCTTGACCTTTTTGTAAGATAAGGTTCGAGAGGCAAATTATAATAGAAAGAGATGTCGAAAAGGAAAGACAATGAAATCATACCATTAATACGAGTTTGTTCAATTTTTTACTTTCCCAGTATGATAGGATTAGTGAACTATTCGAATTTCTTGGTTCTTGTATGATAGGATTATTAGTGGCTCATTGGGTTTATATAGGCTAGCAAATGAAGCCTTTCAAAAAATTCCACTATATTTCTCCAATCATTCTCGGCATAGATACAAGATTTTATTTAGCTTGGTAAATCTAGAGCATTCATTTAATATAGTTCTGAGGTCCTTTCTAGAGGTAACAACAAGGGAAATTAAAAATTTATTAATAAAAGAGAACCTTCAATTAAGTTGTGAAGCACTATCCAAAGCAAATTTGGGTTATTATTTTCCCCCGGACATTAAAAAGATAATGGAGATTTTCATTTCTCAAGCTTGTAGGAATAGTGACAAGTAGATTTTTTTAGGGTTAGCCTTCGAAGTGGAAGCTTGGTTGTGCTCGAGATTTGCATATACATCACAAGTCATAATAGAAAAAGAATAAGAAGCGAAGATGAAAATGGCAAAGGCACACCTGTCTGTCGCCAAGTACTTCGTCGTTTCCGATTTAGAGACCTCGCCTGGGAAGAGACAAGAGATAGACAACATGTGTTTATTAAGACCTTATTTATATATACAAATTTTCCAAGGGAAGAAGAAAGAAATGGGAGGTTGTATCAACATATTTAGCGAAATCATAATGACCATACCAAACATAGAAAAAAATCATCACTGATAGACTTTACCAATAAATTTGACGAGATTCTATCTACCATTAATTTTTTTCCTCTATAGAAAGAATTAAGTAACCTGCTTCTTACTTACCATATTAAGGGGATTTTTTTACCTAATTGAATATTAAATCTATCTGAGGTATCTCATTAAATATGGAAATTTTAATTTCCAGCACTTAATAGGGTTACCAAATAGGCCGCTAATCTTATCTTACCAACCCCCTTCTTCTTCTTCTTCTTCTTCTTCGGCGTCAAGCGAAAATTGATGGAGAACACTTGGTTAAATGTTTGAAGTTCAAATGTTCTCTGTTGATATGGTGGGTCTAATATACTAAATAGATTCTTCTACTGTTAATTTTGAATATCTGAACAGACATTACGTAGATAAAATCAAATATATTAACACTTAAGAATAGTTTTATAATTAGATGCCATAAACTAAAATAAATTAAAGCCTTCTTTCTTTGAGAGGATATAGATATATATACACACACATACACATATATATACGACAAACAATCCAACATATAAAAAAAAAAACGAAGTTTCTGAATGCAACAGATTGAAGTGGGCCAGTTCTCCCAAAATAATCTTTACATGCATAATATTTCAGATAATCAAATAAAAAAACAAAAGGAAAAAGAAAAGGAAAAAGAAAAAACAGAGAGAGACTATATAAATAGAAGCTAGGTCTCCTGAGCGTTGGCCCGACAGTTAATTAGAAAAAAAAAATAATTTGATGATATTCCTATCTCATGGTCTGAGTTGATGTTTTTTCTTCTTATTTTTTCTGAAAAGAGAATAGAGATTTCGACATGACAGCATTTCTTGATCCGATAATAAAAAACATCGATTTATTCATTTCGTTCGCGACGAAATGAACTGCAAATCTTCTTGGATCCAACCCTTTTCTCATTGTGCTTAGCATCATCGCCAAGATTATCGAAACGTAAAACAAGAGTTTGATCGACTCGATTTCTTGAACGACCGTAAGGAGATGGTAACGAGCTACTTACCTCACGACTGCGTTCTTCACTCAGGCAAATTTGGATGGTATGAGAGACGGAGAAGAGTAATTTGACTGGAAGTAGCGAGTTGAGAGGGCTGATCTTCGCCTTTTATAAGGGCCAAGAAGTCTGTCGTTCTGTTTTCGCTATTGCCACATTGCAAAAATTGCAAAATTTAAGGTCCAGATGGCTAATTGCATGGGCACCGCCGCACCGGTGCGATTCACGTTTTTATATATCCTCATTTTGAGGCCGTTTCTCTCGATGTCCGCGATAATAAATTCATGATTATCTTAACGTATGGATATATCCATTTTTTTCCAATTTTCTGTCATTTTTTCCGCTAACAATCTGGCATGGTCTTAACCGACAGGTTTGCAGGGTGTTTCGTGATTAATGATCCTTCCTCACAATCCTTACGTTAGGAAAAATTACTTAATCAGTTCTAAACATAATATAATTATACAAAATTTGGTCATAAATTTTTCAATTTTGTTAATTTAATCATAAACCTTTCTATGAAATTCTAACGTAATCATTTTTATCAATTTTGGTAAGAAATCGCTAACGTATTAGTCCAATCATCGATAGCTGTCTTGCATGGCATATCATCTAACAATTTTTAACGAAAATTGGCTTAAAAGACTATATTAAAATTTTGTATAAAGGTTTAGAATTAAATTTATAAAATTAAAAAGTTTATGATGATTGAATCTGATAAATTTAGATTGTATTGGACAATTTTCCCATTTATATTAATATCAACCACCACTTTTACATTTGAGTTCTACAAAGATATTGTGACTTTGATCTGCAGAATTTTAATTTCACTCATTTTTTCATCTCCTAATCTAATCGGAGAGTATACAAATATTTATTAAGAAAAATTCATATGAATGCACTGTTTATTTATTTTTAGAGATTTTATCTTGTATATAATAATTTTCCAAAAGTGTTTTAAATAATTTTGTTTTTCAGAACCGTACATGGCGAGAGAATTTCACTAGTGTAAGACTTAAAAGTTAAGTCAATCCCTATCGAACGTACTATTTATCATTATCTTCTCCTCCAATCATTGTTAAAAAGAAAAGAACTAGCAGCATTTGTCAAATCTATGCGAGCTGGAATTATGGTTTATAATTGAGCAAATAACATAATTTATGATAATAAAAAAAATTGTTAATATAATAATTTTTAAACTACTGTGAGAATAATAACTTTTTGTGAGTCATAAATTTTTAAAAGAATTGACCCCACGATAATTAGTAATTTTTTGTTATTTGATCTTTTGTAATCTAGAACGGATTGTTATTTTCACAGTAAATTAAAGATTGTTACTCAATTATTTCTCTAAAAAAATAGGATATATCATCTCCCTTTTCCTCTCAGTTATTGAATCTTCTAGTTTCAAGACCTATACAAGATGGACAGCATAATATAAAAGAAAAATAAGCATGCCTTATGCTATTCCTTTTATTTAAATTACATAGTTCTGCTTCATAATAATTTATACATGCATATATAAATTGTTTGGACATATGTAAATACTTTTTAGATTTAAGATTTTACATCAAGAGTTGACCGGAAACTACGGGGTAAGAATCATGAAAATAAGTATTTAATTCCGATTTCAATGCTAGATTTCCGATATAAATGAAATCAAAATCTCTATCACTTCTTTTGAGATGTAACAACCAAATGATGATTTAATCCAATTACGAATAGATCGAGTTCTTATATGTGTGAAACCTGAAGCTAATGTTAGGAATCAATTTGAAGAGAAGAAAAGATACAGAAGGGGCCAAAGGGGACTGAAGATCAGTAGAGAGAGAGAGAGAGAGAGATCTGTGTGCTTGTGGAAAAGAAACTTGGGATATCTAAAAGAAGAATCACTCTTGCTGAAGTTTCAACAGTGAATGATGTCGTTGATCGGAATGTCTTTTCTGTCAATCATCCATCCCTGCCAAATCACACGTTCGGGAAATCACTTCATGGAGATCTTTTGCGTGGAAACGAGCGCTGCCTAAAAATCTGAAATGCAAGTTGCTATCGTGGGTTCATAGCCAGACACATGCCCCAGGTTCATAGCCAGACACATGCCCCAATAGCTTTTGAAATTGTTTTGACATACCCTTAATAGAAATTGTTTTTAGGAAAATAGAAATTTTGAGCTGTAGGATAGACTCCATGAACATGTAGGATAGACTCCATGAACATGCTAAAGTGTGAACGCAGACGAGCGTTTTCCGGCCCCATTTCAATGCGAACGGGCTCCATGCATGCCGACATGCACAAAACAACATTAGAAACACGTGACGCTTTTTCCGACCAACATTAAATCATGGGGTTGTTGGAAAAACCAATGTCCTTGCTCTATAAAAAAAAAAAAAAAAAAAAAAAAAAAGCTTAGACGATAGAGCTCTTCCGATCGGTGGCTGTCGTTTCTTTGTACAATCTTGACTTGAGAGCTTACTCAGCTGCCTTTTTGTCCGTCTCCCCCTCCTTTCTTGCTTTCCACCACTGTTTTTAGCTCTATCCCTCTGCGTTTTTTTATCCTACTCGTGCGACACATTGCCCTAGAAAATTATTACTTTTTGGTTTTCTGGATGTTAGTGTCAAGAAAAGGAGCCTGTTCTGCTACTTTTGACAGCATGTGGGAGTGGAAAGCCAAGATGAGGATGCTCTCTTCCTCTTTCTGATGTTTGTTTTTTCTGTACATTTCGTCCTCATGCTATCGAGCAGCCATTCTTTTTGTTTTCCCTAAGTAAATGGTCAAGTTAAAATATGATATCTTCTGACCATCGACGGTCATTCTTTATTTCGAATATTTTAGGGACCTTACCCATGATTATGTATGCACAAAAATTTGTCACTACCTTCCTATTAGTGCCGTGATTATCGGCAAAATTATCCCAAAATCCTAAACTTATCACACTTCCGTTAATTCAATCTTAAATCTTTTAATTATATCAATTAAGTCATAAAACTTTTTACGTTTTTTCAATTGAGCCCATGCAGCCAATTTTGATAAAAAAAAAAATCGTTCACATGAACGTTAACTACCCTGCATAATACAACCATTGCTAACGTGAATTTTTTAATATTTTTTTTTCAAATTTTGATTTAATTTTTTCTTTTATTTATTTATTTATTTATTATTTTTTTGTTGATGTCAATGTGAGTTGTGGCCCCTTGCCAGCCACTGGTCACCCAATCTTGCCTAGACCACAACCACAATGATCTAGGCATGGGTGAGGTAGCCTTGTCTAGATCTAGGTGAGGTAGGAGAGGCGAGCCTAAGCTGTAGCCGCACAATGGCCTCACCCAAATCTGGGTTGGCAAGGGCCCAGCAATCCTTGCTGACCATAGTAAGATAAAAAGTAAAGAAGGAAAAGAGAAAGAAAATGAAAAATTAATAGAAAATGCAAAAAAATAATGATAAAATATTATCGCAAATTATTCACATCGTACCGATCAACTAGTATCTACAATAGTGATTTCTAGGCAAATTTTGCATGATGAATTCAATTGACAAAACATGAGAAGATTTGGGATTCAAGTAGTATAATTAAAATGTTTAAGACTAAATTGGCAACATGTGCAATAAACTTAGGATTTTTTAGATAATTTTCCCCATGATTGTATACTGATTGTGCTCCTCTTCGTCAATGTGGAGAAATTATTACACTAGTATATTGTATGTATTGTACTAAATTTGGAGCATCATAAATAATGAGCTTCGCCAAATTCGATGATTCAATTATAATTTAGATGAACTTTTGAAAAATTTCTCCTAGCTCATTCCCGCACAAATTTCAAATCTTTTTTTTTTTTTAAAGGGAAGAAGTCACCAAAAAACTCAAACTACCCACAGTGATATATTTATCTAGAACTTTTTTGTGACATTAAAAACCGCAAATTATGTCCACTCCAATGTATTTACCCTAATTTTTTTTTCTCGTGACACAAAAAATCCAAAACTTGTGTTTATGTGATACATTTACCCTCCTTGAAGGTTCCGCTAGATAATTTTTTAGCCAAAACAACATCATTATTGTTTCACTTAAGTTGCATGGATGCCAGTCAACACTATTTGCTTTTTGACATCCATTTAGGCAGATTTTTAACAATTTTTTATTGATAGAATTTTGATAGGAGGTAAATGTGTCATATACGTACAAGTTTGAGACTTTTTGTGTCACATAAGAAAATTTAGGTTAAAATATCACAGTAGATGTAATTTAAGATTTTTTGTGACTTTTTCTCTTTTTCACACACTCTTTTATTCATCTTCCTCCTTTACCTAAAAGCTGCCAAACATGAGTGTCGTTTGAGTGGTAAATTATGCGTCCACTTTTCTCTCTCAAGATCTCAGTTTTCATTATCACGTTTGGACATTCTATGGAAGGCGCCTCCAGAAGTATGAACTAGTGTTCTCGGATGATTTAGGATGAGAAGGTATACATCGAAGAGGAGGCCATAATATGTAGTGGAAATTCATATTGAAAAAGTTCGAACGTCCTATGCAGTAGAAGTAGGTCATACCTGATTCGAGTGCATGTGAGCCCAACTCGCATGTACTGTCCAATCAGGTGGGGGCATCCTCGTCAGACGGTGCACGTGAAATAGGCCAACGTGCACTACAAGAGCAAGTAAGATTTTTCCCTTTCCCTTTCCTTCTTTCTCTCTCTACTTTTGGCCCAAAAATAAAACCCATTTCAGACGCGGTTCCAAGATATGATGGACTTTTCTGGCTAAGAAGTCCTCGAAGAATCGTGGGCCAGGCCCAGTATAGCCCGATGCCTCATCATGTCCGTGAACGAACTGAGGCCCAATAAGAAGTTTTGGACCGAAAGTAGCCCAATCCCTTCGTCCTAGGTTCTCCTCCTCCTTTTTATTTTTCTCCTCCTATTTTTATCAAACAGGTTGGGTTAAACTAATTAATCACCTTTCTCTTATGTAGCCATGACACCTGGGAATTTGCGATTTTTGTAGTTGCACGACGTGATCGGGATGAGGGAATTCTTATGGTCGACACGAACTTGTCAACTCTCGACTCACGCCACATCGAGCGTGCTCAAGAAATTTGCACCTCCCGGTTTAGGATCCGCACAAATGCATCCAATAAGCTAATTATCTTCTCTTATGCCTCCATGGAGTTTCCTAAATTTTCAAATCAGCTAAGTGAAAAAGAAAAAAACAGAGACTGAATCTAACGAAATAGAAAAATAGGATAATTGTCAACGTCGGCCGTCCTAGACACGTCTTTAACTGTAATTTCAGGACAACGTCACAGGACATGAAAAAGAAAAGGCGAAAAAAGAATTTAGGTAATATGTCTTATATTTCTTTTTATTTTATTTTTTTGGCTCTGATGATATGTTTGACTGGTCTCATCAGCCGGAAATGCTGACCACCTGACCCTCTTTGAATTCCTTCAATAATTATCGAGCGGGCAAGGCACTGCAGTGAGGAAAATCGCAGGAACCGACAAATGAAAAGAAAATAAAAAGGAAGGAGAAAAAAGGAAGAAAAATTCTCATTATAAATATAAAAAGATGATAAGTATGGATAGGCACAAGACCAAGTCCAAGAAATGTGACATCGATAAATTGACGTGAGCATTTATACAATAATTTTTATTCCAATCGACAACGTAGATGATGACGAAAGTCTTGGGGTCCGGATAAATAGTAATAATAATAATAATAATTGGAAAATGCCAAGAAGGCGAAGCTGAATCTCATGGTACTTTCTTCTCTCAATCAGTAGGAAAGAAGACTTTATTAAAAAAACCTAGAATCCCTTTTGACACGCCTGGGGCTCTTTTTGTTATTTATTTTGCACTTCACGTCTGTCCTTCAAGTTTATAAACTAGTCTTGATGATTATTTAAAATTTATTTATAACTCACCAGTTTTTTTATTAAAAAAAAGGGTCCAAGTAGAGATGAAGTCTCGCGTTGTTTAGTAAAAAGCGGTGCTGCCTATCTGTTTTGATCCGTGGAATGTGAGACCATTTAAGCTTTCTATTTTGGCCACACATTGGGATTTCATGGCATTTCGCCCATGTTCCTCATATCTATGACTTTGTCTCGTCCATACCTTAGAAATATTCTTTAGTTTATGGCTTATAACAAAAATAAATAAATTAATTAAGGTTGGTACGTTTAATAACATTATTGTTTCTAGAAATAATTTCTATTCACAAATATTTTTCCCATTTCTATTCCTTGGATGAATTTCTGAACATTTAAACGCATTTAATAACTGCACAAAATTTATATTCTCATAATAGAATAAGAACATAAATGCGTTTCATATGACTCTCGTATTTTTTTGTAATGTAATTTTTTTTTAGTTTTTAAATAATTTTCTAAGATCTTTCTAATTTTTATGAACTTTTTATTTTCTTTTTTTCTTCCATTCTTCTTCCTCCTCTAGTAAGTTGTTGAGCCTCGGCAATGGTTGACGAGTGGCCAGAGACAAGAGCTGGCGATCTTACCCAGCCTCGTTGGTGGCACAACAAGGTCGACCTTGCCATGGCTCGACAAAGCCAACCATACGGTTGGCAAGGCTAACTCGCCCAGCCACCATGAGGTTGACTTTGCCCAACCAGGGGGAGAGTCGACCTTGCCCAAATTTGGCGAGGTTGCCGAACCTCATCTTTGGCCATTCGCCGACCATCACCCAAGACCCACTAACTAGCTAAAGGAAGAGAAAGAAGAAAATAAATAAAAGAAAAATGACTTATTTTCATAAATTATTTCTAATGTCAAAGAAATAACTTTTTTCTACTTTTTAATTATGTTCAGAGTCATTTTTCTAACCACTTATCTATTTCGGAAAATAGAAAAATTAGCTAATATTATCAAACGAATTTATATTCGCTTTTAGTTTTAAGAACAAGAGAACATAAGTGGCCTAGCTGGATAAGAGCCCCCATGACATCTATCTAGGATGGAGGGGTTCAAATCCCGTAGGACGCACAGAATCTTAAGCGCGACGTCGGGGTGGTGAGTCCTCCGCTAGTATCCCTCCAAGGTTTCTTACCCGCCTTGCCGCCGTCTGAGGGTTCCCCGGGTATAAAAAAAAAAAAAAAAAAAAAAAAAAAAAAAAAAACATAAATATTGAGGAACAAAAATGTTACTAACAAGTCCTTACTTACTCGATGGGAAGAAACAAGTTCATATTTTTTTCTCCACTTTTTTTATTTTTATCTTTTGATAATAAAACAAGTTTATATTTCATGCAAGTGTCACGGTTTCGAGGTTCCGGTGACTAAGGGACGGTGCATAATTGAAGAAGATCGCTCCAACTCGCCTAGGGTGTTCCCAAGAGCTTCTGGAATGTTCTTAGGGACGGGCAAGATGATAATTGCACTAGTGTGCCGAGAATTGGCCGACTAAGTGGTGCAAGGTGACTAGTCGATTGAGAGGTGCAATCTCATCCGTCGAACATAATCTTGATCAACAGTTGTAATTAGAGGGCCTCGAGTATAAGAAATGTGACATTCCCCTCACTATAATCATGCGAAGACCATTCAATAATCTAAGTACCTTTTTTATTCCAAAGTTTCTCTCTCTAGACCTTTTTTTCTCTACGATTCGGATGAGTGAAGTGAGCAATCAATCCAAAAATGGCTTGGCTTAAATGCTCCAATGATCCTAAATGATCAAAGAGAGCTAAGTAGCCGCATGGTTTCTATCTCAAACGATCGGCCCGTGACACAAGCATAAAGTATGCAAAGTGTCTTTATTTGTAAGATGAAAAGAAATTTTAAATTGATTGATACTCATAGATAACAAATTATATAATCATATGATTTCATATGTAGAGAAATTTTAAACTCTGGACTTTAATGTTTAGTTTATGCAAATCTAACTTGGAGCACGCATGTCGAAATTTACATCGAGGGTGCTTCCCAATAATTTCTTTTGAAAACGAGGGCATGTGAATTTCTTTGCCCCCCCCTAATTATTTATTTTGCATTTACGTTAAGCAATTGGAGACTTTCGGAGATGGAGCTCCTTCGAACTTTCCGTGGCCATGTAGTCCATTCAGTCAACCCACGACCATCTTGGGAGGCCATTGAATTCCTGGGCAGGCCCCCATGAAAATTCCTGCTTCCTTCTTTCTTTAAAAAGTCCATCAGTAAAGGTTCCTTCGTTTCGATTGATCGATCCTCCTGATAAATCTGCTTTTCCTTCTTGCTCTCCACTCGTTTTATTACTAGAAAATCCAAAATTTATGAGAGGGCGCGTGCATTTAATATAGGCGACTTCATCAAATTACATAATTCTATCATTAAAAGTTGTGATTTTTCTTTATAACGATTCATTCAGTATCTTAAAAGTACTCATTGATATAAAATTCCGAAAAATCTTTTCAAGTATTTGTCTTGAAAAAGGAGATGCCGCGTCTTTTTCACGTTGTGAAATAAAAAATAATTGGGCATGCAAGAAAATAAACATAAACTGACGATATATATATATTATATATATATAGAGAGAGAGAGAGAGAAGAGGGGGGGAATAAGTGGAAGGCTGAGTCAGGCAAAAACGTGCAGGTTCTGTCCCCCACCTATCGCTAAAGCCAACGCGCATTTAGCTTAGCCTTACATCTTGCCTTTTCTTCTCCACTCTCACCTGGAGCGCGTGCACTTCACCTTCGCCTTTTCATCAAGATTAAAACCTTCTGTGTTTCCGTAGGAATCGCCAAAAGCTAACTTCGACTTCGTTCGGCAAAAAATAAAGAAAAAAGAACTCCAGCCGCATTATAAACATGGCCAGTCGGGATTTCTCATGATAAGGGAGATCCATCAAGCGTGTTATAATGATCTAAAACTCTTCTTTTTAGTATTCATTTTAAAATATCGAACAAAGTAGAAATCGTTATCGTTATAATTCCATTCTAATTTGAAAAATAATGGAGGATGAATTCGATCATCTGAATTTGTTAATATCGAATGCTTAAATGAGCCTTCTAATTTAAATGATTATTTAAGAATATCACATCGTTTCACAGATTAATTTTGTTCGACAAAAAAAGAAAAAAATCTCTTTTTTGGAGAAGGAAACCACTGGAGAAACGCGTGCCTCGCGCGTGGGACGAGCGTCGGGATGGATTCGTGCGGGGTGACCGGATACCCGTCAAGCCGGTAATGGACGGGAGCGGAAGTGATGCGGGGGTTTGAATGCGGCCAGAGCGCAATTTGCGTTTCATTTGAGTTTCATTTCATTACGGGGGAGGAAGGCAGCAAGAATCCATTGTTGACAGAGTAAAGCCTAGCTAAGACCACGAAAACCCTCGCTTTGAAGCTTTGACTTTGACCACACGCACCGAAAAGGAAGAAGACGAAGACCACGGAGGGGAGGGGGGCACGAAAAGAAAGAAAGTTTCCTCCTTTCCTCTCTCCTTCCTCCCCTACCGCCTCAAAGGGCTACATAAAAGGACCCCCCGGCATTCCCCCCTTCTTCACTTCACCCCTCCTCTCTCTCTTTCGAGCTTCTTTCCCACTAGATTTCGCTCCCGAGTCTGTTGTTGTTTGTGTAGTTTTGTTTACTCCGTCTTTCGTTTAGCTCGCTGACCAGCGAGGAGCGAGGAGCGGTCGCTAAAGGTACGTCCTTTTTCAAGAAACGTAGCCGGGTGTCTTTAATCTTTGATGGTTCTTGTTGCATTAGATCGTTAGATCGTTCGTCGACGCTTTCTGGGTCGTGGGTCGGGGGTATTCGGTTGAAAAGTCGGTTTCTTTTGGGGTTACGGTTCTGTCTTATGGGGTGGGTGGTACTCAAGATTATCTCTTTCGGATGGATTTTTCAGTATTGCGTGGTCGAAGGCCGGTTGTTTCTGCTTCTTTAGAGCTGACCGGTTCTCTTGATGAATTCTTGGTCGTGGTTCTTTGGGGGTTGAAAGTGACTTCTTGAGACTAGTCCTTGACTTGGCTTCTACTCTCTGGAGAGTTCGTGTTTCTTTCTCTTTGTTTTTGGCTGACAAACCCTTTTGTGAGTTCCTGCAAAATAGAATCTAACGAGGAAAGAAAGAATGTTTGGCCTTGGATTCTTCTAATATCTTGTAACATCTGATGTTTGATCGAGGGTTCCTCTCGTATATAGTTGGGGAAGTGGGACGTAGTTTTTCTACTTGTCATAAAAGTGCAACTGTAATCACCTACTAGCTTTGTCTTCTTACTTTTTTTCCATTAAGTGAGTGGTGCATTAAATTGTTGTTGTTACGATATGCAGGATTACTCGTACAAAACGTAAACTCAGCTCTGCCAATTTTCCCATGGAGGGGGAATCTTACTTCGAGAAAGATGAAAAGCATTCTAATTGCTCAATCTTGCTCGAATTATCTGCTTCAGACAATCTCCGAGCTTTCGAAAGCGAAGTGGAAGTGAAGGGTAACATTGATGGTGCTAGCTTCTGGTACGGTCGAAGAATTGGCTCAAGGAAGATGGGTCTTGAAGAGAGGACTCCTCTCATGGTGGCTTCCTTGTTTGGAAGCTCTAGGGTTGTGAAGTACATTCTCGAATCTGGCAAAGTCGATGTAAATAGGGCTTGTGGTTCGGACAAGGTCACTGCCCTTCACTGTGCTGTTGCCAGTGGCTCCGCTTCTGCAGTGGAGGTTGTCAAGCTCTTGCTTCACGCATCTGCCGATGCTAATTGCATTGATGGCAATGGAAAGAAGCCAATTGATGTGATAGCCCTTCCATTAAAGTCACGCGGCGATTCAAGGAGGAAGCTGATGGAGCTGTTGCTGAAAGGCGATCATTCTGATGGGGAATTTGAATCCCACGAGGAGAAGCTGATTGCCGCACCGCAAGCATCCAAAGAGGGAAGCGAAAAGAAAGAGTATCAATTTCCTGTTGATATCTCTCTGCCTGACATAAATGTTGGGATTTACAGTACTGATGAGTTCAGAATGTATGCTTTCAAAGTAAAGCCTTGCTCGCGGGCATACTCCCATGACTGGACAGAGTGCCCATTTGTTCATCCTGGCGAGAATGCGAGGAGGCGGGACCCTCGCAAGTACCCCTACAGCTGCGTCCCCTGCCCTGAATTTCGGAAGGGATCTTGCCAAAAGGGTGACTCCTGTGAGTACGCACACGGTGTATTTGAGTCGTGGCTTCATCCTGCACAGTATAGAACAAGACTGTGCAAGGACGAGACTGGATGTGCTCGCAAAGTTTGTTTCTTTGCTCACAAGCCCGAAGAATTAAGGCCTGTCTATGCTTCGACAGGATCAGCTGTGCCTTCCCCAAAATCCTACTCATCAAGTGGGCTGGACATGTCCACATTGAGTCCTCTCTCACTCAGTTCTCCGTCAGCATCATTGCCTGTTACTTCAACAGCACCCATGTCTCCTCTTGCAGCCTCATCATCTCCGATGTCTGTGAACATGTGGCAGAGCAAGGCTAACAAACTCTCCCCGCCAATGCTGCAGCTCCCAGGTAGTAGGCTGAAGACTGCTTTGAGTGCTAGGGACTTGGACTTGGAGATGGAATTGCGTGGTCTAGAGAGTCAGATGGCCACTCAACAGCATCAGTTGATGGAAGAGATATCTCGTCTCTCCTCACCATCATCCTGCTTTAGTAGTAGGATTGGGGAAGTGAAACCCACTAACCTTGATGACGTTTTTGGGTCTCCGGATTCTGCTTTGCTGCCTCAATTGCAGGGGCTGTCAAGACCTTCAACACCAAGCCAGTTGCAATCTCCAACTGGGCTTCAGATGCGCCAGAATGCAACCCAGTTTCGTGGGGCGTACCAGAGCAATGCAAATGCATTGTCATCTCCAGCAATGAAGCAGGCACCTTCTTATGGGTTTGACTCATCTAGTGCAGTTGCAGCAGCGGTCATGAATTCGAGGTCAGCCGCTTTTGCAAAGCGGAGTCAGAGTTTTATCGACAGAGGAATGGCGAGCCCTGGAATTGCCAATTCTTCCCCTATGATGTCTTCAGCTATGTCGAGCTGGAGTTCACCTGATGGGAAATTGGATTGGGGCGTCCAGGGAGATGAGTTGAATAAGCTGAGGAAAGCTGCTTCCTTTAAGATGAGAAGCAGCACCGGAGCAGGTGCTAATACTGTCTCGGCAGCAGCCATGGCTGATGAGCCAGATATTTCTTGGGTCAATTCATTGGTTAAGGACGTGCCTTCTGCGGAGGACGCGATGTTCGCTGCAGAGAAAGGACAGCGCACTTATGGGAAAGACATCCGCGAAAGGATTACCCCATGGGTGGAGCAGCTGTACAGAGAAGTGCCACGGATGGCGATGTAAGATTGCCACTGCAAGTCGGATGCCTTAGTATGCTGACTAATTGATATTCTTTGCATTTGTTTTGAGGCATTTGGTAGCCATTAGATACGAGAAAAGGCCAAGCAACAGATGCGTGTCTTGGCAAGGAATAGGATGCACATAGTCTGTTATGGAGTAGAATAGACTTGGGAACAATGGTTATAGCCAAATGTTAAAAAATATGATAATTCTTTTCCAATTCTTTCTCTTCCTCATAGTAGGTTTCTCACCAAGTCTTTTAGTGAGAGCCTGGGCGGGATGTACTATATCTTTCCCTTATGTAACGTCTTTTCGTAGAAAGAAATGCCTTTATAATATAAAGCATCAAGTTTTTTAATTTGATCAGGTGTTTTGTTTTTCTGTATCATGATGCATTATCTACGCTGGTTTATATGCAACTTGTGCTACAAATTTTCATGTTATCATGACATCTAAGTAGTCGCGCAACAAAACCGGTTTTATAACGTCATGGTGTCAAGGGGATGAGCCAAAAAATTCCACAAACGGCAAAATTATCTTTACAAAGGACTCTCGCAAACTCCCAAGTTTCTCAAAAACACCACCTTAAGGTGAGTATGTTGAAGTAGTTAACTTTCAGTTTTTTAGTGTCTTCAATAATGTAATAGTGGAGTCCTAGTCAATAGGAAGTGGCTTATTTTTAGGAGTTAGTTTCTGCACATGTTTTGGTTAGTGGGGTATGTTAGTGGGTCTTTGTTGTTGTTGTTGTTCTGTAGCTATTTTCTTGCAAAGTGGTTTGGATGCTCTGCCTATTTAATAGGCTTATGTTCTGTTGAATATTGTGACGAGAGTTACAGCAACAACTCTCTTGTGTGTTTTTCTTCTCTAAGTCTATTCGAATAAATTTCAACAGTGGTATCAAAGCCACAACAAGGAAGGAAAAAGAAAAGTGTTCAAAAGGAGTCTTGAGTGATCAAACACGAGAGCAGTAGTGGTTCTTCTTTGCAGCAGTAGTGATGGCCACAGAGAACTTTGTACAGTTTGCTATACCTCGCTTTGATGGTCATTATGACCATTGGAGTATGTTGATGGAGAATTTCCTCAAGTCTAAGGAGTATTGGGACGTTGTTACTTTTGGTATTATTGAACCAGAGGAAGGAGCTCAGTTGACAGCAGCACAACGGATAGCTCTGGAAGCAACAAAATTGAAGGATCTTAAAGCCAAAAACTATCTGTTTCAGGCTATTGACAGATCCATCTTAGAGACAATTCTCTGCAAGGACACCTCCAAAGATATATGGGATTCCATGAAAAAGAAATATCAAGGCTTGGCAAGGGCAAAAAGGCAGCAACTCCAAATGCTCCGTGGGGAGTTTGAATTGCTAAGAATGAAATCGGGAGAAACAATCACGGATTTCTTTTCCCGGATAATGGCGATTGTCAATAAGATGCGAATCCATGGAGATAAGACGGAAGACGTCACAATAGTCGAGAAGATTCTTCGATCTTTGACACCAAACTTTAACTTTGTTGTCTGTTCTATTCAAGAAGCCAAGGATGTTGAAGAACTCTCAATTGATGAGTTGCAAGGATCGTTGTTGGTCCATGAACAAAATTTCTTACAACAAGAACTAGAAGAGAAGGCATTGAAGGCCTCAACTGCATATCATTTTTCATCAACAACAAGAATGAATAGTGGCAGAAGCAGAGGAAGGGGAACCAATGATCGCCGCAATTTCAATCAAAAACCCGATGACTATTTTTCTCGTGATTTTCAAGGTAGAGGATGAGGACGTGGAGGTCGACACTCAATAGATTTCAGACCAAAGTCAGTAGACAAATCCAAAATGGAGTGCTTTCAATTCTACAGGTATGGGCATTACAAATCTGAATGTCAAACCAATTTAAATACACAAAATATGGAAAGGACTAACTTTGTAGCAGAAATTGGGTTTAATTGCTCAAGTTATAATGATTGCCAATCGGATGTTCCCACTATATCTTCATAGCAATTCCCACTCATGCTTCGCTATAAGATTAAAAGAGGAAGCTTGGGTATGGCATTTTAGATACGGTCATCTTAGCTTTGGTGGACTACGGACATTACATCAAAAGAAGATGGTGGAGGGACTGCCCCCAATCACTACTTCGTCCGAAATATGTGAAGGACTGTGTTGTTAGCAAACAACACCATGCTCAATTTCCACAAGGAAAAGCATGGAGAGCAAAGAAACCGTTGGTGCTGGTCCATTCAGATATTTGCGGGGCCAATATCTCCAGTTTCCAATGGAGATAAACGGTATGTTATCACTTTCATTGATGATTATAGCCGAAAGATTTGGGTTTATTTTTTGCATGAAAAATCTGAAGCTTTTGAAGTATTCAAGAGCTTCAAAACACTTGCTGAAAAAGATAGTGGGAATCCAATAAAAGTCCTTCGCACAGATCGCGGTAGCGAAAACAACTCGAGGGCATTTGCAGATTTCTGTGGGAAGCATGGCATTGAGAGACAACTCACTACAACTTATTCACCACAGCAAAATGGAGTTTGTGAACGGAAGAACCACACTATTTTGAATATGGTGCAAAGTTTATTGATAGCAAGTGGAATTCCAAAGAGCTTCTAGCCCGAAGCTGTTAATTGGAGTATTCATCTTTTGAACAAAAGCCCGACTCTTGTTGTTCTGAATATGACACTTGAAGAAACTTGGAGAAGACAAAAACCAGTAGTAGATCACTTCAGAATTTTTGGGTGTATAGCCTATGCTCATGTTTCAAATCAGAAGAGAAAAAAGCTAGATGACAAGGGAGTTAAATGTGTTTTTCTTAGCATTAGTGATCAATCAAAAGCCTATAAGCTTTATGATCCTATAACCAAGAAAATCATCATTAGTCGTGATATGATATTTGATAAAGAACAATTCTGGCCATGGAGTGAGAAAGGTGTTGAAGGACAAATTCCAATGAATTTTGAAGATGATAAAAAGCCCACAACCAGTCGAACCATCATAGAAAGTTCACAAAGTCAAAATGCTACTGCAGAAATTGAAGAACGGCCACATCGAGTTCGAAAAAGACCCACTTGGATGAGTGATTATGAAGTAACAGGGTTGACCAATCTAAAGATCCCCTTACCTATTTTTCTTTGTTTTCATATTGTGATCCTACAACCTATGATGAAGCTGTGCAAAAAGAAAATTGGAGAATTGCTATGGATGCAGAAATCACAGCCATTGAGAAGAATAATACTTGGGAGTTGACAGAACTTCCAAGAGGACACAAATCAATCGGAGTCAAGTGGGTGTACAAGACGAAGTTGAATAAAGATGGCGAAGTTGACAAGTATAAGGCATGCTTGGTCGCAAAAGATTACAAGCAAGAATTTGGAGTGGATTACAAAAAGAGGTGTTTGCTCCCGTGGCAAAACTTGACATCCCGTTACAATCAGATTGGTGATTGCATTAGCAGCACAGAATTCATGGCCTATCTTCCAATTGGATGTGAAGTCAGCGTTCTTGCATGATGACATCCAAGAAATGTATTTGTTGATCAACTTTCTGGTTATGTGAAGCATGATAGTGAACATAAAGTTTATAGACTGAAAAAGGCACTATATGGGTTAAAACAAACTCCCCGAGCTTGCTATAGTCGCATTTATGCTTATTTTTTGAAGGAAGGATTTAGAAAATGTCCATATGAGCATACATTATTTATTAAAGTTGGTGATAGTGGAAAATTGCTTCTGGTTTGTTTGTATGTGGATGATCTCATCTTCACAGGGAATAATAGTGTCTTGATCAACACGTTTAAGAAGTCTATGATGGATGAATTTGAGATGACTGATCTTGAATTGATGCATTATTTTCTGGGCATAGAAGTAATCCAATCTGCAGCTGGAATTTTTCTTTCCCAAAAGAAATATGTTCAAGAGATCTTAGACAAATTTCAAATGAAGAATTGCAAGTCTGTGACCACACCAACTGAGGTTGGATTGAAGCTATTGAAAGATTTTGATGAAAAAAATGTGAATAGCACACTTTACAAGCAAATTGTTGGAAGTTTAATGTATCTGACAGCAATGAGGCCAGATATCATGCATGGTGTTAGCCTCATAAGCAAGTATATGGAATGCCCAGCAGAAATACACTTGCAAGCTGCAAAGAGAATTTTTCGCTACTTGCAAGGGACTGCAACTTTTGGGTTGTTTTACAAAAAAGGAGAAAAATCAGATTTGATTGGCTTCACTGACAGTGATTTTGCTGGAGATATGGATGATCGAAAAAACACTTATAGCTATGTGTTTATGTTTGGTTTAGGGGCTGTCTCATGGTCTTCAAAGAAGCAACCAATTGTTACTCTATCAACAACTGAAGCTGAGTTTGTAGCTGCCACCTCAAGTGCTTGTCATGCTATTTGGTTAAGAAAGATTCTTGGAAAACTTTAGTTTAAACAACAAGAAGCAACCACAATATATTGTGACAACAACTCAGCCATTAAACTTTCAAAAAATCCAGTTCTACATGGAAGGAGCAAAGATATAGATGTGAAATATCATTTCTTGAGGGATCTCACAAAAGATAAAGTGATAGATCTTGTTTTCTACAGAAGTGAAGATCAATTTGCTGATTTATTCACCAAACCTCTCAAATTGTCTACATTTCAGAAGCTGAGAAAGCTTATTGGTGTTTGTTCATTGGATGTTCCAAATTAAGGGAGGGTTTGTTTTATTCCTTTAAATTGTGTTGTCTGCAACATCAGTTTAAGGGAGGGTGTTGAAGTAGTTAACTTTCAGTTTTTTATGTGTCTTCAATAATGTAATAATGGAGTCCTAGTCAATAGGAAGTGGCTTGTTTTTAGGAGTTAGTTTCTGCACATGTTCTGGTTAGTGGGGTATGTTAGTGGGTCTTTGTTGTTCTTGTTCTGTAGCCATTTTCTTGCAAAGTGGTTTGGATGCTCTGTCTATTTAATAGGCTTATGTTCTGTTGAATATTGTGACGAGAGTTACAGCAACAACTCTCTTGTGTGTTTTTCTTCTCTGAGTCTATTCGAGTAAATTTCAACAGAGTAGCTATTAGATATCTCGTAGCCAAAAGACACTTGAGTAGCTATTAGATACTAAAAGTTTTTTTTTTCAAATCATTTAAGTATTACTTTTTGGAAAAAAAACGATCACTGGAGTGCTAAGTTCGATCAAAAATCTTCAAAAATCCGACTAGACATTATTAATTTATTTCTAAGTCTAACGTGGCTCACCAACATGCCCAATCGGTATATAACCCTCATATAATGTTGTGTAGAAGGTTTGCCCCAAATTAAAAATCCTAAATTGCCACTTACAATAAATTTCCCAAATTGAAAACCCTAGTCAATTAGAGGGTAAGTACACAATCAGTGCCAAAACTTGTGTACGATGCTCACTTTAATGTCAAAATTTTATTTTGAATCACTTAAATGCTAAAACTTTTGAAAAAAGATCATTTTAGTGTCAATGCCGATCTGATTGGCTGGAAATCCGACGTGACACTTTTTTATTAATTTTTGAAGCTAATGTAACTAGAGAGTACAATCAATATTTAAACAATAAAACAACGCTGTTTGGTGCTTTTCCCCCAATTTAAAATCCTAAATCCTCAAATTGAGAGAGAGAAGGCATGGCATGGGCTTCCCATCGTCTTCTTCCCCCCGAAGAATAACACCAGCACCAGCCAGCAACAACACCAACAGTGCACCAGCACTAGCACAACTCTGCTTTCGATTCGTCCGACATTGTTGACAAGTCCAAGCTCCTCCTTCTCCTCTCCTCCTCCTTCTTCAGCCGCTTCCTAAGTAGAGCCCAATCCGCCATCTCCATCTGCGCCCTCCTTGTTTCCCTCGCCCTCCTCATTTTCGCTCTCTCCACCTTCGACCCCACTTCTTCCTCCTCCTCCTCCGCCCTCGCCTCCTATTCTTCCCGTCCTTCTTGCCCAAGCAACAACCTCAGCCTCTCCTCGCTCGGTTAGTTGAGCAACTAAGATGGAGGCCGAGCAACGGTGGCTAAGCGACAGCGGCCGATCGAGCTAGATTGGCGTTGGGCAAGGATTGGATAAAAAAACCTAATTTCAATCCAAAAAAAAAAAAAATCCTCAAATGAGTTGTGCGGTTTCTTTTTTTTGAGGCCATCCACTTAGGACGGCAAAACGACATTGTTTTCTTAAGGAGGACGGAAAACGACGTCGTTTAAAAGCCATGTCAATTTTTTTTTTTTAATATTAAAAGCCACGTAATCATTTTGGCTGGAATCTCTCATCGGTGGCACTAAAATGATCATTTTTCCTCCGATTTGACACTTAAAGTAATCCAAAATAAAGTTTTGACACCAAAGTGAACGCCTTATATAAATTTTGGCACTAATAGTGTACTTACCCCTCTCAATTAGGAGGAGGGATTGGGCTTGGAGGCAGCATCAGAGTGGAGGATTGGCGATGGAATTTAGCCTCGAGCTCGTGCTTCTCTTGCTCACAAAGCTTCTACATTTGCTTTTGCTTGATCTCGAAGTGCTTCAAGATGTGCCTGCCACCGATTTCTTCAACAAGAGTTATCGTTTCTTCAGTAGTTCTTGCTTAAGGACATCCGTTCTAGCGTTTTGTGGGTAAAGAGAGGAGAAGACAATCGAGTTTGCAGAAAGGGATAATCGGAGTGAACATCGTCATTTTAATTCATCAAGTCATATAGGTTTGTGCAACGCCATCTATCCATGTGGATTAATTTTTTTTATTTTTAAACGTCACATCATATCAAACTTTTAATTATAAATACCATGTACTTATTTTGGCCAAAATTTTTACCAAAAACATTTAATGATTGTTTTTTCTCCGATTTTCTACATAAGTGATTTGATAAAACTTTTGACATTAGACTAAGCATCATACATAACTTTTAGTACTTCTAAGGCATCCTTATGCCAATATCTTGCTAGGAGAATTTAGCTTTCTTCTGTGCTAAAGCAAGACCTATTGATTTTGGTAGACCTAAATTGCAATTAGGGATAAGCGCCATCTATCTACCTAACTTCTTACACAATGAATGGGCATCAATAAATATAACATTAGGTACCACATTTGATCCACCAAGCCATTGTTGAATTTTAACAGGGTACAAATGAGGTCAAAATGCAGTTCCCACCGTCAGGTTCTCTATAATCAGAGATTCAGAGTCATGACCTTTTGTGACCGCAGAACCGACAGCTAGATAATCCAGGTTAAAATAAAAGAAAAATGACTGCAATCTTTAATTACTCAGCCCACAATGTGGCTCTAGATTTGATATCTATAAAACATATAAGTTCCCCCAACTCCACATCAAGCATCTTATTCTAACTATTCAGAGAGGGAGGAGATGAGGGCATCCATGCAGCGCTCCATGCCAATCAGCTTCTCACTAACGCAAACCTTTTAGTGGTTTCTCCGTGACTGCAAAAAGAGAATACAACACGAGAGTGGAAACTGAAAGCATAAAAAATTGCGATAATGCATTTCTTTGTTTCATCAAGGACCATACCTCTATTTCCTCAGATAGATCCTTCACCTTGTCTGCAATCTCTCGTCTTTTTTGTGCAGCTATCATATAGGAAAAGCAAACAAGCTACAGTAAGCATTGTTTCTGATTAATTAAAATTAACATAATCATATCGCAAATCCTGCTAAAGCAGGGAGCCAGAAACATACCCATATTAGACACCTCCTCCAGTCTCTTTGATGTCCTCACTGCAAATCTTTGAAAAGCAGGGCTTTGCAAAGACAATAGGCAATAGTAAAGAAATGAGATGAAGTCATTATTTTTTAACCATACTGTTAAACCAGAAAGCACATCAACAGAGATTATCATAGCAAGAAGCCAGCGTTGGAGCCCAATTATCACATTAGCGTACACAAGCAATGAGATAACTTGCTCACGTAGGATGTGCACACCATGAAAAGAGAATTAATGTTGAGGTCTTGCAGCAAAGATCACACTCATATCAAAATCAAATTGCACTTGGCGGAAAAAGTCAGCTTTGCCACAATGCACTAACAACTTCTATGTCTTACAAATAAACTAATTATATCAAATGAACATTATTCATGCTATGAATAGATGTATGAAGACAGCATGGAGACCATAACAATAAGCAAAGATGCAGCAAACAATGAGTACATTGAAAAAAAAAAAAAAATTGAGGTAAGTTGCAATCAACAAAATACTACAGCTGTAAGGCATGCTCTATAAATGATAATATAATAAGTCCCTGGAACTCAAATTAACAAGGCAACACAATTTTGTGTCTGAGCATCAAGAGCAAGCCAGAGATCTGTTCATGGATTACATTTAATGAGTAACTGGGTGAACCAACAGACAGGAGTTAAAAAAGAAAAGGGGCAAAAGGATGGTACAGAACAATAAGTACCTATTAGCCAGACCGTTCACAACGATCTCATTAGCTACATAGGAGATAACCCTGTGCAAAAAGTTTCCTCCTGCCATTTCCTTGCACTTAATCTCAGTTTTTCAAAGCAGATAGCAAACACAATAACCTGCGCAACACAAATTCAACACTCGACATCAAACAAACTAAACCAATTCCAAATTCAACGACACAGAGCAGCTCAAAACTCAATGCACTTCTCAAATCAAAGAATCACAAATCCACGAAAATCTAAGGAGACCGCAACCCAAAAAAAAACCCCCGATTCAATTTTTGCCCTTTGCTCAATCCACCATCAAATGCCGACCTTCAACTCGAACAGGAAAAATGACACCGAAAGTGAAAACCCTAAAATAAGAAAAACGATGAAGGAAAAGCCACGTCAATGGCTCCAGGACTACGATCAACGTCTCATCCAAAACCAACCCATTTCAGCTACGCCCAAATTCATCGACTTTCGAAAGAAACGCGGCGACCCATCAATCGACACGAGCTCGCCATGAAATCGACAACCCCGTAGATGAAGGGAGTGCACAAAAACGCATGAATTTCAACGGGGACACGTAAAAAACCCTGCTCCACCATCGTAGACAGACGCGTGCGCGCAGAGAGAGAGAGGACCTGCTTGAATTGAGAAGGAAGACGGCGGACGTCGGAGCTGCGGCAGGCGATGAGGACGTTGGAATTTTCGAGAAGAAGGCCGCGGCGATGCCGATGAATGCGCTTTTAAAAGTTCGTTTCTTGGAAAATATATTCCGTAAAAATTATTTTCGACAAAAATAGAAATAGTTTTCAGTTTATTTTGTAGTGTACAGAAAATCTTATTCCTAGAAATTATTTACTCCATTATGATTATAATAATATTTTGTTCCTAAAATTAGATATTAAGGTGATGTCAAATTAATGTTACTGACATGTCAAGTGTGGAGTTTATATTTTCTTATTAAAAAAATAAAGTAACCTAAAAAAGATGCCAAAATAATAGAAAATGCAAATAATCGACAAACTTTATATCCTAGCAGTCATAAAACCTTTTTCTCCATTCTATGTGAGAGTTTGAGTGGAAAAAGGCGTTTGTGAAAATAATTTTTCTTTTTTTAGAATGAAGAAATAATTTTTTTCAATTTTAACTGCAGCTAGTTTTTTAAACTGTAAAATCTTATCCATTAATTATTTACTTTTAGTAAACAAAACACATGGACCGTTTTGAAAAGTCATTTCATGGAAATTACTTTTCTTAAAACAAAACGCACTCTAAATCTTGATTCTGATTGATCAACTTCACAAAATGGATTATTTAGTAAAAATAAAATTTACAAATTGGATTATCACAAGAAGGATATACTTTACAAAATGTATCATCAAAAGATTCATGGCTTAATAGTTATTTCTTTCCCACTTTTTGGGCCAATGGCCCAGTACTCTGTTGAGAAAAGATATTTTACGACTAATACATTATTAATGGCACATAACATCTTATAAGAATATAGTTTTCAAAAAAAAAATTAGGGTTTGACTTACTAATTTATCATCTAAAAAGTAGGTAATAAAACTGAGTAACATTTACAAGGAAAATTCATGTTGTACTTTCGGAAAATTTCACCAAGTTTGCCACATTTTTCATGGACATGCAAATGCACAGCATTAGTCTTTGGGTTTTTTCCCTTTGTATTTTGGCCCAATAATTGTCATATTTTTCATCACCCAATTTGAATTAAATGCTGCCGATACTGCCATCGCTAAATTAATCTCCGGAGTGTAAAATACAGTTCAGATTCTACCATTAGTAATAATTAAAAGCAGTAGAGCTGGCTTCGTGTTTAAGTAAATGCCTTAGGAACCTTTTTTCTGGCGATAAAATCATAGGAACTGAATGTATCCAAGACTTTGCTCAACTGAAATCTGTCAAATTACATCTATGTAGCTAAAATGAGTTATACATAAGAAACCGGAAAAGAACCGTGAGATCTTCCTTCACGTTCCTATACAAGCATCTGCTAGCTATAAATAAAGCCAGTGTCTTACAACAGGTGTGACATGGATTGCCCGCTCTACTCCAGCGCATTGGGAACACCTGGGCCTCCTCTGCTGCCTCGCGACTTTGCTTTCCACGTATGCACAAATGACAGACTGCCATTTGCTTGCCTGAGTATGAAGATGATTGTGGAATGCTGCACCAATGTGCTAAACCACACAATGAAAGAACGGCAACTCATGATGAGAACCCCTTAAGCTCGATGAGAAATGCTTCAACCACTCATCACGAGGAGCACAGAAGCCTCCCTATCTCACTGAGAGCGCTGATGTGAGTAGTTGGCAATAGCAGCCGCAGTAATGGAACTGAAGAAGACGATGATACCGAATTTGCATTCACTTTCTTCACTGCTTTTTCCACAACAGATGGAGAAGGTACGCCAAACCACTGGAGATACCAGGAAAGGATTATCGACCTTCTCTTTCCATCAGATCCATCAGCAGGCCACCTTCCCAATTTCAAGTAACTATGCAAATCATCACTCAAATGCCGAGAAAATTGGAAGAGATCTTCCAACCGTTTCCGAAGTGAACCTATAAAAATGGACTGAACAACACTGCCTCTTGCATTGGTGAGCTTTCCACCTAATGATGCTTGAGTGTAGGCAAGAGCAAGCTGCATGGAGAAGGCCAATGAGAAACATTTGAAGTGCACATTACGATTGTGCAGGAGAGAATGGTAGATAGATTACACCAATAGGCCTACTGCCCATACCAGAAATCAAAATTTTGTTTCAGAATAGGGATTTTAGCTTGACATACTTCAGTTTTTGGTTATAAAGGAGGATGATGGTCCATGCCCCTGATTTGTTCTCATTTACTACTGGGCAGTCCCATCTTTGCACAATGATACATGCAAACAAGTTCATGCATCACATGATACCTAGAGCTAACATGTGCACATGATCATCGGTGAATTCTTGAATTATATATGCTTCCTGCCCAATTAATTTGTCTTTTGTCCTTCCAGAGTTGAATCTGAACAATGATCAGGAATTAAGTGCCATACCTTTAAACTTGAGACAGAGACCGAGTCACACAAAACATCATTATTGTTCTTAACCAGATCAGCCATTAATTCCATAGTTGTGTACAATGACAAATAGACCTGCACAATGTTGAAAGGTAATTAAGAGATGAAAATCATTGAAAGCAGCAGTAGTACAAGTAATACAAGACACTCATAACAAGAGTTCTGACACTGAAAGAATAATGCAAAAGCAACCACTGTTCCACCAGAGCGAAGGTATGTCCACCTCAAATATCATACATATGATTTCCAATAAGCTCTAAACACTGCTTTGAAAGTGCAACTATCGAAGGCAAGCTACATTTGCCCTCTGTGGCGCTACATTTAACCTAGCCATGAAATTAACCATATATGAATGTATTACGCAATCAACTTTTTCTTTCTGAGGTAACTCTTTTTTAAGGTGAATTTTCCGGGTTAATTTGCTACCTGCAAAAGGGCTGGTCTGTCCTTGCTTACACATTCAAATAGAACTTGCACACAGAACTCTTGGAAATCAACATCTGGTCTGCAGAAGATATTGCAATCGATTAGGATAGATAAGACAAGTATGGCACACGGCTTAGGGACCCAAAGCAGAATGGACTTTTGGGCGAGCAATACTGATCCACAGTTTACTGTTTCCACTGTAACACCAAAGTCATATAACTGTTTTTCTCTTTTTTCTTCTTTGTTTTTAAAATTTAGGATCATCTGAATGGAAAACCACACACTTACCTGCTATTCCAAGATGGGTCACGGCAGAGCTGTGCAAAAGCAATCAAACTGGGCACTGACGAGAATGTACTGACTAACTGATCAACAGAGATATAATTTCCAGCAGTATTCCCACTACTAGCTCTCAAATTGGTCATACTGAAAACCTACATCAGAGAAAGGCAGCTTGATGCCAAATGTAGCTCAATGCACGTGGAGGGAATGGAAGGGCAGAAAATGATTTAATGACCTTGTGCATTGCTTGAGATAGCAGCGACTGACACCCTATGGGATCATCCACGTATGAACAGGCTCCAACCTTTCGTTTAATGTAGAGGGTCCCCGAATTGAATGGGTCATTCTTCGCACCATCAGTCCACCACGGTTTCTCTATAAGTTAATAGAAAATAAATCATGAGACACAAGAATTTACTAGAGAAACCAAACAAGAAATTACAAAGCAGTATCTGGCCACCTTCAGGTACAAGGTTTATGACTTGAGTCCAATATCGAGGGCCACAAACACGGACGGATTTCAACTGCAATGAAAAAAGTTAAACAGACTGATAAGCTACAAATTTGCCACATAGGAATGAGCACAGAGGATCAGACAGAAATCACCGATTCTATCCCTTTTTTTTTTGGGGGGGGGGGGATTTGAAGAAACAGACAGGAATCACCAATCATTTCAAGGTTTTCCAATGGTGCTTAGGGACTACAAACCTGCTCTGCAGATACTGCCACAATAATATCCACTATAACAATTGCAGCAATTGAAAAGCTCAAGAGTGGCATGTTAAGCCCTAATATCATGTCTGATAAGGAGTGAAAAAAAAAAAAAAAAAAAAAAAAAAACAGTAGCCTTTACTGAAGAGGTCAAGTTTTAGAACTACTTACAATAGAACGCTCTGGTAGAATGCAAGGGGTAATTTCACAAAAACTAGTTTCCGAGTAATTTTCACTCTCCTTGATTGTGACCTCAAGAGGAGCATAAACAGGCAAACCAGTGTCAACATCAATTGTCTGAATCCAGCGAGCTTCTGTGGCTAGAACATACAAATGTCTGAATGCCTGGAGAAGACCATCACTTCATTACAAATCACTTGATATTGTGACAACCAGTAAAATTCACACTTTTCAGTCAGAACAGCCAGAAAACTGGGTTTAATGAACAACGCTAAAAATAATACTACAGATGGAAATTTGCAAGCATACGCAAAAGTTGGGCCCGAAAGCTTTTGATACAAAATGCAATTTAACACATACAGGTCTTCAAGTGTAACAAAATGTAATTTAATGTGCACAGGTCTTCAAGTCAGCTTTTCTTTGGGGGGGGACATAACATTAATAGGAGAAAACTCCGCAACTTCAGTAATAAACTACTCTGATTACCTGAAGATGGCAACGATTATCATTTGGTCCAGCAGGCAAACGTGGATAGAGGGTAATCAGCAAAGCAGCAATTGAGCTGTTGCTAGTAGAAAATGTGCGCATACCTCCCCCAAGAAACAAGAAGCCAATGGCCAAGCTTATCTAAAATCAGGATGAAATTGGTCAAAGCAATAAGGTAAAATCTAGAGTGCAACAATATCAATCAGAAAAATTTCTCCACTTGACTTTCTCGGAGGACCATTGCGACATTATAAGGATAAATCTAAGGCAAACAGATTTGGAAGATACAGATACCCGATCCAACTCCAACCAGGGAGAAAGATCAAATACACTTGCTTCTGAAAAGGTATTGCAGAGATTCTTGAGGCTTTTTGCCAAATAAATGGGAAATTTGCTCATCAAAAGGGCACCAACCACCATATAGAAACATTGAGCACAAAATCTCCATCAGCAAACTTAAAAAGAGATGGAAGCTTAGCAGAAAATTTCAGAACCATGCAAACTTCTTCCTTTTCTGTTCCGCCTCCTAATTTACTGATTTATAGACAAGGTAATCCACTGATACATCATCATATGATATTTTCACTTAGGATGTCTGATTCAACATATAGCAATATGAAAACAATAATGCTTTGAGGATACACAAATCTGAATTATAGATTACCAACAATCAATTAAACAATCTTCAGCACAACTAACAATGATACAAACTTACCGTCATTTGTGTTCCATAATTAGAATGACCATCAGCTGAATTTCGTCCTCGGAGAAATTTCAATAAGCGTAACGTTTGTAAATGTCCAGAACCTGCCATCACCTGGTCTTCCACCACATCAGTAAGAAGGAAATGGCAAAATTCAGGAACAGAAGGCAGTGGGTACAGAACAGTAAGCAAAATACCACAGAAAGAGAGAGCACGATAAGATGAAGACAAATCTCCAGTGTGCCCCTATCAACATAATTGGCCAGCCCCTTGGGAAAGTTGCTTCCACTAACAGGAGCAACAGGCTTCATCTGTAGAATTAAATATAAGTTATACACAATCATAAATATAGTTCTCATGCGAGTACAGCCAAGCACAATTTCAAACCTCATTTAGGAAGTAGACTGCATATTCATACAGTAACTCCTGTGCATTTCCATCCATAGTACCCGCAAACTTGAGACCTGTCCAAAGCAAACGCTAAAAGAAGTCACTGAAAAGAAGATGTACTTGCTCTGGACATTTATCTCTCTCTCTCTCTTTATTTTTTTAATCTTGGAAGCTGATGTGAATTAATTACTGCTGTAGACCCCAACTTAAGAAAGCATTCAAAGAACAACAGTGCTATAAGAAAGCAAGTAAAATGGAAAATGCAGAAAAGAAGTACAAGCCAGTCAAGCAAGACATTTTAGAGATCTACTTTACAAGATATACAGCATAAAGAAACTGAAAACAGAGATACTGGACAAAACCTGAGAGCTGATTTTAATATATTCCTAATGAATCAATAATCTAATTTGGCGTCCTTTGGCTGGTTTAGGCTCTCTAGGTCAAAGTTTTTTTCTTTCTTTGTCGAATCTCTAGGTCAAAGTTCATAATGCTTATATACTGCTTAAAGATCTGACAGCTGATTTTAATTTATTCCAGTAACAAAAATACAAAACTACATATCCAGAGAAGATTATTACCAAGAGAAATACATGCTCCAGCTACTATATTTATGTATGCCTGAACAAGTGCTTCTACATCAGTCTCCATGAGATTCTCAACATCCTCTCTAAGGCCTTCAACACCGATTTTCACTATTTCAGGCACCTGACTCTCAATCCAGTTTTTGGAAGGATGAACCCTACATGATAGATATTTATCACCATGATTATATCTAGAGAAGAACAATTGCAACTTCAACTCCAGAATTGCTTATCTGAATAATGTTACCTGCTCCACATGATCATGTTCCGAGCAATAACTCGAAGCATTATGAAGTCAGGCCTCACATATTGCAAATCAAACTGTGTGCAAGGAATTGAAAGCCTAGACAACATCACCTCGGATTCAGTCTGTTACAGAAATGCAAGAACCCCTTAGAAGATACAAGAGAAAAATAAAGATGTCATGTTGCCACATCCTAGCAACTTGGACTGCTTCTACAACTTAACAGAAAGTACCTTTAAAAACATTAGAGCAAGGGCAACAATAGCCCCAGGTGCAGTCACATCAACATTGAAAGCCGCCGTATCCATCATCTATGAAAACATTAGGAAACAAAAAGAAAAAATAGCTAAGAGGAAGTGATAACAGCATTAGTTATCTTACGACACCACTTTGAGCCTATATAATTGTATCATGAAGGCAGACTCTAATCTAGAGCGTTAACAGCTGAAGTAACCTGCCCAAATCCCCGATTGTGTTCCTCTGTTGAGGGTGTCAACAAATAAGATCTTTCCTGAAATAAGCAAAACATTCAACTACTTATTGGCTAAATCATGGAGAAATATCTTGTGAAATACAAGGATCAAATTCACTGAAGATCTTTATATCCATAATTTTATCTGACCAGTCTACCGCAACAATAAGTAATAACATAGGACAAAAGTATGTACATACACTGTGAAGTTCTTTGCCACCAATATAGTCAAACAGCCTATCAAGCAAAGTTTCCACAAATCCAAGCATGTCCAAGCCACGCCCTTGAATTCAATAATAGAATGTTAGGTGCATGGTGAAACCATCATATGACGATGTTGCAAAGAAAAAAGTAACTTGCTAATTTTGACAGGAGACTGAGACACCACGTACCAAGTGCAACAAGACCCAGTGAAAAACCTGCAGAGACAGCATAACCCTCTCTTTCAAGCACATTATCTCCACCACTTCTTCGACCTATTTCACTCTGCATAATTTATAACAACCAGGTCATGCAATGATAGCAGATGCTTTGAAAGGATTATCTTTTGGTCACTAGCATCGTATGACAAAGCTAGGCTGCATTTTGAAATGACAGATCAAAGCAAAGATTAACCATTTCACAGGTAGCAATGTACTAGTTTCTGATAGCACATAGCAAGAATATGCAACTGTCTACCAACATTTACAGCCAGAGGTCAAGCAAACAATGGGAATTTGACATACTAAGGGGCATCAACCTAGTGGGGGTCTATAAAACGTGGTGGAGAATGCTCCTGCAATCATAGTCGAAGATATCGGTTTAACATAATCTTAGGTGACATACTTTTTATATGTAGACATTCAGCATCAAATAAAGACAATCAGCATTGTATCCATAATTAACTTTAACTCAGTTATATACACAACACTTGAGCAGTATGCTTGGTTGGCATCAAGCCACACTGGCTGAAAACACAATGCCATCATAAGTTCATAACTATCTAGCTATAGTGATCAGAGGACAAAATCACTCTGTCACAACATGCAATAGCAAGAAGCAGTAAAAATTTTAGTAAGACCATGCATGATTTATTGTAGAAAAACCAGTCCAATTTCACACTTGCAGATAGGCAATCTATCAACTTCAAAATAGGCTAACTAGATTATATAGATGTATCAGTACTAAAACAAAACAAAACAACATACCAAAAGAATTTGCATTGTTTGTGGATGTGCTGAACCTTCATAAAGAAGCCCCACTGACACAAGCGCTGCTGACTTCAGAGTCAATTGAAGAGAGTATGAAGTTCCAATTAGCATTTGAAATAATTCTTTTGAGTATCAAAATCTGAAACAGTTTGCTAGCAAGTGCCTCATTATGTAGAAACAACCTTAAGATGGATCTTTAACACCCTCATGATAAAATTAGTAATTACAAGGGGCACAATACACACAACTGCCAGAGCATGAAGGCACACTCATAACTTTAAGTCACAAAATGCCAGGTTACACCTGTGGCGATAAATTATCTGATATTAACTGCATCAAGGTGCAAACCTGCAAAAGTGTGGGTAACTCTAACTCAGGAAAAGTTGATGGATGCCGAGCAGGTATATGAACATAAAGAACCTGCAACACAGAACGCCAGTCATATAGAGAATGTACTTAACAGAAAGAAATTTGTGACCTAACAAATGATTGAACTGTAAATATAGGCTTAACAGACTTCTTTCATTGTAAACAGTGTAACTTTGTGATGCAGGAGCATAATCCTATTTTCTAGTATTTATAGTGTTTTTTTCTTATTTTGTCTTTACATGGACTATTAGGGTTAATAAGTGGTCACATGGTAGTCATGTGAAATTTAATGAGCTCCAATGGTCAATATCAAAAGTAAATTATGTCAGATCAAGGGTGGAGATTGTCTTACATCTGCAACCCTTAAATAGGCATTTATTTCACTGTCATTACATTTCCATGCTCAATATATATGATTGGTTCTTATGAACCCCAGAATAAGATTTCTCTGTTCCAGCTTTCTAATGTTCTTTTTACTATCTTTTACTTTTCCTACTACAGTATCAGAGCCCCTGTTAGGGCTTTCCCAACATCACTTTGACTTTTTCCAAGTATTAAAAGCTCAAACTGCTCTAAAATCTCAAAATATGGGGATGGGAGAAAGACCTCAGAACCACCGTGCAGCTACTGGCAACAATAACTCCCAAGGTTGATCGAATACTTAGATTATAAATTCAAGATGAAGATGCACTTCAATGACTCCGATAGACATCGATATGAGTGATGAAATAAGTGAGCAGCGGTAAAATGGTGTAAGGAAGAAGATTTCACCTTTGAAATTGCTGGATGCATTGTCCCTCTATAAGAAGCTGCCAAGCCTATCATTAGTCCCACAGTTGTGCTTTCATGTTCCTACATGCATGAAGCATCACAACAGAAGAGAACTTAGTGGAATACATAACCACACAACTACAAATAGACAGATGACAAGGACCAAAGATAACAACATCAGAAAAGTTGAAAATAAAAGACACCTATACCAATAGCAACCCTGAAGAAAATCAATTAATAAATAGTAGGTGGAACAAGAAAGAGATCAAACTTTTGAATTATAGAAAAACTAGAGGAATTTCAAGAGAAAATAAACAAAAAATCTGAAACCTTTGTAAGCACGATCAACTTAGGTGACATATACAATTAAGTGCCCTATATAATGGAGGAATCCTAGGCCAGATACTGCCAATCCAAGAATTTCATAAAAAAAGAGTTGACAAGGTCACTATCATAAGTTAAAGGAGAGACGTCCTATGTGATTAGATGGTTGAAATGCAACCATAAGCACTTTATACTCTCTATACTCCATAATAGAACATTAAATGATCAGCAAAATTGGAGAAAGATGGTTCTGTTTTCTAACCAATTATCAAACAGATTGGAGGAACTAGATAAACCCCCCTACATTGTTCAATTTGGCCACTAAAACTTTACAAAAGTTTCATTTTGTTAAGTCCAAACCCTTCAAAATGAAACCATTAGTTTCCATTAATTTTACAAATTACTAGTCTGCAGCGTGCCCAAAATAGCCACAGGAAACATTCCACCTCGACCATGCAATAAGTTCCTACAATGAGCTCCTATGAACTTCGCATGGAAACCTCTATAAGTCAAAAAGCAATGGATCTGGATCAACAACTAGACCAGCAAATCAACAATGGAGGCGAATGATTAAGGCAGCTATGACTTCAAGCAGGATGCCTAAATTGACAACTGATTTATGCTAGAAAGGCTTGTCAAGACCGTCATTGACAGGGTGATCCATCTCGGAGCCCGTGATGCCTAATCATGTGGCAGCCTGGACAACCTTCTATCATGGGGAAAGAAGAACTCCACTGGTCTATCTGTTGATTGGCCAGAAAAATGTGAGTCTCAAGGTCAAATTGGCTCCAGGAATTTAACTCGGCCAGAAGTGGCACCATCAGCCTCTAGTTGGTTCTGAAGGCACTAAATGGTGATCAACATGTGTAAAATGTTGTTAAGTTTAAAAGGTGTGCACACTAGGCATCAGGGAGAGAAAAAAAATAACCAACAAATCTAACTGCATCAGCATAAGCATCTATAAGCCAATCCCCGATGAGCATGCAAGTACATGACTCAAATTGATACAGAAAGATGAATTGTTATCAAAGACACAGTAGCAGAAGACTAAACCCTCAAAATTGAAATTACAGTGGATCATAATGAAGGATGCAGAATATAAAATGGAGATGCTCACAAAGACTAATCTGAAAGTAAAAGCAGTGAATGGCAACACAGCAGCAAGGAACTGATTATGTATGATGATTAATCAGTTTGATGACTAATTTTTGTCTATAAAAACAATTTCTTAACAAAGATTGTTTACCTAGGAAAAAAAAAAAAAAACAATAGATGCTACATGGATCTTCCATACTAAAAAAAGAACAACCATTTGAAAATAGTCAAGTGCTCCAATCTAAAGCAAAATAGGTAACAAGCAGAAGAGTGAATAAATCTCAAGGAGAATGAACCTGTGAAAAATACTGGTATATGTCAGTGATACTTAAAACACGTAGATACCCATGCAGTCCCAAAGCAAGAAGGAGGCCTGCATGTACAGCATTTGGCTCTTCAGGCTTGTTATATATTATCCATGTTCTTGACACTTTTCCCTATTAGAAATAGAATACCCCATATCAGATGCAGTAGAAACATAGACAGCATATTTGTAAAAGAAAAGGGTCAATGATTGCATAGCATTGCAGGACCAAAAAGCAACCTTAGTAATTTAGAGATGCCTCGTAAGCTATTTTAAATTATAAAACATAAAAAGAACTACTAGCTGATGCTTCATAACATATATAAGCAAATCAAATTCAGAGATGGATACCTGAAGCGGCGCCAGCCTTAGACCAGCAGCAACGGCATTATGAAAATCAGGCCAAGATTTAAGTTCTTGTATGTTTCTCGTATTTGGATCTAGATTCACCTACAAAATATAAAAACATGCAAGAAGAGACAGCAGGGGCCAGAAATTCAGACACGTGGCAAGGAAACCAATCAGAAGTTGTCAAAATTTTAACTAGATACATCCTGCCAAAGATTTTTTCCTCTGGTAGGAAGGAAAAGACTTTAAAGCACATCTCATCAAAAGAGTACAACAAGTACATACAGTTGCATTCTGCTGGGCAGGTAATCGACCAGCTAAAACAAGCTTTGGCACTGTAAAGGCCTACAAGAATGGTATAAACTTCTCTGAGGCCCAGAAATTGAAACATTCATAAACTTCAACTGAAGCTGAAAAAAATGGAACATGTAGTCGCCAGAAGAAATGAGCTGCACCTCAGTCAAGAGTGTATATATAGTGGCAAGAGTGAATGCGCCACGACCAATGGGAAGAGCAGTGGTCCTCTGAGCAAACTGCCATAACTGAACCTTCAATGGGGAAAAAGAGCAGAATATAAGCAATATATCAGACTATCTGCAATTTATGATTTTAGGAGAACATAGATAACTACATTATGAAAGTTCCCCAGACCAAGACATGGTGACATACGTATAGCACAATTTAATGGTAATGATACAGGAAAGCATATAACATGTAAAAATGACTGCTAGGGGTATCCTAGCACCGACATTCAGATCACTCAAGATCGAACACTGGTGCAAACAAGCCAAACAACCAATCAGCTATTTGGGTCCATTTGTTGTTTACTTGGCTTTCAAGTTCAAACTAAACTAGAATAGATTAACAAGCTGTTTAGCCCTTAGCTCGATTAAATTCCCAACTCGAGCAAGTCATGAGCCTAAGCAAGCAGGTAGGTTTAGAATATACTTAATCCAAACATCAATGTAGTAAGCAGTCTCTTCCTTTATACGCCCCCTTCCCCTCCCTCTCTCCTCACTTCTCAGAAACAAGCACACAGTACATGAACAAATTATTAACCACTCGAATCCCTTTCATTATCAAGATGCTGATTTACAAGTAATTTCGGAGAATATTTGTTGAAGTATTATCCCACATCACTTAGGGTCCTAAATGCTCAGTATATTCATGTGGTCTCCCTCCACCTATCAACTTAAGCTTTTGGGTTGGATTTTCTAACAATATTTTTGCTTGTCTTGTGGATATTTGAACAGGTCGGTGGATCCAAGACAGGGATTACTTCTTTACTTTGGCAACAAGATTGAGTTTGGTTGAATTCCTTTAGTTCTAAACTTATTTTCTACGCTGGATCATTTTCCTCACATTGTCGCTCTCTCTGCAAAGGTTCTGCAAAGGTCACAGGTTCAATTCAGGGAAATGCCTGTGCAAAGTAGGGAAAAGGCACATACATCTAATCCTTCCCATACCCGACAATATGTGGGAGCCTCATGATGCCCCTTCTATTGCTCTCTAATGGCATGTTTACTGCCCAGATCAGATAGCCACTGCTTCCTAGATGAGCTTGCATATGAAAGGTTGCTAGATTTGCATTCGAGTAGCCTTAAAGCTGCAGCCCGTGTATCTTTAGATTTTGAGTCAAAACCATTTGGATCATTATCTGGATAGTTCAGGAAAACCATGTGTTATTTTTACAGAGGAATTTTGCTCGCATTTGAATGGCCAGTGACTTGACTCAAGCCAATTTGGTCTTTAAAGTATATTGGCCACCCTTTCAAGTCTAGTTCGTATTCTGAAAATGAATCTCAATCAAGATGAAATTGAGTTCTGAGCATTCAAGCAACTAGCTATATCTTTTGTTCCGATTAAATCTCTAATTGATAGTAATAATTCATAAGACATATACAATGCAGAAATATTTCCAAAGAAGAAACAATACCTGTTGGAGGTCCTGATCAGAAGCACTAGGGTTGACAGATGTTTGAATTGCCACAGGTCTTGCAGAGCTGAGAAGACGTCTAACCTGATGGGAATAGAAGAAATATCAAGATCCAATCAAATCTAAGTTCCACCACATCTACAATGGAAATGCCATCCTCGCAAAAACAATTAGAACAAAGAATTGCCAACAAACACTGCGAGAGCAAAGGTGTGATTAATGGACATGAACATAGCTGTCAGGAGCCATGTCATGTGAATATATACATAAATTGCAAATGGAAGGAAACTAAACCGTCCAACAAATGAGCATTGCCTATAAGACTAGAGGAACGTATTTGAGTTAGAGAAACTATGTCCCACTATTTGTGACTTTAACTGTAGAAATGACTAGCCCCTTTGCCTTCAACTCGAAGGAGAAAAAAGACAGACATACGATTCAACCTAGCTAGGTGACGTTCTTCACAATATTCAAGTAATCAAAGCTATTAATGACAATTCATACAAGAGTCGGGGTAAGCAATACAAATTAACCAACGCCCCCCCAACAAAAAAGGGAAAGAGCAATCGCTACCATGTATAAAAATGATGACATTCAAATCAGTGAATTCACAGCAACATTGGCTCAACCACTAAACAAAAAACTAACCTCATTCAGTCGCAAATCTCGGCCATACCGCAACTGAGTGCAAGAAGTAAAGATATGCTCCATACCATCTGTGACAGATCCGTCAGTTGAATCTGCATCCTCAAACTTAGCATTTTCCGAACCAAATGAATCAAAAACGACACTTGGAATTGTCACGGGATGCAAATGAAGCATGTAGGGAGTGGACATTTCAATCAAATTCTCGTTTGCCTGTGCTTCTTGTACACTCGTTTTGCAAGGCCACTCTAAACGAGTAAGAGCAAGATCTTCCCGACCAAGAAGAACATAAGCAGCTGCAGGCCAGTCAGTAGGAGGAGATTCTCGACACTTGTCCAAAGCCTGAAGAGCACAAATTAAAGGTCAGGAATCAGGAATGATACATGTCCAGTGAATATGATCAGTAGAAGTTCAAGGGATGTCAATAAGGACACCACTGTACAGCCCCAAAAGGAGGATGAAGACTTGTTACAAGCAATCAATAAACCAAAATACTCTACTTCCATCTCACGATTAAATGCAGAAACTAGTGGCAATTGCCCATAGGGAAGAACATCATTAAAATTTCTGATGTTCTTCATTGCAGCTTAGCACCAGGACATTAAAGGACGCTTGCCAGATGAATAACTACACTATTTTCCGCACAGGGTTTTGCAAGAATGTTTGTGTTACGAGATACCATGGAAGATGCACTTAATAATGGAGAAGTGGGAAGTCCTGATGAATAGCTCACATGTCGTAAAGGAAGAGACACGCCGGGAGGTAGGCTATCTAGCTGTTGCAGTCCAAATTTTTCACCAACCATTGCCAAGACGGTATGCTCCTCAGCAGTAGAATAAGATCCCGTAGCAACATTACAGCAAACTCCACTAGGAAGATTATCTCCTGTCTTCTGGGCACTGAATAGTAAACTATAAAAAGATACTATTTTTTTAGCTCGGCTTGCAGCAAAACTTCCCTCTTTACAAATTAAAGGTGGAAGATCATTGATATCAGCAGAGCTAAAACCATGTAGCAAGCAGTTTTCAAGCCATCTGAACAGATTGGGTGGAGATCTTCTGGACAATGAAGTGTTATGCATCCCAAGATTATTGAACAGATGGGGAAATCACGAACATAGTGATCTATATAGCACTCCTCACCCAAAAACTTGGCAATATTGCATAAAAGAACTGCTAAAAGCTCCAAATCCCTGCAAGGAACATCGAAATCAAGATTGCAGAGATAAATAAATTGAAGAAAATAATATTCAGACCCCAAAAGTGGAATTCATTTACTGAAGAAGCAGCAGGTGAGAAACCTCAACATAGAAAGTTTGGAGTTGATAATACTTAAAACATTAGCAAAAAGGTCAAGGCCGTGATCCATATTCTGGGCATTAAACATCACAGTTCAGGCAACATGCGCACAAATTTTTTAATAAGCAAAAGATGTATATCCGACTGTTGTTGAACATAGAGTTGAATGCCACTGGTGCTTGGCAATAACAGAGACTGGCTACACCTACCACTAATGCATGCACAACAGAGATTTCTACAGAAGCTGTTGGTACTTTAAGAATTAACAGATAAAAGCAGAATAGCTTCATAAGAACTTCTAGTTGCCAAAATTTTTTTCTTTTTTGAACATATTTGGTACTAAGACCTACAAACACCCAATGGAACAAAACTGTCAGCATTAAGCAAACCTTCTAAGTGAGCTGTAAATTCTGAGTTTAGTGCATTTTGTGGGACACAGCATTTTAAACAACTCGAAGGCTGAAATCATTAGGAGAAAATGGCCTTTGTCATAATTTTTGACAGCTCAAACACCTCAAACGCTCTTGCAAGACCCTGATAGACCCTAAAAATGCTAGAATTTTTCAAAGTTACAACCACATCATATTGAAAAGAGCATCAGTTCTAGAAATGCCCTAATGCCCTAGTTTCATCACATAGCAGGCTTCACTTGTTAACAAGCCACCCAAAACACAATTTACCACTTAACCACATCAGATTAGATGCAGCATGTGTAGCTGCAAAGAATTAAGAAGGCTGCATAAAAAGGAAGCAGCACTGGAACTATTAGTCTAGAACAAAAAATACATGAGCAACGACAGGTGCCATTTGGCTCAGCTTATGAATAACCATCTGACAAAGATAAGGCTCATAAATTGTCAGAAGATACTGTATTGGCCTTCCCGCAGAAGCAAAGAAAAAACATATTAAAAATTATATAATAATGAAAATATCTCATATGACTTCAAATGATCAAATATTAAAGGTGTTCAGTTCACTATTTAACAAATGTCAAATCTCAAATGCCAAAAGGAAAAACATAAGCAAAAAGCTGAAATCAGGTCGTTCCAAGTACACACCATGTGTTTATTGAGGACTGAACTTACAGCTTCCGCAGATTATCAAGTTTAAGGCTTTCATATACTGCATGTAAAGAATCTAAACTCTTCACCAGTAGCTCAGAGTAAAATGTGCTATCTCCAGTGGGCTTAGCTTCTGTAACAGATCTACTGCAATCTACTGCCTGACTCTCTAGTACAGCTTGAGAGGAAGCTCCAGTAAAAGAGCTCAGCTTGCAGTAATTTTGATGGAATTGGCTATTCACAAGGAAATCCCAGGATGACTGACAAGTTGAAACTGGAAATTTCTCTGAAATGTATGTGGATCTTCTGCACATTTGCAACATTAAGCTGCTAAACGAGACCCATTCTGAATCAACGCTTGAATCAGCCTTTGATAAATAAGTTATGTCATTATCCCCCCAAAGAAGTGTGAGAAAATGATTATAGAGGCTAGAAATCATCCCCTCAGCCATTGCTTCCATGCAATCTTTTACCAATGAAGATGAAGGACTTTGATGTAATGCACAACGAAACATCTAAAGAACAGAAAGACATTGATCATCAGTGATGCATCAAGAAGTCCTAGAACTGTAACAGATAACACCATCTACATTCTTGATAAATGCAGTCCCCACATAAGACTTTGAAGTGCTAGTGCTCAAAGTTACTTAATAAACTGTTGGCAAAAGCAGAAAAGATAATGAACATGAAAAAGCACTTGCACATGTGCAGTGTAACATCTCTTACAAAAGGAACTCCTAATAGGAATAGCCTCTGGATGGAACAGGTAGCCTCCCCATCCCATCCCCATTCCCTGTATCTGCCCTGACCCAGAGCCTGGGTAGCTATTTGACTCTTTAACCCATTTCTGCACCCATCCGGAAACCAGGTTTTGGCGCAGGGGACAAGTTACCCTTTCCATTTAATCCACGATGGCTTTTTCAACCAAAGAGTTTCTTTTTCTTATAGACATAATGCAAAAAGTAGAAGCAATAATTTGCAGAAAAAAGGATGAACCTAACAAAAGAAAAATAAATAAAATGGCCTGTCATTTACCTAATCAAGCACCTGCAACATGCACATCATACAATAATATTACTATTAAATAAAAAAATCTAAATTGTGGGCATAAAATGAATATAAAATCATAAAGCACCTTGAAAGCTTACTCATAATATATGTGATGAGAGATTGCACTTATTCCCATTTACATAGGTCCATAGAATTAGTATGTGTACAGCATTATTTATAAAAACAAGAAATTAAACTTCTATAGTCCTCTTATCTAGAGTCTTGTAACCATGCCCCCAAGGAACTTGTAACCATACTAAGGAAATGTTTTCATTGCCAATGCACAAATTTGACAAACTTTTACAAAAAGATGTTTGACCAGATCCTCAACTCTTCCCAGCTTAGTCACATATAGCAATTTCAAAAAAATAATTGTAATAATATAAGAAATGACATAACATGTGCGTGGGTGAATCTTGTGTCGGTTGTGCACAAGGAGGGTTGGGCATAGGACCCCATCGCCATCCATGCTTGCCTTGTCCCACAATAGGAGGCACACTTAGAGATGCTATCTCCAACCCACTATCAGTGAAAAGCTCCCTCCCCCCCCCCCCCCCAAAAAAAAAAAAAAACCAAGGAAAACTTTAAAAAAAAAGGGGACCCCAACCCCATCCACCCCAAAGTCACAAGTATCAGCAAGCACAGTTGTTTGGAATACACGTAGTCAACTTACAACTCAAGGACCTACAGGTTGGGAATAAGATATTTTTCTGTGCATGTTGATATACCTGCCCGTTGCTGATAACTATATTAACACGCCCTTCAACAGCATCTGCTAATCCGACGATTTTTACATCATGGGACACTGCTACATTTCCTGAGAACTCCATGTTATGCAGATGCCGACACCTACTCAGACAAGAAGGCAACAAATACCTACATAGGCATAGCTTCCCTGACTGCACAAAGCATAAGTTCAAGTTAGGAATCTCACCGTATCACATAGAACATGCAACATCAAACTCTGGGACATACAACAGTTCCATGATGCAGGCATAGAATTTCATAAGACTCAAATAAATTCTCCCAAAAGCAACACTTGAGTGCAGAGAGCATATAAGCCATAGACAATTTAAAGCCGGGGTAAAAACTGCAGCATAACAACGAAATAAGAAATCTCTATACAAATCAATTAAGTGTGCATGATTTCTTACATTAATATTTCTATATCAGCAACCATAAACAAGTTTGCCACGCAACTACTTTTCTCTGCTAATTAAGAAGTTAGCTATCCTGCTCTCCACACTACCTACTTCAATAATCTAAAATTATGAACAGACTACTGTCCTCCAGAGCTGAGAAAGAAATCACAACCAAGAACCAAAACCTATCAGGCAAAAGTATTCATACTGATCGATTTACGCAGAAGCCCATTTCATTTATGACCATATCCTTCAGCTCTTGAGAAGACTCCCATGCACCAAGCATGTCAATTACAAAATACGCAGGCGTTAGAATTCAGATAAACTATTTATGCAGGAAGCTTACATAAAGCAGAAGGGTGTTTTCTGGTGTCAACACAATGATGTCCGTATGAGGAAGCAGTCCCAATTTTACTCTGTGAGAGATAACTCAAAATGAGTTATGATATTGTAGAATATATAAGTTTCAAGATCTACTCACACATGCATGCACACGCTCGCAGTACACTCCCCTCCCCTCCCTTCCCCCAACATATACACATGTGCACATGTCCGCTCACAGAGAGAGAGAGAGCTCTACCCTGGCCGTGTCACAACCACCGGGGCAGCTGATACAGCAGGTATGCTCCAGCTCATGTCGGGCTTGACATCAAAAAGGACGTCACTGCTTGTTTCATAAATTTGAAGCCTTAAGGATAACAACTTCTTCTGTCCTTGTAGAAGAAAACAAACTATTGGAGTTGTGTCATCATCAATTGCCATAAAAACCTGTAACATAGAGGCAGCACGGTTCAATAAAAAGCACCATAGATTTATAGGTATGTTCAGATTATAACTTGAAAATTGTGAAGGGACCAGAACTTTTGTCAATAGCTTATAGGATGCTCGGAGAACATAACAGAAAAACAACTGGAGAATATGTTTGATTCAATGAATATTCCGTTGCACATGAACTCAAAAAGTACAATTTCAAGCACTAAGACCTCACGAGGATGGAGTGAACAGTAGATCATTTGGGGTGAAACTTGGAACCAAAAGATACATGGATGGGCAACTTGATTGAGTTATAGAAATGAAGAATTAAAGGCATATCAGATATCAGTATATTATTATTATTATTATTTTTTGGTTGGGGGGGTTTAAGACAAATATCAATATGCCTTGACTCAATTTTTAGCTATTTTACATGTGCCTACGTATTCTTGCAACATGTTGATCTCAGACAAGGACCAATACCGAGCAAGGAAGCTAAAAAGGCAGCTAAGGCAAGGTACTGCATGGTCTTGAAAGCATTCCCACGTTACTATATAAGCCAAACAAATTGACCAAGAAACAAGGATGCCAAAAATTCTCTAGAGAGAAGTTTAGATATTTTTGGGTAACCTCCGCATACTGAACCAAAGTAAGTCATTGATAAATGACTTCTTTAACTGGTTTACTATACTTTTTTAAGTCTATCCTCCAATTTTTATTGTATGAGTTGGTCAAGGAAAAATATTGCTTGACACACCAAACTACCTCACCAATCATTTGTTCTGGAAAAAGATAAGGAAAGAAAATTGGCACCTTACAAGCAGCTGCATGAGCACCTTTTCCCTGCCAAATTCTGTGGAAGGAGAATTGTTTCATCCGAACACCCAGAGGATTTATATCCGGCAAATTAGACATCACCTCATCTGCAGTAGGATTAACAACTTCTGCCACCCATAAAGAATGTTGAGCTTTTCCTGCACAGTAGTTGATTATGATTAGCGCACGTGGCTATGATCTTCCTGTATCAACAAAGAGACAGATGTTAAAGAAACTAGTGTTGAAACCTTTATTATATGATGCCATCAAGGGTACTTGCTCACTGGTCCATATCGTTCTTTCATTATAATCATTCATTATGTTAAGTTTTCCTCTGTCTTCAACGTACACAAACTAGATGATGGAAGTAGAGGGTAATTAGCAACAGAAAGAAGTACGATACAGCTATTGTTCAGCAAACTGAAAATAATCAAATAAAGGAAACAAAGTTTTCCACAATAAAAATTTTCAAGAGGAGAAATTCACAACCCGTGTCTTGAAGATCCAAAAAAAATGAAGTGATTGACAAAATAAAAGCACTGGCATACCTGTGGATCTTCCATTGGATCCTTGAGAATCAAATGTGAAGACAACAAAGCTGTATCTCCCTTCAGTACATTATCATATGGACTCATGCAACTAAAATTACTTTGTGGACTATGTCCAATTTCTCTTCTAGGGTGCGAAGTGTCACTAGCACCAGATGCAAGGATTGATGATGAGAAATGAATGTTGCGTGGGAAGTCTCCTTCTGCAGCTTGCTCTAGCAGTAAACCAAACGGAAGAGGCCAAATTGAAGAGATGGACTGAGGAAGGGGGATCGTCACAACTTCACCTATCCAAAAGAACCCACAGTGGATCTTAAAATGAAACAAGTCTTTAAGATCCATTGGATGCAATCATGCATATTAAAAGTGGGGAAAACAAAGTTTGTAAAGCTTTCAAAAATGGGCTTAGCCGCCATCAATGAATCTCATAATGGCTTCATATGTGCAGGACGTCTGCAAAATTAAAATTAAAACTTCTATTTGTCCATGATTGAGCAACATCATTTATTGCCATTTCAAATCAGGCCACATGGATCTTAAATGTACTATCACAATACCCTCTAAAGAAGTTGCTTTTTATGTTGGCAGTCAATCCCATGGAGAACCTGATATACTATGGAATTGCTAGGAAAAATTAGTGAGTGGAAAATACTTTCGTTATCAACAATAGTCTATACTTGAGGTCCTAAAAATATTATATGTTATAAAACCAGAATTTCCAGACCACGAACCTAAAGCTCGGACTGGAGACCCCTGAGGCGGACTTGGGATCTCAATGCCTAAATGCCGGATACAGGACCTGACCAATGACCCCACGATCCGGTGCCAGACCACTGAACCGAGTCCCCAGCACTTGGACCCAGAATCCCCACAGCCAAAGCCAGTAGTACCCTGCATCTAGCATCCAAGGGCTGCGCCCAAGACCCTGGCACCTAGACCCAATACTCAAAGGGCTAAATCCAAGAACCCAGTTTCGGGATCCGAGACCCTAGGCCATACAAACTAGGATCTAGGACCCCAACCCTCGGAACTAAGGGCCCTAGGACCACACTCAAGAGCCCACATTAAAGCATGAGCAGGCTGACTGAGCACCCTGGGCTGAATCCAGTGTCCTGGGTCTAGGGGCTGAGGCCCCTAACTCAGCCCCTGGGAGCCTGCATCCAGGCATCAGGTTCCTAGGTCCTAGAGGTGGGGTTCCTGGAACAGTCCCCAATTGGTCCTAATCTGGACAACTAGGTCCCAACTCCAAGGCTTGGTGTATCAAAGCCCAAGGGTCCTAGGTTGTGCATGAACCCATATCTATTTGTCAAAAACATGTTTCAAGGTCTTCCTGTAGGCTGTAACAATATAGGAAAATGAGTTCTAGCTCATTTGAAGATTCCCACCAAACATAGAAAGTTATACCATTTCCCTCAAAGATATTTTCATTGGAAAGCAATATTAAATGTCTGCAAAACAAACAGACCCCAGGAAGTACATTTAGTGAACAGTGTTTCCTACTAACCTGAAGCATTATAGACTGTCAAAGAATCGGCTTGCAAGACACAAAGGAACGCCTCACCCATATCACCCAAGTGACACCAACATGCCTAGAATTGAAAAATACCAACAATCGCAAGAAATGCTTAGCGATAAAAAGCTAGTTCTCATAGCAACAGAAAGATAATAGGAATAAACTGTCAAATCACATCAATTCTGCAGATTCAATAAAGATCTAAACAAAAAACAATGGACTCTGTAAAATATAAAGCCAAATTGAGCAATAGAAAGCGCATGAGAGTTCATGAGAAAGATCAAGACAGGGTATCTGAATAATACATTACCCGCTCATATGTTTTCAACCTTTGATCTGACTCATATAAACTCAAAATGCATATACAGAGAAGTTAGCAGGGGGTAAAGCAAAATAAGGGAAACAATAGTTATCCTTCCAAAGCACAGACTAGACTGAGAATACATGATCAATCATTTTCATTAAGTGCAAACTTAGTGCAATGGAGACTTCACCTGAGTTGCCTTAATACAAGGATCTTTTCAGAGTCAAGTAGGACTTTGTCGCGTCAGACCTCTGATTCAGGACTTAAAGAACGATAATTTATAATTGTGGCAACTTGTGCAGGATTGATTTTGTGTGTCTCTGGCCATAAACTTTAAGAATGGATGGAAAGTTAAAACAGCTAATGGAGCAACTAAAAGGTCTAGCCTCGGTAAATAATTTCTAATTAAAATAATAGAAGAATATTCATTTTATTATGATAACAAGAATGAGCGCCCTACTATACCTAATTAAAAGGGTTGACTTGACTAGCTCGTGGGTCAAAATAAAAGTAGATTGTAGTTCAAGTTCAAGACTATCTAAAACCTATGAATTTACTATATTGAGAGCCTTGGTCGTCACAAGACACCTTATTGCACATTAGTAATGATGTCATCCACGTATATTAGTCCAAACAGTCTGGCCTTTAAGTAATAAAATGAGGAAATAACAAACACCCTCCTCACATTTGGCCCCAATACCACTTTGCATCCATCTCTGCCATGCTGAAAGAGTACCAGTGCCATCCATTTCAAGACCTAATAGCACAAAGCAAAATCCTAGCTGAACTATTATGTGCTCTACATTTCTAGTTCTAAAACCATACTAATTTCTTTTGAGGGTTCTACAAACTATGCAGTACATGAAAAGGGTCCAGCAAAGTCATACGGTTGATGTCATAGGCACATAAGAAAGTGGATTGATGACATGGATTGCTTGGACAGCTGACGTACCATGATGACTGGAGAGGCTACCGTGAATCTTTTATAAACTCGTGAACCTGCAGTCCATATGATTCTGTTCACAGCAAGTTAGAAAATGAAGATGAAGTAAGATTAGTGCTGCTCTACATACTAGTGTTGGCAAAAATCAAGGAGTCCGATTCCCTTTTAGCATTTGATTCAGTAAAATCACAAAATTGCACCAGCATTACAGCGGAAAAGTCACCCTGTTCTTAGCATTTTGAAAGACCAAAATAAAACGTAGTACTGCCCTAAACATTAATGACACGTGGGGTTTAACCTTTGATTGTGCTAAAAGTGTAATATTATTCCAGATTACTATAGAAACGTTTTCAACCGAATATCGCAAAATGAGTATACCTTTCTTAGCCTATAACATATTTCCTGAGATAAATTTGCAAAGCTCAAGCGAGTCATCATTTAAACCTATACCTTACTTGATCATTATTATGTTCTATGCAAGTTTTTTTTTTTTTTTTTTTTGAATTATAATTCAATTGAGTAAACTCGAGGTAACATCATTTTCGTCAAGCACTTTTCTAAGCATGGTGATATACAAATACTCGTCTGTATTTTGCCTCATTTAGTACCCGGTGCATTACTGTAGCAAAATTCAAACATTCGATCTCAATAGCATCACTGAGATGCCAAAAAGCAAAAGATGATCCAGCGAACGAACTACCGTCTACCTGTTCCCTCTTATGAAAATCTCGTGATCGCCGGAGCCGCTCGTCGCGGCGGCACCGGAGCTGGCCTCTCGAGCGACGCTGGAGTCGAAGAGGAAGTAATCGTACTTGTCGGCGGCGGCGGCGGCGGCGGAGTCGTCCTGGGCTTGCCGTCGAGCGCCTCGGCCACCAGGCCGAAGGGCTTGAACTCGCCCAGCACATTCAAGTGGCGAGCCCCGGGGGACATCTTGCACGGCGGAGCTGGATCGGCAAGGCCCCCGGCCGTCTCGACTCGGGTTCCCCGGAAGGAAATGAGATGCTGCCGGATGATTGCGCCGGAAGCGGACTGTGAAAGTGGAAAAGCTTCTCGCGACCTTGCTGTGTCCCGCCAATTTTTGGGGAATTCGAGATTGAAACCCTACTGAAAGTTGCCGTTTGGCAGGGGATGACTTAACGGGCGGGCCGCTGTGGTGGGCCGTTCCGGGCCGGCCCATTTTTCGGGCGGACCGTTACTGGGCCTAGGTCCCGGCTCCTCATTATTCGGGCCGCGCCATGCCCAGTCGTGGTTACCGCTTGCAGCTGTTCAGTAACCGTCGAGTGTCGAGTTGCCATTTATGGGCCGGAGCTCATAAACCGTGATTATGCAGTAGCAGAAAATATTGGGTCGAGCTAGGTAACCAGTTCAGTAATGCACAAGTCCATTTCGCGAGCGACGCTTGTCAACTTTTTCAAAAAACCTGCAACTGCGTCAACTTTTTCAAAAAACCTGCAACTCCCTCTCTCTCTCTCATTCATTTCTCTCTCTTCTTCATCATTTTTATCTTCTTTTCCCCTTTTTTTCTTTTTTTCTTTCTGGCCTGTGGCCAACAAGGGTGTCATAGCCCTTGCCTATGGCCAGTGAGGGCGACCCCTCACTAGATCTAACAAGGGTTTGGGAGATAACAATATCAACAAGAGTGTCATGGCCTTTGTTAGCTACAAGCGAGGGTCTCTTTCATCGAATTGGACGAGGACTCGACCCTCACGACTAGAGCGAGGGTCATCCTTGCTGGATTTGGCAAGAGTTCGGGAGGCCATGACATTGGAGTCAGGAGGATCTCGAGGATGTAGGGTTAAGGGAGGGCTCCAAGTCATGGACAACGGGGAGGCTTGGGTTTGTTCTTGTACCGAGGGTGGCGGTGGCGGTAGAGAGGGCAAGACAAAGAGAACACATGACATCACTCGATGTGGTTTTGTCGAACGGTAGAGGCAACTAACAAAGTGGATGCAAAGGAAATGGTGTGGTTCGTTGGACAACGAGCTCTGTTGTGAGTCAGAACAATCGCATGAGTGGGAGGGAGAACGAGCAAAGTGCGAGAGAGAGAGGCGTGGGTGGGGGAGAGAAGGGCGAGAGTGAGAGAGAGTGAAATTGAAAGTAAGAGAGAGAAGACTTCTAGCTCGCGGTGGGCTTGAGTGACACGTGTCACCGGATGAATGGAGTGGGATTTCTACCGCTAGCTACCCCGAGAAAATATTGGCTAAGTTTTACACTCCACGTCAGCGAGATGTAAGACCACTCAGCGATCGACACGTGGCTCCACGTAGGCAGAGGCGTCAGAGGTTTAAAATTTGCGCGCGCCGCTCCTATGGCCTACCACTGACGCTCTCTCTCCTCTGCGACCTCTGCTCTCCTATCCACTCGTCCTCTCTCTCCTCTCTCTCTCTCCCCATTCTCCCCGTTCTCCGTTCCGTTTTGCGAGAGAACAAAAGTCGCAGGGCTTCTCTCCGAATGCTCTTCCGCTCCTCTACTCTCTCTCCTCTGTTGGTTGCCCGCGACGCCTCCTCCGCTGGTTGCTTGCGACGCTGACGTCCTTTCCACCTCCGTCGATGCCTCTGCTCTCTCTCCTCCCCGCGACGCCTCCGCCGACGCCCTTTCCACCTCCGCCGAATCCTTGACCGATCGTTCGGCTGAGGACTCTGCTCATATCTCACAACGTCCTCGTCAGGTACCGCAGTAGCAGTAGCTTCTCGGTCTTTGATTATCTCTGCTCGTTGTTATTCGGGCGAATCTGTTCCGGCGACTCGAGCGCGAGCTCATGCGCTTCTTCGACCTTGTGGACTTCTTCGCAGTGTCATCCGCTACGTTGCGGGGGTTCCGCTCCGCTTTTGCCGCCGACGCCCGATGCCCGACGCCCACCTCCGCCTCCCCGCGACGCCTCCGATTATCCGACGCCCGCTCATCCGCTCCGCCTCCGCCATTCGCGGGAAGCCTTGACCGATCGCCTCCCCGCGGGGGACTCGCTCATATCTCACAGCGTCCTCGTCAGGTACCGCAGTAGCTTCTCGGTCTTTGATTATCTATGGTCGTTGTTATTCGGGTGAATCTGTTCTGGCGACTCGAGCGCGAGCTCACGCGCTTCTTCGACCTTGTGGACTTCTTCGCAGTGTCATCTGCTGCGTTGCGGGGTTCCGCTCGCTTTGCCGCCGACGCCGATGCCCGACGCCCGACGCCCGACGCCCACCTTCGCCTCCCCTCGACGCCTCCACCGACGCCCGCCTCCGCCTCCGCCTCCGCCGAAGCCTCGACCGATCGTTCGGCTGGGGACTCGCTCATATCTCACGGCGTCCTCGTCGGTACCCGCAAAGAGCTTCTCGGTCTTTTATTATCTCTCGCTCGTTGTTATTCGGGCGAATGCTCCGGCGACTCGAGCGCGAGCTCACGCGCTTCTTCAACCTTATGGACTTCTTCGCAGTGTCATCTGCTGCATTGTGAGGGTTCTAGCTCTGCTTTTGCTACCGACGTCGACGCCCGACGCCCACCTCCGCCTCCCCGCGACGCTCCGCCTCCGCCCTCCTCCGCCTCCGCTGAAGCCTCGACCGATCATTCGGGCGGGGACTTTGCTCATATCTCACGGCGTCCTTGTCGGAGTGCTGCACCGCAGTAGTTTCTCGGTCTTTGATTATCTCGCTCGTTATTCGGGCAAATCTGTTCCGGCGACTCGAGCGCGAGCTCACGCGCTTCTTCAACCTTGTGGACTTCTTCGCAGTGTCATCTGCTGCGTTGCAAGGGTTCTGGCTCTGCTTTTGCTGCCGATTCTCGCCAAGAACACCTATATTTCAGAAAACGCCCTCCAGGTCGATACTCGTTCTTTCTCTGTGAATTTAATTGACTGATACCATGGATTAGCGTTTTCGTTACTGTCGTGTTCTTCCTTTTGACCTCCTCCGATGTAAGATGCAGCACTACATTTCTCTCCATCGTGCAATTAGCGAATAGCATATTCTAACTGAGAAGAATGCTCTCTCTCCTCCGCTGGTTGGCCACAACGCCGACGCCGACGCCCACCTCCGCCTCCGCCGACACGTGTCTCAATCATTTGTTCTAATATTCGATAGTTCTTTGTTTGACAAAGGATGCTGTTGTTGATGCTGGAATATTCGATGGATCATTAGGTGTTATCTCAGCAATATCTACACTGAAGGTTCTGAATGCCCGCGGAAAGTTGGGTAATCTATTGCGGCTTGTCGAGGTATATGAAAATTTTGCTGCTTATTTTTCTTGAAGCTTCATTCGTGCCTTTGGCCATGTACTATTTTGCCTATAGAGTAGCATTCTTGCATCATTATTCAAATGCCCAGAATTGACATTTGCTGGATGCATTGGAAGGTGTGGATTTTTCTTTTTAGTCTTATCCTTTAGGAGTTCATCTGGAATAGGATAGCTAGCACCTGAAATCACAGTCATTGCTAGAAAATTATGTTATATGTATTTGCATTTAATTGTATGGGAGAACCATGTACTTGGAGGTGACAGATTTCAATGATTCAATTCATGTAGGAAATTATATATGTCGTTATGTAATAAAACACTCGCAACTTTCTTATATGGTGTTTCATGTCGCATTGACAAGCTTCTAGGAATAAGAAAAACCAAAACATGGTACCTGATGTCCTATGAATGTACTGAATGGTGCTATCAATTTGCAGGTGGATGACAGCGACGCTAATTGACTTCTACATCAACGCTGCTGCTCTTTCTGTTTGTTTTGTATTTTATTAGAAGGGAACTCTTGAAGAACTATTTCTATTTTGAAGACATCACCTCAATTAATTTGCACGTGTAAAGTTATCGAATGGCTGAATCAAAGGTAATTCTTTACTCATACAATGTGAAATATATTTTGTTTTCTTTTGATGTTATTTTTTTTATTGATTATTTATTGTTCATTTCGTTGCAGCATGAAACTTCCCATCTTGCACATGTAATGCGTGATATGGAAAATGATTTTGAGTTTGCCATCGGGATGGTTTTTTCTAATGAAGTTGAAGCATATCATAAGTATGTGGCTTATGCAATTGGAAAAGGATTTGGAGTGAGGAAGGGTCATACGGTTAAAAATAGAAAAGGAGAAATAACCCGACGAACATATTTGTGCAATTGTGAGGGCTATTCTGTCACCTCATCTGATCAAGACAAGAAATTTGAGAGGGTTGAAGTTAGATGTGGGTGTCCTGCTCATATCAAATTTAAGGTTGATAATGGTATCTATGAGGTTATAGAGTATGTTTCTGAGCATAATCATGCATTTGTACCGGAAGATCAAAAGCATTTGATTAGATATGGAAGGATGATATCCGATACTTGCAAAAGTGTTTTAAGTGGCATGATGAAAGCAGGCATTGGTGGGACTACGGCATATAAGTTCTTAGCAAATGAAGCAGGTGGAAGTAAAAATTTGGGTTTCATTCTACGTGATTGTCAAAAAAAATTACAGACAGAAAGCAATAAGATTATAGAAGGGGGAGATTGTCAACAACTTTTGAATCATTTCCATCGCATGCAAATACAAAACCCAATGTTTTTCTACGCTGTACAAGTAGATCAAGAAGGTAGATTGACAAATTTATTTTGGAGAGATAGTTTGTCCAAATTCGATTACGATTGTTTTGGTGATGTGCTAGTGTTTGATTCCACGTATCGAACTAATAGATATAGTTTGATTTGTGCACCTTTTGTTGGGGTTAATCACCATTGGAAAAATACTCTGTTTGGTTGTGCATTTTTGTTGGATGAGACAGCGGAATCATTCATTTGGTTATTTAATGTGTTTTTGGAGTCTATGGGAGATAAGGCTCCTAAAACCATATTCACTGATCAAGATCAAGCCATGGCAAAAGCTATTAGAATGGTGTTTCCGACTACACAGCATCGTTTTTGCACTTGGCACATCATACAAAATGCCATTAAAAACATTACACAGCTTTACCATAAGCCGGATTTTAGAGATAAGTACTTTTTTAGGCTTATGTATAGATGCAAATCGGAGGACGAATTTGAATCTACTTGGATGGAAATGGAAGAGGAGTGGGATACTCGTAACAACAATTGGCTTCGAGATTATACGGCCTTAGACATAAATGGAGTTCAGCTTTTGGTCGTGATATTTTTTCATGTGGTATAAAGTCAAGTCAAAGAAGTGAGAGCACTAATAATGTCTTCCAGCATATTTCGAAGAAGACGTCATCCCTTATAAAATTTGTCTACTATTATGAAGAGCAACTGAAGCACATGAGAAAAAATTGAAATTCAAGATGATTACAGGTCTCGTGAGAAGCTCGGACAGGTGTTTCGTCTAATGAGCTCCCCGAAACATGCTGCTGCAGTCTATACCCGTACTATTTTTCAGAAGTTTTCTGAATAATTAATGGAATATCTCTCTGAAGATGTTTCAGGTACTACATTTGATAGATCGGTTTATTCATATACTATAAGGTGTCGACATAAATACCTTATCAGATTTAACCCTGTAGAGTTATCAATTTCTTGTGAATGTAAATTATTTGAGTCAAAAGGGTGGTTGTGTCGCCATGCATTGTACGTGTTAAATCAGAATAAATCGATAGTTAAGAGCATTCCATCTCCCTATATTTTGAAAAGATGGACTAAGGGTGCCAAAGAAGGGATTGTGAATGATGAATCTTTGCCACCTAGTCCGTCTACATTTAATCGATTTTGCACATTAATGCAAGAATCTTTTAAGCTGATGAGTTTGGGAGCCAAAGATGTAAACACTATGCAGATAGTGAGGGAGAATATGCAAATAGCGAATGGTCAAATTTCATCATACAATTCAAGTATGGCCGTGGCTGATGATGCTGGTGATGATGGTGATAATGAGGCTTCTTTGTGCGATATCTCGATATTAGACCCCCATCGAAGGAAAGGAAAGGGAATCGTTATGGAAGACTAAAAAGTTCAACTGAGAAAAAAAAAAAAAAACTATCAAAGGAATGCCCCCAATGCAAATAGACAATCAAGGTAACATTATTTTGGTTAATATGATCAGTTAAATTTTTCGTTTATGTTGCATGATGCTAATTAACATTTTGTTGCTTTCTAATGTAGAGTTGGTTGTTCAAGCAACACATAGTGAAACTCAATTTCCAAATTATTTGAGTAATCAAAATCAGTTTCAAAGTATCCTTTATCCCAACAACATTGGTGGTCCTACCATGAATTTTCATAATCAAGTATGTTGCTCTTAGCTTTCCATTTTTATTTACATTTTACTAATTTGGTAAAAAAATTTGTATAGATGCAGCAACCACCGTACATCATGCCATCGGGGATTATGAATGGATTTTGCCAATTTCCTAATCAGGTATTGAATAGCTATGTATAAAGAGTTTAATTGGTGATCAATCAGTTTGTATATTTTTCAAGTTACTATGCCTCTTTATAATGGTAGAAAACACTTTCTCAAAAGTTACAATCATTATGATAATTTAATTGCATTATGGTAATGGGGTCATTTTTTTTTTTAATATAGATGCAATCATCATATATCATGCCGCCAAGCAATTTCAATGGATTTTCTCCATTCACTGCTCATGTATTTATTATGAATCATTTTTATTTGTTAGTATTATTTCAACTTTTTGTTACAATTGTAATATTTACTATTAGTAGCTTATTTTTGGATAGATGTTGGAGTACAATAATAGATCTCATGGAACCATTCTGAGTTAGGTACAATTTACTTTTTATTGATATGGGATTATTTGAGACATTTATCTAAGCATATTATTTAGATAAATATTAATATATGTCATTTTCTTGTACATGAGTCATCAAACTCTTTTCAACATCTTGAGATGAATAAATTCGGAGGCCCCTGTGAAAGCACAGATAATGCACGGTCGCAACATAAATAGCCTAGAGGAACCCTCATATAGTATAGTGCTTGTGCTGTTTACAAGTTTTCAACTGGGTGGGATTCTCTGCATGGAGATGCCTGTATTTGTATTGCATCTTGCTATTGTCCCTTTTGGTTCCTTTTGTGACAATATTTCATCTAGAAATGAATTTTTTGTGCTGTTAATGAAATAGTTCAAATCAAAATTTTCAATTGTGATCTAGATGTACTTTGGAGGTTAGTGCTGGTCTCTTCTTTGCTTATGGATAAGTAAGTAAATGAAGGTTGAATCTTCATGACCCTGGAACTTTCATGAGTTTGTTGATTGCTTGCGTGCATTTAAGTGCCGTAAGTTACGAGATTAAACAAACTTATACTATAAATTTCTGCTCCATTTCCTTAATTATTTATCACATTTTCCATTTATTTTTTCCTCTTCTTTCCAGGCCAAAGAGAAGATCAAAAGGGCTGAGAAAGCTCTAGCAAAAGTGCAGGAGAATCTTAGACCAGCAGACCTTCCAGTTGATCTGGAAACCATATTTTTTCCTCTTCTGCTCAATATGATTTCTTTTATGTGCAAAAGCTCCGTGTTGACTACATAATGTGGATGGTACAAGTTGTGTTGAAGGATGTTACTAACATTGATCCAAATGATCAGAATTCAATTCTTAAGCATCTGGACAAAGTGGCACATCTTTTGCCTCTTGCAAGGAGCTCCTTTTTTGTTGCTTGTGCCAAATTATAGCCAGTGATATGCTTCCTTTGGAGCTTCCATGTCCACACATAAGTTGAAATTTTTCTCAGGTCAGAAATCTAATTGAGAAGTCCAGCAAAAAGGCAGCTAATAGGTCTGAGCTGAAACTTCCATTAATACGGATAAAGGTAACCTCTTCCTTTTTTTAATCAGCACTACCTGTCCCTTCTCAACTTAGCCGTAAAAAATGACTCCTTTTCAACTATTTCTACTATTTTTTTTCATCATGCTACTTGTAACATGTTGGTTCCTAGTTCCTTTCCTTGTGGCACAGAAAATCCTATTTTTTATCACTGCTTTTGATTCTGTCCATGGATGTAAAACACTCTCACAATTCTATTTACTTGATGATAGGAATTGATATCTGCCACTAATGTCTGCATTCTCGGAGTGAATTTTAAACTCCTCATTCATGTGGCAGGTGGATTACTCCGGATTTATGACGATAAATCCTCAAAGGTTTGGACAAAAGTATGTTGGAAAGGTAAATGCATATTAGAAGGTGCACACGGTGTAGTCTTTGACAGCGCTACCAAAAAAGGAGTAATGATTTTTCTTTTTGTAGGTTACTAATCCTCAAGATATTTTAATCTTCTAAGGCTTCAAGAAAGGGTCGGAGTGAAAGTGGTACAGATCTTTTGACAAGTGGAGTTCGATGATTTTTCTTTTTTGGGTTAAAGAGTTGGAATTTAGTAGGCTATGTTTTTTGCTCTATTTGTCTTTCTTTTTCCAAGTCAATATTTGTATGCCTTTCTTATTGCCTTTGAATAAAGAAATGACTTGTCAAATGTATAATACCTATGTCAAATTCTATTTATTCACCCTCTTTAATTGCAAGACATAATTATCTACTAAAAAATAATTGTATTAGTAAAGCTTTGATTCTCAAGGCTAATTGCATTTAATTGAAGTTGTTAGCGACCAGACCGTAAATTTTCAAAATATGCAATTACTGTTTCACACATGATGGCTCTGTTTTTTTACTTGTTGGAGGAATGGATGATAATGAAGGACATGCTGCATGATTTAATTGTAACAACCTTGTGTTATATGAGAGATGAGAAAAAGTTGCAACCAACTCCCTCAAAAAAAAAAAACAAAAATGTACGATATCACCCTTTTGTGCTAAAATCAAAATTCTTGCATCCATCTCGCACCATTTTTCTCGTGAATGAATTGTACATATATTTTAGGTGTTGGTCTTATGTCTATAATAGATCACTCTTGTCTTCCCAGGTTTGGCCATGTGAATTATGAAGACCCTCACTTCAATGTTGGCTTGCCAGTCTTCAGCATTCATGGAAATCATGATGATCCTACTGGAGTGGTATGTGATGAGTGGCCAAATACTTGGTTTGATAACTTTCTGCATGTTTTTGTGTTTATAAATTATGGACTTGCAAAGTATCCATTTTACATGTCTGTCATGTTTGTGGAAAGGTGCAAAAAGCCTAAGTTCTCGTCTCAACTGAATGGCGAAGTAAGAGCAAATTTTCTCCTAAAAAGTCAGATCAAGCGTTTGTTTATAATATACAGCATTGGGCCTCCACATCGTAAATATTTGTTGTAATGCTGGACATATTGTTTTAAGATTTATTGTGGCCCCAACATCATCAAACTTTTGTCCAGGCTTCTTTTCAATTTAGAGAAAATCAGAAAGAGCTTGAAAAAATTGTCCTTTCAAAGAGATACATGCTTCCACATGTGATACAAGAAATGGGACTTTAAGATGCCCTGTTCTTTTCAATGAATTGCATGTATTCGTATTAGAGATTACTATTTGGTGTGTATATCTTTCATAGGATCGCAGGTTCTTTGTGTTGTGGTATGGTGATGGTTGGACTGAACGATCTTCCTTGGTCACTTAAACATGTTTATAAAGTACGCTTGCATTTTTTTTTTTTTTTTTTTTTTGGGTTCTACCAGAGTTCACTTCTCAAGTTTACAAGTGGTCTGCTGATCAAAAGTTCATTCTTAGTTTAAATGTTTTCGTGGGGGAAGGTAATATTTCGCAAGCTAAAGACAACCACAAGTCTCGCGATCAAAAGTTCATTCTTTATTTTAAATGTTATGTTTCGTTATGCTTCGTGTTGATACTTTTTGTTTATGAACATGTGCAAAACAAAATTGCTAGGGATTCCGACACCTTGAAATGCGAGGAGGAGGATCTAATTCTTAAAGTCGGCGAGTGTTTGGAGGCAAGAAGTTATCAATTGAGACTTGTTATCCTTATAATGTGGTGAATTTAGTCTCATCCAACCATTTAATGTGTGGAGTTCTTCCAATTTTTTGGGGGCTTTAGCTCATTTGCTTCAATGTAGTCGGGCTTTAACTTTCTGCTATGATTGTGGCTGTTATTAGAGTAAAGCAGGAATTTCTTGTATATCTTTTTGTAAGGTCTTTCCAGCGATTCTGAAGGGCATTTCAATGAGAGAAACTAGGAGCTTGGATATAGTCTCGAGCATTATTTTTGCCTCGTTGGTTTTAATTCCCGTTGACGATAGGTTGAAGTTCTTTTTAACTCATCTTCTTCCTGCCAAGTGCTGCCTAAAGTAAAGATTGATGCTTAATTGACTTTTTTCTTTATATTCAGGAACGCGTTAAGGAACGTTCTGTACATCCCAGTGACACCCCACATGGAACATCCAGTGCACCTTCTGTGGAGGTAAATCTAGCTGTAGTGCTGATTATCCTTCTTGGATTCTTATGAGTTTCTCTCGTGAAGCCATTAACTCGCTAAATTTTTCATGTTAAATTCTGCCCAGGCTGCTAGAAATAGGAGTGCTTTGCAGAATAGGAAGCACAGTTTCTTTTAGCGATGATGAGGACACAGCAAAGATACTCGGCTCAAACTCTGCCACCAGAGACCGGAAAGGATCATTGGGAGTTTCTAGATCCATTATGGGTTATGAACGTTGTCTTGTCCTATAGTGCCAATACCTTGCCATCAAGCATTTATGTGTGCGTTATAATTGTGTACTAATATATTTTTTTGAACATTCAAATCTAACTTCTTCATTTTGACTTAGGAGTGTACGTCAAAGCTTAAATTCTAAGCCCGATTATGATTCAATGCGACATTTGTCCATCATTACGACATCATACTATCAAGTAATCAACGACTAAATTGCGGAGAATGATCGATAAATCCATGATGTCCTACTCCTTTGGCACTTCAGTTCACTACTAAAGATAAGAATTAGATCCAAATATGATATGAATGTGGAAAAAATGTCCACTCATCTTTTCATGCCCTGCAGCTTCACTACTAATTCACATCTTGGTGCTACTCATTAGCATTGTTTAAGTAAACATTGGTATGAAAACTTTCCAACGAAAAATAAGTATTGGTGGACGTTGTTATATGAAACTCCATAATCATTGACAAATAAATATTCACGATACATTTTATAAAATTAATTTATTAAAATACGAAATATTATCATCAATTGACTAAATAAGTAAACACTTTCAACCATCAAATAGATTTTTAAGTCCTCCTTGTTCTCTGCAATCTCATTGAACATCTCAATGCGCTTCTTGACAAGATTTTTCCTGATGACCTTCAAAATCTTGTTCTGTTGCAGCATCTCATAAGAAATGTTGAGGGACAAGTCATCAGAATCGACCACGAATCCAAGATACTCTGGAATGAGCTCCTTGCAGCTATCCATAATGAATACCCTCCTAACATAGAGCTTGATGTTGTTCATCTTCTTGCGAGTATTGAAGAGGTCAAACGGAGCACGTTTTGGGACGAACAAAATAACCTTGAATTCAAGCTACCCCTCAACAGAGAAGTGCTTCACGGCAAGATGGTCTTCCCAATCATTGGTCAAGCTCTTGTAGAAGGAAGCATACTCCTCCTTGGTGATCTCCTCTGGCTTTCACAGCCAGATGGGTTTCAGTTTGTTGATGAGCTGCCACTCATGAGAAACGTCCTTAATCTTCTTCTTCTTGGACTTCTTTTCTTCCTTCTCCTCATTGACGTCCTCAACATCTCCTTCCTCTTCCTTCTCGGGCTCATCGTCCTCATCATCACTGATCTCTTTCTCGGTTGTCTTCTCAGTCCATAGATAGATGGGGTAGCTAATGAACTCGGAGTGCTTCTTCACAAGGTCCTTAATCCTTCTTTCTTCCAGGTACTCCAGCTGAGGAAAACAGAGACGTGACGCTGTTAGCATCATGTATCATCCAAAACCATAGTAAATCTTTTCCACCAATTCATAAAAGCAACCATAAATGAACTCACCTGGTCCTCCTTAAGGAAGAGGGTGATATTGGTCCCTCTGCCGAGTTGCTCCCCACTCACATTTCTTGTAACAGTGAAGGAACCACTGGCCTGGGACTCCCAGATGTACTGCTCATCATTGTGCTTAGTAGTCACAATGACTTTCTCAGCCACCAAATAAGCAGAGTAGAAACCGACACCAAATTGACCGATCATGCTCTCATTAGCTCCGGCCTACAATGCCTCCATGAATTCTTTCGTCCTCGACCTCGCAATCGTACCCAGGTTGTTCACAAGATCTGTCCAATTCATCTCACAACTTAAATTAACTCAGCATAACAGTTACCGTTATCACGTAGGAACATAGCCATAGCCAAAAGACGCGAGCAAGAAAATTGATCAATCTCTATCAGCCAATTACATTACCTGCTTTAGTCATGCCAATGCCGCTGTCAATGATCGAAAGGGTCTTGTTGGCCTTGTCCAGCACTAGCCTAATGAACAGCTCGAGCTGCGCATCGAGCTTGTTCTTGTCCGTGAGGCTCTCGTATCTAATCTTATCCAACGCCTAAAGCACACACAAACCGATAACAGACCAGAATCAATATATCACCTTCAACATCACAATATTGCATTTCGATCACGATTATTTCTCAACAATGCCTAAGGTAGAGCCATCCAATCAACTAAAAATGACACTCTTAAGTCTTTGCCAGGCATTGAACAACTACTTCAAGCAAACATAAATCTCTCTGATCTTCAAGCCTGCAAGCCATTACTAACACCTAACAGACAAAAGATATTGAACAAGGCAACACCCATCGTCCCAACCATTTCTGATGCACGCTTCGCCTCTGCTGCAACATCCTTAAGTGAGAGTGTAGCTGCAGCTGCAGCTCCAGCGACCTTATATTGACAAATGAAAGCAAAGAATCATATTAGTATTATTCACTTTCACTACTCATAAACATAGGGCAAGAGGTGTGGAGTCTCTCAACAACAATGAACCATAGATATTGCCAGATGCATGGAAACTTCAGAAGAATAACCTGAAAGGGATGTCCTTCTGACTTTCTTAATTAAAAATTCAAAAACTTTCTACAAATTGATTGCCAAAAACAGGAGCTTCCTATGTTAAAGATCTATTACAACAAGAAAATATGAGAGTTTTTAAAGTTGACGTAGTCACTCGAATAGATAAAAGTGATGGTGGCAAAAATTAAGGATACAAGCGTGGACCATGAGAAGTGGGGAAGGAAAAGATTCTTGTTTAGTGCGAAAAGGGACATTTAAAGCACAACCTTTCAGAGAGAAAGAGACCACAAACCTTGTGAACTAGAATAGTCCCTGCCAATCCTCTCCTCCCGACTATGCCTCGAGGGGGAGGTAAAGCACAATCATCTCCAACAATCACCATCTGCAATAAGGCATAACCTTTTGACACTAGTCTCCAAAGATATGTTAAAATCACAATCACATGTAGAAGTAATTACGGGGAAGTACCTCAACCATGTAACCTTCAGATTTAGCCACTCGAGCCAATCCAAAGTTCAAGCGATCACCGTATAATTCTGCAAAAGGGAGATTGTAATCCTTCTTCCTCGTTAGATCTTTTGTTTTGGACAGATGTCATACCACAAGGAAATAAGTACTTGTGGTCTATGCGGCTACTAGAACTGCATAAACTCCCGGAATTTCCGTGGCAATGAAAGTGCCGTTTACAAAATTTTTAGTTTTTCCCTTGTATACACAAGTTTACATGTATGCCAAAATACTCTATAAGGTGGTAGGATAAAGTAAAGGAAGTACCTTGACAATAAGTAGACACCCCATTGGACCGATTACAGCTCGGATGCCCCGAAATATATACAATAGAGCAAAATGAATCTCATAGACAAGGAGACAAAACATAAAGCCTCACCGAAACTAGCTGTTGGAGATGGGAGTTTATTCTCACCTTCCTTAACTAACCAACACAAAACTAATCAAATATGAGATACCATTGTTACCTTAGCAGAGAGACAAGACAACCAAGTATTCCAAATATTATTTCCATGGAAGTCCAAAAAGACAAATTGCTGACCGCAAGAAAAGACTCCAACCAGATAATGTACAATCACAATTAATTTTCCTTTTATTCCATAACTTGAGACAAAAGCAGCAAAACTCAGAGAGGATGAAGGTACCAATATTCCTTGCAATTATGCTCAAGCATATTAGTCTCAACGAACAACGATTAGATAAACAAAGTAGCTTTTCCACCAAAAGCATCCATGCTCCAACTCCCTGCAAAGTTACAACTGGCATCAAAAAACAGAATCCGAGATTTGCGCTTAATGTATTTCAAATCCTTTCAGCTTAAGAATCAATCCGATGGAAGAGATGCTCTACAATTGCTGAGAGAGACCCCATGTAAAAGCATCCACGATGAAGAATACAGATCAGAATACCTGATTATTTAAAGGGTGAACAAGATGCTCGAAATAAGTGACCACATAATAAAATTAGCAAGGGCACGCATCAATTTGTAAACCCAATTCTTCATACACTAAGTTGACATTTTTGTTGTTAGATAAAATAGATTCATTATGCCAACCTATTCTAAACTGTCTCTACATTCCAAATGCCCTCTTGATATCTTTTCTTGTAGCAATTTTATCTCTTTCATTAATAATAACTTCCCAAAGCATCCCTTCATATGCATAAATCTTCACTAGAACATTACGAATATTTTCTTGGTGCGCATATCAAATAGCTTCAGGAGAACAATGAAATAATCAGTACAAATCTCTATTAAACCACGAGACCCCCCGCCCCCACCCTAAGAAAAAAAAAAAAAAGAACACCAACCACCACCACCACCACCAAAAAGGTAAGAAAAATGCAATATGTGAACCTCTCAAGTGAAGTAACCAATTGTGAGTATTAATATATTCAGGCAATATTGACAAATATCCATTCAAGCACCAAACTGACTAAAATGTGAAACATCTCCAGCTTCAAACAAACTTTTCGTGCATGTGTGCACATTTGGACTGAGAGAGAGAGAGAGAGAGAGAGAGAGAGTGAAGCACTTAATATATTCGTAGCTCTGCAATTAGATAATGCATTTAGTTAGACTTAAGACATCATTATACATGAAGACAGCTATATTATAAAAGCACTTTAGCAAACATAAGTATATGAGATTTTTTTCTCCTGTGAAATTGTCAAATGTGATTGTCAAGATGGAATATCCAATTTATTAAAAAGTTCTAAGAAAACTAAACTTACAATATTTAGATAATTCATAGATCACCGCTTCACGTCCCATATCATCTATTGCACGTACATCCACCATGAATACCACCTGCCACCGAGCAAATTAAATCGCTCCACATGGATCAAGAATTCTAAGCTATCTTTAGATAGCCTTGCTATAATAACCAGAAGGCAGATGAACAATTTCTTACTTGGCCTGGAATGACATTACTTGCACTTGGCCACGATGATATCTCTCCAACAGTGCAAACAAGTGAAGTGGAAAGTGACTGCACTGTCGTATCCTTGTAGTGACCATCGAAAGAAAGAAAATCTTCAGGACGTTTACAAAGACTTTCCAATAACACAATGAGTTCAGTTGTAGCTGACATAGGGTCCTGACGCATAAACATTGGAACCATACCAGCATGCCCCTGAGAACCTCTGACAGTTACCTGCAAAATATTGTCAAAAGGTAGAGAGCTTCACAGTCTATAATGTATGCATTCTTCTGGAAGTGTCACTAACAAAATTCAATAACTAAACATAAGACATTGCACTCTAGCATATGAATAATCCATAGGAATATGGCCCAAGAAGAGATTTTCCTAGGGTTAACTGTTGAAGGCCTATTGCCTCTCATCATATTGACAAATTAAGCAACTTAGATGGATGATATGAAGGCTAAGTGCGATCCTATTCCCAATATAATGCACACCATTAGCTATAGCAAAATCGTGTGAAGAAATTACCTCTAACAGAAAATAGAATACTCTCACAAGCGTTAACCGATTCCCTTACGCAACAAGATCTTCTAATATTAACAAATTAAACAGGGTGCATGGTTAATTTCAAACATCCATTATACCTTCAATCTTGTCTGTCCAGCTATTCCTTTCACCACACCGAGAGGCAAACCCCTCCATTCTAGTACAGGTCCTTGTTCGATGTGAACCTACAGGAGTGGAATAGACAACATGAGAAATTAGACAATGGCTGTACTCAGTTGGTTTAGCAAGGCAGAAAAGGAATATACCTCAACATAACCCCAAACAGAATCTCGGTCATACTTGAGGTTGTGTAAGTTTTCCTCACTAATTTGTATGGAGTTCTCTTTAAGAGCCTCTTGTACAATTACACCGCTGCATAAACATTGGAATAACTACATTGATAATGAATACAAAGGGTAAAAAGAAGAAGATGGGAGTTACTCAAGAAACCTTTTATCGAAAAATTGCAAGGTCAAGCCGGCAATATTTCAGCAATGAAGAAGACTACCTAGGAAGGTAGATTGGAATCTAACTCCCTTTCATCACTAAAAGCGATTACCTAAAAGTTCCAAGACAAAGGCGGATGCTTGATTAGATTTCAGATATGGTCAGTCCAATCATCGTTAAGGTAGCAACAGATACAGGAAATCAGTGACGACCTTTGGATAAATAGTTGGCTGCATTCAATGCAAAACTATAAATAGGAGAGCATGACTACTGGAAATAAATGATCTAATCAAGGTCTGTCTAATCAATCATGGAGTCGAAGAGTGAACTTCTTCTGGATTACCATCCATCTCTCTTGCACCATGAGATAGAATTTTGGTTTGACCTCTGAACTGAATATTTTGACAATCCCACTCAAACATACATAATTTCCTACATGAATTGAATCATTGAAATCTGTCTTCTCCAATTACATGGTTCTCCCACACAATTAACTGCAAATACATATAACATAATTTTCTAGCAATGATTGTGATTTCAGGTGCTAGCTATCCTATTCCAGATAAACTCCTAAAGGATAAGACTAAAAAGAAAAATCCACACCTTCCAAAGTGCATCCAAAGAAATGTCAATTATGGGCATTTGAATAATGATGCAAGAATGCTACTCTATAGGCAAAATAGTACATGGCCAAAGGCACGAATGAAGCTTCAAGAACAATAAGCAGCAAAATTTTCATATACCTTGATAGGCCACAATAGATTACCCAACTTTCCGCGGGCATTCATAACCTTTAGTGCAGATATTGCTGAGATAACCCCTAATGATCCATCGAATATTCCAGCATCAACAACAGTATCCTTTGTCAAACAAAGAATTATCGAATATTAGAACAAATGATGGAGACACGTGTCGGCGGAGGCGGAGGTGGGCGCCGGTGTCGCGGGTAACCAGCAGAGGAGAGAGTGCGTCGGCGTCAGCGAATGCGGAGGCGGAGGCGGAGGTGGGCGTCAGCGTCGGCGTCATGGCCAACCAGCGAAGGAGAGAGAGCGTTCTTCTCAGTTAGAGTATGCTATTTGCTAATTGCACGATGGAGAGAAATGTAGTGCTGCATCTTACATCGGAGGAGGTCAAAAGGAAGAACACGAACAGTAACGAAAATGCTAATCCACGGTATTAGTCAATTAAATTCACAGAGAAAGAACGAGTATCGACCTGGCATGAGGGCGTTTTCTGAAATGTAGGTGTTCTTGGCGAGAATCGGCAGCAAAAGCAGAGCCAGAACCCCCGCAATGCAGTAGATGACACTACGAAGAAGTCCACAAGGTCGAAGAAGCGCATGAGCTCGCACTCGAGTCGCCGGAACAGATTCGCCCGAATAACAACGAGCAGAGATAATCAAAGACCGAGAAGCTACTGCTACTGCGGTACCTGACGAGGACGCTGTGAGATATGAGCAGAGTCCCCGGCCGAACGATCGGTCGAGGCTTCGGCGGAGGTGGAAAGGGAGTCGGCGGAGGCGTCGCGGGGAGGAGAGAGAGCAGAGGCGATGGAGGTGGAAAGGACGTCGGCATCGCAGGCAACCAGCGGAGGAGGCGTCGCGGGCAACCAGCGGAGGAGAGCGAGTAGAGGAGCGGAAGAGCATTCGAAGAGAAGCCCTTCGACTTTTGTTCTCTCGCAAAACGGAACGGAGAACGGGGAGAACGGGGAGAGAGAGAAAGGAGAGAGAGGACGAGTGGACAGGAGAGCAGAGGTCGCAGAGGAGAGAGAGCGTCAGTGGTGGGCCCTAGGAGCGGCGCGCACAAATTTTAAACCTCTGACACCTCTGGCTACGTGGAGCCACGTGTCGATCGCTGAGTGGTCTTACATCTCGCTAATGTGGAGTGTAAAACCCAGCCAATATTTTCTCAGCTACCCCAACTCTACCTAATATTTTCTCCTGCAATAAATCATAACAATCTTTAGTACTTCACATCCATTCAAACATATTTGAGTACCTCGATTCATAGGATTGTACTACTTTAGTCAAACAGGCCGGGCTGAAACAAGGCTCGTGCTTGGTGGGTCTGTTGGAAGAATATGATTTTGAATAAATAGAGCAATCAAGTCGGATTTTGAGGCGTAATATCATTTTCTTTAATGATTTATTTGCCATACAAAATTGTTAATGGTCACCACCAAATATCCTCCATGACACAATAAAGTTTCAAATGAGATTACTAGATAGCAATTTTAGTATTTCTCCAAGATCTTTTTAGAAAATAATCAAAAAGATGGTTATAGTTTTGAAAAGAAGACTTGAAAATGATCTCTTACTCGTTCATCCAAAAAACTTATATATATATATATAAATTGATCTTAAAAAATATAGGCAACTCTTCACGAAATATTGTAAGTTGAACAAAGATGTTCCTTCGTTCAAGGAGTTGCAAAATGAACAAACATAAATATTTGGGAATTGTTGCAAATTGAACAAGTGTAATTTTCTACTTACCAAAAAAAAAAAAAAAAAAACAAGTGTAATTTCCAAAAGTTGTCTTGAAAACACAAATATAAAAAGTCTGGAATAATTAAAAAATTATTTGTTTAATAAATAAAAATCCGAATTTTCATAATTTCTAAAAATACTTAATAAACAAAAAACAACCTTTGAAATAATAAAGGTAAATAAGATAACCGTACGAAATAAAATGAAAATAAAGGGGTTAGTACTAATTAAATAGCGGACGTGTAAAGTGCTAAGTGCGCCTAATAATTGCGCCAAAATCCTGTAATTATTCGCACTCCCAAACGTGGGCTTCTTTAAAGACATTAGAGAATACTCAGATTCACCTCCTCCCATCCTCCCACTTATCATAAAGAAACACGTGTTTAGTTTGTTTTAGAAACAAACTTCTAATAGGATCTTCTCCTTTAGCCTGGGCTCAGTGCCAAGCACCAATCGTTCCACATATGGAGCGGAGCAGGCTTCCACGGTGTCGAGCACGATGGCTGCGGGCCGATCCCAGCCCATTTCATGTTCAATGCTCCATAAAAAGGAGGGGGAACATGATGTAGGTTTTATCGATAGAAGCGTATCCTGGCTATACCATTTTTTTGGTCAGATGACCATACTCATCTTGCGAAGCAATAAAGTTGGAACCATAAAGAGAACTCATTTGCTCAACTCGCGGACTTGAAGACAAACCAGAAAGAACAAACACACATCAACGAAGACATTATCCAATTCCTTTTTTTTTTTTGCCGCGCGAAACCTTGCATTAGACGGAGGAGATTAAACAAAAAGGACAGCTAACCGAACCTCAGTCGACGATTTCAAGTTTTCTTTTCAAGTGTCCATCTCTTCGGTATTCCCGTCGTAACTGTTTTTAACCGGGCGTCATCATCATTTCCAAACGAAATGGTCGGTACCAAATAGTCGGTCAAAGCGATCTGTAGAAAGATCGAGGACCCTTTCTTCCGTGTAAAAGATCCTTTTGGGTACCGCTGGCTTGGCCGCCGTTGTTCGTTTTCTACGTTGGCATGCACGAATTAGGCAACGCAAGCAGGTGAGTAGTGAAGAACGAGACAACTTTTGACAAGTTCGAAGGCAAGAACCTTCGTAACATCACTGCAGCAAACAAGGCGGAAAAAGAAAAGTGCACGAGTACCTACGGCGGTTGCCCTACGCGATCAAGAAGCGCAAATACACAAGAACCAAAAACGCTGCGCTCCTTGAACTGGCAAAGACAAAAAAAAAAACCCAGACACGTTGCAAACCCTAGACATCTCCCTATCTTGTCCCTTGATTTTAACTTAGCTCCTGTTCCTGAACTTGGACTCGTCGATCGGGATGCCCTCACGAGCTGCCCTCTCTCCGCCCGACTCGTCGGTGGTGCTCAGCCCGCCCTTGCGGCCCATCTCTTGGTACCCTTCCTGCCCCAGCTGCTGCTTCCTCGTTTCCCCTCCTTTTTGCCTTCCTAAAAATATGTATTCCAGTCGACAAAAGCAAAATGAGGGAAAAAAACCTAAATAAATCCATTAAAAGAAGTGTGATTTCAATTTCTATATAACTAAATAACAGACGTGGTACGTTTGAGTTTTCTTTTTTTTTAAGATGCTATAGTTTTTCTTCTCTTTTGTGGTATGTTTGACAGATATACAAAAGAAAGGAGACAACGGGTCAAACGCTTTTACCCTCGGCGAGGTGCTCCTGGGCCTCGAGGCTCTTGCCGCCTGTGCCGCCGGGGACCACCGTCTCGCCCTGCTGTGCGCGGCGGTCGAGCTCCTGCCTGTCTTGCTTGGACGACATCTTCCTAATCCCTCTCCCGTTGAACTCTCTGCAAGCTCTCGCGGTCGGCGTCACGTATGTTCTATACATGCAAAATCGGATCGCAACGGTTGACGATGGCCATCCAGCTCGGCGTGGTGGTGGATTTATAGAGAGGCCGAAGCGGCGAGCCGACCGAACGCCGCCGAACAGCCGTCGTGGCCTCGGAGCGGCGCCGACACGTGGAGGGTGACGCGGCGGGCATGGCTTTGGGGACGGGTGACAATTCCGATTCGCAGGAACGTCGTGTGCGAAGGGAATGACACGAGTCGTGTGGCTTCGCCGGCAAGGCGAGGGCGTCGCTGGTTGTTCGACACGTTCTACTTCTTCAGCCGGTGGAGCAATTTTTTAAAGTCTTTCTTCATGGCCAGAGTAATTATTTAAATGCAGGCAATGTATTTTAGAAAAAAAGAACAGTTTTTTAAATTTATGGAACAGTTCCATGTCGATTCCACTTAATCGAGAAAATCATTATCTTTTTAGCACCATCTGAAGATATACAAATTGATTAGTAATAAAAGTGGACAAGGTAATTTAATTTAAGTAGGTGAATAGAGGTCGGGAAATTAATCAAGTCAGTTAAATGAAAGAGATGGGTTAATTTCCCTTTGCACAAATGTAACCCAGATAGGATCAGTGTTTCGTTAATCGTGTCGAATGGGTTAGCGCAATTATGATATGGTCACGCTTAATATGTATCGACATCACGCTTAATATGTATCGACATCCTCTAATTTTTTGCTCTATCTAAGTCATTTTATTGTGCGATTTTAGAGGCTGCTAAATGTAAATACAATATGACACGTCAAAATGTTAATCCTCGTCTAAATAAATATCCATACAATTTGCTTTATCTCGTGGTCTTAGGACGCATTAGGTAATTGTTTTATTTCTAAGAACAATTTTTGCTCATAAATGATTTTTTTTATTCTGTTTCCATAAATAATTTTGAGTTTTTGAAGGCACTCATTAATTATTCAAAATTTCTATTTCCTAGATAGAAATGTGTTTGGTGCGATTTTTAATTTTTTTTGTTTCTTTTAATTTTGTAATACTTTTATTATATTTTTATTATTTTTCTCTTTTTTTTTTTTTTTTTTCTCTTCTTCTTCCTCCTTCTTTATGGCCGGTCATTAGCCACGAAGATGGCCACCAGCGAGGTTTGACAGCTCGCCACAAACTCACCAGCCACTAGTGAGGCTTAACCTCACCTAGGTGGTGTGAGGTCGGTGTTGCCCTGGTTTGGGGAGGCCTAACCTCGCATCGGCTAGCGAGGCTCAGGTCGATGAGTCTCGCCCGGCCAACTAGCCTCACCATGGCTCGGTGTTATTGACCCCCAACAATGCTCTAGCGATGTCGTCGGCCCTCGTCTAGCCAATCACCAACCATAGCCAAGGCTGGCGACCAACCAAAAGAAAGAAGAAGAAGAAGAAGAAGAAGAAAAAATAGACTTGATTATAGGAATTGTTTTCGGAACAAGAAGTAACTTTTTTCTACTTCTCTTGATTATATTTTAAATCTATTATTGAGAGCAAGAAAAAAGATTTTTGTTCCCGAAAATAAAAAATTTACCAAATGAATTTATATTTTTTTGTTGTTCCAAGGAACAAAAGAACATAATTAGTTGTATCATAAAGTATTACCAAATTGGGTCTTAATCTTTTAAGGATCTTGAAATTCATGTTTCACTAGCTTGGTGCAAGTACATTTTTTGCCTGTTACTTAGGATATTCATTTTTATCAATGTAAGGATACTAAAACCGATGCATAAAATCGAGTTTTGAATAATATTATGCTTTACACGAAGGTTTTTAAGCGACATAAAGTCATATTGGAATCGACAAGGATATAATGAAAGTCAATGCTCTTTGTTTGATTTCAATTAAAAAAATTAAGTGAATATCGATCTTTGCTATTTGTAATTAGAGATCTGTTTGGGAGAAATTTTATTTAACTAGAAATGGAGGGAGATCTGGCCAAATGAGCACATACATCACTTTTTTAGGGCACGCATAACAAAATTAATATTTCCCTATTTTTTTGTTTTTATATTTTCCAGAATAAGTTTGTAATAGAAATCTGCTTGATAATGCAATTTTATTTTTTTATTTTTGGAATAGATTTCTATTTCAAAAATAGATTTGAAGCATAAATCAAAAATTAAAATTTTTAACTTTTTTGTTTCTGGAACAAAAGTAAAAAAATGAAAACTCTTTGCATCGTTCACTCTCGTCACTGCCCATCGCCCACCCACCACCTGTGAGAAGCTAGATGCTTGCCGTTGGGCTACTCACTGCCGGATACCGACTGCCGCCACCCCTAGAAGTAGAAATTTTATTCCGTTATCTAATAAATTTTTGTTTTAGAAATAGAAAATTTAAGTTATTATCATACTTGTTTATTTGTTAAGAAATTCCTTCAGGGAATAGAAATTGAGAAATCAATTTATGGCAAAAATTGATTTATATTTCAGAAATTTTATTATGCACGCCTTAATATTTATGACTATTATAATTTCGATAGTTGAGGAAGGAGTGGGTATTGTGTAATCTAAATCTATTAATAGATCAACTAAACCATAATTTTAAAACACGTAGGACCCAATACTATATCTCACTAAAAGAAAACGCACGTTCTTGTGCAATTTCTTCACAATTATTTATTCTATTCGCCACATTGAAAAAAAAATTATATTATTTGTACATCAAATAAGTTTGGATTAGAGTTAATCACTAAATCAGTTGGGGTCTCAATGTCAGGCTTAAATATTTATCCAAGTCCGTCTTTCGTGAAATTTTTTGCACATAAATTTCGAGGTCTGACCAAGCTTGGCTCAACTCAAACGCCACTAGCTAGCCAGGTTTTCTTACTAAATATCATCTTCCATGCCTGCCCAAAAACCTTTATGCCGTAATGGCTCGAGTGAGCCTAAACAAGCCCTCAGTCGGTCAAGCTCGGATCAAACCCCGCCGGATGGCTCGGCTTTCTTATTAAATGTCATTATTCGAGCTCGAGCGAGCCCGGTCAATCCCTTGATCGGTCCATGATCAGGTCTAATATGGGCTAGGGACTAATAAATCTATCGCGTCGTATTTTCTAGATGAGGAAAAGGCTACAATAAGCCCAGCAGTCGCGTCGTCCGCGCGACACGTGGCAAAGTCCAGAATGTCCGAATCAATCGGTGGAACGTGAGAATCGCGACAAACAGAAAAACCACCGGAAGAGATTAGGGAGGGGGGATAAAAGAACGAGTCTCGCCTAAATCCACCCGCTTGACCGTTGACCATGTTCTCTTTTTGACTTAGTTGCAGAAACTTCCATAACCTTCTTTCTTAATCACCACGTTTATTGATCGCCCGATGGTCATCATCTCTCCACGGTATCTCCCACATGGATATTTTATTATTATTATTATTTTCTATCATTCAAGATAAAGAAAGCCCTGCACATTTAAAACGACATTTTCACCCATTCATCAACCCAATATGTAACTTGACCCGGAAATTACAAAAATGACACGATTGTTACAGAGTTAATTTTGAATAAGTCTGACCAGTGCTTTATGTACGAGTCTATTTATACTTTTATGCGTAGTTTTAATTCATAATTCTTCGGTGTATGGTTTTCTTTTCTTCTTTTTTTTTTTTTTTTTTTTTTTTGTAATTCCATGATGTCGGCTACTGCCGTGCGAGCCGAATAAATTCCTTGTTTTCTTTCTCTCTCTCTCTCTCTTACGTCCCGGTGCATGCATGCGGAGATTTTTCATTCGTCGTATCCACGAGGAAACGACAATGCATGGCCCTGCATTGAAACAGGGCGCGGGTCAACTCTCCCCGAGTCAAAACTGAGTCGGCAAGGCATCGTTGGAAGAGGTCGTCGGGCGCCCAAAACAACTGCCGTTTCCCTCGGGCGCTGAAAACGCCCTTTATATACCAACCCATGTCTCCATCCAGGCCTTCCATATAGACAGAGAATCATCATCATCATCATCGTCATCGTCTCCTCTCTCTCTCTCTCTCTCTCTCTCTCTCTCTCTCTCTCTCTAGAGGATCTTCAATGGCTATTGTGGCGATTGGAATCAAATCCCCGGCGTTCTCGCCGTCGACGTTCCCCACGGCACCCTCCTTCTACCCTCCTCTGAGCATCACGCCTCCTCCCTCGTTGCCACCATTGCACGTGCCGTCACACGTAGAACCGGCGGCCGAGGAGAAAGAGAGCTCGGCGCTGAGCAAGAAGAGGCCCGCCAGGCTCTCGATTCCGACGTTAGGATTGGCGGGCTTTGGCGAGGTCAAGGCGTGCGAGGTCGGGGTGGAGGAGGTGGAGGTGCGGGAAGATACGTATGGGGTGTATTCCAAGAGAGGGAAGAGGGGCCACCTGCAGGATCGGTTCTCCGCCGTTGCTGGAATTCAAGACGATTCCAAGCAGGTAGTGTTTCATTATGGGAACTGGGAAGAAATTTCCGTAGATACGATTTTCATTTCTGAATAAGTAGTTGCGTAATCGTTAACTATATATCCCATTAAAGATGTTCCTTCCTGGGTTGATTGGAACGATGCTATTGCAGGCCTTCTTTGGGGTATTTGATGGTCACGGAGGAGCGAACGCCGCTGAATTCGTAGCGAAAAACATGGACAAGAACATCCTGCGACATATGGCTGGAAAAGGCGATTCGAGTATCGACGAGGCTGTCAGAGCTGCTTACCTCAAAACGGATGCGGATTTCATGCTCGAAAATGCTAGCGGTGGCACCTGCTGTGTCTCTGCATGGATCCGGAAAGGTCAACTCGTCGTGTCGAATGCTGGCGACTGTCGTGCTGTTATGAGCAGAGGAGGAACTGCAGAGGCCCTTACTACCGATCACCGTCCTTCGCTGGAAAGCGAAAGGGAGAGAATTGAGGCCCTGGTAAGCAAGGGGAGAAGTTTAAGTTAAGCAAGAACGATCACTGATTTGTATTGCTAGAACTTTTCGGTAAGCTTATGGCGATGGAAATCTCTTGCAGGGTGCCTATGTAGATTGCTGTCGCGGCGTCTGGAGAATACAAGGTTCACTTGCCGTATCGAGAAGCATCGGAGATCAGCATCTTAAACGTTGGGTAATAGCAGACCCAGAAACGAAAACCCTACAAATTACGCCAGATTGTGAATTTATAGTCCTAGCTTCTGATGGCCTTTGGGACAAGGTAAATGTCTTTCTAACCGAGTAAATAATATTGTTTATGCAGTTTCATGTATTCCGATACTGATATTGGTTTCTCCTTTGTTTCCTGACCAGGTCACAAATCAGGAGGCTGTCAATTTAGTTCGTGCTACAAACGCCGCTGCCAATTTGCATGATCCCTCCTCGGCCTGTAAAAAGCTCGCTGAGTTGTCGATGAGGAGAGGATCCACTGATGATATAACTGTACTAGTAATCGATCTGTGCCGTTTTATCTCGTGAGCTGTAGCCTGTAGAGAATGCACCCAGAGAAAGAAGACCCTCCGGCGCGAAGTTAGACTGCTACACCTCTTGGGACATCCACCATCGAAACCAAGCTCTCGGCTACTTACTCGTTCTAGCCATCTCCTATTATGTAAATGGATCCGACAATCAAATAGAACCAGAGAAATAGAATAGTTCGGAGTCTGTTCAACTGCTATGCAAGTGTTACTGATGATGTTGGAACTAGCTGATTCCCATCCCAGATGATTAGTCAATCTCTTGACTGTAATTGTAAATTGTAACCCTTTCCCTGCTAAAAATTCTCATACTTTGGATTCGCACGTCTCCATTGGACTCGCCGCTGATCTGCCTTGGATCAGGGAAAACCTTCAAAGCTAACAAGCATTCTCTTTATTCTGAACAGTAAGCGACGGCATCAATCATATGTGAAAAGAATGAGAACATTGTTTAAGGTTAAGAACTTCTGTGGCATTACAGTGAAGGGGCTTTGATGATGACTGATGACGAGAATTGCTCATAAGTCGATTAACCATGGAAGTTACTTCTCCTGGTTGCAATTCTTACAAGACTCAGACATAGGATGTTGTTGATAATGAATCTCAAATAATTCATCGAGCATGTTACATGTTGCTTTTTTTTTTGAGCCGGCATGTTACATGTTGCTTGAATAGTAAGAAATATTCTCCAAACACAGCTGAGGGCGACCGGCAAGGTGGACAACGCATTTTGACACTAGACACACTGCCATTATAGTAATGTTGAATGATCGGATTGACGGACGCAAAGTATTATGTTTATCTAGGGCGGCTCTGAGCTTCTTCTTTTTTCCCTGTAGGATTATACAGTCATTGAATCGACTAATAATCGATTTATAAATTCCCCACTATTTTATATCGAAGCGCGAGAATCTCTCACCATCCGGACCTGCAGAATATCAATTTTGCTTCGAACCGAGGAAGAAAAAACAAAAGCACTGAGCTCGTGAATTCCGTGGTGCCTTCTGCATAGTTTGACCGCGACTCGCCATGAGAGATGAGTGCACTGGGAAGAACGATTCAAGTAGGATTGGTGGCCCTCGTCTGTTGCCTGGCTCTCCGTTGACCGCAATCGACAAACCATTTTATCCGCTAATCATAAGGTCGCCCGATATAGATATTCACGTGCTCTTTTACTTGGTTCTCGTCGGTCTTCTTTGGCAGCTAGGGTTTTCCATCATTTTCACAGGAGCAAAGACCGAGTCAAACTTTGTTGACAAATCACCAATGAAAGAGACAAACGGCATGCGTCCAGTACTTGTGGGAACCATACAAAGAACCAAATTTCTCTTTGGATGGTTGTGGCGTCAGTTGCCGGATTGCCCACAGTGGTTGTGCAAGAAAGCAAAACTCATGAACGAATAATGCGGATTGAGGTCTCCGCCGCTGTCGCCAGCGCTTCCTTGCGCGATGACCTCCATGGAAAGGCCAGAGGGGAGCTTGTGATGGAGGCGGGGAGCTCGTGGCGGAGGCGGTTCTGCCCCGGCCGCCGCTCATACCGGACCGCCATTTTCAGCGCTCCGGCTCTATGGGCTGTGGCACGCGGCTTGCTGCTGCTCACTCTGAGACGGAAAGGAAGAGCGCGCATTGGGAGAGGAAAAGCGCAGAGGGAAGAGGAGCCGCCATTGACGAGAGCTTCATTCCTCTTCCCGGGAAGTCCTAGTCTTCAATTCGTACGGATTTCGATAGATGAAACAGGAAAATTTCAAATCAAGATATGATCTACCATCATTTTCTCAAATAATTTTCATATAAGAGTTTTGAAATGCTCTTATCAATCTCCAATAATGGCTTGAACTCATTAACTATGAAAGAAAATTTCGTTTTTCAAATTTTTTAATTTCTCCCTTTTTCTATTTTTTTTCATAAAAACAAAAAAACCTTTAAAGAAAAAAGGGCAAGAGGGTGGCCACTGCCCCACCAGCGCCCTATCACCGGTGGAGCAGCAATGGAGGTTGGGATGGTCACCGGTGCCTAAGCAAGGGCCAACAGGCCCTCGTTGAAGCAAGAGAGGACAATGGTTGTCCACTCTCATGCAAGCGTGCGACCCTCACCCAACGCCTTTGGACCTCAACCCTCACCCAGGTCAAGGTGAGGGCAGGCGACCCTTACCTAGATCTAGGAGAGGGTCATTGCTCTCTCCCAATAGGCCCTCGACTCTAGTCGGCAAAGGTCATCGGCCCTTGCCTAGGTGTCGACGACCCTACCGACTTTCACTGCCGCCCCACTAGTAATAGGGTGATGGCCACAGACAGGAGGGGCTTGTGTTTTTCCTTTTTTTTAAAAAATGTTTAATCTAATTTAATTTAAATTTAACTTATGTTCATACGAAAATATACTTAATCGGCCGAAATATTTGACCAGCCGACCAGACTAGGCCCTTATTTGAAATAGTCATAATGGTCACTTCAAGTCCTTATTTGGAAGTTGGAACAAGATCTATTTTGTGCCCTTATTTGATAAAATGAGAGCATTTTGGCCGCTTATTTGGAAATTTCCTAATGAAAAATGGTATTCAAGTTTTTAAAAAAAAAAACTTATATATTGGTGCATGTCATTTTGAGATAAGTCCAAATTTGCCCTCCAACTCGTGCAATTTTTCAATTGAGTCCTCAACTTCTCTTGGTGCAAATTAAATCCTCTTACAGGTTGTTTGATGTACCCTTCTTTTAATATTATTAAAAAAGGGAGAAAATGACTTTCAAAATTTTCAAATTTAGGATGATGAAGAAAAACAATAGGCAAATCAAACAATCGCATTAAAATAATTAAATGTATTGATCGGAAAAAGGACTTACATCTACCATTCAAAACTACGCGTCAAGCAATCTAATAACCATTTATTATCACATTAGTACTATATCTTACTCAATAATTGGAGATCATCTCATTTTAGTGATTATAGGTAATTAATTTATATTGTTTACATGCAACATCAGCAGGATAACGGGCCACACTTAGATAAATTCATTCAATTATTCGATACTCCATTAATGTTTTAAAAAGATTGTGAACATTAAATAAAATATGGAAAAAGTTCCTGGTCAAAAGAAAAAGAAATAAAGAGAAATAAAGAAGGTTTAAGGTATTATTGAATTTTCTTACTTTTCCATGTCGCGCTAGACCAGACCTCCACTTATGTCCAGTTTCCTTCGGAGATCCATCATTTTGTTTTGAGATAATGGCACAACTAGTCCTTAAACTTTGATTTAATGTGCAGTGTGGTCCAGAAAATTTTGATACATTTTATATAGTCCTTGAACCATATAAATATGTTTAATGTAGTACTTCCATTAATTCACAATCAGAGCCATTATTAAACATTTTCATGTAATCTAGGACTAAATTAAAAATTTGAATAAATTAAACTTTACATATTGAGCTAAAATTTAGAGATTATATTGAATAAATTAAAAGTTTCGCAATCACATAACACATTGGACCAAAGTTCATGGACCGTCATTTTCCATTTCAATTTTATTTTTATTTAAAAGAATCCACGTCTCTCTCTCTCTCTCTCTCTCTCTCTCTGCACTGAGGGTTCTGGCGAGCTTCATTGTCGCAAGATCTCGCCGCGATTCATTCCCGACCGTGGGATCTAATCTGCCCGACTCATCTCTGGTCCTTTCCCAAACCCTTCAGCCACGACAAGATAACGTCTGCGCCTTTCTCCCACGAGCAATCTAGCATCATGTCATGAGCCACCCCTTCCACGCAAATCGGCGGCACACCATAGTATTCAGCCGTTTCTCGTATGGCTTGAGAATCCTAAGTACAAAACGGAGGAGAAACGTGAGCGGGAGTCCCGACCTTAGAGAAACAGCTAATGCAAAGTCATTGAAGGCTCCGAAGGCTCCAAGCAGAGTGTACCATTTCGCATACTTATCCTTGAGAAGGATTTAGAGACGAATGCTCATTCCTAGGCTACCCTTGTGTTACCGGCACAGATGATGAAAGCAGCAGAAGCTTTAGAATTTAGTAATTTACCAGTAAGAAATCATCATTTGCGCCCACTACGAGAATTTGAACGGAAGATTTCGGCACAGGAGCTGGAAGAGAAGCATTCATCTGCCGTACATCAATTACCCGCATCCTCGAACTACCCTTCAGTAGTTCCTGGTAACTACAGGAAAAAGGGAAAGTCTTAGGCCCCCCGAGATTGTCAGAAATGCATTGAGGTGATAAACTTTTTTCTTCATTTAGACATAATTATTTAACGGATGTCTAACTTGACATTTGACAGAATGAATATCGAAGAAGATTCTCATACGAAAGTACAAGCATGGGAGCCTACCGTTGCACCAGATGATCCTCCATTGCAGCAGAAAAGAATGTCTCCTTACAAAGAGGAAGAGAAGTTTGAAAACCTTTAAAAGCCATGCTGCGAATGGCCTATCAAATTCAAAGGCACTTCAGTATCAAATCACGTCACACTGGAAATGAGACAAGGAGAATAGTTTCTCTCGACGATAAGAAACTACCTTATAAATTGCTATAGGTTTGGTAAAGAGAAACCGCCACGCCATGCTCCTGAACAAAAAGGAGAAAGCATTAGTGGAGCCCTTAATAATCGGTAAAGGGCATGTATTTCTTATGGGATCTGAAATCACCTATTGCCGGAAGGAGGTACGGAGCAAAGAAGCACAGCTCCTTCGACGTCTGGGAACAAACCATCCCTCTCTAAATAGAAAGAAAAAACACATAACAGGATGAACGCCAAATGATTATATGACTAAAATGTCGAATACAGATGAATCTAAGAGACTTCCACGAAAGAATAAGCACATCCAAAGTAGCGATCAGGAATGGATCCATGCATTAAGTACGCATTAACACTAGTAGAAAGCTCAAAAGATTCAAGCCTTATGAGGTGCACGCGGTGTGATTTCTGCCCCAGGGCTCAGATAAAAAATTCGAGATACACGTCTCCCGTTCAAATATGCTAAAAGAGATGCCCATATCCATATCGTACAAAGACCATCTTGATGCATATGAATAACATGTTATTGGGAACCAAGATTGTGGAAGCATTTCTCCACTCAACACGTGAATGTCTGCTTTCAAATCCTTTGCTGCTAGGAAGCAAGAGCTTCACAAGAACCTCAAAGGCTGAAAGCTACTACGCATCGATGCAGGTATCTCAGAATGCAGACTTAAACCAGCTAGAAGCTAACCTGTACTTTGCTTATTTCTCATGTTTGCTATGTAGTGTTGGACAAAAAGCCCTCCCAATGAATGTCCAATCAGAACTGGAGGCGAGCTAAGTTTTTTGTCAATGAAGTCCGCAATATCAGCCGCATGTGTCTATAGCACAACATGAGATGAGCATAAATAAGGACAGTGTCACTCTCTCTGTGTCTAAATAGTCTAAAGGGAAAAAGGGAGAAAAAAAATGGCATTAGCCCCTTGAAGAGATTCTCAGGTCAAAGAGCCAAGATACCTGGAGGGAACCAGCAACGGGAGCAGATGGTGCATCACTTTCACCCTGACAAGAAAAGGGAAGGTGGGGTTCACGTCTTATTTCCAGACCAAGAACAGAGATTAGAAACGAATGCTAATTTGGTTTAGAATTTGGAGGTTCTTGGAGAAGTAAGCTGGGGTCATATTAGACGTGACGAGCTGCACCGTTTTAAACCCGAAGTTTCAAACTGCACGCGTCTTTGTTACCTGACCGAGCAAGCTGACGGCATAGCAGTCGAACCCATGGCTGGAGAAGAAAGGCAGCCAGCGCTCGGCCCAGCACCAGGCGGCGTGGTAGCTCCCGTGCACAAACACTAGCGGTGGGTTGAGGTCTCCACCGCTTTTGTTGTCGCTTTCTTGTGCGATGACCTCTATGGACAGACCGGAAGGGAGCTCGTGGAAGAAACGAGTCTGCCCCGGCCTCAGTTCATACTGGACCGCCATTTTCGGTGCTCCGTCTCCCTCCACCATGGCGCGAGGTTTGCTGCTCGTTCTGAGATGAGATGGGAAGAGAAAGACAGGGAGCTAGCGACGAAAGCTTCATTGCTCTTCCGGGGAGATCCTGGTTTTCAATTTGTATGGATTTTGTGTTTGACGCAAATTGCGCAAACATCAAGATCTCCATAACTAGAACAAAAACATGCATGATTGAGTAGAAGGAATTGACGCACCTGTTTTTTGATCCATTGTTCTTGAAGCGGAAGCGGAAACACAATATTCCACGCGCAAGTCCTTCTCCTCTATTGCCCTCCGTATCACCGGCTCAATGAGGCGGCCCCTCACGTGTAGCGTTAGGTAAACGCCCTTAGGTGAGGATATATGTGAGAATTCGGGTTAGAGGAGAGACTTGAGCACTATTTATAGAGTTTCCAGCCAGTCCCCTCTCATTACGGGCCAGCTCAACTCGGCCCACACTAGCCAAAATTTATATATTAGACTAATTAAGAAACCTTCTATCTCACCTTAGACCAAACCCCGTAAAACGGTAAACGTTAAACGGTAAATTACAATATCAATTAATATAGTCCATAATTAGGAAAACTCTTACATTCTCCCACTTTGACTATATTAATTGAAATCGTACTGTATGTGCGCACATTGGTCCAAAGATAATTCTTAATAGTCAATCATATCCCATAAAGTCTCAAACACCGAATCATGGCGGTAATCGTATGTATACACACAGAGCCTTCCATGGTCACGAGTGCTCTCAACTTTATTGATATGAATTCAATATGGTAGTGTGGCAATGGATAACATCTCTCATAGAGAGATCCCATTTGTCGACACCATTCTCTTACCTTAGGCGACACAAAAACTTGTGCCACAAGAGAATGCTTTATGGTTCCAATGAACCCACATATGTCTTGTCCTTATGGTTAACCTTTCATTATGTATCACAAGACATATGCACAAGGCTAAAAACCGGATGCCCGGATGCCCCTAGCCTTCACTCAAGGTTTATACAATACCCTGAGACTTTTAACAATATCTATCAACATAATAACAATCCATTCAAAAACATTTTATTGAATGCAAAAGTTGACATATATGTATCAAACTGTTACTAAATTGTAACAAAACAGATGTAAACTTTATTCAAAGAAGAATAAAACACAGCTCCCACTAAATAACAGCATCCCAAGATGCTCCTAGGCCCATACTAATGACATGTCGATCAAAAACACACGGGCGTAGGCCTTTAGTTAGTGGGTCTCGCAACCATATCATCTCGTATGAATATAATCTACCGCAACGTCACCATTCTCAGATCGATTCTTTTATAGTCAAAAACTTGACCTCCATGTGTTTAGACCCCTTGAGACTTCGTTGTTATTAATAAACAACACCGCAGAGTTATTGTCACAATAAAGCCGTATGGGTCTATCCACAAAATCAAAAACCGATAACTCCCTAATGAGGTTTCGGAGCCAAATAGCTTGAGTAGCGGTTGAAAAACATGCTACAAACTCCGCTTGCATGGTAGAAGAAGATATGGATTTCTGTTTTTCGCTCTTCCATGATACCGCACCTCCCGCCAACATAAATATGTATCCAAATCGTTGATTTCTTATCATCTTGACAACCAGCAAAATCTGCATCTCGAATACCCGACCGCTGCGGTGTCCGGAACATATCTATAAGTCAGCATATAATCTTTTGTTCTCTTTAAGTACCTTAAAACCTTCTTGGCAGCAACCCGGTGATCGCGTCCCGGATTAGACGATATCTCGCCTAGAAGCCCCGTTGCAAAAACAATATCGGCCTAGTGCAAACTTGAGCATACATGATGCTTCCAAGCACACTAGCATAAGGTACATCCTTCATTTGAGCTTTCTCAAAATCTGAATTAGGGCATTGTGAAAGACTCAATTTATCACCCTTAACAACAGGAGCAATTCCTGGTTTGCAATCCTGCATATTGAATCTTTCTAAAACGCGATCAATATACGCCCTCTGAGATAAACCCAATGAACGGCATGAGCGATCCCTATGGATCTCAATGCCAAGACCAAAAGACGCCTCACCAAGGTCTTTCATGTCAAAATTTTTCGATAACATCCACTTTGTCTCATGCAGTAAACCAATGTCACTACTAGCAAGCAAGATATCATCTACATAAAGTATGAGAAAAATATATTTTCTCCCACCGACCTTGGTGTATATGCACCGATCTACTTTGTTCTCAATAAATCCAAATGAAGTAACAACACTATGAAACTTAAAATACCATTGTCTAGAAGCTTGCTTAAGGCCATAAATAGATTTTTTTAATCTACAAACAAGCTGACCTGAGTCATCTGCTACAAAACCTTCAGGCTGCACCATATAAACCTCCTCATCAAGGTCTCCATTTAGAAAAGCAGTCTTAACATCCATCTGATGTAACTCCATATCATAATAAGCTACCAATGCTAAGATCACTCTAAAGGAATCTTTAGAAGAAACTGGATCAATGACGAGAACAAAAGACGCCTCACCAAGGTCTTTCATGTCAAAATTTTTCGATAACATCCGCTTTGTCTCATGCAGTAAACCAATGTCACTACTAGCAAGCAAGATATCATCTACATAAAGTATGAGAAAAATATATTTTCTCCCACCGACCTTGGTGTATATGCACCGATCTACTTTGTTCTCAATAAATCCAAATGAAGTAACAACACTATGAAACTTAAAATACCACTGTCTAGAAGCTTGCTTAAGGCCATAAATATATTTTTTTAATCTACAAACAAGCTGACCTGAGTCATCTGCTACAAAACCTTCAAGCTGCACCATATAAACCTCCTCATCAAGGTCTCCATTTAGAAAAGCAGTCTTAACATCCATCTGGTGTAACTCCATATCATAATAAGCTACCAATGCTAAGATCACTCTAAAGGAATCTTTAGAAGAAACTGGATCAATGACGAGAACAAAAGACGCCTCACCAAGGTCTTTCATGTCAAAATTTTTCGATAACATCCGCTTTGTCTCATGCAGTAAACCAATGTCACTACTAGCAAGCAAGATATCATCTACATAAAGTATGAGAAAAATATATTTTCTCCCACTGACCTTGGTGTATATGCACTGATCTACTTTGTTCTCAATAAATCCAAATGAAGTAACAACACTATGAAACTTAAAATACCACTGTCTAGAAGCTTGCTTAAGGCCATAAATAGATTTTTTTAATCTACAAACAAGCTGACCTGAGTCATCTGCTACAAAACCTTCAGGCTGCACCATATAAACCTCCTCATCAAGGTCTCCATTTAGAAAAGCAGTCTTAACATCCATCTGGTGTAACTCCATATCATAATAAGCTACCAATGCTAAGATCACTCTAAAGGAATCTTTAGAAGAAACTGGAGAAAATGTTGCTTCATAATCTATTCCTTCTCTTTGAGTGAAACCCTTAGCTACCAGTCTAGCTTTAAACTTTTCAATCTTTCCTTTGGAATCCCTTTTAGTCTTGAATGCCCATTTGCAGCCAATAGGTTTACAACCTTCAGGCAATTCAACAAGCTCCCAAACACCATTGTGTTTCATAGATTGCATCTCATCTTTCATCGCATCTAACCACAAATCTGATTGAGGACATAAGATGGCTTCAGTATAAGTCACGGGATCAACAACACAGCCTATGTCATAATCATGCTCTCCCAGGTAAACTAGATAGTCTGGTGGTATAGCTGAACGTCTTTCTCTAGTTGATCTTCTGAGTGGAGCTACTTCAACCTCATTCTGAATTTGAGGGACTTGAGGAATTTCATCAGGAACTGTCTCAACAATAGGATCATGTGCCACAACAGGCTCAGTTTGTGGCGCAAGAGGATCCATAATTGTCTGCACAGGATGAGATAGGGATCCAGTAATCCCCACCATACTATCATCGTTGATAGCTTGTGAGCAGCTATCCTTTTCAGCTACATCAAATTCCAGAAATTTTGCGATCGAGATTCCACAATTCTTGTACCTCCAGTAGGGTTATAAAACCGATACCCCTTTGAATGATCTGGGTAAGACACGAAGTAACACCGAGTAGTTTTGGAATCCAGCTTACTCAATGTTGGATTATATAATTTCACTTCTGCTGGACATCCCCAAACTCTAAGATGATTCAAGCTAGGTTTACGTCAAGTCCACAACTCAAAAGGAGTCAATGGTACCGCTTTAGTAGGAACACGATTTAGAATATAAAGAGCTGTTTTCAAAGCTTCTCCCCACAGAAAATTAGGTAAATTTGTCCTACTAATCATACTTCTCATCATATCCATAAGAGTACGATTCCGCCTTTCAGCTACACCATTTTGTTCAGGACTACCGGGCATAGTAAATTGACTTATAATCCCGTAATCCTCTAAGTATTTAGCAAACGACCCTTTAAGTTGGCCAGCATCACCGTGCCTACCAAAATACTCACCACCACGATCGATCGACAATCTTAATAACTTTTCCCAACCGTTTCTCCACTTCAAATCCGAAAAATCTTGAATTTGTCAAGAGACTTGGACTTTTCTTTAATCAAGTACAAGTATCCATATCGAGAAAAGTCATCAATAAATGTGATGAAATAAAAATTTCTGCACAAGGTAGCCGTGTACGGTCCACTAATATCAGTGTGAATAACCTCCAACAAGTCTGAACTGCGTACAGCAGATTTCTTCTTTATCTTAGTCATCTTACCTCTGCAACAGTCTATGCAAGTCTCTTGATCATCTTTGAGAGTAGGCAAGATATCAGCCTTGATAAGCCTTTCTACTCTATCTTTAGAGATGTGACCAAGACGTTTATGCCACAATGCATAAGACTGTTCCTTAGGTAGAGGCCTTTTGGTTACAACCTTTTCAGCGGAATAAGCAACGTATATGTCGTTGGGAGATAAACTCAATCGATATAATCCATCGGATAAATTGCAACACCCAATCTTATTTGAATCATAAAACATGGAAATAGTATTACTCTTTATTTCAAAAGAGTATCCACACATGTCCAAATAAGACACAGAAACTAAATTCCGTCTAAAAGAAGGTATGTAAAAAGTGTTTCTTAACACCATCCGAAAACCAGAGTCTAAATTTAAAATAACATCTCCCACGAACTCTACGTCAACTCCAACGCTGTTTCCAACAAAGTGAGCTTTGATTCATCCCGATTTGGCGTCCTTCGGTTTATGAACCCCGAATGGTAAATGCAACATGATTAGTTGCACCACTATCTAGCCACCAAGAATTGGTCGGAACTTCAGATAGATTAGATTCATAAACAAATGCCAAAGAATCATTACCTTTAGGCTCTCTCTTATTTCTCTTAGACAACCAAGCCCTAAACTTGCTGCAGCGTTTCTTCACGTGTCCTCTCTCCCTACAAAAGTAGCAAAGAACACCATCCTTCTTGGTGATTGCCTTCTTAGGACCCAAAGTGTTAGAAGGACCTGCTCCTTCGAAATTTCCTTTGTTGTTGGAAGGACCAGAACTTCGAATTGCCTTTATGGGTATAAGTTTTCACCTTCTTACCCTTGTCACTAGCGTAAACTAGAAGCATAAAGAGCAATATGTCCTTTATCTTTCTTCAATTTCTCTTCCTCTGCCACCAACCTTGCAATCGGGTCATTAACGGACCAGGTTTCATCTTGGGAACTATAATTGGTCTTAATAATCCCAAAATCGGAGGAAGAGTATTTAGAGCTTGATGGACAATGCAAGCGGTAGGGAATTTCAACATTGAGAGCCCGAAGCTTTGTTTGCAAATCAACCATCCTCGAACATAATCTCTAACTCCACCGAACCATCATACTTCATAGTAAAAGTGTTTGCATATGTGTCCCTATCTCAGCATTAGGCGACACACGGTTTCTAACCATCAAAGCTTCCATCATTTGCCTAGCATTGTAGTCTGTAGGCAAACCACTTTTCAAGTGTTCCTGAATGGAACGCTTCATGGATAGCAAGCAAATTCTATTACTCTTTTCCCATGCAGCAAAATTTGCTTTTTGAGCCTCTGTACTCTCGGCAGTTAAAACTGCCGGCCGATCAGTAGTAAGAGCCATATGAACATCTGCCATCTCCATAGCAAACAGAAAATCCTCTCTCCATCTCTTAAAATTCGAACCAGCAAGAACCTCAATAGTGACAGAGTTACCGTTTACAGAAAAGGAGACTGAAAGACAAGTAGTATATATAATTAGCATCATGTGAGCATTGTGTAACTTGACGCACAAGTACACATCCAAAGAGTTACATGCAAAATCACATAATCACCTTTGGGCAGAATACATGACAAGCAATTGTACACTCCCCACATGATAAGGGTTATGAGAATATATTCCAATCTTCGTGAATTCATCACCTTTGGGCATATGAACCATTAGGATCGGTCACTCCTCCACCACACTATCATGTATCCCTCCATGAACTAATACACAATTACCTCATTTGGGAGTATAACTATGCATTAGATCAGGAGACATCCCAATTGAATATACAAGATCGAAATTTCTCAAATTCAATCAAGTGTGCCACTTTGGCGGTCACAACTTAATTGAATCTTTGAAACTCTCTCATACCAGGGATATAAAATTTTCATCTCACATACATCATATACATGTGATTTAACTTTAGTGATAGGGGCATCATATCACTCAAATCACATGCCATGCTAATTACATTGCCTTATTCATTAATAAAATACAATAAAGTTTAATTTTTATTAATGAATCAACTTATATAATGTTTATGTGATAACATACCTGTATCCTGGCACCTGTATTTTCAAAATCACAGGAAAAATACAAGAAAAATACGCAGAAAATACACTAAAAAGCACGTATTTAGGATTCCGTATGTATTTTCACATCCATAAGATCATCAAAAATATAAAATAAATATACCATGACGTAGGAAATAACCATACGAGTCCATCGCCGCCGGCCACGCGCGAATCGGAGCCTCCACGCGCCCGCACGCGCCGCCTGAGTGCGCGGCGCGTGGAGCCCACGCGCGGGCGTCAAAAGCCGGTCAAAACCGGTCCGACTGGTGGCGGTCCGACCGGTTGACCGGTCCGGTCAACAGGTGACCGGGTCGGGTCGGTCGCCATTCGGGTCGGGTCGGATCCGAGTCCGAATCCGAATCCGGGTCGCTGACGTCATCGTGACGTCGGCGCGTTCGAGTCCGAATCCGGGTCGCCGACGTCATCGTGACGTCGGCGCCCGCGTGCGCCGCACGCGCGAGCAGCGCCCCGGGCGTGGGGGCGCGTGTTCGACGCCCGGCGACGCGTGGGGCCTCCCCCGGCGACGCGCCGCCCACGGTTTTTCTCGCCTCGTCGAGCCCAGTCCGAATTTGTAATTTAATTTTAATTTTATTGAAATAAAAGTCTCGAAAATCACAAATTATGACAAGATCCGTACAAATTAGGGCTAATCCGTACAAATTAGGGCAAAAACAATTGTGTTCGTGTTCTAGGATTATGGAGGCTCTGATACCACATGTTTGACGCAAATTGCGCAAACATCAAGATCTCCATAACTAGAACAAGAACGTGCATGATTGAGTAGAAGGAATTGACGCACCTGTTTTTTGATCCATTGTTCTTGAAGCGGAAGCGGAAACACAATATTCCACGCGCAAGTCCTTCTCCTCTATTGCCCTCCGTATCACTGGCTCAATGAGGCGGCCCCCTCACGTGTAGCATTAGGTAAACGCCCCTTAGGTGAGGATATATGTGAGAATTCGGGTTAGAGGAGAGACTTGAAGACTATTTATGTAGTTTCAGCCGCCTCTCATTACAGCCAGCTCAACTCGGCCCACACTAAATGCCCATATTAGACTAATTAAGAAACCTTCTATCTCACCTTAGACCAAACCCCGTAAAACGGTAAACGTTAAACGGTAAATTACAATATCAATTAATATAGTCCATAATTAGAAAAACTCTTACATTTTGATCTGGAGTCACTTTCTGCGTGGCGGTGCTATTTGTAATCCTAAATAATAAATTAGAAATGATTAGGTCATAATCTTTAATCTACTAGAAAAATAATAGTCTGTTCTTTATTGTTAGGGGATAAAATTGGATCTTGTTTAAATAGGAAAGCATTAATATAATTTTCAACTTATGCCCTTTTACTTACCATAAAAAATTCACCCAATTTTATCGAAAAGATAAAATTGTCCTCGATAATGGAATTAAAAGGAAGGGATTTGATGATGATTGATGATGAAAAATGCTCACGAGTCGATTGACCATGGAAGTTACTTCTCCTAGTTGTAATTCTTACCGGATTGAGATATAGGATCTTGTTTATTATGAACCTCAATTAATTCATCGAGCATGTTACATGTTGCTTGATTAACAAGAAATATTCTACAAACACTGCTGAGGGTGATCAGCGAGGTGGACAATGCATGTAGACACGCTGCTATTATAGTAATGTTGAATGATCGGATTGACGGATACAAAGGTATTATGTTTATCTAGGACGGCTCTAGCTTTTAACTTTTTTTTTTTTCTGTTGGATTATACAGTCATTGAATCGACTAATAATCGATTTATAAATTCCCCACTATTTTATATCGAAGCGTGAGAGTCTTTCACCATCCGGACCTGTAGAAAGTTAGAAACTAGAAAGTCCTCTTGCTACCAACCAAGGAAGAAAAACAAAAGTACCGAGCTCGTGAATTCCGTGGTACTTTCTACATAGTTTGACCACGACTCTCCATGAGCGATGAGTACCCTGGGAAGAAGATTCAAGGAGGATTGGGGTGCGCATGGTAATTTGCCAATTCACTATTCTTTTGTTCACCGGAACAAAAAAAAAAAATCAATTTGGTAATGTTAATTAATTTTTCTATTTTCTATAATAAAAAAGTAGTCGGAGAATAGATTTGAGATAAAAACAAGAAGTAGAAAAAAGTAGTTTCTTGTTCCTAAAAATAATTTTTATAAACGAGTTATTTTCTTTTCCTTATTTCTTTTCTTCTTCTTCCTCACCACCGCAACCCCCTACCGTCTACCGTAGCCCACCATCGCCGACTAGAGGAGCAGCAAAAAGAAGATGTTTGTAATTGTTTCGATAAACAAGAATATGTGCATTGAAAATCAAGATCAAAGTCTGATTACAGTGGAAGTAAAAACATTTATACACATATTTCTAAAGCATTATTCGTGCATTTTAATAAAAGCAGATAGAAATGAGAAGTAGGTTAATCACGTTACCCTTGGTCCTTGCTAAAAGATTTTAGTTCTGATGATTTTCGGATTCTAACCACGAATGTTTGATATCTTCGTAGCGTTAGTTTTGACGTTCTTCGAATTCTGATTACAAACATTTAATCTTCTAGTAACACCAATTCTGATGTTCTTAGAATTTTGATCACGAACATATGATGTCTTCTGATAAAACCGATTCTAACATTCTTCGGATCCAAATCATCTTATCTCTTCATAACGTAGGTTCTGACGTATTTCAGATCTAGCTCCAGAAAGTGTCAAGCCTCTAGTTTAAACATGTCACCAATCTCACATTGAAAATAAATGAGAAATTGAGAGATCTCACAATTACAATTATGCTAGCAATTGCTCTCGTCTGTGAATGATTTAATTGATCCCTATCAACACTCTCAATTGTTGATTGTCAATCATCAATCACCCCCCAGTGGCCACTCTTCCAACATGGAAGGGGGAGGTAAGGGTTCAAATCCCCACCTTCTTAGGGAGGGATGGGGTGGGGACGTGCAAGTTTCAAGAGTGGGTTTCGACTCCCACGCCCTGCAAGAGGTAGGACAAAAGTCTGAGAGTAAGTATAGAGTAGGAATAGAGTAGAACTGACAAAAAAAAAAATCATCAATCACCCTATGATTTGTTCTCTCAACCGCCTTTTATAATTCGTCCCAAATCACATTTAAATCGATTCATTAACTCTAAAACCGTTTGAGAGAATTAATTCGTAACATTTAATGGATAGACATTTTAGACACTAATTCAGGTATTAACTGTGTAACCATTACAAAACATTATTCCAAGCATTAATTTGAAATCATTACAAATCTTCATTGTGGGCATTAACTTTGTAACTGTTACAAATATTTAATTTGATTGTTACATCTAAAACCGCTTTAAAACGAATTGGTCATTTGAATCTTAAACTATTCCAGAATTAAACTATCAATTGATTCTAAAACCATTTTAGATTATTAATGTGGCCGTTAAATTTGAAATTGTTTCAGATCATTGATGTGGCTATTTAATCTCAAACCGTTTTGGAATATTAATGTGATTGTTAAATTTGAAACACAATCTTTAATTTAGTCATTAAGTCTAAAATCGTTTTAGATCATTAATTTGGTTATTGATTCTGAACTCACTTCAGTTCATTAATCACGCCATTGATTTTGAACTCATTTCAGATTATTAATTTGATTGATGAATTTAAACGCACTTCAGTTCTTTGATTTGGCCATAAAGCCTAAAACTCGCTTTAGACTTTGTAAAGTGTGAAGCCCCTTTCAAATATTGCATTTTTTGTCCAACTCAATCTGATTGACTTAACTACAAACGCATTTGCAAGATTATCTCTCTTTCAAACATCATTCTAGTTATCTATAATGTGTGACATTCCTAGGTTAATCACTGAGCTAGCAATAGGACATGTACTAATGCATTAGCATGATCTAGGTTAATCACTGAGCTAGCAATAGGACATGTACTAATGCATTAGCATGATCAAGAAAACTGATTGTCCAAATCAATCTCATGATCCTATAAACTATGAGTAACATATGACAATATATCATGGCCAAAATGTTTCAAAATATAATGAACCTATCAGCTTTAGCAATAGTATAATTTGATCATTCTGTCTTACCACATCCCAATCGAACAAAGGCCATGGGATTATTGATCAAGTCACCAATTAAATCATATACCCAAATCTAATTGACATATATTCTACAAGACATGAATCATTCATTTTCGATTATAATCTCGATCAAGGATTTCAATAAAATGTCACGATTAGATCGCATAAGACATCAATCTTGTATATCTATATATAATAAGAAAACATTTTCATATTGCGCACACATGTGCCTTCGTACGTAATCAAATTATGACCACCAATTATAGAGACGGTTCAACGAAGTGTCAATATGTGCACTTATGAGCCATAATAATCTAACATACAAGTTAGCATTGTGCCTCAAGTTCAAGGATTTTACACCAGGCCAAAGCATGAACAATCATACATTAACCCCACTAAAAGCTTTCATGTTGCCAATTGTTATATGATTGTCGCATTCAGTAAACTTGTTTAAGACAAGCACCTGTATTCTAACTTGGTTATCACAATACTTAATAATTTATGACCCATCAACCCCTTAGGTATCCAATACTAAATGGTGAAATTTGAAAACACACCGACCTCAACAGGATTATCAATATTATCTTAATGATCCATCGACCGGGAACTATTTGAAAATTCAGCATAATTGTAAACCCATCACACATATTTTAAGAATAGGTTTAGTTGTAATTCATCTTATGGACTCATTTATAAATAGGATAATGAGTGAATATTTATTTGCCATTAAATAATTCCTAACATGTAACTATTATATGATTGCTTTAAAGCATATAGCTAACAGAAGAGAGAGAAAAAAAAAGAAAAATCTAAAAAAATTATTAAAAAATTAAAAGAAATTTTATGTTACATAAAAATTTATGGGTCATATCAAACACATTTCTATTTTTTTCCATTATGAGAATAGAAATTTTATGTAATTACTAAACGCATTTTTTTACTCAAAAATTATTTCAGGGACTAAAAGGAAATTATTTTATGGAATAGAAAAGCACCCTCGTGGTCCTCCTCATTTGTTGCCTTGCTTTCCGTTGACCCCGATCGAGAACTAGTTGGTCTTCTTTGGCAGCTAGGGTTTTACATCATTTTCACAAGAGCAAGGCCGAGTCAAACTTTGTTGATATGCTTCCAGATTCATGACAACGGACACCGGCATGCGTCAAGTACATAAGTGCGAATTCACTCGACTTGAACGGGTCCTCAGCGTTCGGCCAGCTTTCAAGTAAACGTCGGTGTATTTTTGGGAACCATACAAAGAACCAAAATCCTCTTTGGATGGTTGTGGCATCGGTTGCTGGATTGCCAACGGTGTTTTTGCACGATAATACTCATTTAAGTGGATGGAGAGAGCTCCTTCTACATCCTCAAAAGCAAAACTCGCGAATGAATAATGCAATCATAAAATCTCTCCAAATTCGATACACAGCCGAGTTTGCTAAATTACAAGTCGCTGTTGCAGCGCAAAGCAGAAACCCAACCTAACAATGGACCAGCAAACATGTTGCACGGCGCTTTTCTTGAAATTACATTTAAGTTGGATCATCTGTTTTGAGGAAGTGAGCTCAGACGCAGTCTGCATTCTAGATCAAATGGAGACGAGAGCGAAAAGAAACACCATTCATCTCTGGTCCCTTCTTAAACCCTTCAGCCATGACAAGATAACGCCAGCACCTTTCTCCCACGAGCAATCTAGCATCATGTCATGAGCCACCCCTTCAACAAAAATTGGTGGTACATCATAGTATTCGCCTGTTTCTCGTATCGCTTGAGCATCCTAATTATAAAACAGAGGAGAAGTGTAAGAAGGAGTCCAGAACATAGAAACAGCTAATGCAATGCCATTGATCGTATACAGTAAAAGGATATGGTCCATGCAGACATAGGCCTTCAATAGCTCCGAGCAGAGTGTACCATTCCACATACTTGTCTATGAGAAGGATTGAAAGATACGTGCTCATTTCTAGGCTACCCTCAGGTTATGTTGCAACAGTGTCTATGGAATAGAATGACCGGCGCAGATGATGAAAGTAACAAAAGCTCCAGAATTTAGTAATTTACCACTATGAAATCATCATTTGCACCCACCACGAGAAGTTGAATGGAAGATTTGGGCACAGAGGGAACTGGAAGAGAAGCATTCAGCTGCCTTAGATCAAACAACGGCATCTGCGAACTATTCTTCATAAGTTCCTGATAACTAAAGGAAAGGAAAAAGTTTAGGCCCCCATATTGTCAGATACCTGTATTACAATACATACTCTAATAAATTAGATAATTTCTCACCCAACAAAATAATTGTCTTCAAATATAAAATGTATGCTGAAGAAAGTGGAAATTGAACACTTGCATTTGAAGTGTTTGGGTGTAAGCAACACCAAGATTGACAATGTCTCTATTACCACTCTGGTTAGGTAAGAAATACGGTAAGAGCAACAGATTAATAAGCAAGAATCATGAAGAACGTCACATCAACGATTATATTGGTAAATGTGATCCGGATTGCTTTCTTTAATAAGCATTCATCAGCCATCTGAATTAATTCCCATTTCCTTTCTTGTCTCGGAATGCATCAAGGTTATCAAAGATTTCCTTATGCAGACATAATTTGTAACAAATGTTTAACATATGACAAAATGAATATTGAAGAAGATTCTCATCCAAAAGTACAACCAGAGGAACCTACCGTTGCACCAGATGATCCTCCATTGCAGCAGAGAAGAATGTTTCCTTACAAAGGGGAAGAGAAGTTTGAAAGCCTTTAGCAGCCAAACTGCGAGTGACCTATTAAAATTTGAAGGCACTTTATTATCAAATTACATCGCGCTGGAATTGAAACAAGGAGGATAGCTTCTCTTAATGATAAGAAACTACCTTAAAAGCTGCTATAGGTTTGGTAAAGAGATATCGCCACACTATGCCACTGAACAAAAGGAAGGGAATATCAATAGAGCCATTGGACTAATCACTAAAGTAGATGGAGGGCATATAATTCTTATGGGATCTGAAGTCACCTATTACCAGAAGGAGGTACAGAGCAAACAAGCACAGATCCTGCCAAGTTCGGGAACAAACCATTTCTCTCTAAAAAAAAAAAAAATACGTAAGAGGATGCATGCCAATTAAGCGTTCAAAGATTATATGAGTAAAAGATTGAATACAGATCAACCCAAGATATTCCCATGAAAGAATAAGCACATCCAAGTAGCAATCAGGATGAGATCCTAGCATTAAGTAGCCATTAGCACAAGTAGAAAGCTCAAAAGATTCAAGCCTTATGAGGTGCATGCATTGTGATTTCTGTCAGTGGCTCAGATTAAAAAATTTGAGATATACATCTCACTGAATATGGACCACGGGAATTTATGGTGTTCAATATGCAAAAAGAGATGTCCAGATCCAAAATGTACAAAGACTAGCTAACCTGTATATTGCTCATCTCTTATGTTTGCAATGTAGTATTGGACAATAAGCCCTCCGAATGAATGTCCAAGAAGAACTGGAGGCGAGCTAAGTTTTTTGTTGATGAAGTCGGCAACATCAGCTGTATGTGTCTACTGTGTGATATCAGATGAGCATAAATAGTGACAGCACCACTCACTCTATATATCTGAATAGATTAACGTTAAAAAGGGGAGAAAAAAATGCATTAGCCCCTTGAAGAGATCTCAGGTCAAAGAGCCAAGATACCTGGAGTGAACCAGCAACAGAAGCGGAGGGTGCATCACTTTCACCCTGACAAGAAAAGGGAGAGTGCAGTTCAGCATAATTATTCCAAACCAAGAACAGAGACTAGAAATGAATACTACTTTATGTTTCGAATGCAAAGGCCCTAAGCTGGAGTCAGAGTAGACAGGAGAGAACAAAATCTTTGCTGAACAATTTAAATCCAAAGTTTGAAACTGCAAGAAGAAATCACTTGTCAAGAAAGTGCTTCGCCGAGCATTATTAACGCATTACATTGTCAGGAATAAGATAATGCATCCAGCAACCCTAAAAGCAGCTTGCAATAAATCTCTACTGATCGTGTCAAGAGCTTTCGCGGGAAGGCAGACACCCTTCTTTCTTTTGCAACCTCGAATAACTTCTCCATGTGTCTCTCATTTGACAAAGGCGTTAACTTTTTAATACCAAATGCCCGCACTCATAAGAACCATATATTTCAATCCAACCCTCTCATTTCATTTTAGATCATTTCAAGGACCAAGTTCATCATGAAACTTCGTAATTCTGAAATTTCCCGAATTCCACGCAGATGATCATTCCAATTACGTAGAATAGACGTGCATTCCCCTGCCTCCATCTCCAAGATGCCTCTTGCTCAGTAAATGTAGCAAAGAATTGAAAAACCGGCAACTATGTTGGTAATATTCGCACAAAACTCTAGAATTCGAGTTACAGACACGAGCATCGACCGACACCATCCGTCGGCGAGGGACGCGTGTTACGGTCCTGTTTCCTTCGTTTACCTGACCGAGCAAGCTGACGGCGAAGCAGTCGAACCCGCGGCTGGAGAAGAAAGGCAACCAGTGCTCGGCCCAGCACCAGGCTGCGTGGTAGCTCCCGTGCACGAACACCAGCGGCGGATTGAGGTCTACGCCGCTCTCGTCGGCGCTCCCTTGCGCGATGACCTCCATGGACAGGCCGGAGGGGAGCTCGTGGCGGAGGCGGTTCTGCCCCGGCCGCAGCTCGTACCGGACCGCCATTCCCGGCGCTCCGGCTCCGTCGACCGCGCTGCGCGGCATGCTGCTGCTCGCTCTGAGACGGAAAGGAAGAGCGCGCGTCGGGAGAGGATAAGCGCAGAGGGAGAGGGGAGCGGCCATTGACGAGAGCTTCATTCCTCTTCCCGGGAAGTCCTGGTCTTCAGTTCGTACTGATTTCGATTGGAAGCCAGCTTCTCGTCTTTAATGAAAAATCATATTCGAGTTTTTTTTTTTAAATTATAGAATTGTGCATGTCCTTTTGGTATAAGTCCAAATTCGCCCTGCAACTCGTGCAACTTTTCAATTGAGTCCTCAACTTCTTCTGGTGCAAATCGAATCCTCTAACTTAAAAAAAAAACTTTAAAAAAATTTTAAAAAAAAAACTTGCTTTTTTTTTCCCCAATTAATTTCTTTTTTCAATTGTCAAATTTAATGATATTGACGAGTTGTTTAATTTTCCCTTCTTTTGATATTACAAAACAAATGGGAGAAAAAGATGGCAAAATTCTAAAATTTAGTGTAATGAAGAAAGCAATGATCACGTCAAATAATTGCTTTAAAATAATTATGTGTGTTAATCGGAAAAGGGACTTACATCTACAATTCAAAATCTACACGTCAAAGCAATATAATAACCATTTATGATCACATCAATATTATATCTCACTCAATAATTTGAGATCATTTTATTTTTGTGATTATGATTTAGCAAAATTGAAACATAATTATTTTGTCCTATCTACGCGCCGCGTCAGCAAAATAATATATACACCATGTTTAGACAAGTCAAATCAATATTCGGTACTCCATTAATGTTTTAAAAAGATTGTGAAGGCTAAACATATGGAAAAAGTTCCTAGTCAAAAGAAAAAGAAATAAATAGCAATAAAGAAGGTTTAGGACATTATTGAATTTCCTTACTTCTCCACGTCATGCCAAACTATAGGGATGATTGATTCTCGATTCATGCCAAACTATAGGCGCGTTTGATAACGATTCTGTTCCCGGAAATAAATTTTGATAAGAAATGATTATTTTTTATTCTGTTCCAGGAAACGATTATGAGTAAAAGAATGGGTTTGGTAACTATACAAAATATCTAATTCTTGAATAGAATTGTGTTTGGTACTGTGTTCATTGATTCTGTTTCAAATCAATTTATTTTAATTTTAAAAAAATCATTTTTTTCTTTTCTTTTTTCATTTTTTTTTTTTTCTCCTATTCTAATTCTTCTTCAGACTAGTCGCCAGCCCTCGTCGGCTCAACCTCGCCGGCAGCTGGGTGAGGCTCGCCTGGCCACCGGCAAGCTCGCCGAACCTCGCCTTAGCCTGGCGAGCTTGTCGGACCGGTCGCCGGCGACCGGCGGCGGGCGGCGGCGGTCGCAGGATGGCGATCGATGAAGAAGAAGAAAAGAGAAGAAGAAGAGTTTTAATTTTCAATTTTGTTCCTGGAACAAGAATCAATTTTTTTTTTTATTCTTAATTCTCGTCCCAAACTAATTATGGGACAAAATCGAAATCGACAAATGTTTTGATGGTTACCAAACAATGCCTTGGGAAACAAGAATCAAATCGAGAGGATCGGTTCTTAATTTTTTGGAGTGGAGATAAGACAAGACTGATAAGTTCGATTCGGTTCAATGTATTACTTTCATTAATTCAAAATCAGAGACACTATTAAACATTTTCATATAGTGAATAAAATGTTCAACAATCACATTATATATTTGGCCAAATTCTGTTATTGTCATTTTCCATAAGTTTTTTGTTTTTATTTAAAAGAATCCACGATAAATTGGTCCCCCCTCCCCCGGGCCCCACCCTCTCCCTCGCTTCTCTCTCTTCCCTCTCCTCTCTCTCTCTCTGCTCTGCACTGAGGGTTCTGGCGAGCTTCATTGCCGCAAGATCTTGCGGCGATTCATTTCCGGCCGTGGGATCTGATTCGTCCGACTCGACCGGCCGCTGCCGGCTGCCACTACTCTGATCACCATGAAGGAGGCCTTAACGGCGCTCAGTTCAACTTCCTATCCTGAAATTCAATAAGCATCGTCGGTGTATATGTGGGAACCGTACCCAGAACCAAGAGGAGATCCTCTTCGGATGGTTGTGGCATCAGTTGCCGGATTTCCGACGGTGTTATTGCTCGACAATACTCATTAAGCAGACGGAGAGAACCCCTTACAACATGCTCGAAAGCCAAACTCACGAATGAATAATGCAATCATAAAATCTCTATAAAGTACAAATAGCTTCTGCAGCATATGGCGAAAACCCGACACCAAATGATGGACCGGCAAACATGTTGCTCGGCGCTTTTCTTGAAATCACAACTGAATGGATCATCTGTTTGAGGAAGCGAGCTTCGAGCACGGTCTGTGCTCTAGACAAAACGGAGACTGGACCAAAAGAAACGCGATTCATCTCTGGTCCTTTCGCAAACCCTTCAGCCATGACAGATAACGTCCGCACCTTTCTCCCACGAGCAATCTAGCATCATGTCATGAGCCACCCCTTCCACGCAAATCGGTGGCACACCATAGTATTCAGCCGTTTCTCGTATGGCTTGAGCATCCTAAGTACAAAACAGAGGAGAAACGTGAGCGGGAGTCCCGACCTTAGCTAATGCAAAGTCATTGATGGTTTATAGAGGGGAAAAAAAAAGCATATGGTCTATGCAGACAGAGGCCTTCGAGGGCTCCGAGCAGAGTGTACCATTTCGCATACTTATTATCCTTGAGAAGGATTTAGAGACGAATGCTCATTCCTAGGCTACCCTTGTGTTATCGGCACAGATGATGAAAGCAGCAGAGGCTTTAGAATTTAGTAATTTACCAGTAAGAAATCATCATTTGCGCCCACTACGAGAATTTGAACGGAAGATTTCGGCAATGGAGCTGGAAGAGAAGCATTCATCTGCCATACATCAATTACCCGCATCCTTGAACTACCCTTCAGTAGTTCCTGGTAACTACAGGAAAAAGGGAAAGTCTTAGGCCCCCCAAGATTGTCAGAAATGCATTGAGGTGACAAAAAATTTTCTTCATTTAGACATAATTATTTAACGGATGTCTAACTTGACATTTGACAGAATGAATATCGAGGTGGCAACACACTAAGATAGCAAACACTAAATAGAAATCTTGAGAATAAGTAAGAGTCTGAGGGGACTAAAAATTTGAGGAACCTTTTCCCTCAAGAGTCTCACACGTCATAAAAGTTGAGATCAAACTTTTTGCCACTCTTATTGGTCGTCTCATGCATACGTAGTATGAAATACGTATTACGGTATTAACTCCTTTCCCATGGAGCGTATGTCTACACTTTTCAATACCGTACGGATGATAGTTCGGACATACCCAATGTCTAACTTGAGTTCACCTATCTACTCATTCATCGAACTCACATCTCGGCATCTTAGACGGATAAAGTAAAATATGTGGGGTATTTTACTTTCGGACATCATAAGTATTATGTCCTCATCTTAACACTTAGTTAAGGCGACATGTGTATTTTAAGCCCGAGCTCTCGATTATCACCTAGATAATAAGCTTAAATACAGTCTCATCTCTATTTATCACACAAGAAATAGAGGCGATTACCGTGTGAGTGGGCTAATCTCATATCTGTCCGACATACTTCCTTAACTTAAAATAATGCACTGAGCATTAGGATGCATAAAGATCACACAAAGATTCATAGGCATTAATGATGAAAAACACAAATTCATCATATGTGAACACTTAGGGAAATTACAATATTCAGTACATCAGCCTCTACGCAATCCTAGAGATTTCACATGGCCACAAAAGCACATCTCTAGGTACTGGCTTTATCATAGGATCTGCTACCATTCTATGCGTAGTATGTACTCTAAGTTCACATCTTTTCGTGCAACCATATTTTTAACAAAGTTATACTTGGTATCTACATGTTTGGTCTTGCCTTGATATTTTGGATCTTTGGTGTACGCTTTGTTTGCTTGACTATCACAGTTAACAAATAATAAATCTGCAGCACCTCCAATAACACCTAAATGATCTAATAATCTCTTAAGCCAAACATCTTCTTACACCTGCTGCTGCGATAATGACACGAACTCAGTTTCCATCGTGGACAAGGCTATACACTTTTGTTTCTTACTGCTCCAACATATGGTGCCATTATTCGGTAAGAAAACAAACTCAGAGATAGATTTTCTTTCATCTACATCTCCTCCTTAATCATCATCGTATAGTCTCGAGTCGCAGATCCTTTTCTTAATGACTCGGCATATAATCAGCGGTCCCCTTTAGATACCTCGGTATTCTCTTAACGGCCTTCCGTGTCTTTGGACTGGATTGGATTGGTATCTACTCACCATTCCAACTTCAAAGCATATGTCGGGTCTTGTACACATCATAGCGTACATCAAGCATTCCAACGACTAGCATAAGGAACATGTTTCATTTGTTCCTTCTCTTGTGGAGTCCTTGGACACCCTATGGCTCAATCCTTCATCCTTTGCAATAGGAGTGTCTATGGGTTTACAATCTCGAAATCTTAACTCAAGAATGTATGCAACATGTCCCATGTCTTTCATCTCAAAGTTGGAAGACAACCAACTTTTGACAAGTATTAACAAACTCCATATTACTTAGGCAATTAGTATATCATCAACATATAATGATATGATCACAAATTGATCCTTGGATCTTTTGATATATACACAATGATTCTCATCTATCATTGTAAAGACATATGCCATTATGGCATTATGAAAACGTATATATCATTGTCTTGACTTGACGATCTTAAGGCCGTATATCGATCACAAAAGTCGACATACCTTTTCTTCTTAGCCTTTCACTATGAAACCAGCGGGTTGTTCCATATATTTTCCTCTAATTCTCCATTGAGGTAGCGGTCGGTACATCCATTTGATGTAACTCAAGATCCAGGACTAGCTACTATTGCCGAATAATGCGAATCGAGGTAAATCGACTACGGGAGAAAACGTATCTTCATAATCTATTCCTTCTGTTGATTTTACCCCTTCGCCACAAGGCGAGCCTTATGCCTTTCTATTGAGCCATCGCCTTTCGCTTTATTTTGAGAACCCATTTGTTCCCAATAGCTCTGCGTCCCTTTGGAAGATCAACCCGGTTCCCGGACTTGGTTTGATTTCATCGACTCCATTTCCTCTTCCATTGCTTTAATCCATTTTTCCTTACTAGGGCAATTTAGAGCCTCACTAATATTTCTTGGCTCATCCTCATCTTGTGGAGCAACCATAAAAGTTTCCCCTTCAATGCCAAAACGTCGACGGGGGATACTTTGGCGACTTGTTCGCCGTATGGGAGATTACACACTTTGCACATCATTTCCCATCATGCTCCCACTTGGATTAGGTAATGATGATGTCGTTACATCAGTGGTTGCAATTGAGAATGAGTTGAATTCAATTCATCACTTCTCATATTACTCCCACTTGGACGAACTCCACTAACATCATTATCTTGATCCAAAGTCTCAAATAGGGAACAATCTTCCCCTATTTCGCCCTTCTTAGGAAACTCATCCTCTAAGAATGTGACATCTCGTGATTCAAACTCGTTATACTCCCACTTTCCTGCTCACCTATGAACACATACCCTTTGGAGTGTTACGAGTACCTTATGAAAATACTCTTCTTTCCTCTGGGACCCAATTTCCCAAATTTGTGAGAGGACTCATGTATAAAGGCGGCACAACCCCATGGCTTAAGAAAACTTAAGTCCGGTTTTCTACACCGTCCATAACTCATATGGAGTGGAAGTAACTGATTTGGAAGGCACCCGGTTAAGTATATAGGCGGCGATTAACAACGCATCACTCCAAAAAGTGATAGGTAAGTTAGCATGCGCCATCATAGACCTAACCATTTCCAATAGGGTTCTGTTTCTTCTCTCGCAACACCATATTGTTGAGGAGTATATGGAATAGACAACAATGTCTTTCTATTCCTTTTTCATCACATAATTTTCGAACTCATCGGATAAATATTCTTGACCTCGATCGGATCTCAATGCTTTTATTTTCTTGTCTAATTGATTTTCTACCAGGTTCATAAACCTTTTGAAACAACTTATTGCTTGATTTGTGAGAAATCAAATAGACATATCCGAATCAGTATAATCATCAATAAATGTGATGAAATAAACAGCCCCATCCCTTCCTTTCACATTCATTGGACCACAGATATCAGTATGGATTAAATGCAGAGGAAATTCAGCTCTTTTCCTTTTCCAAATGGTTTCTTTGTCGTTTTCCCTTCTAGGCAATGCTTACATATGGGCAAATCGACTTTTTCAATGTTACCCAACAAGCCCTCTTTGGCCAGTCTATTCATATGTTGTTGGCCCATATGACCAAGTTTAGCATGCCACATATTCACATCTTTATCATATGAAGTAGAAGACGTGAAACAAATATTCACATCATTTTCATGTGAAGTAGAAGACGTGAAATAAGGGAATAACAATTATTGACATCACCATAGTCAACATCTAATACAATAAAACCATCCAGAAAGTGACCACAACTATAGTAGTTTGTATCCAAATACAAATCTACACCTTTATTATGGAAGTTTATACCAAAACCAAGCTTAACCAACATCAAAACAGACACTTAAATTTCGACGAATCTCCGGAGCATATAGATCATTATGCAGGAACAAGTTGCGTCCACCACGCATGTTCAATTGGCAAGTGCCAATCCATTTAACTTCATCTTTGGAGTTATTTCCTACATAGATCCACTTAGTTCCGGTTGGTACTCGTCGGAATTCCATAAAGGATCCTCTATCCTTCGCTATATGGTGCAGTCGCATCGAATCTATAGTCCACAAAGGATTGGATTCAGCCAATAATCTGAACTTAACACATAAGCAAAGTTCTCAAATGTACAAGAGGTGTATACATTCTTTGGCTCACGTCAGTCGCAAGCATAGTGACCTCTGTTGTCACATTTGTAATACTTCACCCTTGACATTTTCTTTACTTGAGGACATTTTCCTCTCTTGTGTTGGTTAACTCTTGATTTCTTGCAATAAGGACTTGATCCTTTGCATGCTTACATATTGAACGAATCAATACGCTTGCGCTTAGAGCACAAAGCCCTTTCTGAGCTAGAACCAGCATCGCAAATATCTATTTTCGGCTCAAATGCCGTTATGCGGTCCTCAACTAGCTCAAGGTGGCGCACGGCACCCTCAAGATCTTCCATAATATGGTCAAGAGCTTCTAGTGCTTCTTGCTTTTCCAGCACATATTGAATCTTCATATTCAATATTTTACAATTGTTGCCGTTCATATCGCAAGCACATTCTTAGTTCTTTGAAACCATCGAGTCCCGAACACATCGGACATACATGCACGAATAATTAATGCCTATCATTTTATGCATCTACTTTTGCACAGACCCATCATATCAATAAACAATTTTAAGTAAGGTTTCAGAATCAAAAGGTCACTATGTTTCCAATCATCCTCCAAAAATCCTCACTCAAAATTATTATTAATATAATTGTCATATGCAAAATCAATTCTATGAAGCTACAAAAGCTTCTAAAACTACCCACAGCTAATTACCCACAGCAACCAGCAATCACAGAAAGCAATAGATAACTAATATCCAATGAAACAACAATGCTTTCAACAAATACAATCAATACATTGGTTGCTACATCAACAACTATCGGGTAGTCAAACGGTACATAATATGTCCACAAACACACTTAACAAAAAACAGAAATACAACTAACACCAAGTCAGCACACGAACGGGAAAGATCCTCTTTTGTTCAATTTCTTGATCTTTTCCCTTGTCATAATACGGTAATATTCATTTACAAAATCTATAATAATTTTCTTATATGAAGCAGCTCCGTTGACATCCCATATGCGATTCAACACATCTTGCCATTCGGTGGAAGAGTGTTTATGAAAAATCGCACCATCTCCGATTGTGACATGGGACGACCATTCCATATGACCTCTTGTATCTTCCCGTTGACTTCAAGGACGTGATCAATTAAGTCACCTCTCTCCCAACGATGATCGATCATTTCGACTATCAACTTATACTGACGTCGAAGATTCTCATACGAAAGAACAAGCATGGGAACCTACCGTTGCACCAGATGATCCTCCATTGCAGCAGAAAAGAATGTCTCCTTACAAAGCGGAAGAGAAGTTTGAAAGCCTTTAAAAGCCATGCTGCGAATGGCCTATCAAATTTAAAGGCACTTCAGTATCAAATCACGTCACACTGGAAATGAGACAAGGAGAATAGTTTCTCTTTGACGACGATAAGAAACTACCTTATAAATTGCTATAGGTTTGGCACTTCAAAGAGAAACCGATAAGAAACCACGCCATGCCCCTGAACAAAAAGGGAAAGCATTAGTGGAGCCCTTAATAATCAGTAAAGGGCATGTATTTCTTATGGGATCTGAAATCACCTATTGCCGGAAGGAGGTACGGAGCAAAGAAGCACAGCTCCTTCAACGTCTGGGAACAAACCATCCCTCTCTAAATAGAAAGAAAAAACACATAACAGGATGAACGCCAAATGATTATATGACTAAAATGTCGAATACAGATGAATCTAAGAGACTTCCACGAAAGAATAAGCACATCCAAAGTAGCGATCAGGAATGGATCCATGCATTAAGTACGCATTAACACTAGTAGAAAGCTCAAAAGATTCAAGCCTTATGAGGTGCACGCGGTGTGATTTCTGCCCCAGGGCTCAGATAAAAAATTCGAGATACACGTCTCCCGTTCAAATATGCTAAAAGAGATGCCCATATCCATATCGTACAAAGACCATCTTGATGCATATGAATAACATGTTATTGGGAACCAAGATTGTGGAAGCATTTCTCCACTCAACACGTGAATGTCTGCTTTCAAATCCTTTACTGCTAGGAAGCAAGAGCTTCACAAGAACCTCAAAGGCTCAAAGCTACTACCACATCGATGCAGGTATCTCAGAATGCAGACTTAAACCAGCTAGAAGCTAACCTGTACTTTGCTTATTTCTCATGTTTGCTATGTAGTGTTGGACAAAAAGCCCTCCGAATGAATGTCCAATCAGAACCGGAGGCGAGCTAAGTTTTTTGTCAATGAAGTCCGCAATATCAGCCGCATGTGTCTATAGCACAACATGAGATGAGCATAAATAAGGACAGTGCCACTCAGCTCTATATGTCTAAATAGTCTAAAGGGAAAAAGGGGGAAAAATGGCATTAGCCCCTTGAAGAGATTCTTCAGGTCAAAGAGCCAAGATACCTGAAGGGAACCAGCAACAGGAGCAGATGGTGCATCACTTTCACCCTGGCAAGAAAAGGGAAGGTGGGGTTCACGTCATATTTCCGGACCAAGAACAGAGATTAGAAACGAATGCTAATTTGCGTTTAGAATCTGAAGGTTCTTGGAGAAGTAAGCTGGGTTCAAATTAGCCATGAAAGAGCAAACTCCTTGCCGCACCATTTTAAACTCGAAGTTTCAAACTGCACGCGTCTTTGTTACCTGACCGAGCAAGCTGACGGCGTAGCAGTCGAACCCATGGCTGGAGAAGAAAGGCAGCCAGTGCTCGGCCCAGCACCAGGCGGCGTGGTAGCTCCCGTGCACAAACACTAGCGGTGGGTTGAGGTCTCCACCGCTTTTGTTGTCGCTTTCTTGTGTGATGACCTCTATGGACAGACCGGAGGGGAGCTCGTGGAAGAGACGAGTCTGCCCCGGCCTCAGTTCATACTGGACCGCCATTTTCGGTGCTCCGTCTCCGTCCACCATGGCGCGTGGTTTGCTGCTCGTTCTGAGACGGGAAGGAGTGCTGGGAGAGAGACACGAAGCTAGTGACGAGAGCTTCGTTGCTCTTCCCGGGAAATCCTGTTTTTCAATTTGTATGGATTTCGATTTGGAGTGACTTTCGGCGTGGCGGTGCTATTTCCGGTCCTAAATAATAAATCAGAAATAACCGGATAACAGTCTATAATTCACTGGAAGAATAGCAGTCCTTTCTTTATTGTTAGGGGATCAAATTGGATATTATTTTATTAGGAAAGCAGTGATATAATTTTCTATTTCTGCCCCTTTACTTAACGAAAAAATCCACTCAATTTTCATCAAAAAGATACAATTTATCCTCGGTTATTTAATTGCAATTTAAGTGCTGGCCCTGAATTTACTAACTTTTCATTTTTTGAGTTTTTCTATGGGATTTAGTTACCATAATTCATCCATCCAGATAATTATGTATTGGATAGGCTATTGTTTCCTTTTTTTATTATTGTGAGAGGATGAGATTGGATCGTATTTTATTAGGAAAGTAATGATGTAATTTTCGGTTTTTGCTCGCTTGCTTGCCAAAAAAAAAAAAAAAATCTACCTGGTTTTCATCAAAAAGAATAAAAATGTCATTAATCATTCAATTGCAATTTAACGGACGACCTCAAATTTATTAGCTTTCTTTTTTTTTTTCTTTTTTTTTAGTTTTCCTATTTCTCTAATGGATTTAGTTACCATAATAAAGAATTTTACATATTTAATTTTTCTTTATTATAGGTATCATAGATATATTAAAGGCAATATTTTTTTTTTTTCATTGTTAATTTTTACTTCCATGAAATTGAGTTTTGTCATAAAAAGAAATTTCCAATAAACCTCTAATTCCTTTCAACATTGTCAAGCAAATTTAAGAATAAATTGTTAAGTAGAATCTAACAAAAAAATTATATGGACAATTTTTTGACATAATCACTTGTTTAAATATTTTCACTTTTGTTATTCATATCAACATCAAACCCCTTCTTATTAGTTTTCTTATATGTCATATGATTGGATTATCGGATGGGGAAAAAATAAAACCAAATCACAATTACATTCTCCTATGAAAACTTTCAAAAATTAAATTAAATTATATAAAATAATTGCATAAAATAATAATTTTTTAAAAATGACGATCTCTCATGATCTCTCATTATTGAATTGACAGAAATTATCATCCATGAAATGAATACCATAAAATATCAAGATGCCTCGGTGTGCAAATGTTTTTAGTGTATTCCTAGATATTATATAGCATCTTACAAATTTGTAAAAATATCTCACCAATAGCAAGGGAAAAAGATATGTTCTTTAATATATTAAATAAAGAGATTTGGGATATACATGTTTTAGATTAATGAAACAAAAAATAAAAAAATTCATAAAAGTATCGAGCTTTTGCCAGACAAATGATAAATAAGTTTTTACTAGAGCAATGATAAAAAAGAGACTTTCAAGTTTTTTAAATCTATTGAATAATTTGTCTTTTTTTCTTACTGATGGCTTTTGTGTGGAGCATGTAAAGTGTTACAATAATACAATTAAAAATTTCTAATTCATTAAAAGAAAATCACGCGAAGTACATAACTATGACAATTGGATCCTTAATTAAAATAGAAAAGATAGTAAAAGGAATGAATAGGGTAATCACTTTAAAGTCGTGGATTTAATTGGATATAGATAGAAATCTTGCCATCCAAATTGAAATTCATGTTTTTGAAAAAATTATATAATTGTACATATCGGTTTGGAATAAGTCCACATTTATCCTCTAATTTGTGCAATTTTTGAATTGGCTCCTCAACTTTTTTTATGCAAATTAAATCCTCTGATTTGCTAATTATTTTTCAATCGATTTCTTTTCTCAGTTATCAAATTTAATTATATTGGCAGGTTGTTTGATGTGCCTTTATTTAATATCATAAAATAAATGGGAGAAAAAAGACTTTCAAAATTCTAAAATTTAGTGGAGTGAAGAAAAGAGTAGGCACATCAACAATCACATTAAAATAACTAAGTGTGTTAATCGCAAAGGACTTTGATCAGAAAGATAAATAAGTTAGAAGGCCTCATTTGCACCCAAAATATATATATATATATATATATATATATATAGTATTTGAGGACCCAATCATAAAAATTGCTAAAATTAGATGACTAAATGGGAAGTCCATGCTTTAGTCAACGAATATCCATGTGTGCTCACAAAGCACCGAGGGCGAAAACGATTATATTTGCGGATAGGTGAATAGTTATATAAAGATATCATCCTCATTATGCATCTTAATCGATTGGATCATTTGGATTAACTGCTGGTTTAATTTGAATTTTGAAATAAAATTATGGGTATTCACTCTTTTATTGGATTAAAAAAAAGAAAGAAGAAGACATAGGGAAGTAGAGTAGCATGCACACAAACAAGATCTCTTCATTTGGGAAATCAAATTCGAAGGTCTTGTAATTTGGCAATGAATGCGAAGCAAGTGATCAACTATTGCTTGAATGACAGTTTGGCTAAAGGAAAATGTCGCCGTCACTTTTTTTATTTATTATTGTTTTATTCTAGTATGTGATAATCACATAACTAAATTTTGAACTAAAATGATATCATTTTTGTCCAAATTCGATACAATTTATATTCAAAATATTAATAAAAAAACAAACATAAAAAGCACAAAAAGAAAAGGAAAAGGAAAATTGATGTGATGACCAAACACAAGCCCCAACATTATCGTGAAGGGCCAGATTGCCGCCGGCCATCCTCCACCATCATCGGGGCGATAGTGGGATGATGATGGCGAAGGCTATAAACTGTCGTTTGCGTTTTCCTTTCTTCCTTTTTTTGTATTTATTTGTTAAGTTTTCTTATTTTATAACATATCTTAAATAAACTTTACATTAAAAAATGTAGATTTGAATCAAAACAATATCATTTTAGTCACATTATCATTGTCACACCCTAAACCTTCGAGCACGCGAACATCCCACCAAGTCAATAAATTTGCAATGTCTCAGGACGTGTCGTCGATTTTTTTTTTTTTATCTTTCAATTAAATGCAAGCGGAAGCATTTAATATAAACAACACCCAGTCAATCATAACAAATATAACAGGGATAGCACGGAAAACATCACGGCATCAAACCAAATACTTCAATTACAAATTTATTATTAATCTTAGGAAGTTTAGTGACTACAAGCCCCTACACCAACAACTACCAACCAACCAACAAAAACCAACAATAGGTTATGGTTAATCTAAACTTCACTAATGCCAGCCCAAATCTCTCGTCTCCAAAGGGACCCTCGACCGAGTATGACGATTCTCCATACTACGGGCTTGAAAAATATTAAACAATAACGGAGTGAGATATAAATGTTTCAACGAATTAACGACCTAAGCCTCAATTAGGATGATAATTTGTCTCGAAAGCAACCTAAACATGCAACGTTGTTATATCGATGGCAAATCAATAGTAAAGTAACCATTGCTTTGTCTTGACTATGAACATGGTCGGGCAATCAACCCCAAAAACAAATATTAAAGCTGTCAAGTAACCCATAGGCATCCTTACCTCGCCTTGGCACATCCTACACATTAGTTAATCACATATGCCAATATCAATGCATTAAGCATAACTAATAATCATAACACATTCCATAGTATCTATGCGCATTGCCAACACACGTGTTCCAATTATTACGACCTTTTGGGCCACATCCACCACGAGGGTTGGCGGTTTTCTGGCATGATCGGGCATCGTCCCGCCCTATCGGGTATAGCAACGTCTAGAAATGAGCATCGGTCTGGCCTCAATTGTGACTTGACATTCGGACCCCCGCCAAGCATGCATAAACATTGGGCATCGTCCCCAAACTTCCGTTGGGTGACAGGTTTAATTAAGTAACCTCTCAAGCACGTTAACACTCAAGCCAATTTTTATCCGCCATCAATTAGCCTAGTGTAAAAGAGTTTGTGCTCGAATAATAAATCTTGGAAAATCTTTACACTTTAAATCCCGATAAAATAATCACATGTGATCATGTACTCAAAATCAACTTGTCAAATTTTGCATACTTTTGTTTTAAAGCCCCAATTGCCCCATTTAACACATAAAACATGGCGTCCAAACATGACACCTCAAATTTGCCATTTTCTTGTAAGTAAAACATTCTTTTAAAAATAGTATACAAGGTTTCTAACTTGGGCAATAAATTTTCATGGCATCACAAAAATAAACCAACATAAAACATGTATAGATTCATCCCATAAATCAAGTATAAAACACATAAAAATCACCTCCTATCCCTATTGCGATAGCTTATCAACCCTAAACCAATAGCTTATCATCCATTTAGCAATGGCTTATCGTCTATTTTCCGATAGCTTATCACCCGTTTGGTGATAGCTTATCTCCAATTTCTCGATAACTTATCATCCATACGGTGGTAGCTTATCACCTATTTTTGATAACCTATCAAGTCCACTTATCACCTATCTCGATAACCTATCAAGTTCACTTATCACCTATCACGATAACCTACCAAAGCTACTTATCACCTATTGTGACAACCTATCAACTAAATCATACTAACTACCATTAGCCTTGTCTAAACCACCCATATACGCAATTAACATCCTAATAAAAGATTATGAAGTCAACTCGCGGTTTTATGGCGATGGCGAGCTAACGGCGACCACGACGCGACGATGACGAGAATGTGGAGCTCACAGTTTGAACGGCGACACCACAGTAGCGGTAATAGCTTGAGCTCACGACCAAGGAAGTTTGGTGGCTTGGTGGTGGTCCGGTGGTGATGGTGGCTCGCGGCTTGAGGGACGGCGAACGGTAAGGCGGCACGGTACGATGATGTAGGGTAGCAAACCGAGAGAGAAAGAGACAAGAATGGGTATGAGATGAGAGAGAGGGATGAAGGAAAATTCATTCAAAGGGAGGGGTAGAGAGAGAAAGTGAGAAATGAGGGAAAAAGAGGAAAACTTAAGGAAGAAGTTTAGGCAATTGTGTGGTTGAAATCTACCCTTGCTCCCCAAGTTGGAATTGAGGGCCAAGATGTGCTCTTATTTCCTAAGTTAGGACTTCAAGTCAAAGAGTATTAATGAATTAAGACTTTGAAGGCAAGCCTAAAATTAAGCTTCTAGAGGCTAGGTTACTATTCACGCACACTATTCATTAGGCTTGGGTTTAGGCTTGACAAACTTGGACTTTGGCTTAACTCATCCAATTTGGACCTTTAATTTGGGTGGGAGGCCCATTGGGCCTTTGCTTGGCCCAGCTCCCTTTCCAACTTCCAATTCTCGACCTACTAATCATTGTCAAAAGATTAAGGCTTACTAATAAATTGATAGATAAATGAGGCAATGTCTGATAGGTTGATTTTGGAATCATTGAAAGTCGATACCCGAAATCAGATTAAAATCTATGATTGAAATTGATCAAATGCAACTTTTATACGACCTAAACTATCGGTGCATTGATGAAATAATCATTTCATATATTTCGAAATGGGTAAAATTTCAGAATATCACAATTGTCACACAGGATAGTTAAATTAATAAAAAAACTACGTGATCATTTTCAATTAGCTAAGTTGAATGAACTTAATAGAATGATTTAATAACACAAATTTGATAAATTTTAGGATTTAATTGTATTTTTTAAAAGATTAGAACTCAATTATTCTTTCATAATAGTGTATTTATCCCAACAAAGAAAGAAAAACCCCATTTCAAACAAATTGGGAGAAATGATTGCAAATTGAAAGACAAAAAGACTACGAAATTTTGAATGTGAAATAGAAATGATACAATTAAAGAAGATTTATATTCCTTTTATTCAGTTCCATCAAAAATATACCTATCACACTGGTATAAATTTGTGATTTTTTATGATTAAAAAAAATCTAAAGTATTTATATCACAAATGTCAAGCGTAAATTTTCAGTGCAATTAACCGAGAAAGAAAGAGCAATAAAGAAGCTTAAAGGGCATCATTGAATTTTCTTACTTTTCCGCATCGCGTCAGACCACAGTCAGGTCTCCTGCGGAGTCCCATCATTTCACGTCCCTTTGATAAAAGAATCCCACGATATATCGGTCTCCTCTTTCTCTCTCTCTCTCTCTCTCCTCTTTCTTTCTTTCTGCGCTGCGCTGAGGGTTCTGGCGGAGCTTCACTGCCGCGAGATCTCGCACCGATCCATTTCCCGGCCGCGGGGATCCGATCCATCCGTCCCGGCCCGACCCGAACCGAACCGGCCGCCCGGCGATCCGACCGACCATGGCGGCCGCCAACGCTCCGATCACCATGAAGGAGGCCTTGACGGTCAGTTCACCTTCCCCGTCCTTCATCACGGAAGCGTCGTCTCGCCGCTCGATCGGAGCGTACCGAAGCGGAGCTCAATTTCCAGCTGCGGACGCGAAGGGCGCGCGCGGGCGGGACTTTGAGACGCGTCGTCGTGGTTTTGAGATCGTCGATGGCTTGTTTCGAGTGGTCTTAGATCACTGACAGTCGTACAGTTTGGGTGGATTCGTGTCTAAGCTACTGTTTGCGCTAGGCTAGGCGCGATGATTTGGTGCCCTAGTTTGGATAGGGCGACTTCGATTTCAGTTCAGATCAGCGGAGACGACGCTGGTGATTTGACTCGGTATTCGAGTGGTTTGAAATTGGTCGCGTTACTGGAGGGCTTGGGAAGTTAGAGATGGGGTTTAGCTTCTTTCTCTACTTTTAGCGAGTAATTGAGGTGTCTATCGGTCTGATCTTTTTTTGATTGCAGCTTCCGAGCCTGGGCATCAGTCCACAGTTCATCACCTTTACGCATGTCACGATGGAATCCGAGAAGTACATCTGCGTGCGCGAAACGGCACCTCAGAATAGCGTGGTCATCATCGACATGAGCATGCCTATGCAACCTTTGAGGAGGCCTATTACTGCGGACTCAGCACTGATGAACCCGAATTCTAGAATTCTCGCTTTGAAAGGTGTGGTGGACTTGTTTCTGAGAACCATTTGATACTCAGTTTAGCTTTCTACTAAATTCATATGTCGCTGCCCTTTTACTGTAGAATATGCGTGAACTGCTGTATCCATAGTTCGTATTGCTTTGATCGCTCAATTACTGTGCACTTTTACCTTCTTTTGTGGGAGATAGCGATTTTGTAGCCAGGCGTAATGGACCTGTCCTTTCTTACTGTTTATCGTGATAAATTTGCACAATGTTGGGATTCTTGTTACCTGTCAATTGCTCATATAATTAGCCACAGCAGGACGTTTAGGGTGTGTAAGTTCCGAGATGTTATTGTATAGTGAAAGAATGTTTCTACACATCTCTTCATATTTCTCAATTTCTTATGGTTTCTCAAGTTTGGTCAAACTGACAAATCTTAGCAGATGGGTCCCCTAATTGAGAGTAACTCGATAGTGGATGTTTATGGTCAGTATATCAGGCCAGTATGTGATGGATGAAACATTAGATGAATCACGTTTCTACGCCAATCTGGGTTTTTTGCCTCTTGATGTCTGGTCAGTTGAGATAGATTGCATAAAAAGTATTGGGTTAGACAGTGTTTCTCTGGAAGTTGGTAACTTGTCAAAGCCATGAATGTGTACTTCTGCCAAAATCTTGAAACGACAGTTTGTGGTGCAGCATCAGTGGGGTGAATTTCTCTCCAAGCATGGAGTTGAATGCACTTTAGTGACATATCTTCTTCATTTTTCTTTTTACGTTGTTACGTGATCCTTGTTAATTAGCTGTTATATCCTTTGTGAAGCCCAACTTTCCGGAACCACTCAAGATCACTTGCAAATATTCAACATTGAGATGAAAGCAAAAATGAAGTCTTATCAGATGCCAGAGCAGGTGCTGTCCACTTGCTTCCCCCTTGATCTGATGTTATCTTTTTCCCGAAAGGCTTGGAGGTTGACCTAATTCAGGTTCTTCCATGTATAGGTTGTCTTTTGGAAGTGGATTACTCCCAGATTGTTGGGTCTTGTCACCCAAACCTCGGTATATCATTGGACAATTGAAGGTACCTGGCTTTTTTATGCTACAATTAGTTACAGTCGATGGTGCTTTACTTTAGTTTTTGTCACCATCTTGTCTGATGTGTATTGTAGGCGTACTAATGTGTGTGCTATCATGTCTTCTACTTCAGAATGTTATCCATCGTATGTTTCTAAAAGATAACCTATCTTCAGGTGATGCTGAGCCTGTAAAGATGTTTGACAGAACAGCTAATCTTGTCAACAACCAGATAATAAACTATCGATGTGACCCTTCCGAAAAATGGTTGGTTTTGATTGGAATTGCTCCTGGTTCGCCTGAGGTACGTAGAATGTATTCTGTTGTTTATCTGAATAAAGGTATTTAAAAGAACTTGCTCTGTGTTGGAGAAAAATTCACATGAAGAAGAATAAGAGAAAAAAGTCTCTTGAGTGGCCACCTGTAGCTGTAGGTGAATATGAAAATGGACTTTCTCCTTCCAATTGCTAATTATGGAAAAAAAAGAGAAGCATGTCTGTTGTAGGGGCACGCGAGTCATGTGACAGTATGATTTGACTTGACTATTTTTTAAATTTACACTGCTCTAATTCTAGTGGAGATGGTTTCTCAAATCTCAGTGGCCCATGAAATGTGTCTGTGAATGCCGTGGGTCTGCACTCTTGAGGTTCATTCTTTATCTGTCATCATGTTTCTAATTCTTTCTGAAACTTTTTCTCTATGGAAGTGTGAAGTTTGTGGTCGGTGTATCATTATTCAGACTTTCTATAAAAGCATGTGTGGTGTCAATAGTTTTCGTGTTTCTAAAATTTCTAGTCACCTTTGATGTTCAAGTAACTTTGATGTCCAAATCTCTCTTCTAGCGGCCACAACTGGTGAAGGGGAATATGCAACTTTTCTCTGTGGAGCAGCAGCGTAGTCAAGCCCTCGAAGCACATGCTGCATCATTTGCAACTTATAAAGTGCGGGCACTTCACCTATCTTTTTAATCTTTTGGATCACGTGCTTCGGTTGTGAACCTGTTAATCTCTCTCCTCCTCATGTACAGGTTCCTGGGAATGAGAATCCTTCAACTCTCATCTCCTTTGCAACGAAGACTGTTAATGCTGGTCAAATTGCATCAAAGTTACATGTTATCGAGCTGGGTGCCCAACCAGGTGTCGTTACATTGTGTCATATGATTCTAGTCTCTTCCTTTCATTCATTCACGGATCTCAAGATTCCATCTGGATCTTATCTATTGCTTGCTTCTTCTAACAATGCACTTATATTAGCAGGGAAGCTGTCTTTTACGAAGAAACAAGCGGATCTTTTTTTTCCTCCTGATTTTGGTGATGATTTTCCAGTGGCAATGCAGGTATTGGGTGGTGATGTTTGATTCTCCTGAAAATGTTAGAAAATTGCTGCATATGAATTAGATTTTGGATTTATTTGGTGCAGATATCCCACAAATACAGTTTGATATATGTGATCACCAAACTTGGGCTGCTATTTGTCTATGATTTGGAGACAGCTACTGCTGTATACAGAAACAGAATTAGTCCAGATCCAGTATTTCTAACTGCAGAAGCTTCATCAGTTGGCGGTTTTTATGCCGTAAACAGGCGTGGCCAGGTCTTATTGGCTACTGTAAATGAGGCAACGATTGTGCCTTTTGTTAGTGGCCAAGTAAGTGCATCGGATTTGTGTATCTTCATAGTCCTCAAATTTCACCTCGGATGCTCATTTATCGTGTTAACAATAATTTGGTGATTCTGCAGCTGAACAACTTGGAGCTTGCTGTGAATCTTGCAAAGAGAGGAAATCTTCCTGGTGCAGAGCAGCTGGTAATGCATTATACTCATAATTCTGAGTAATTTGTCTACATACTGGATGATTGATGGTGTACGAGTAAGTATGGCATAACTTGTGACCAAATGAGGGCAAAACTGATTGGTTTGGGTATATTAGAATTTATCTACATATGCATGTGGCCATTCTGTGCCCTTTGTTATCTCTTTTCTATCAATCAAAGAATCTCCTCTATGTTCATCTCTGTTCTGTCTATCTTGGCACATACTCGTGCTCCCATAGGCCTATCATTGAACTTCAGTTGTGTAATCAAGGCAAATGGAACAGTTGCACAATCTTGAACCTAGTGAGTTCAGTTCTCCTATAATGAAGTAGACTAATCAAATTTGATTCTTTGTTTGGTTGATCTGGAGGTTTTATCTTGGTATTTTTTTTGTTCCCCAACTTTGAGATGTGATTGACAAATATGCCTTGAAGCAGTTATAGTTTTCTTAATATAACCGTACTTTTAGCTCTGCTTGATGTGGTCACTCTGAGAACATGTCAAATGTGCTCTTGTAAATTTTTAAATACCTCAGAGCAGATATAACTTGCATAATGAGATCAGAATTCGTTTCCAAATTTATCAGGTTGTGCAACGTTTCCAAGAACTCTTTGCTCAAACTAAATACAAAGAAGCTGCTGAGCTTGCTGCTGAGTCTCCGCAAGGAATACTTCGCACCCCGGACACAGTTGCTAAATTTCAGGTGCTTGTCTTTCTGACATTTAGAATAGGTTTTTCGGTGATCATATTGGTATTTCTTTTTCTTGTACAAATACAACCCCGTTCCATGGTCCTGACTGAAGTTGTTCATTACTGTCATAGTATGAAAAATCTGGGTATATGTATTTTTTATTAGATGATTCAGTTTTCAGATTCTGTTGTAGCTTTCTTCTCCTTATTCGGAAATTAATCCATGGTTGGAAGAATTACCTGACTAATGGAGACTGTCTTATCGATAAAATTGCTTAGTATGGTAAGAAGAGTTTCTATCAGGGACTGATTATATCTATGGCTTCTTTTCTGCAATAATAGAATTAGTAACTGCTCTCCTGGAATATTATTTGACAGAAGATATGAACTTTTCATCCTTGCCAATACTGCAGAGTGTCCCAGTGCAATCTGGGCAAACACCACCTCTATTGCAATACTTTGGGACCCTTTTAACCAGGGGAAAGCTTAATGCATTTGAGTCATTGGAGCTATCACGCCTGGTCGTGAATCAAAACAAGAAGAACCTTCTTGAGAACTGGTTGGCTGAGGATAAGCTGGAATGCAGTGAGGAACTTGGGGATCTTGTGAAGGTGGGGTTTTTATTAATGTTCTTTCTTTCTTTCAACTTCTTTAGTTCTCAGATCTACATGATCTTGAATAGTTCCTGGATATAAGAATAGGTTAGTCTGTATATGTAGGTGTTTTCTGCTTATATACTTGGTCTTTTCATTGCAGACCGTTGATAATGACCTCGCATTGAAAATATATATCAAAGCCAGAGCAACTCCAAAGGTAGTTGCAGCTTTTGCTGAGCGGAGAGAGTTTGACAAAATTCTGATATACTCAAAGCAGGTCAGCAGAACTTTCCTATCCTTTTCTTTACGTAGGGTTTTGAATGCTCTATACATTTTTACAGTCCTCTTGTTGCTATTTCGTCACTTCAGTTTTTTGAATCTTATTGCTGCCTTTTGTCTTCTAGGTTGGGTACACGCCAGACTATCTCTTCCTTTTGCAGACAATTCTGCGAACAGATCCTCAGGTTTGCTCTCTGCAGTCATATCTCATATTACCTCTCTTGCCGTGTCTCTGTCCTAGGCAAAGAAAAGCAACTGCAGTATAGCTACTAATACCCCCATGGCTATGCACATGAGCAACTGATCACATGTGCAGACATATTTTCACCAAAATTTGTTATGTGGCATGGGAAAGGGTGGTATAACTGGTGTGGTGTATGAGTCATGTGACTATGGTTCTTGTTTGCTCTTTCAGCTCACTATAATTCTTATTAACCTACTTGGATTAAAATGTAAAATTGTTGTTCTTACTGTAATTTTTGCCCTATGGGTAATTTACCTTTCTGTCCTTACTCCTATTTGGACTACCGAAGGGCATTGATGGCATTAGTTCAGTGAATCCCCTACCCTACATTTTTCACTGCTTACGTTGACCTTGGAATAGCATAATATTTGGTTTTGCAGCAAGTTAGCGTAATGTTGGGTAGATTTTGTTTCAGATGCATGCATAATCCATAAAAAACCGGTGCATGAAATAGCTAGTGTCCTTTGACCCAAAAAAAAAAAAAAAAAAAGAAGAAGAAAGAAATAGCTAGGGTCAGGTGGTTTTTTCGTGAAGAGGGAGGTGGAAGGGGAGGATGACAGCTTGGACATTTTTATAAAAACCCCTTTTTTGGCCAAGAAAATTCATATAAACTTATGTGGATTGCATCCCTGTTGGTGTGCGCTGTGGGCCGCACACATGCTTGTGTGATCATTGAATATATTATGTATTAACATATTTCTCACACCATCTAAACATAGAAAGTTTTCTGATTTCTTTACTTCAGGGAGCTGTCAACTTTGCATTGATGATGTCCCAAATGGAGGGAGGCTGTCCAGTGGATTACAACACTATAACAGATCTCTTTCTTCAGGTTTGGCTATAACATTGTTTCAGTTAATCTGTTATGGTTTTCAATTTTTTAGGCCACTATCTATATTTTAATTTGTTGCTCTTTGTAGCAACGTACGCATGATGCTACTAAGGCTTATCTAAGGTTGCTGGTCATATTCTTTTTTTTTTTTTGGGTAAATAGTCATATTCATTTTGTGCATAAGCATGTAATATGTCTGATTCCATCTGGCACGTGCAGAGGAATTTGATCCGAGAAGCGACTGCATTCTTGTTAGATGTACTAAAACCAAATTTGCCAGAACATGCTTTTCTTCAGACAAAGGTAATTGATAATACCAGTACCAAGGATACTCTGTAGTTTTTTATGAATATATTTTTGACTTTTGTCACTAACAAGGCTTCAATATCATAGGTTCTTGAAATCAATCTGGTCACTTTTCCAAATGTTGCTGATGCCATCTTGGCTAATGGCATGTTCAGTCACTATGATCGTCCTCGAATTGCCCAACTTTGTGAAAAAGCAGGTCTCTTTGTTAGGGCCCTTCAGGTATATATCCTGAGATTTCTGTGTTAATCTCATGTGTAATATGTGAAATTTGGTTATTCTGATGTTGACTATTTATTATCTTACAGCACTATACTGAGCTGCCAGATATCAAACGTGTCATTGTGAACACACATGCTATCGAGCCACAGGTTTGCATTTTTTTTTTTTTGTTTCCTTTTTTTATGGTGGGTACTCTGAAATTGGACCTAATATTTTGGGATTACCTGCAGTCACTTGTTGAGTTTTTTGGTACACTATCGCGAGAGTGGGCTTTGGAGTGCATGAAGGACCTTTTGTTGGTCAATCTGAGGGGCAATCTTCAGATTATCGTACAGGTGTTGTATCTTTCCTTTTCTTCTTAAGTTTCTCCTCTCCCATTTTCAGTAACTACATGAAAGATATGTGTACAGGTTGCCAAGGAATATTGTGAGCAGTTGGGTGTTGATGCATGCATAAAGATTTTTGAACAATTCAAGTCGTATGAGGGGTTGTATTTTTTCCTAGGCTCGTACTTGAGCTCCAGGTTAGTGAGGGATATATTTCCCTGTTATTTGTTCATAGTTCACTTAAAACTGCTGTGTTGGTATTTTGGATGAAGCTCTCTCCTTTCTTGTCAATTGTGCCAGTGAGGATCCTGACATTCACTTCAAGTACATTGAGGCTGCTGCTAAAACTGGACAAATTAAAGAGGTGGAACGTGTGACTAGAGAGTCAAATTTCTATGACCCTGAGAAGACTAAAAATTTCCTGATGGAGGCCAAGCTTCCTGATGCACGGCCACTGATTAATGTTTGTGATCGTTTTGGCTTTGTGCCTGATCTCACACACTATCTTTACACAAATAACATGCTTCGATATATCGAGGGCTATGTCCAGAAGGTACGAGGTCTTATGACTTCCAGCAACGACTTTCTGCATTCACTTTTTGTATAGTTTCTAAGATTGTTTTCCTCTCTTTGTAGGTCAACCCTGGAAATGCTCCTTTGGTAGTGGGGCAGCTGATAGATGATGAATGCCCAGAAGATTTCATAAAAGGCTTAATTCTTTCTGTTCGATCTTTGCTACCAGTGGAGCCTCTTGTTGATGAGTGTGAAAAGAGGTGTGGATTCGCCTCTTTCTTGCTCCGGCTCTTTGATGCTCCAGTTCTGTGATGGTTTATCATCTTTATGATCTTCTGATCAAATTAGTGTTCTCATGTGTGGGATCTGGTTTGCAGGAATCGACTCCGTTTGCTCACTCAGTTTTTGGAGCATCTCGTGAGTGAGGGAAGCCAAGATGTACATGTCCACAATGCTTTGGGTAAAATCATCATCGAAAGTAACAACAATCCGGAGCATTTTCTCACAACCAACCCATACTATGATTCACGTGTTGTGGGTAAATATTGTGAGAAACGTGATCCTACTCTTGCGGTTGTGGCTTACAGGAGGGGCCAATGTGATGAAGAACTTATCAATGTGACCAATAAAAATTCCCTGTTCAAATTACAAGCCAGGTTTGACACATGCTTCATGTCACAAATTTGATTATCATTGATAGAATCATCTGTTTCTTTGTTAACTTCATCTCATTATCATAGGTATGTAGTCGAAAGGATGGATGGTGATCTATGGGAGAAAGTTCTGGACCCTGAGAACTCTTATAGGAGACAGCTAATTGATCAGGTTGTCTCTACGGCTTTGCCTGAGAGCAAGAGCCCAGAACAAGTTTCTGCAGCCGTTAAAGCTTTCATGACGGCTGATCTTCCTCATGAACTGATTGAGCTTCTTGAGAAGATTGTGCTTCAGAATTCTGCTTTTAGTGGGAACTTCAACTTGCAGAACTTGCTTATCTTGACGGCCATCAAGGCAGATCCATCTCGAGTTATGGATTATGTAAATAGACTGGACAACTTTGATGGACCAGCGGTTGGGGAAGTAGCTGTGGAAGCCCAACTTTATGAGGAAGCTTTTGCAATTTTCAAGAAGTTCAATTTGAATGTCCAGGCTGTAAATGTCTTACTGGATAATATTCAAAGCATCGAGCGAGCGGTTGAGTTTGCATTTAGGGTTGAGGAAGAGGCTGTTTGGAGTCAGGTAGCCAAGGCCCAACTAAGGGAGGGTCTTGTCAGTGATGCTATCGAGTCATTTATCCGTGCAGATGATGCCACTCAGTTTTTGGATGTTATTCGTGCCGCTGAGAATGCTAATGTCTATCATGACTTAGTGAAGTACCTTCTGATGGTGAGGCAAAAGACGAAAGAACCCAAGGTGGATGGTGAGCTCATATTTGCATATGCCAAGATTGATAGATTGGGTGAGATTGAGGAATTCATCCTGATGCCAAATGTCGCCAATCTTCAAAATGTTGGTGATCGCTTGTATGATGAAGGCTTATATGAAGCTGCCAAAATCATTTTTGCCTTTATTTCTAACTGGGCCAAGTTGGCCAGCACACTTGTGAAGCTGGGACAATTCCAGGGAGCTGTTGATGCCGCTCGAAAGGCCAATAGTGCAAAGACATGGAAGGAAGTTTGCTTCGCCTGTGTTGATGCCGAGGAGTTCCGCTTGGCGCAAATGTGTGGTCTCAACATCATCATACAGGTGATTTATCGATTCCGTGTTCATTCATAGACAACTTAGTCATCTTTCTTTCTTCTTTTTCTAGCTCTCCGCATAGAACACTTTTGACAGGAAGAAACTATGAGAGCTGGTAAACTGGAAATTTGCACTTGGGTTGCCTCTTTACATGCTTTCCGGATGGACATATAGCATGCTTCTTGCTACTTCAGTTGACTGCATCATTCGCATCTCCCAGCCCATATTCACTCGAATTTGCCTATGTGAATGCTGCAGGTGGATGATTTGGAAGAAGTCAGTGAATATTACCAGAACAGAGGATACTTTAACGAGCTTATCTCTCTCATGGAGAGCGGTCTGGGTTTGGAACGTGCACATATGGGTATTTTTACCGAGTTAGGTGTCCTTTATGCAAGATACCGTCCGGAGAAGCTCATGGAGCACATTAAGCTGTTCGCCACTCGGCTCAATATTCCCAAGCTTATACGAGCTTGTGATGAGCAGCAGCATTGGAAAGAGCTCACTTACTTATACATCCAATACGATGAGTTCGACAATGCAGCAACGACCATAATGAACCATTCTCCTGAAGCATGGGATCACATGCAGTTTAAAGATGTGGTCGTCAAAGTTGCCAATGTTGAACTCTACTACAAGGCCGTGCACTTCTATTTGCAAGAACATCCTGATTTAATCAACGATGTTCTCAATGTGCTTGCACTTCGTGTGGAGCATACACGTGTTGTTGACATTATGCGAAAGGTTTTACATGCAACTTTGAAGCTGTATCTTGGCCTCGCTTTTGTTTTGCTTGTTCTAACTTTGTGGGTAAATGATTGTGTACTCTCAATTTCAGGCTGGTCATCTGCGGCTTGTCAAGCCTTACATGGTTGCAGTACAGAGCAACAATGTTTCTGCTGTTAATGAAGCTCTGAATGAGATCTATGTAGAAGAGGAAGATTATGACAGATTGCGTGAATCTATTGATTTGCATGATAACTTTGATCAGATTGGCCTTGCGCAGAAGGTTATACAACATTCCTTTGCCGTGGGCTTTTACATTTGGGTATATTCTTATTTATTTACAAGTGCTGTTTTACCTTGAGCAGATTGAGAAACATGAGCTTCTTGAGATGAGACGTGTTGCTGCTTATATCTACAAGAAGGCTGGTAGATGGAAGCAATCAATCGCATTGTCCAAAAAAGATAACCTTTACAAAGATGCCATGGAAACAGCATCTCAGTCTGGTGACCGTGAACTAGCAGAAGAGTTGCTTGTTTATTTCATTGAAAAGGTACTTCTTTTGCAAATAAATCCTCTGTTGTCCGAGTGGGAGTGCTTTCTGCAGATAGGAATTAACTGTCTAGAGGTTCCTAGCTGGCTGAGATTAATTTGCCAATTCATGTGAAACTATGTTAAGTTGAAATTCTTTGCTTGTAGTAATGCATGGAGATGTCTTTTAAGTGCTGTCTCTTTTTGGAGTCTGCAGCAGAAGAATATGTGGTTGTCATTTGTACATTTGCATTCATATACAGTTGTTTATTGGTAACACTTTAGCACTGGTGGTGTGATGGCTTCATGGATCTGAGACAGACATGGTTGAACAAGGTGTCTCTTTGGATAGGAAGATGATCAACATGTATCCAACTGGATACTCTTTGTTTTGATCTTTTCGTTTTGCATTATTTTGTTTTTAGTCCCTGTCTCCTCCCTTAATGTTCGGAAATGTGTGCATGTGTTTATCTAGTCCTGGTGCAATATTGATTTTTTCTCCTTGATCTGTGCAGGGAAAGAAGGAATGCTTTGCTTCGTGCCTCTTTGTCTGTTACGATTTAATCAGGGCAGACATTGTGCTTGAACTCGCTTGGATGAACAATATGATTGATTTTGCTTTCCCGTATCTGCTTCAGGTGATAACATTGTTGTACTGTTATAGTTACTCTGAAAATGCATGAATGAATGTAGCTCACTATTGATATGTGAATTTATTCTTCTCACAGTTCATCCGTGAGTACACTAGCAAAGTTGATGAGCTTGTGAAGGACAAGATTGAAGCTCAAAATGAAGTAAAGACTAAAGAGAAGGAAGAGAAGGATGTCATTGCACAGCAGGTAATTAGTCTTTGGTCTTCGCATTCTATCGAGTTAAAACGTACTTGGCGTCTGCCGTTTTGTGTAGTTCACTAGCTACATGTTGAAATGCTAGTGTGAGCTTTGCTTATAGCAACCAGCTCTTTGTTTAACCACTCGGTTGTTACTTTTAAGACTACAATAGTTATTGCCCCAGAACCTTTGTTTGTTACTTGAGTATATGACGAACAAATTACTCATTCGACTGCATTTTTCCCTTGGCAGAACATGTATGCTCAGTTGCTGCCTTTAGCTTTGCCTGCACCCCCAATGCCTGGTATGGGAGGACCAGGGATGGGGGGGATGGGAGCAGGTTTTGCTCCCCCACCAATGGGTGGGATGGGGATGCCTCCTATGCCACCGTTTGGCATGCCGCCTATGGGAAGCTACTAAATTCAGGGAAGATGGACCTTGCTATTTGTTTCTTTGATAGCAGTAGCGTCACAAGACTTTGTGGACTCGAAGTTTTCGTTATTGCTTTGGGTGGACGTAGCTGGGGTGCTGCGCAATAACTGTCTCGAGTTTTTGTATCTTTCATAGGCCTGTTGGGTAATTATTGTAACACTCAATTGTTTTTGGATAGGAAGCGGCATTCTTTTGCTGTTGTAGAGTGTCAGGGGAAGAGGATTTGCTTGTATTCTAGTGATCTTATCGGTGTCTATTGAGGAAACAATAGTAAAATACATGAAGATATATAGACTGAATCCCAGTGCGGGAAGATATATGTTAGCATGCTTGTTTCTTACTTTGTCGATTCTGCTTTTATTGGAATTCAAGTGCTTCTTCACTCGAGGTGGTTTCAGTATTTGGCCGCAAAAGGAGCTGCTTTTGGTGTATTTATATGGGACTTCTGTTCTGATGATCGTTCGAGGACTTGAAAGCGGTTCATGCCTTATGCTCTGTTTGTTATGCTCAGTTTATTACGTAGAAAAAATCATTTTTAAAAAAAATAATAGTATGTATTATTTGAAACAATTAGTCAATGAAAAGTATTTTCGTTAATGATAATAATTTGTGTCTAAACATCTTGACAATTTTTTTTTGCATATATTCATTTTTTTTTTTGTAGGTGATGCAAGCGATTTAATTTAGAAAAATGTCTTACAAAGTATTTATTTTTCACCAAACAGATGTACCCTCAAAAGCTTTGGTTCTTGTTTTAACAACGTTTGAAACTTGAACGAATGTTCAAGTTACGATGTCCTTAAAGTCCCGATTCCATGTCTTGCGATGATTTTGGCTCAATTTAATTATATACTTTTTTCTTTTTTGTGCGTTTGATATGAAAGGATTGTATGCTCATTTCGTTGGCTTCTCCATTTGTCTATTTTTGCATTATGATGTAAATTTCTAAGTCCTTTTTCTAAGCGCATTTTAATTACTACTTGAATCACATTTGGTAAATGAAGATATTACTATTTACATCTTTGACGGTTGTGTGATTGCTACATGAAATAGTTGTTGAATCTATTATTAAGTGGTTATTTGGCACGTGACAATCATACGACACGAAATATTCAGACTTAATTTTTAAAAAAGTCTCATCTTTAAGTTCAATCTTTTACTTTTTTTGTTTAAAAGTAGTTGCAAATCTTCATCAGCTTGGTATCGAGCGTCAATCTATTGATGTTGATAATTTTGAAGAAATCATAGCGTTTTTTGAAAGCGGGACAGATTTAGAATTAGGATAAAGCCGATGATTGTTTTTAGGTAAAAAAATGTTTGGGCCAGAATCGGAGGGGTGGGTATAAAATTGGAGGGTTTCCCTTTTGGGGAATTTGGCCGAAATACTTGATGAATTTACTGTTAAAGGGGCTATTTGGCACTCAACAATCGCACGCAAGGATTGAAGACACCTCCTCGATGCTTACATCCAGATCATCGTCTTCTTCTTCGTCTTGGTCTCGGTCTCGGTCGTGGTCTTCGTAGCGTCGTTGCGGAGAAAGTCTGTAATCAAATTTCCCGATCGAGGTTCAATCCTTGCCCGGCGTTTCCTCCGCCAAAAAACATATACTCTCCCTCTCCATCTCCCTTGACTTCGTCACTCGACCGTCGGCCCTCGCGCACCTCCGCCTCCCCCGAAGGAGAAGTTCTCCGAACAGAGAGTCGGTCCGCCATCTCCTCCCCGATGGCGATCGCCGTCCTCGTCTGGGCTCTGATCGCCGGCCTCCTCCCGTCCCTCGCTCTCCTCTTCGCTTCGCGCGTCGCCTCCTGCCGCGCGAGCCGGAAGCGAGCCGTCGGCTTCTTCCACCCGTACACCAACGACGGCGGCGGAGGGGAGAGGGTGCTGTGGTGCGCCGTGAAGGCCGTGCAGGAGGAGCGCCCCGATCTCGACTGCGTCGTCTACACCGGCGATCACGACGCGTCTCCCGATAGCTTGACGGCCCGCGCGGTCGATCGGTTTGGAGTCAAGCTGCTTCGTCCTCCTGAGGTTCAATTCTTCTTTTGTATTTTTTTTTTCCAGTTGCTGAGCTTATTGTTTGAGCTATTCCTATTTTATTCGAATCACGTCGCACGTCAATAGGAGGAGTTTTAATTAGTATCATGTGCTTTAAATCAGTGAGTGGAGAATCTCAATTGACGGTTTGATTGAGGAGCTGTGCTTTGTTGCCGATGTAAGCATGCGAGGTTGGAGTTGAATGTCATATAGCGCATTCGCCATTTTCTTTATAGGGCTTTCTTAGCTCTTGTCAAGGATCCTAGACTGTAGACATAATGAGTTCCCTTCGGTCTTTGAATGGAAAAAAGCTTATAGTGTTACTTGAGGACTGTGTCTCTAACTTACCTCGTGATAAGCAATGGCGTGAAATGCATGGGGAATTTTGCATAGGACATCATTTGCGTGAGAGGTGAACACGTCTTAAAGAGGTGATGACGCTAGCCTGTAGTGCTGGCAAATTTTCATCTTTTTTGGTCATGAGTGCCTGATGGGATTCTCCTGGGGATTTTTGAAATTGGTAAGCTCTGACGGTATGCTCTTGTTACTTATGCTCAAATCCTCAGGCTGTCCATCTGTGGAAGAGGAAGTGGGTTGAGGAAACTACTTACCCACGTTTTACTATGATCGGCCAAAGTCTTGGTTCCATGTATCTTTCATGGGAAGCGTTGTGCAAGTATACTCCACTGTTCTATTTTGACACCAGTGGATATGCTTTTACATATCCTGTTGCACGAATTTTTGGATGCAAAGTTTTGTGCTACACTCATTACCCTACTATCAGCATGGACATGCTATTTCGTGTTCGCCAGCGAGCTTCTACCTATAATAACAAAGCTTCGATAGCTCAGAGGTATAGGATCTAATCAGTTGGTTTTTATTTATCTGTGTGCGTTTCTGTTCTAGATGTTCTATAGAACTTCTTAAACATGATGGTTCTCCCCTTGTCCCTTTGTCCGAAACTCCATATCACTACCTTGTCTCCCTCAATTATGTGCACTTGCCTGTTGTATCATTGGCACCTCTCCTTTTAAAATCTGACAGTCATGTGGTGGTCTAGTGTGAGATTTCTGATATCTGAACAATGGTGTAATTCATGCATAGAAATATATGTGTGGTTTTCTATGTTCTCTGTTATATTCAATTCTGACGTAAATCTCTCCTTTTGGACAGTGTTTGGCTATCCAGATGTAAAATCATATATTACACAATTTTTAGCTGGTTGTACGGGTTTGTTGGGTCCTGCACACATCTTGCAATGGTTAATTCTTCATGGACAAAGTCGCATATTGAGAAGCTTTGGAGAATTCCTGATCGAACTAAGCGAGTTTATCCTCCATGCGATACATCAGGACTGCAGGTTTGTTGTGTTGATATTGTTCTTTACCAAATTTCTGGGACCTCTCTCTCTCTCAAGTGTGCGGGTCAGACTAACTTGGACTCATGTATGCACACATTAACTGTACACCCGATACGTCGACATAGCCACGCCAATGGAAATGAGTTATAGGAGAAAGTTAGCTCGGTCTTCCTACAAATGGACAAACTGCAAATATCAACATCTGGCTGTTATGCCCCTATGCTCCTTTTTTTCCTGCTTTTAGTCTCAGCATGTCATGTCCTCCTCCCCTTATCAAATTGGGAAATGATTTACCCATTTTATTCATACTGCTTTTGTAACTACTTACTTGACCAGTTAACAGTGTAACTTTGCATTTTAATTTGTACGGTAGTCTAAGTGTATTCTTTTCTCTGGCTAGCTAATTCTTGTTTTGTGTGTTCTACTTATGATCTATGTACATTTTCCATTATCAACAGTCTGCTTTGGTTTTTCTGTTGTTAATTTTTAACCATTTCAATTTGCGTAACATGTTGTGGATATTTCATTTCCTAAATCATTTTTGTCGAAGCAGGCACTTCCCTTGGAAAGACCAGTTACTGCACCAACTTTCATTTCTGTAGCCCAGTTTCGTCCAGAGAAGGTGGGAACATTTATACCAACCTTATAATGACGAGGTAGCCATCATTTCAGTGGCTCACATGGGCCTTTGCTAACTTAGTGCATATGCTTTAAGCTTGATTGTCGTATTTCAGGCACATGTTCTTCAACTTGAGGCATTTGAGCTTGCTATCAGAAAATTAGATGCAGACATGCCAAGGCCTAAGCTCCAATTTGTGGGAAGTTGTCGAAATAAGTCAGATGAAGATAGGCTAGAGAGTTTGAAAATCAGAGCAGTTGAACTAAAAGTTGAAAGGGATGTGGAGTTCCACAAGAATGTAATGTACAGGTCTGTGCCACTAAGAACCCAATTAGGCCTAATTTTTTCATGGCTTTATTCTGGAAAATTGATTGACTTTGCCATATGGTGAGTTGTTTATTTAGACCACAAACAACGTCTGGATGATATAACCAATATTTTGGGGTATCTCCACATAATGATATCTAATGAAGACTGCTATGAGCTTCTCGCTTAGACCTTTTCATGCGGAGCAGTATGTTGTTTCGAGCTCTCAGTAAGAAGCTATGATGTAAGAGAAATGCACGAACTTTGATGGATTTGATTTAACCATTGGCTTTTAGCAATAAGTAAAGTGAAGATGAGAGGGCACAAAAGTGTAAGTGGGCTTACTGGTGGAAGTCCACTTGAGCACACTAGATGGGCCAAGAGCTTATAGAGCCCACTCTCACCAATCTCTTTTATATTTGTGAACCAGAGTTCAAAATTACTTTCGTTCTTGTATGAATCAGTTCTTTACTATGGCTCAATTTAGATGTGTATGTTTGACATGGAAATAGAAAGGGTAAGATTGGGAGGCATACCCTAGAACTTCTTGCATTAAGTGATGTTAAGAGGAATGTCCACGCAACATACAACGAGATTCTCTTAATATAACTCGGTTTCTCTGTGATGGTGAGGAATATATTTTCTGATACTTGGCTGATGGGCATTTTGCTAAACAGCAGTGCTAATAACTGGAAAAAAGTTAAAAAGCTAAGTTGGTTTTCATCTGAATATTTCTATATTTGGTTCAATTGATCATGTCCTCCATATATGTAAGTATTGATTTTGCTCATGTCTTATGTCATTGTCGATAAGTATGAACCATCCACTAGACTTTGGTTTTGACAACTTCCTTACTTGGCAGGGATTTGGTAAAACTTTTAGCTGGTGCAACTGCAGGACTGCATTCTATGACGGATGAGCATTTTGGAATAAGCGTGGTAGAGTATATGGCTGCTGGAGCCATCCCGATCGGTATAAATTTAATCACTTTAGACTAGAAACGAATTCCCTGGCCTGTCTTCATGCAAATTGAATGTCTGCTTTTTGTCCAGCTCATAAGTCTGCTGGCCCAAAGATGGACATTGTTTTAGAAGAAGATGGACAGCAAACTGGATTTCTTGCACAAAATGTTGAAGAATATGCTGATGCCATCCTGAAAATCATAAGGATGCCAGAATCTGAGAGAGTCAATATGGCTGCAGCGGCGAGGAAGCGAGCGAGCAAATTTTCTGAGCAAAGATTTTATGAAGACTTCAAGACTGCAATTCGGCCAGTAATTGGTACTTCATCATCTTAAACACGTTATCTTGTAACCGTGATCAAGAGGCGTAGTTGTAGCTTTAGGTACAAAGGAGCCGTTGGATTTTCCTTTTTTATGTTCGCCAGAAGATGGGTGCTCCTAAGTCTGACAGCATGGCGGCTGATCTAAGGAATAGAGTAAAGGCGACTATATTTGACAAGGACACAACAAAGTTGTCATTTCTTTTACACAATCCTTCATTGATCTCCCGTCTGTGATGCTCCAAGGGACCACACGACGCTTCCTTAGGAGTGTCTGACGTTCTCTCATGCTAATGGAAAGTGAAATGCCACGTATAGTTTTGATGTATCGAGTTCATGTTCCAATTTGATGCGGTTCCAATTTGATGTGGCTCCATGGTTGATGAATGGTACGGGAGACTTCTTTTTATGTGTTATTCTCTTCATTTCATTTTCGTGCATGTCTCGAGTTTGAGGTTAACTATGGCATTGCCTTGTTGAGATGACTAAACTGCTCCTTAATTCTAGTCGGGGCTGTCAATTTTCGACACCACACGGTTTCATTTAATTTGATTTTAGATGATTAAGTCAAAAGTTCTGCTTCTGACTCTGACCTCTTCTTTCCAATCAGAAAGTAGGCTAGAATCAATAACCAATTATCAATAGGAAAGAATGATAATTTCCGAAGAAGACCTTTTGTTTCTTCTTCCTGATTCATTAGTCAAGCAAATTCCAAATTCAATTTTAGGGTGTGTTTGTTTTTAAAAATAATTTCGAAAACGTTTCCTCATTTTCCAAATAAGCGTTTGGTTTATTTAGGAAAATGAGTCGACTAAAAATGTTTTTCTAATCAACTAAAACGTTTTCCTTCCAAAGCTTAAATTCGGAAAAACGATTTCTCTTTTGAAAAAATCAAAAAACGTTTTTCAAAATATTTTAAGGTCCTTGCTTAATGAAAATTTATTATTAAAAAGAATTTCTAATTAAAATTTTTGAATTTGTTATTATTATATCTTTTATTTTCTTTATTCTTTCTTTTATTTTCTTATTTTCTCTTTTCTTTTTTTGCCTGTGAACATGAACCCTAACTCCTCCTCCCCTCTCTCCTTCTCCTTTGCCCCCTCCTTTTCGTCACAACCACCTCCTCCAACCCTAGCCCCTCCTGCACTCCCGTTGGCTTCGCTCCCTCCTCTTCCTCTTCGTCGACGTCTTCTACACCTTCAATCATTTTTCAAATGCAATCCAATCACTAGAAAATATTTTCAGTCACATATCACCAAATAAAAGAAAACTAACCGTTTTCTTGGAAAAGGATTTCCCGAAAAACATTTTCCAAAAACGTTACGTTTTTAGCAAAACAAACACACCCCTTAGGTGAACTGCAATTTCATTCAGCTTTAGAGCTCGATTCTAGTAGACTTTTGACCCAACCGATTGCCCGGTAGAAGGGATTTCAAAATTACCCAATGGGCGCATAAAACCAACCCGAAATTTGCTGGCCAATTCAAACCGGCCGGGTTTTGGTTCGGGCGTTGAGAAAATCGTAATTTTCAGTGGTTTGATTCAGGTTTCGGGTATAAAATGGAACGGGCCCGAAACATAAAAAGAAGGGGGGATTCAATTAGAAAAGAAAAAAATGGGGACAAATAATTTCTAAACTCTGATGTAACATATAGTATGTGATTCTTAAATTTTTAATATATTTATAATGATCTTTGAATTATTGACAAAATGTTCAAGTCAATACTGAAACTATATGACACGTATAATGTTGTCATTCGGTTAATTCAAGTTAGCAAAATCAACTGATATGATTTTCACTTTTTTAAGTTTGGATTGTGGATAAAAGAAAAATTATACGTGGCTTATTCATGTAAAGTATTCATTTCAAATTGGGATGAAATAATCAACATTATCAAATAACGATGGATATATTGCTGCTTAATTTTTGTATCTAAAAAAAAATTATGTTAATTGATTATTTTTAAAAATTCTTAGTATATGATAATCTGTTTTATCAGAATAATTTTTTATTTAAAATGATTACCTTAAATATTTATCAATAATTCATAAATCATAATTAAAATTAAAAATTCAGCGTAACTTTTATACTGGGTCAAAATTTAGGTCTTATTTGTATCATTTTTCCATTTTAAAAAGTGAAATACATTTCGTGATAAAAAAAAAAAAATTACGTTTCTCGATCACGAGATCAGCTCCTATCGCCGCCAAGTCGGCGCTCACTCTCAAGCCTCATCGCAACGCCTCCGACGAGCGACGACTCCGACTCCGACTCCGCAGGGAACGCCGACGAGCTCACCCCTTCCGCAGTGAGGCCGCGGTTCTCAGCCATTCGAAGCTCCTCTAATCGGCCGCGAAGCTCCGGAGGGAGAAATTGAGCGGAGTCTCGTGTTGGTCGACGCGCTTGGCGGTGGACAGCGACGCGCCGAGGCCGTTGCTCCGCGGCTAAAAGATCCGCCCGTCCCGTCCGATCCGTCAGGAAGTTGCCGCTCGATTCGTGACGCCGTGGGCCCGCTTGAAAGTCCTTGTCGAACAGCTTCTCCGATGGCAATTGTGGAAGTCAAAATAGAAACTTGAAGGTTTTTCACACCCCAAACAGGGCTTTACAATGATGCGACTGATGCGACGTTAATCCTCCCGAGTTCGCTGCAATCAGGCTTTTGAGATGGCTGATGATCGGAGTAGCAGTCTCTCTCATACTTTCAAGTACTTATTGGGTTAGTGTCGGATCCTTTGATCTTTTCATTTCCAATGTCTTCTCAAATTTGGTAGCCTTTTGATGCGTTGTTTCATCGGATTTTGGTAGTGGTGTGTTATCTTTTGCTGAGAAAGTTAGTTTCTTTTCTCTTGGTTTTCCGGAAAATAATGGTGGGCATCAGCTACGCAGTTTTTGGCCAGGGGAATCCCTTTTCTGTTCAATACGTGGATAGTGCGGCATCTCACCGAAGACGATTACGCGGTACTTGACTGCTGTTTTCTCTTTTCTTCTGGCCTTTTATTTTTTCCTTTCTTAATTGTTGAAATGTTGATTGATGCTGCATTCTCAGTTGTTGTTTATTAGTAAAAATTTAGACTTGCACTCGTTTAGTATATGCACACTTTAGTTTGCCTTCTGGCATCATGGAATGGGAGATTAGTGTTCGCCGGAGTTTCTTGGTGGCTAACTATTCTTCATTCTTCTAGAATGTCTGAGTTTGCATATAAGCGCTAGACCCTCTTATGAAGTATGAAGGTCGGATGCTGGTTTTAAGTGCTTAATGGAATTTTAGCAGTTAATCCTCATCCCCTGATGCTGGGTCTCTCTAATCTCACATCCTGTGCTATCTAGACTTATTTTGACTTTACATAGATGAGATCTTTCAATATGTTATATTATGTCATGTTATGATCTTCTGCTCTGTGTCTTTGTAGATTGGACTGAAATTTCTTTGTCGTTATTAATGCAGCTCTATGCAGTAAAATTTCATCTTTTTGTCACCTGCGTGCTGTTCCTTAGTCGGGAGGGATTTCGTCGAGCATGCATGCGAGCTGACATTCAATGGTGCTTCTTCTTGCTCTTTCATGTATGCATATTGGTGACAGTTGTGTTGTTAGACTTTCTATCATTTTGACATTGTGTATATACTACTTGGCAAACATGCTTGAAGGAATTGGTACTATTGGATTTGTGTTCAAGTTTAATGATTACTTGCTATGTTATGTCTATGTTTGTATATTGTAGGGGAGACATCATCAGTAAATATGCAAACTTCTTCCAGTTAGGTGTTTTGGATCTATTGAAAAAATTAAATAAAGCCACCTTGCTATCTACTGTTATATCCTTCAAAAAATTCTCATTTCAGATTCGCATATTTAATGTCCATTTACAATTGTCAATTGAGTTTTCTCAGGTTTGCTGGCCTAGTGACTGGAGCTAGTTTTATATAGTCTCATCTCTTGTTGGACTTCTGGAGGCTGCTGTTTAGTTTGTCTATGCTACCTGTGTTTTCTTAAGTTTGTGCTCCATCAAAACCTCTATAGCTTTCTTCTGGATGATTGTTGCTCCTGGACGATTGTTGCCCGAATCTAATTCTCTATATATCCAAAGAAAAACAAGTCATCTGTAGGTGTGTGGTAGCAGTACAAATGAAATGATATGTGGAATTTATGTAGGTTACAAGTCAAAAAGTGTAGACCCTGATGTTTATCTGCATTACTTTTTGGAGTTTGTGCTTCGCGGTTCTGTTTCCGACTCAATAGTTTTTCAAGTTATAGATAAATACTTACATATAATGTCTTGTGATGCTATAGCAATGGAGCTTCAGAGGGAGAAAATGTTACAAAGCTATTGAAAGTTGCTTGGATGACTATACCACTTGGACTAGCCATGACTGCTGCAGCCTGTTCTATTATCTTCTGGTGGCAGGAACTAAGTTTTTCTGACCCATATGCACATGCTATTCTTATAAATGGTAATTTGCTGTCCTTATCAGACTTTTGGCTCCACATGATTTGTTCCAATCAGATCATATCAGCGAGATGCTTTTTCAGAAGTGTTTGTTCTAATCTTCAGTTTTCTTTTCGTCTTATGTACTTTTCTGACGCTTTAAACAATTCTTGCCATGACAATAGCATTGCCATGCAGGTTTTGGATGTATGTTGGAACTCTTGGCTGAGCCTTTCTATATCCTCTCCCAGAACCTGCTTCTGCTTAAATTACGGTTATTGGTGGAGACAGCAGCAACATTCTTACGTTGCTTAACAATGTATATACTCATTGTTAAGCAAACTAACATGGTAAAGTTTTTGGCTACTGGTTATGAAAACTCTTGTGCAAATAAAAGATATCTAACTTGCTGTTGGGCTGGTTGCTTCTGCTTGTTATGCTATTTAGTATACTTCAGTTTGTGAATTCGTGTGTCTTCTGCCTATCCTACATCTTCAATGGGGATAGTTGGTCCAAACCTTTAAATTTTGAGATGCTTTGCTGTCGAAATACTTCATCTGATCAATAACTTTAACGAGCAGTTATTTTATGTATCACATTCTGGTTTGATCAACTCTCATTCAAATAGGGAGGTTGATCCAAATTTAAGTTCTGCCTTTTTCCCTTGGGTTTAGCAAATAGTAATGTGGATTTCAGAATATGAACATAACTGTGGATTCTCAGTATATCACAATAATTGTTGCTTGTTCTTTACTCAGAGGAGCTCTTTTAATTGATTCTGCAGGAAAAGGGGATTGTATTTGCACTGTCACAAGTTGCATATGGAGCTTGCTTCTTCTTTGGTTACTGGGGTTTTTACCTTTTCTCAAGTTCATTCAAGAGTTCTGATCTTTTTCCTTTCAGGTATCAATCTATTTCTGTCCATGTTACTCTCATATCGGATGCAACTTTTTGCCTTAATATATCCTGCTTTGCTCCTCTTCTGTCTTCTTATGCTGTGAGGATGATTTAGCTGGTAGTTATGCTTATGCAGAGTAGGTGGTAAGGCACACCTTGATGGCCAGCTTGCCAATATGTCCATGATATTCACTTTTCAGTCCTTCCGCAAGTTGATTCTTCAAGAAGGAGAAAAGATGGTTCTTGTATGGTTTGATACACCATATAATCAAGCTGTATATGGGCTAGTAGACAAACTAGGTAAGGCATTTAGTACAATGTTCTTGTGTATAGTTAATAACCTTTCTATGCACTTGGATGTTATGTAAATGTTCATTCTCTAATTGCATGAATTATTCATTGAACTTGCTTTTTCCTGTGCTATATATTTGAGAATACTTTAGTTGTTGATTTGAATGACTACCAGGGAGCCTTGTGGTGAGGCTGGTGTTCCTTCCCTTTGAAGAAAGTTCATATACAGCATTTGCAAGGTCCGCATCAGGTTTATTTCTCTTTTCACTTTGTTTGTCCTTTTTCTTTAGATGTAAAGATGTCTATCTTATGTTGGTTCCATTTTTCTCTGTATAGCCATGACACCTTTTGGTTTTGCTCTAGCTGACTAGTTGAATAGCAATTCGTTTCCATAGAATCTATGACTGAAATGGTCTTTTAAATTCCATAGGAGTTTTGTATTTTGGTGAGACTATGAAGAAACACTGCCTCTGGGTGAATAGAATTTGTCATGCCATGCAGAAAAAAAGCATGACCACAGATCTATCTGGTTATCTGTCCTGTAAATCAATATCGTTGCATCTGTTGTGATTTCACCTTGTGTTGATTGACACTTCATATTGATGAGAGTAAAGGATATTGATGTTGCTATTACTGGGAGGTCTTTTGTGTCTGTTACATTCAAACATGACCAACCACCTAACAACCATAACCAAGGCTTTCCCTCTAATTGCAACATGGATCTTTTCCCACATTTCCACTGTATTATCTGGTATGTGCATTGAGATGTGGCATGACCATGGAGGGAAGTTTTTTCCTTCAAGATATAGCAAGAATTGGGTGGATACAAGTTAATAGGAACTACTTAGGGCTGGTTATTGGAAATCCATGGAAGTGGTGACATATGTGACCTTGCATGCTTTTGGCAAACTCAGAGAAATGTATTTTAAGCTTTGTCTGAAGGCATCTTTCTGGGAGGCACGAATACTACAGTACTGTCTGCATGTGCATGTTTAGATTACTTTAGGCTTTGTGGAAGGCTCTTTCAAGCAGTCATGCATAGTATGGTGGTAGAACTACGTTCTTTTTTTCTTTTTCTTTTTCAATCTTTTCTGTATCATGAGGGATGATTACTGATATGGTTCTGAAGTTTTCTAATCTGTTTATTCTTGGAGCAAGAGGCACAACTTGCATTCCAGTCATATGCTATATCTTGATGTCATGTTTATATGCCATCATTTCTTTATTTTCAACATCTTATTTTTATTTTATTGTTTTATGTCCTTATAGGACAAAGTCCAGACAGAAGTCGGAAGATAGGAAGAAGTCTTACAGAGGCCCTTAAACTTGTCATGTTGATAGGTATGTTTCACTTAGTTTAATTTGTTCTATTTGGGAATTTCTTATTCTCAACCCTCTGTTTCCTCATATAAATTAAGACTGTCAATAAAGGCTGCCATGTAATACCATATGTGCAAGGCTGAGGAACGCCAGAAACATACAATCACTTGGCATTCTGAATATAATTTCTTATCAATGTCTTTGCAGCTATGATTTCTATTTCCCTTTATGATTAGCATGTACTTTCATGGCCAGATTGTGCTTATTAGAGAGTGAAGCTGTTAAACAGTTACTTCATTCCATTTATCTGTATGTTCTTGGACATGATCAAAAATTTGTTATTGCTTTATTATCTGATCTATGTGCATCAAAGCAGACACTGTAATAAGACTTGCATAATGCCACTGGCCTTATTCTCAGTGGTTGAATCTTTTACTTGATCTACCTGTTGGCCCATTGAATAGATGCATAATGGTGTCTATCTACAGTTATGCACCTCTTAGCTTTGTTGTTATCTGCAATTTTCCTTTATTAAACATTAGATTTTAATTAAAGCAATGTTGCTTTTCTATTGATCAGACCGATTATATTGCTTTATGCCCCTTGACGAGTTAGGTACACTTTTGGTATGTACTTTACATGATTTCCAGTATATGTTACAACCTAGTTGTCTCATGCCTTCCTATTTTTTCTTTTGCCAATGATAGGTCATTGACATGAAATTCAAACAATGTGATTTGCTGTACCATCATACATTTTTCTGACTTTAAAGTTCTGTTTGGTAACCATCCTTGGAACAGTTATTTATATTATTTTGTTTCCCGGGACAAAAAAAGAACAGAAATTTGTTTGGTAAAATTTTTGTTCCCGAAACAAAATCTATTTTTTTTGTTCTTGGGAATAAATTTGGGACAGAATCAAGAAGTAGAAAAAAGTTGCTTTTTGTTCCCGGGAACAATTTCAACAATCAAGCCTAATTTTATTTTTTTCTTTCTTTTCTCCTTCTCTCTTCTTCTTTTTCTTCCTTCTAGTCCCAACTGGTCACTGGGCACTACTGGCCACCGCTGCCGTTGCCGGCTGTGGCCGACGATCGACGGGGCAAGTCCAGCAAGGCTCCGACTCACCTGGCCACCGGCGACACTTGGCCTCACCTAGGTGGCGTGAGGTCGAGCCTCGCCTGGCCACCAGCGAGGTTGAGGCTCACCATGGCTGGGCAAGGCTTTGGCGAGCTCGTCAAAGCCCTGCCTTGGCTCGGCAAGGCTCCAGCAAGCTTGTCGGCCCTTGCCTAGCCAGTTGCCGGCCACAAAGGAGGAGGAATAAGAAGAAAAAGGGAAAAGAAAAATAAAATAAAATAAAAAGAAAAAGAGAAAAATATAGTAAAAGTATTAAAAATTAAAGAAATAAAAATTTAAGAATTCTACCAAACACATTTCTATCCCGATAATAGATGCAGTTACCAAACGTGCTCTTTTGTTCAGGAATTCTTCCCGGGAACAGAATCAGAAAAAACCATTTATAATAAAAATTGTTCTTGGAAACAAATGGTTACCAAACGCGTTCTAAGAATGTCTGAATAAGATAGTAATGAGGGTACAGGTTTTATAATATGCTTCTCATGTTCCTCAGTAGACAAGACAGAACGTAAATGGAATACTAAGACCGGTTTATGCTGTTAAAGCCTGTGGCAATATCCTGTTTGAATTTGCTCTCTCTCTCTCTCTGATATTATATATGATTATATGCCTTGTAGGTCTCATATTTATTGCTTTTGGCCCAAGTTACTCTTACTCCCTGATAAGGTTGTTATATGGTCAAAAATGGAGTGATGGAGAAGCACCAACAGTCCTCCGCTACTACTGCATCTACATTTTTTTCTTGGCTATGAATGGTTAGTGATAGTTTTCCTTTAAATATGGATCTAAGATTTGCTGCTTTTGCATCTATAGTCATTGTGAAAAGCAAGTGAAAATAATATGAGACAGCATCTAGGATAATCCCATTGTGCTCATCCTCCTCTCTCCTCTCCCTTTAGGTATTTTATTGCTAGCTTAATTGAACAGGTCATGTTGCCACAAAGAGGACCAACTGATTGACGTTCTTACTACTTAATCATTCTATATGTGGTACCCCATGAGTCACTGTATAGATTAGGATGCTTCATTATCCTGAAATATTTGGTCAGCTTGTATCAGAGCAGAAAGAGATATCGTACTATATGTTTGTTGACTATATAAGGTCATGTCATATGGTGCAGTGTGATTTTCGACTAGTGATTGAAATGTGTCATTTGTTCCTGTGGCAAACTGAAGTTTTTAGAAAAGCAAACTGTCTGGCTCAGCCATCATCGGGATGCTTACATCATGTCTCTTCTGGTTATGAATCAGGAACTTCGGAGGCATTTCTGCATGCAGTTGCGGATGAAAAAGAGCTCAAACGCTCAAATGATATGTTGCTTGTGTTCTCATCCATATATGTGCTGCTAAATATCATGTTAATAAAATCAGCAGGCGCAGTTGGCTTACTTATGGCAAATTCTTTGAGTATCCTTTTTCCCCCTCTCATCTGGATATTTTTTTGTTTTTTTTTTTGGGTCAGTCTTCCATAGTTTAGCCAGATTGCTTGGATAAAGAAGCAAATTATAGATAAAATCTGACAACTGTGAAGTCAAACATCGACCTATGCTTCCTTTGTCTTCAAATTTATAGGAAACCCTACCTTTGTTTTCAGCCCTTCCTTCCCCCTATGTTCTAATCCATTTTTGTTGATGTTTATTAAGGACTGCTGTTACTTGATAACACTGTTATTTCTTAAGATCAGAAGTTGAGATTCTTAGAGATTAAGTAGATGAGGTTCTCGATTTTTGACTTCCTTGATTGGGTTAAGACATGCTTTTGAGGATAATCTACTCTGCAAGATTCATAAGAAAGTATTTCCAGGTATGACATTGAATTTGGATCTTTTGCCTGTTTTCCTTGGCAAGTACTATCCTAATTTTAATGCGTGATTTGGCGTTTTGCACAGGATTCTTCATCCTTTTCATTTCATGGGTGCTTCCCTTCAGGGTCGACAGTTTTGCTGCTTTCTGGTATAGCTACACTTACCTCAGAGAAATTTTTCCTGGACAAGGAAAACTTTTGGCCCTCATTTTTAGTTCATTTTTTTGTTGGGTTGACTTGCTTCTGCACATCAGCCTTTGTCATGTAAGTGACAGGCTTTTCTCTTATTTCCTTTTATCAACTATTTACCATGGCTTTTTACTGTTTGAGTGTGTTAACGAATTTATGCTAAGCTATTAATGATTTTCTGCTCCATCAGTTATGCCCGTGAGAAGGCTTTTGTGAGAAGAATTATCCGCTTTCGTGACCATGACGATTGATATACCAGAAATCATCCAAATCCTCAACCAGGTGCGCTCATGTTTTCTTAGGCAAACAAGTTCATGGTTGTTTTAATAGTTTATTTAAGCAAATGAAAAAACAAAAGAGTGATCGTGTTGCACTTGCAAGAAAGGACATGCTAGGTAAATAAAGTAATGTAATGCTTGCATTGTTCAACATTTTTGGCAAAACAACACCCTACAATGCAAAAACAAGAAAAGTTACTGGCGAAGATATGAATTCTGGCAAGAGATGAGCACGATATACTGGACTGGACACTAACACAGTTTAAAGAGAAAAGGCAGGTGTCTATCATATTATTAGATTACGTGTTAATCTAGCAAGCAATAACCTGAAAATGGCATGAATTACAGACGCACACGATGACATGAGGTTATTGCCTCCTTGGGTCAGACATCAAAGACATCTATCATTCAGCTTTTCAAAATTGTCGTTGGCTGAGATGGGGACGTGGGAAGATGCCACATTACATTCACTATTGTTAAGTAATTTTGAGGCAAAAATAAACTCCCTACTACAGATGAAATGGTCAACCCCCTACTCTCGAGAACATTGGAATCTAACTTCGAAGTTCACCATTTGAAAGAATTACTTAAAGAATGGGTAAATTAGTATTACCCTGTGGCTTGACTTATCACAAGCTCTGTATATGCTTCCACACGATTATTCTCATTCTCATTGTGATATTGAAATCTGCATCTCTTCTGGCAGGTGGCGGCTGGTAGGCAAAAGTTTTGATAATGTAAAGTAAATTAGATTGACAATGATGAGGGGCACGCGGAAAGGAGTGACAGACACCCGCGCCGCACTCTTCGTACCCCGTTCTCACTGTAAGAGGAGCAATACGTTCAATTGGTGGTCATAAGCTATGAGAGATTCAAATTGATAAGCAGGAAAATTGGATTGATGATTATTATTTAGTTGTAGAGCAGGCATTCTTTCTAAATACAGAATGGAGACATTTTTATTTTGCATTTGAAATAAGATTCTTGAACAGATATTTTCACTGAGGCCTGCTTCAAAATGCGAGGCACAGGTTTTTGCCTCGCACAATCTCACACATTTAGCTTGTTTTTAAATGCATGCGCGGATTAAATTCATTGAAATCATCGGTAATTACATGCGTTATCTCAAGGAGAAACATTGAATAAGTCACTTGGCTCGCCCCAGTAAATACTTGTCTGGATCTTATGTCAAGGTAGAGTCTAGTATGACTATAAAATTACATCAATACATTTTATAATAATATGAGAAGATATGAATAGTGAACATGAATACGGGTTGCCGCTCCGTGGCGGTCGATAAATTTGGTCGATGACGGAAACTGTGTTTTTGGCATATCTCGAGTTTCAACGGTTCTGTCGAGACAAACACGTCCTCCTTTAAATACGGCGGCGAGTGCAACGACCAGAGTAGCTATTTGCATATGACCACAATGGCGAAAACATGCTCTTGACGAAGTACATAACGTGTCGCTTCTTTTCTGCATCCACTTTGTCGTCTCATGTGATGATATGGTATATTAATTCGGAATTCAAATGTCGCTCCTAGCATTGGTTGCGCTCACTAAGTTTAAACCCGCGAATGCTCATTCCAATCAATTTACCGGTGAGTAGTTAAGCTAAGGGACGCTGAATATTTGGCTTTCGGAGGTCAACAAATGCGAAATCTACAGACACGGGTTGCGTCATGCGCAATGCAATAAGAATGGGCGACGAACATTTGGTGGATAAACTCCTATGTCAGACTAACGGCCCGCGATGGTGCTAACGCGTGTTTCATACAAACTTGGGCGAAGATGGTAAGTGCTTTCCCTCGTTATCTGGCCATTGCTTGAGCATTGTCTATCCCTTGCTAAGGACTACTGAAAATCCTAAAACAGCAGCAACACACGCTGATGGCACCTCTTTACCTTCCGAAATCCACTATTTTTTTTTGGGAGGGGGTTAAAGAAATCCACTATTAACAGGTTACCACCATAAGAGTAAATCCTCAATAACTCTCGACACAACATGGAGAAGCAAGACAAAAATGTTTCATCACTGCTGACATTTGCAATGTCAATCAATGCCTGGATCTAGCAATGTCACAACAAAAGCAAAACAAAATGAAGAGATTTAGTCGGCTTCTCTAGGGATTCGAACATATTACCACTTCACTTGATGCATTGTCCATGGCAAGTATCAGCACGAAAAGAAGACAATATGGATTGCCTCAGCAAGCTAAACATCTAAAGGTAAGTTCAATCATCTGAAATTCGACGAAACTGTCGTCCCGTTACTCAAAGTGCCCAAGAATCGATGTCAAGTCGCAAATGCATTCCGGGCGTATCCAACCCACAATCCTAATTAACAAAAGAACAGTAATCTACAATGCACAATCCTCAATCCTCAATCAGCTTGCCCTTTGCAGACACCATATTCAAAACCTTCCATTTCTACCGACCAAAAACAAAGTCCCTAGCACTCAAGAGACTTGCAATGGCACGCTCATCAGCAAACACTTCATATCACGCATCGACAGGGAGAATCAAAGCAAAGGGCGCGGTGAGATTCAAAGTAGGAATTCGATTCAGAGAATAGTAGCAAATATTTAGATTCAACATCCGACGCTAATTCTTAAAAGTTCTCAACTTTAATGCAAGAAAAAACCAAATACAAAAAACCCAACAACGAAACCAGAATCTCCAACGTTCCTATCGCCGCCCAACGAGGATTTTACTTGGATCTCTGCCTCATCTTTCGGCGCTTCCTCTTCAACCTCCTCATGCGCTTCTTCTTCCACTGTCACACCCACCAAACAAAAACGAAAAAGGTCGAAAAATAAGGAACCAATCAATCACCAAAACCCCACATTTCCAACCACAGAAATAGCAAAGAAAATCGAAATTCTCGACACCCTAAATCGCATCCCATCTTACCTTAGCTCTCATGGTGAAAAGTCGGTGTGCTCCTCCGCTCCTAGGCCGTCAAAAACCCTAGCTTTCTCTCGCTGGGTACCGCACAAGTACCCCGAGGTCGATATGAGAGCGCCTGTTGCGACGTGATTAGTATTTATAGGGAAACCCTAGCGGATTGCTTCCTGGGCTTGCGCGTTCCTCATTTGGGCCCAAGACCGGCCCACGTTTGGCTAATCTGGCCCTGGGCCTTTTGTATAGTTTCAGTGACTTGTGTCCAATTGCGTTTGGCCTTCAGAGCTAGAGGGATAACTGGTGATGATGGGAAAGATTCATCCACCCAATTCAGATCTTTTGGTGTAACATCTCTACTTGTAAGACTGTCACGTTAGCATTTTGGATCTACAAAACTTGGCAAATTCGCGATGTTTGATCGCTCAGGACTTTTTCAAAATGATTCCTCCATGCATTTCTACTTGTAGTAGCAGGTCATGTGCTGGGAAAAGTGAGATAGGTTTCGACAAAGCTCTGCACATTGATTGCATGATTGATGCGCCCTGACATAACCCGGCATCTTAAACTCCACCGGCGGAAATCCCACTAATGAAGAAAATACGGGCACTAAAGATAAAAGCCCGAATGTGCGCCACCGTCTTAATCCTGCCCGTGCGCTCATCCTTTGCTTTTCGCGGTGTATTATCATGGCAACCAAAGTGCAGGGGGAAATGATGGAGCATCTTGTTTTGTTGGTCCTTTCTTTCTAATGTCACATTGAAGTTGTGGTGGAAAAAATTATGCTGAGCAAATTTTTCTTTTTTTTTTTTTTGGTGTTCAGATTTGACAACCCCAGGCCACAGGAGAGCTTTCCCTTCTGAGACTTTTGATCTTTGGATCCACATTGCATCAAATAAAGCAAAGTGAGAAATTTCGGTACGCGGTGGGGTTGTCACATGATGGCCATTGCACCATAGCTTCCTGTCCTTTGATCATCATCATCAACATCCTCATCCTACCTTACTTAGCTACTTCCTTTCCATGTCTGGCCTTTAGTTTTAGGTCTCTCACAAGTTTTTTTCACTAGACTGATAGTGCAAAGTACTAAAAATGCTTATGAAAAGGCAGATTTTTTGTTCCCAATTCAGAGCAGAAAGGAAAGTGTCATTCATGGGAAGAATATAATCCAAAAATAAGAGGTGTCCCTTACTTCAGCCATTCAATATATATACTTTTCTGTCTCTATTATCCTATTGAACTAGCTCCTAGTTTTGCACTAACTCAATTTGCCCAAGATGGTTTGGCCGTTCAGAGTTAATCTTGAACTGCAAGACATAGCTATAACGAGAACAACACCAACGAACAAGCATTATCCTCCTAAATCTGATCGATTATATGAATTTTGTTATGCTGTCGCGCTTGATCATGTATTATCAGAGGAATCGCGGTCCTATACACATGAAGCATCGAACCGTCTCTCTCTCTCTCTCTCTCTCTCTCTCTCTCTAACTTTAACCTGGTCATTAACAAAGCTTTAAGCAACTTCAGCTTGATTGATGAACCTTTACAGGAAGTCCCCTCTTCCAGTTCCATCAATTGCTTTGCCTTTTTAACCTTGTACTAATGTCTGAAACACCTCCAATCCCACAAAACTTATTTTATCTACTGAAGTGCCACCTGTAAAAACATCCCAAATGACCAAGCAAGAAAAATCTGCTTAATTGCACATGTGCAGGTGCTGTCTTTCATAGCAGGACCCAAATTGTAAGTAGCTATGATTGTTCAGAATTCAGGCCATTACACAGAAAATCAGAGAGAGAGAGAGGGAGAGAGAAAGAGAGAGAGAGGTTATTCTGGGCTTGCAGAAATGGAACAGACCAACCAACCTCTCTTGCGACAAGAGTCAAAAGATGTAAGGGAACTGGCCAAAATCATTCATGGGTTGGACTTGGGTCAATTGTGATGAACTCTGGCCGAAACTCTCATTCACTCCACTGCAGCAAGGCATGTCATAGAAAGACACCATGCCAACGTTCTCATCCATCAAGACGCTCGGAGAACTCGTGCTCACTGCAGGCACGGTATATCGAGCGAGACGGGCCCGAGCAATGGCTAGATCATGTTGCAGCTCAACCATCTTCCTCTGGAGCAGCGCTATCGCCCCGATGCACCCGTAGACCGGATCCCGCAGCCTTGCCTCGGCCTCGTAAGCGAGTGAGTTCACCGTGTCCTCCCGCTGCTCCTCGGGAACCTCAACCAGGATCTTGCTCACATTGCTCGCCCCAAACACCTTGTGCACCTTGGCGAACTTCTTCGGCTCGTCGGACCTGAAGTACGGCGCAAAGATGCACGTCGACGTGCACTTCCTCTTCAACAGCTTGCAGGCTGCACAGGAAGAGCTGGAACGAGGCTCATGACCCTTCATTGCTTGCTTCATTCGCATCCACTGGGCTTAATATGCCCTCGTGCTTTCAGTAGGGTATCACTTAAATAGCCCCTCAAATCAGTTAGACAGAGGGACAGAGACACATATACATTACACAAATTACTTCGAGTATTTTGATCAGTAACTGTTCTTTTTTAACTTACTTGCGTATCGTTAGTTGGATTACATCGTCGCCAACATCGCAGGCTCGATACCTTCATGGGCCATGTTTAAATTGTCCTCTTGACAAGCGACTTATCGATTTTGGACCTTTTAAGCGCTGACAAGACTAATCAAAACCTGCAGAAACATTAACTGCAATTTTAATTTTCTATCTGTGACCTTTTGAAGATCAGGGTTGCGGTTTGAAGAGGACCTCTCCTGGAAAGAGAGATTAAAAAAGGACTAAGTGTTTTTTATTGGTAGGAAGCAGGATGGGTCCAAATAATTGAGCATAGTAACATCATATGTGTACTGATAAGTTGGACAAGATATGATAGTTCATCAACCAAAGTCAAGATATTTTTTTATCATTTCTTTTTCTTCCTTTTTCTTCTTTTCCCTTTCTTCACAAGAAAAGCAAAAATAGTGTATTTTGTCATTAAAGTTGGATTTATCTTTTAGAGGGATACTTGGGAGGGAGCAATGATCAAATGAGATTCTGCTCCCCTGTAAATGGAGCCAAAAGTGAGGTGACATCTTTTGTGCTTATATATGCTCTGTGGTATGAGCATTTTCTGTCTGCAATTTGAATGCACGTATGTAAAAGAGCATTATGTAAACTGACCATTAGGCAAAACTTGTACATACACTGGTCCTTATATGAGCCGAATGGGAATCTATAAAATTTTAATATGTAATTGACTCAATCTAATAGAATGGGTTTATGCGATTTTTTTTTTCCTTTGGATAAATGCTGGAAATTTTTCAATGAATTCTAATGGGATTGGTAGACGTTGAATTGCTCTTGGCTCTATATATAATAAGTCATGAGATATAAGATATTTACAAAGTTCTTAGGGACTAAAGATCGTCAATTATTGTGCTCATGCAGCAGCTCAAAAGCTACTTCTTTCCAATTAATGCGGTGGAAGAAATTAGCAAACCATCCATATCAGGGTACGGAAAGCCAATAATATATTATGTAAGTCAACGAAGAAGAATGATACGAAAAAATTATTAGAGGAAATTCCAAATTCACAAATAGCTCACTGCTTTTCCGAGAAAATTCAATTCATTCTATCTTTTTGTCTCTGGATATTGACATGACTCCAAGATTATTAATATAAACTAATTATTATCTCTCGTTCAAACCGTACTAACGGAACAACTTTCAATATTAATATATGATGTTAACCTAATAGTTACATTAAAAGTATCGATTGAAAAGGAAAAGAATTTATATGGCATTTTATAAATGAGTAGGTGTGAAATTAATTTAATTTCAAGAAAGGGGAAGTATTATGTAAGCATGATTCGAGAAAAAAAGAGAAAAAGAAAGAAAATCGTCACTTCAACAATTAAGTGGAAAAGGAAAGTGGGGCTGAAATGATGTATAAAACCCTCTCATTCCTCCAAAAAAAAAAAAAAGAAGAAGAAGAAGGGATTTGGTCCAATAACCCACTTGCATTTTTGCCTGTCGTTTTCCAGAACGAAATCAACTGAGGGCAACACTTTCCCACGCGCCGGGCGGGGGGCCCGCGCGAGAGCCGAACTAGCGCGGGACCCGCCAGCCTGATGGGGGGTGCACCTGATTGGGCCGTGGGGAGCACGCGCCGCGGGAGAGCTAGTGGAAGTGTCCCGTCATGGGAGATAAATGGGCCGGCCCAATATGGCATGATTAGAAATCACAAAGGAAGGGGTTTAAGCATTGGGGGGGTGGGTGGAGTTATGATGCGCTGTAGCTTGACAAATGGGGGTTCCCACTGTTCATCCAACTTGAGAAGGCCTGAAAAGAAAGCTATTAGCACGTTCCGTCATCTCACTTGTCACTTCCTCTAGTGAGAGATAAAGAGAAAGATAGTGAGAGATGGAGAGAGAGAGAGTCTTAATGATTTGACTTTTTTCCTTCTTCTTTTCAAAAGTAAGAACAATTTGGAGGGAAAATAATAATAATAATGCGTAACCGACTTTGTTATCGTCACTTAGAATTGAGGATGACCTCTTTCCCTACCCCAGTTCCACCTCGAGAGTAGAGGACCTAGTGGCCGGCGCTATGTTCGCGACGGTAGGGTCGGGGCTCGATGACATGATGTTTGTGATTTCAAGCATGTTGTCGAGGGGGATGTAGTTGGACAACTTCACTAGGCGGTGACGAGGATTGAGATGAAAAGGCTACAAGGGAGATAGAATCGAGACGCGTTGTTCACAATGAACATAGGGACGAGGGATATGGGATGTGTTTTCTTAAACTTTAGTCAATTACTGCCGATAATGAAGGGATTGGAGTATTCCATCTCCAATTGCCATGACACTCTATTATGGAGGCTTCGATGATACATTCATGTGACTAGTGATTTAGATGTGATATCACGCCAACACACCATTCCGAATGTATGAAAGGAAGTAGTTTGGTTTGTGAACTTTTATTATGCGCATTCCAAAACTGAGCTGAGCTTAGGAGATATCACCACATGGATCTATACTTGTAATACTTGAAGCACTGACCAGAGAAATAACAACCACTTATAAGCAGACCCTTTAAGTATTCATTCTCCTCACTTTGGATAAATTTGGGAAAATGACACAAATTGTTCCTAAGTTTTAGTTTAATATACAATGTGATCTTTAAACTTTATAGCTCAATGTATAATGTAGTTCTTGAACTTTTAATTTATTTAATATGATCACTAAACTTTTGATACATGTCCAATTTAGTTTCTAAACAATATGAAGATGTTCGATGTTGTCCATAAACTTGAATTAATGAAACAACAATATTAAATATTTTCATATAGTTCATAAACTAAATTGAACATGTACTAAAAGTACATGGACTACATTGAGTTAAATTCAAGAACTACATTGTATAAATTACAAACTCATTGGCCACATTGCACATGAAGTCAAAATTCATGGTCATTTATGTTATTATCCCAATAAGAATTTGTCTCTTGATTCATGCCAGGTGTGTATCCACAGAGGATTTATGAGGCAAGGGTGCGTAGGATGGTGGTGGGCGGAGGACTGCTGCCGGTGACTCGCCGGCGCAAGTGACGGAGGGTAAGCATATTGCCAAGCCGGCACATGCTGTGGCGGCTCTGCGGCGGCCTACCACCCCAACCTCTACGTCCCTCGTCTGTCCACTCTCCGCGACCCCCGCATCTCCAGCTTGGATGTCTGCACCCCCAATCATGGACATGTGGTCAGTTGGCACTTTTATGGTCTTTTGTCTGAATCTGCCATTAATCAAAACTTTGCGGTTGCAGAAATCATGTCGAACCGCAGGTGGCTACGAAGGTACCGCTACTCGAGATTTCCGTGTATGGTGTGAAGGATCTGATACTACGCTACAAAGATGCTGCGGCGCGGGGCCACTGGAGTCTGGTTTGTCTCTGCGGACCCGGTTCACCGACATGCCCCGATGCTTCCAGTTTCCGGTTTCCTCTTTTCGAGACTCTGTACATCCGACCCGAAGCCGCTTACTCATACCTTTTCAAGCATTTGCAATGGACCATTCATTAGTTTGCATGCATCTAAGTTCTTTGATTTCGCCCACATATATTTAAACAGTGCCATCATGTTTACTGGACGACACTTTTCTCAGTAATTTGAACACTCTAATGGGCAAGAAGTTGAAGAAGAATGGAGAAATTAAATGAAGGACGTATGTAAGATAAATTTTTCTTCCGTGTGTCTAGAAAGAAACATGTGCATGATTAGTTCAGCAATACAGCAGCCAAAACAGAACAAAACAAAACGCCTTGGGACGCATGTCAGAACACACTCGCATCTTCACCATAAGTACAAAGGCTAAATTGAAAGAAAGTGATGACGAGAAGTCGTAGAAACTCTCTCTTGAGAAGAACCAACTCGTTAATTGATCAAGCGTGCGTCTCTTCCGGAGGGCAATACGAGGGGCGGAAAGCCAATGGCCCCGCGGCATAGACGACCACCTCGTACTCCTTCCTGTACAGCGTCTTGTCCTCATAGCGGAGCGGGGCCCCGTACATCCCGTAGTTGATGTTGGACAAGAGGTTGCATCCCTCGAGGGGCGACGAGACCAGCTTGACGCGGCAAGCGTGGAGCGGGTGGTCCAGGATGGGGTTGCTCATCTCATAGCCCTTGAGCTCGGCGTAGAAGTAGCCGCTCGCCTCGGTCTGGAAGGTCTTGTAGTAGGTGACGCGGTTCTTGTAGTTCTTGCAGACGACGCTGACCTTGGCGGAGCCAACGGGCTTCGCCTCGTCCAGGGACCACGTGCCGAAGTACTTGCAGCTCTGGCAGTAGACCATGCCCTCCACGACGACCTCCACGGCCTTGGGGATGGTCTTGTTAGTCGCCGATGCCGAGGAGATCGACACTAGCTGGAGGATGATGAGGGAGGACAGCATGATGGTGAGCTTGGTGTAGGCCATCCTTCTCTGTTGGAGAGGAGTTTCTTGTTTGCGTTAGACAAGAAGACAAGTTGTCTAGGTGAGTTTATTGTCAAGGAAATTGGAGAGCTTTATATAGTTTTTGCTAGTTGGCTGACTGGGGGTCGTGCCAACCACGTTGTCGTGTTACATGGGAAGCACTCGCATTTTTTATATGCATTACATGAAGCCCACTCTCAATGATAGCGTTTGCTTTTATGGATATGATTTGCATGTCGAAGTTTCGGTCGTTGACACCTGGAACCTTATTCTTTAAACATTTGATCCAAGTAGTTTTCTCGCAAATGATTCGTCTATCATATTTACATGTAGGGTCGATATTTGATCATTTAGCCAGATCCCTCGACTAATCAAATGCTAAACATGGATTGGCAACTTGTCTTCATGTGTAATATTAGAGATTTTTAATTTTATTAAAACTTAGGTTTATTTATTCAATATGTTTGATTTTGTGTCGGTCTCTGATTTGCCGAATAATCTCGTTTGATAATATCAGAAATCGCTAAACAAGAATGTCATTTGCTCTTTCAAAAACTACTTTGGAAAGGTGATCTTTTGCTTTTTATAATTCCAAATCCACTCATGACATTCATTCAGGTCAGCTGAAAGAAACTTCACACAAATAGAATGGACTGCCACATAATTGTTGGACTGCAAGGCTAGGGTTTAATGGCAACCACTTTGCCAAAACACCCTTAGCCAAATACCTACGGGTCGAAAAGAATTTCAAATAGTTTTGGGGAAATGCATTATATATCCAAAGTCTCTTAGCTCAGGACAGGTTCGTAGAATTTTTGGACTTTAGCATTTTCGCAATGCTAATACATTTTTTCTTTTAATTTTGCTCTCACTAAATTTTCAAAATTCTAAAATTGCCCTTTCCATTGTCCACCGATGACCCCAAATCTAATAGCTAGTAACCTCTTGCCGAGGTCACGTGACCCAAAGTGGCCTCAATTGAGTTCAAGCAACCTTAAGCGATAGTTGCTAGTACCAAATCTAGCTCGCTAGCAGTTTAAGGCCTTGGTCATCATCCAGCAAAAGATTTCAGTCAATCTTTTTAATTTTAAATAGCAAAAATCCTTGCAAAGTGTGATTTTTTCAAATACGATTTAAATCTAAGTTGCTTTTCTATGCACTTTTGGGGTTTGTTTGTCTCTAAGAAAATGTATCATTTCTGAAAAATATTTTTGAGGAAAATGACTTTATTTTTCGGTGTTTGATTAAACCTGAAAAGACCCAGAAAATATTTTTCGTCATTTGATAAGGAAATTTGATGGGAAAATGATAAAAAAATTTTAAAAAAAAAAAATTTTAGAATTATTTTTATATATTTTATTTTTTTATTTTTTTTCTTCTTCCTTGACCAATTGTTGGCCATGGCTATGGGTGAGGTCGGAGATAGGCCACTTGGAGTCCAGCTCAAACTCACTAGATTTCATCGCGCCTCGCCGAACTTTGGTGATGCCTCAAGCAAACTCGAGCTTGCCAACCCTACACGGCTCCACCTCTCTAGATTTGGTGGAGGTGATGAGCCCACATTGAAGACCATTGGACCGAGAAGATCGCTCGAGGCCTTGCGAGTCACGACATCTTGAGTCCATCCCGAGCCACCTTGCTCGAGGTTGTTTATAGTTTCGCCCTTTAGGTCAAGCTCATTTCGTTTTCAACGCTTTGTCTTTATTTCTCCTAGTTTCAATGTTCTGTTTTTATTTCTTTGATGATATAAGCCAATCCCTTGTAGAAGCCGAACTTTGGTGATGCCATCAAAACCTAGAAGAGTTTTCAAGAGTCGGAGCTTTCGAAATCTGCATCCTTGAAGAGTTGCAGTCATCGGCAACCCTAAACAAGGCCTCAACCAACGAAGTTCCTGTTACTTGGGGCCCATTTCGACTACCCTAGAAAACCCAAAACAGAGAAATAATTATTTGGCTTTGGAATCAGGTCAAAGTGGACAAGGGAGAAAGGACAACAAAAAAGCTAAAAATCTGTATTTTAAAAAATAAAAATAATAAAAATTTGAATATTTTGAATATTTTTGTAGAACAAGCATTTCATTAACTAAGGACCCGAGCCAGAGTGCCCAAGACCCATGCATGGCCTTTGTGGACTTGGGCTTGACAGGACAAGAGCTTGAGCGACAGGGACTTGAGCATGGCTTTTATGGATCCATGCATGAATGCCGGAGCATTGAGTATGGGCACTAGGGTTTTGGTCTCGGCCTCGATGGACCTAGGCGTAGGCGCTGGGGTCTCAAGCTTGGCCTCAATGGACCTAGGCACGACTGTTAGAGACCTGGTTTTGAATGCTGAATCCAAGAACCAATGTTGGGGTTTCCAGCCTAAGCATAAAGTTTTAGGTTGAAAAACCAATAGTCATATTTTGGAAAACATTTTCCCATTGTTTCAAAGAGGAATTTATTTTCCTAAATTAAAGCTTTGGTACAAAAAAAATTTCAGCTAATTCATTTTCCTAAGCGAACCAAATGCCAAAATGAGGAAAATATTTTTCGCAAAACAAATGGATCCCTTAAATTACCAACCACTATTTACATTTCCTTATTTTTCTTTTCTTTTCTTTTTCCTTTTTTTTTTTTCTTTTTGCCATTTTATCTTCTTTTCTTTATTTTATTTTTTCTTTTTCCCTTTTTCCCTCCTTCGACCACCGTTGGGCCTTGGCGATGTTAAGGACTAAATTAATTCAATTAAAATATTCAGAACTGAATCAGTATCAATGTATTAGATTTAGTACATTTTTTGTACTTTTGCCATATTAAAGAAAGATGAAGAAGTTAAGGGGAGCACATATGTAAGGATAGATAAATTTTCTTCCACGTGTCTATAAAGAAACATGTGTATGATTCGTCCAGTAATACAGCAGCCAAAACAGAACAAAACAAAACGCCCTGGGACGCATGTCAGAACACACTTGCATCTTCACCATAAGTACAGTACAGAGGCTAAATTGAAAGAAAGTGATGACGAGAAGACGTAGAGAATTGCTAAAGATCAAGCTCAAGTGCGTCTCTTCCGGAGGGCAATACGAGGGGCGGAAAGCCAATGGCCCCGCGGCATAGACGACCACCTCGTACTCCTTCCTGTACAGCGTCTTGTCCTCATAGCGGAGCCGGGCCCCGTACATCCCGTAGTTGATGTTGGACAAGAGGTTGCATCCCTCGAGGGGCGACGAGACGAGCTTGACGCGGCAAGCGTGGAGCGGGTGGTCCAGGACGGGGTGGCTCATCTCGTAGCCCTTGAGCTCGGCGTAGAAGTAGCCGCTCGCCTCGGTCTGGAAGGTCTTGTAGTAGGTGACGCGGTTCTTGTAGTTCTTGCAAACGACGCTGACCTTGGCCGAGCCGACGGGCTTCGCCTCGTCCAGGGACCACGTGCCGAAGTACTTGCAGCTCTGGCAGTAGACCATGCCCTCCACGACGACCTCCACGGGCTTGGGGACGGTCTTTTTGGGGACATTCTCGTAGGTCGCCGACGAGGAGGAGATCGAAGCTAGTTGGAAGAGGATGAGGGAGGACAGCATGATGGTGAGCTTGGTGTAAGCCATCCTTCCCTGCTGGAGAGGAGTTTCTTGTTTGTGTTAAATAAGAAGATATGTTGCAAGTCTCAAGGAAATTGGAGAGATTTATATAGTTTGCTAGACGGTTGATTTGGCGGGGTCTTGGGAAGTCGTGGGAGCAACTATGTCACATTACATGGGAAGCATTTGAATTTTTTAAGCCATTACATGCAGCCCACTATCAACGATAGTTTTTGCTGTAATGGGTATGGTTTGCTCGTCAGGGTTTCGGTCGTCTCCATGGAACCAAGTCTTTGGCTGGATATCAGGAATTTCTCGAACGTGACTCGTATATGATATGTAGGTTCTAACATTTGATGATTTAGCCTAGTCCTGACTAATTAAAGGCGAAACGTGGATTGATAATTCATATTCACAGGTGATTTTTGGATTTTGTAATCCTGTAAAGTCGTCTCATTGAAGAGCACTATAGTTTTGTCAGTCGTATAATATAAATTAAATTTGCATAAACTTGTTTCACTATTGATTTGCCAAATAAACTTGCCAACCCAGAATGTCGGTGTGTTCTTTCGAAACTACTTTGGAAAGCAGAATTTGCTATCTTTATCTAATTCAAGACATCCGTTCAGGACAGCAAAAGGAAAAAAGTCAACACATACTGAGCGTACTGCGATATAATGGACTGCAACTGTAGCTTTTAGCATCTCACAGCTTGATCTATCTATTTGGGTTTGACTAAGAGCATCCCTGATTGCCTGGATCAAGATGGCATTGAAGTCATCCACAGGATAAAATGGGACCTGCTTGTTTTTCCTATCAAGTTCAGTGTAAGAAAAATTCCGTTCCTTTGCATGCTAAAAGCTCAGAACCGTTTGAGATATTACTGGAGAGAGTAAGGCTAGTGTAATGCAACAAACGATGCGTGTTGCTTTCAGTTGAAGAATACGTGCTTACTAGTTACAAGGAGTCCTTCATGGGGTGGCCAAGAAAGAGTCTCCTGCATGTGACAAGGAGGTTTGAGGAATCCTAGAAATCGCTTGTTTAATAAAAATGCAGGAAGGGGTACAAATGTCCGAGTATTTTTCGTTTTGGCCACCTCAAGTTCAAAGGCCAGAGATCATTTTTGGTGGTGATGATCGCATGATGTGATTCCAAATCAACAAAATAACAAAAGTTACTAATTGACACCGCGCTACCAAGTTCATCGGATTCTTCTTTGATTTTGCTTTCTAAGGTTTATAGCTTTGATGCGGTGATGGTAACTGGTTGTTCCTCCATCCTTTGGGTCCAACCCCAGTTGAGACAACACCAACCGGATGCAAGAAAAAGGAAAGAATCAACACCAGCGTTGCCCTCATAAGATCAGCAGTCGCAGCTAAAGGTGAAGGCTAGAAAGAGAGCAACACAGTGCTCAGAAAAGGCAAACTTTACTCAGAATTCTTCAGATCTTTGTGCTTCTGGTATGTGCTTCAACACAGACACATGAAGAGCACGAACAACAAAAAAATAAGACGACAAACCTAATTCTTCTACCTCATATATACAAGGCATGTGTTTCGTCGTCACCTTTCTTCAGATACAAAGCAAACAAGAAAAGCTTGAGCTTGTACTTACAGTTTTAGTTTGCATCAGTAGATAGAACCTCGAGTTCTGCCCACCAAAGAGGAGAAATTTTCGGGATTGCCCCATCGCGAGTGATTCCAGTTATGTCCCACAACATTGCCGCCACCTCTCTCATTGGTGGTCTACTTCTTGGATCAGGGTGGACGCACGATTTTATCACTTGTCCAATTCTATCCACCTGTTCCTCTTGACAAGAATCGAGACTTGGATCCACCATTTCCCTTAGAGGCTGTTCTCCTCTCAAATAATCTGAAGCCCAATCTTCAACGGAACCATTATCTACGGAATATGGAAGCCTACCAGTTACCATTTCAAACAGTATTACGCCGAAACTGTAAACATTGCTCTCTGGCCCTCGTGAGGCAGAAGCAGTGTTTAAGAGGTCTATTCCAGATTGTTCAATCTCGGCTGCAGCCATATGGTTCCAGAAATTGAAGTCACAGATCTTGGCGGCGTAATCTTCGGTAAGGGTGACAGCTGAAGAGTTCAAATTCTTGTGCACCATTGGTGGGTTCATCAAATGCATGTGCTCGAGGCAATATGCCATGCCCATTGCAATTCTCAGCCTCATTCCCCAGTCTAGGTGCTCAGATTCTTTAACTGCAGAAAAAGGAAGAAAGAGGTATAAGAGATGGATTTTATGCATTATTATGTATAATATTTGCATGTCATTGTCTTCAAGTATATTAAAGAATAGAAATCTCCGATGCATTAAACTGAGTAATGACTAAAAGTTGCTATCATTTATGAACATCCCCCTCAATAAGTAGCAGCCAGAAGTGATGCTTGAGGACCAGATATTGCAAATTCAGTTGGGCCTACATTATGCACAAATCATAATAGATTTTGTCATCTTTCAACTAGTTATATTGTCATTTCCAGATGAAAGACATGGTCCTTTTGTGAAACCATCACTTGTGAAGCATGAATGAATGAATGATTCCATAGATACGATATGACATGATATGTAAATACTTACTATGTAAATGCTCAAAGAGAGTCCCATTGGGAGCGTATTCAAAAACCATCATCCTGGTAAATGGTTCCTCTTCCTCGCAGTATCCGAGAAGATTGACAAAATTCTTGTGATTTCCTTTTGATAGAGTGCCAATCTACAAGCATCATCAGAAGAAAAAGTCATTTGATCTGTTTAACTGGAAAGGCAAACTGTAGTCCCAAGTTCTTAACTGTGCCTCTAATTACCATATTTCTGAACTGAGCTTCTAAATTCTTTGACCAATCCTTCGCTGATTTTCCTCCAACAGATGCCACAGCGATTTCCACACCACTTGATAAAGTTCCTTTATAAATTGTGCCAATGGAGGAAGAACCGACCACATTGCTGAAATCTTCACATGCTGCTTCAACCTCTGCTCTCTTCAGCTTTGGTACACCTGGAATGCAGGTAAAAATCTTCAGTAAACAACACTGAAATTAGTTCTGGCCAGAAGAAAACCATTATGCATACATAAAGCTGGGGAGTAGAAATAGGGATAAAATTTAGGGATGAAAAACAATCAAGATCTGCCATCTTTTCAGCTTAGAAGGAGCTTCCTGACAGTAAATTCCACATATGAAGGCAAAAGAAGGATGTCCTCAGATGCTGGTAACCTAAGGTAACGTGCTCTGATACCCCTTGTCATGAGTTTGATGTATTCACAGACCCATTATTTCAGTTTTGCTCCCATTTCTTTAAAATTTGGGTGAAACAATGTACAATGAACTAAGTGACGAGGTAGCTCACATTTTCCAATGCTACTTTTCATATTTAATTTATATTATTATGGGAGAATATCTGCATGTCACCTAAAAGTTCCACATGGCATTATAGATCTATGCTCACTCTGCAAGTCATAGCAATGGAATATTGTGAAAGCGCACGATGTACAGGCATTTTCATAAATGGGGTTTCAGACCAATATCCCTTGACATTCAGTAGAGCAAGCTAGAGGACTGTAAACAACATGAATAGAGCAGTAACATCACTGACAACTACAACAATCGAAGACACTCAAAAATACTTTGTAGTTTACTTAAAGGTGAAACCAGACCATGAAACTTTCGGCCCAAGTAGAGTCCTTTGAGGAGTTTGTAATACCTTTTCGATCTAATGGATTAGCCATGCTGAAACAACAGCTCAAAGAAATTAAAGACTAATTTTTTAACTAAGCCATCTAAGTATAATCATTTCGAGGAACACAAGTGACATACTTGGTTCATCATTGAGCCCCAGGACATTTGAAAACTTGTCACTAAAAACTTGCTTCATCATTGAGCCCTAGAACAATTAATTACTTATTGCTAAAGAGCAAGCTAGAGATAATAAGACTTATCCACTGAATGGGTCCACCAAGTGATGTGGCACTTTTTAGGTGGTTATTCAAATTAGTGGGCCATTTAAACACCCAACAGGTATCTGTCAAATCATTTAGTAAATTAATTTATTAATTGAGTCTTAACACATCTAGCATTATTCAACACTAAATAGTGATCCCTGCACATCTCCAGCGTGCTCGGTATTTTAACATGCAAATTGATAACATCTTCAGTGAAAACATTTTATGATTACCAGTAACAAATGCCTTCTGCAGCTGTCCGCTGAAACCTGTGGCCCAAGGTTTGACAGTAGCCACCTTATTGCTTTTGCATAGAAACACAACAAGGAAGGTAATCAAAACAAAAACCGAGCCTCCAACCGCTCCACCTATGATTGCTTGATGATTTGACTCTGCATGTGCTGGTGAAGTATTTGTTAACTCAGGAGTTGGAGATGTGGGTGGGGTCGTGGCTGGGGCTGGAGCTGGGGATGGGGATGGGGATGGGGATGGGGATGGGGGTTTCGTTCTAGTAGGCTGGAATTATCTGGTTTAGTTGGTAGTCCGTTGATTCTTCGGTACGCCCAGGGGCGTCGGCAAGAACTCTGCTGTGAATGACATTGCTTGTTTGTTCCACTTTCCTGCCAAAAACACAAAGCCTTTATGATCGAACTTATGCAAGCACTGTTTACATATTCCTCGTAGCCTCAGTATTTTTACATGAACCACCTAAAGTTCTGTACAATATAGAAGACGTATTTTTTTCATTATATATCAATTAAAGCGATGGGATTTCAAGTAGTCCATTTTCCTTATGGATCTCTTAATTATTGAGCAGCTTCCAAAATACAGTTGAATATCCGGAAAATCATACCACATTTGCCCTTCCGCAACACAGGGAGTAGAAGAATTCTCAAAAATCCTAACACTTTGCATCCTTCGGAAGAAGTAGCTTTTGACATTGGAAGGGCTTTGCTATTATAACATATTCGTGTGGCTGGTCCAAGTAAAATCTATTATTTAGGGAAGTGTAATGAGATTAAGATTGACATATACTAGACGTCCTCTAAATTTTGAAGCTACTCTTGCCTCACAAATAAACTTGAAATCGAGCTCAGGTTTATACAAAGAAACTAAAATTTGAACTACATACCATGCATTGCATCTCATTTTGCAAGCTAATTTGTTTGCAGCAATTGACAGAAGGTTCTCATCTACTTGAGATTCAGAAGCTAATGTGAGCTCTTGGATTTCAGGAGAGGATGCAGTTAGAAGCTCATTGTTGTCCACAAGGCTGCAAGCCAAACAGAAAATTAAGCTAAAGCAACTTCATTAGCATAAACAAGATTTGTAATTATTAGGGGGAAAAACATACAGGATTGCTAGTGAAAAATTATTTCCAAGCTTATATGGGAGTGGCCCACTGAAGTTGTTGTATCCCAAATCGAACACCTCCAGCTCCTTTAACTCACCAACTTCTTCTGGAATGACTCCAGAGAAAGTGTTGTTACGCAGATTTCTGCAATGGAATTAGAGATAAGACATCACTAAAGACTAAAGAGAGACGAATGCAGGAAATGATGATAAAAAACTACCTCGTTACATGGCTTTAACTTACATGGCTTTAATGTGAACCAGGTTTCCAATCTCAGGTGCCAGAGTTCCTCCGAGACAAAGATCTCTTAAGTTCCTGTAAGTTTTATTGCATTAATAATCAGAAATGACAGGCATGTATACCAGTTCCAAACCTTCCAAAGTGTCACATAATTAACGAGAGAATTTCTCCAAAAAGCAAAATAGAACCAAGTAATTTCTTATGATCAAAGATAATCATAGGGGACTAGTTGAGTTTTCTCATCAATGAAATAGGTGGCGGAAACACATAAAGCCTCTCTGAACAAGAATAGTTTGATTTTCCAAGACAGAGACTAAATCAATATACATATGCCTTCATGCTTAAAGCAAAGTCAACCGAGTGAAATCCTCTTTCTTCAACACTGACTCGCGTCACAACAATTCTTGCAACTTAATGTCACACTTAGGTTGATCAAGCTAACCAACACGGATGCCTTAAACTACTCGCTTGCCATGGCCATAATCTATATCTATTGTGCTGCTTATTGGGCAGTTCATTATGAATGATGGTATCGACGTAGACTCCATAAGCAATTCCAAGAACTAGACTGACATCCATCATTTGCAGTATATTCCGGCATAGATACTCCACCCATAAACTTGAGGATCTTTATCGGATATAGATCGGCCCAGAACACCGGATAAACCAAAAGGAACCAAGCAGCGAACTCTCTATAATCCCGTGGTGATCAAGAGTCAACGAGCAATCAACTAACACCGATCATCAAAGCAATTCAAATGTCCCGAGTCAAGAAAAAATTCGAACCCAGCAAAACTACATAGCCAACCGCAAGATCTTCAGTAGAGAGAAGATGACTTACAAAGCCACAACTTTTCCATCAGAACACTCGACGCCAAACCACGAGCATGGATCGATTTCTCCATCATCTTCCTTCCAATTTCTCAAAGCTCCAAAAGGGTCGCTGACTACCTTATCTCTTACCCTCAACAGAGCCAAGCCTGCAAAAACCAGCAAACCAAACCAATGAACACTTGCCCTCACTTTCTTGACAAACAAACGAAAAGGGTGGACCTGAACCCAACACCACGCGAGGTCCAAACACATACCTTCTTCGTTTAAGCACCGGCAGGCGCCAAGACTCTGGCAAAGCGTAAAAACCACCAACAAGAATCCCACTGTAGCCGGATCCTGCCAGCGATTCGCTTGCCGACTGTGCCTCATCCTCGCTTCAAACCAAGGTGGCCTCAATCAGGAACCGAAACCGAATCTGGGTTGCAGCATGCAGCTCGAGAAAAGCCTTGCTGAGCAGGAATTTGCAGGAAAAAAAAAAAAGCACACTTTCGGAAGGAATTGGGTAAGCTGACAAGAAGAAGAAGAAGAAGAAGCAGGAGGAGGAGGAGAAGGAGTAAAAGGTCAAAAATAAAATAAGGAGAGGGTTCGCGTGATTGCAGACTATTTTAGACTGAGATACGTTTGAAAACGCGTGCGCTTGAATACTTGCATTTATTATTAATACAACGGCCTTTGGTTTTTCCTTTTTCTTATATAGTTCTCGACCGTTTCATAGTAAATGCAATTTGCATCACATAAAAATAACTTTCCCACCTTTGGTTTGGACTTGATCGGGTCGTAAAAAGGCAACGTTCCGGAAGGTAAGAGAGTTAAAAAAAAAAACAGAGAGATTAAAGACCTTTTCTTCTGACTTTAGGCCCTGCTGATAATTTACTTTACCCCCTTATTCACCCGACACAGCAATAATAATTAATCTCAATCTGATGACTTTGATCCGAATGACCAATTTATTAAGATGTTGGAGCTCGGAAATTACCAAATCTAAATTATCTTAGCAAAATGAGTTGGATCCTAATAAGTGATGCACATTTAATTTCAATTTATCTAGAAATCGATATGAAAGTCTTAACATGCGATTATTTCAAGTGTTTCGTCACTTGTAATTTATAGTCATTATCTTCTTTTTTATTAGTTCGAAAGCGAAATGAATTTCGACATCATTCAGAGATTTTCCCACGCAAATAATTTTTGTCACTGTCTAAAAGAGAGGTGAGGAAGCCGGTGACATAATAAATAATATTTTTTTAATTTTTAACGACTGGTCGAGGTAACGAGCGTTTGATATTTCGGCGAAAGGTCGAAGAGAAACCAGTCCTTCGCATCATGCCATGGAATTCGCCGTTTGGTTTCCGTCCGATGCAGACGACGTCAATTTGAATGACACGCAACCCCTCTCTCTATCTCTCTCTCTCTCTCTCTCTGGCATTTTATTTATGTGGGGAAATTATTTATTTATTTATTTAGGTATTTTTGCGTTTAAGTCGCTGTCGTAGGCACCAAATTCGACTTGGCGAGGGGAGTTTCCTCGAAATTCATAGAAATGGAAAAGGACGACCATTGAGAATCCCGGAATTGTAAGGAAAGCTGCCAGTGAAATTTTTGGGGGAATCATTAAAATGGCGGGGCCCATGATGCTTTCTTTCTTTCGGGGGGTACATGGCGCGTCGTTTTTCTGCAAGTTCGGCCCCTCCAAACATTTGAATGAGACATCGTACTATTATGAGCAGTAGGGGTTGTTGGCAGAGGACGCTTCCCCCTCTGCCCAGTTTCAATTTCAAGCGGTAAGCTAACTTACCAACGTTAATATCTGCCTATACATAGTAGCGAAAATTACAAATAAAAAATTCTAAACATATTGTATATATGTCAACTCATGTCTATATCAATTTGGTCTTTTGATAATCTACCGATTAATTTTCACTGAAAGTCGTTAATGTTGACATTTACTTATTTTACGTATCACTATCGCGTTGATACAGATATTTTTTTTGTGTTTTTAGGAGTACATGGAAATAATCAATATACATAATGACGCAAGAGAATGCCGAGTATTTTAAATTCGTGAAAAGTTGTGATCCCATGCCATGATATTATATTAGAAATTCTTCTTTTTCCTCCCGTAAAATATTAAATTGCTAGGAAACCGGTCGGCCATACATAAATAACATGGTATATCAGAATGTCTATATATAGCAAGAAATGGGTTGTATATATTTCACGACTTGGCAAGCCGAACGAATTATTTCAATCATGTATTATGGTGGGTCGAATCATGTTTAATTCATAATAATACAACCTCTTATTGACAACGGGGACCATAATGCGAGATGCTCAGTTTTCACAATTTATAACGCGCTTCGAACAAAAATTCAAAAAGAAACGAAGGAAATTGCGAAGTTGCTCTGCAGAATCGGTGGAATTTCCATTTCTTATTTCACGGGCAAACAAACAAAAGAGGAAAAGAAGGGAGGGCATGATGAGCTGGCGCTTCATTGATTCTCGATTCACGCGATGACAGCACGTGAGATGTCGTGCTCGTTGGACCAATTCAAACTTTCGCAATCGAGAATTCCGGCCAAGTGCCAACTACGTATGAATAGCTCTTTACCTTGACGACGTTAGCAGGAATCGAATTTCCAGCAAGAGAGCAGGTCCAAGATCGCTCGACACCAGCTTACGTCCAATGCAACAGATGAGTACTCCCCCGGTTGTTACACGGGCGTGTAACTTTCACCGATAATCTTAGTCAATGCGCAAGAATTTGCTTCGTCTGTGGACCTGCAAGCTTGGCAGTTTTTTTGCTGGCACTAGTCACCTACTTCTTAGCACCAAGCAGCTCATTGATGCTGAAAGATCGGCCGCCCTCGTGGTGACATGTGGTTATTGGGTAATTAGAACTCCGTGTGCCCGTTTATCTATCATTTTTTTTAAATAAATAGTTTGAAAAATATTTTTTTAAATAAATTGTTTGCGTCATTTGGGATAATTAGTTACTGAATATTTTTTTTTATTATCAATAATAATTTATTTCTAAATAATTTCGTGAATAATGAAAATACTTTCCATTCGTTTATTTTTATAAGTGATTTAAGTAATTGTTTGTTGGAAGATGATTTTCAAATTATACATTTTTTGTGAAAATAAACGTACCTTTTTTCTAGCTAGTTTTCTAATAAATGGAGTTAAATGAAATGGCAACAATTCTGTACATTCAAGGAGGGGAATTGATTAGGAGGGTAAGTTTGCTAGATACCTCTTTAATTTGCAATTGTGCATGGTAATTAGATATACATGATATTTATCAGAAAATCCTAAACCTTTTTGCATGCCGGTAAAAATCGCACGCCGGCCCTTTCAATAAAACAAAAGTTGGGAAAAAAAAAAGAAAGAATAAATTGCGAAAATCGTTCAAGTCAATGATTTTTGAAAAATATTGGGTGAAAGGATCGCATAAGAAAATTGTCAAATAGCTTATAACTAAATTGATCAAATTAAAAAGTTTATGAATAGAATTAACTACCATAAATAGATTTATAAATTTTTGGATTATTTTCTTGTGACCACACTCGTTGATTTAGGAATTAGCAGAGAAAAAGGATTTTGGCCAGACGCTAAAAGGAAATTGAGTGGATGAACATGAAGGGAAAAGATAAGAAAGACTAGCATGCAAGTCTTCCTTGAAAGGGAAAACACTATCGCATGGGGGAAAAGTCGGAACATGAAAGGGATGGCGAAAGTAATGTGATGACAAAATCAATGCACGTGGCCTAATCAAATCCCGAAGGAATCGAGACGAGAAGACCAGGACGAGGCTCGTGATTTGATCCCCAAGTCCTCCTATGAGAATGCACGATGAAGAAGATAGCAAGACATAAGAAAATCTATACAATTCGCGGATGCTATCATGAATTCGAGTTGATGTGAGACTCGCAGTGCTTCTTACTTTGGATAACTTTGAAAGGTCTCATTCACCATTTAATGCATAATACTTGCGGTATACTGAGACTAGAAATTAAGTAGTCTATATTGAAAATTAAAATCAGCGGAGGGCCGAGGAAGATGTAGTAAAATTTTAAATTCTCATGCTCTTCTTTGGCTCGTTGATCTTTGCCCTTTTTTCAAATCTTCATACTTCATATATGGAACGAAAAGTATAATATAAGTAGTCATCTTTTCTCAACGCTACCAATCCCTACGACTCAAAGATTTTCTAGCCAGCAAGCAGATATCTAGAAGGGAAAAAAAAGCTTTTATTTATTATTTAACGAAGCTTTTACAGGTTATAATGAAATTGACCAACCTCCTGAAAATGGATAAAGATGGGAACGCGGCTATTGTGAATTTCCCCACTTTGGTTTCCTTTTAAAATTCGCCCCTTTCTTCTTACAATTCACAACTTTTCCTGTTTTCAACCAAAAAAAAAAAGTTTGAAGAGCCATCAAAAGACTTTTCTCTAACTCTAGAAATACTCGCCCCCTCTTCGGAACTCTATCATTTAACAAACACATCACAAACACTCGAGAAATATTTTTAAAAAAAAAGAATAAAAGAGAAAGTCGAAGATAATCGAATCCTATTAACGAGTGTATCTAGGCCCTTATTAATTACACCCATTAAAAATATATCTTCATTGTTCAATGCAATAGATGACGCATCGAGAATGACAGAATTTCCTTAATCGAAGCGTTTAACGAATATTTTAGGACAGTCATTAACGAGGACCTAAAGCGTTTCTTCACTTTTGATCCGCATATAGACGTTGTATAGTGCCGACAAAATGTCCGGCCGGAACGTAGCCTCGTCGAACCGCCCCGACTCCTTCAAGTCGAAGTCACTCTTTTAGCCCCCTCTCTCTCTCCACGAAACCTTCTGTAAACACGTGGTCGAGAATCTATCATCTTATCAGGTAAAGGGTGTCGACAGTACATCGTAGAATCACAAAAAGTCGGGACAGATAAAGCCACGACAAAGACAAGAGCCGCCGCGCAGGTGGAAAGTTGGATAAAAGCAAAGACAAAAGGAAAAAAAAAGGAAAAATAGAGAGATTTTTATTTCCTTTTTCCCTTCGGTCCGAAAAGGACAAACTTTTGACGAGATCAAAAAAGGTTTCGGGGGCTTATGTGGAAGAAACACGTCCTAAAAGAAAGAAAACAAGAGGCGCGCGCCCCAGTCGCCAATCCACGGTCTCACGTGTCGGGATCGAGACGATGTCCCATCCTTGACGCGGTCAGCTTCTCATTTCTTTTTTGTTCTCCTCTTTAGAATACGCAATTTGTAAATTCGAGTCAATGCGGGGGTGGAAAGATTAGGGGACCTAATTATTTATTTATCGAGATAAATTATAACCTGACGTCTACCAGCAGTTTTTTCGCGACCAAGGCTTTAACGCCCGGATTCAGCAAGCTAACTCAATAAACAAAAGGTCTGCTTAGTAAAACTTCAATTTTTCTCAATTTCTATTCTTTTATTTTCAAGAAAAGATTCCGTCTGATAATATCAATTAGTTTTTCTATTTTTCTAAATTTTTAGCAAATGGTTACGGTGTCAAAATGGGCGGTCGGCTTCTGATTTATTCTTGGTCGGTCCGGCCGGTGTTCCACAGATTGTGGAGATTCTGGATTGGCCGGCCAGCAACGGGCGTCGGTTTTGATGGAGTAGGATAAGGGCAGGGGGATGCGTGTGTTCCACAGCATTCACGCTCTCTTTTCTGCATCGCGTGGCGTGCGGCATCGAGACGTTTTATGGCGACTTTTGGCGTGCCATGGAATGCGCATTTTCCCCCCCGGGTCCATGTGAGACGCTTTTGGAGTCGCTTGAACGTGAGGTTCGATGCAAATCCCAACTCCCAAGGACTTCTTGGCCGTGGAATGGAACCAAAAAAGAATGCAAGTCAATCGAGGTCCTCGTGCCCACCCATTCCGACCCCTTCCTGCACGGTTTCAATGCTAGCCGCTTGATCTCTGACGTTTTCTCGTGGTCTTTTAATTGGATGTTTCGTGGGTCGTGGCTCATGGTCGCCCACGTTCTATTTGGGTTAATATCCCTACAAGACCTTAAATTGCTACGCTTGATAATCGAAAACTTAAATTGCGACAATTTTACCATCCGTTAGTTCTCATTAAATTGGATTAAGGTCACCAAAAATCACATATTAGAACTCAAAATATAATTACTACGTGTCATTCAACTCAATAATTTAATGATAAAATTTGATAAAAATTAACTTAGAAATAAATTTATCATGAATGTATTAGTTTTGAGTTTTTGGTAGTAAAAAATTTTTTTTTAATAAATTTATCATAAGTGTACCAGTTTAGGATTTTTTATTATATTAACCCTATGTATTTTCATTGCTTGACTTCTTCTTTTTTACGGTGTTTGATGGAGGCGTTAAGAAAGGAAAGGAAGGAATTCAAATCATTATTGGAACATACAAGATTAGACAAATAAGGGCGTTCCGTAATAGCATCACTTACATACCGGCACGCAAAAATAATGAGAGATATTGCGGCATGATCTAGATAACGTTTCGGGTGTTATTTCTGTCTCCACTCTTCTACTCATCCAAAAGGGAGAAAACAAATATGTCTAACGCATTGCAAAAGATCACGGAATGATTTTTCCCCACTTTTGGGTTTCTCCATTTAAAAACCCATGGCCCTAGATCCTCCAGCATGAGAAGAGAGGAGACTTGGCCCAATTCCAAAGCCCAAATGAAAGACATTGCATTTTTTGTCCTCCCATTTATTTTAGCACAGCTACACCTATTAATCAGTGCAATCTCACAAATCAAAATGAAATTTTGTTAACAAGTGTCCAGCAACTCATTACCAAAACGTTGACAATCTTTAACACTCCAGTCGTTCCTGTAAACCGTGCATCAATGCTTTAGTTCAAACCGCCGAAGCGAACTGAAATAATCAGTTCCGTTCAGTTTGGAGAAAGGGTCCTAAAAACTCGTTTCATAAAACAAATTGGATTAAAATTCGGCTGTTTGGTTCGGTTTGACTTTTTTCCAAACTGATCAGCGCCTAACCGATTTTTTTTTTTTAATTTTATAATAGCAGTATTCGAATTAGTAGTAGTAGAGAGATAAGAGTAGGTGAGAAAAATTGAAAAAAATAAAAAAAAAGGGAGGGGAAGAAGTCAAAGGGTTATAAAAAAAACTTAAAAAAAGAGACGAACAGAATAGCCAAAAAAGAGAAAATACAGCGAGACTATGAATCACTTTGGTTTCTTTCTGACTTTTATAATTTCTTTGGCTGCATTTGGTCATCTAAATTACTAGTCAGAATATGACTAATAAGATAGGATAAAAATCCAGAAATTTTGCTAGGGGAATCACAATAATAAAATTAGATATTCATATATCCTATCTTGTCAATTATTTATTTTCACAATTCTGAAATGTATAATACGACAACTCTTTTGCTTATTTCATTTCTATTTACTTATATTTTTAATTATTTATCCTCTCCTTTTTGGTACCGTTTTTTTCTGTTTCTTTTTCATTCCTTTCCATCATTCCTTAATAAATATTTCATAAAATAATAAGCTATACTAATATGCCTAAAATACTAATATATCTAATATATGAAATAAAATTAAATATATAATACACATTATAGAGTGGAAATAAATTCAAATATATGAACAAAAATGAATAATAAAAATGAAAATTGTTGTTATTTCTTTGTTATTTGGAATTTTCTTTTTTTTTTTATCAGTATTCAAATATTATTTATATTTAATTATTTTAAGAAGTTTGTTATTTAAGAAAAATAACTTTATGCCCCAAATATAATAAATCCTATTCACCTATCTCCCACCTCTCCCACGGGAAATTAAAATGATTCACGTGTTGGGATGCCTAGGGTGTGTTCAAGATGCCTCAGAGTAGAGATGTCTCGTATGTCGGGATGAAATAATATGCTAATAACGAATATGATGCATTTTTATGTGTATGTATAAACGCATATATTCACATATTTCTATTAATGAATTAATTGGTGAAAATAATATACTACACAATATGTTATGTGAATTTGCTTACATTATGCAGTGTTGCTAATGATTTTCTCAACATGTCATGATAAAAAAGATAATTCATTTACTCTTGCATTCGTCATAAATGGTTATTTTGTTTTATTTTGTTTTGAATTCATGTTGTTTGTACCAATTTAAGTGGTAAGATGATCTCTTACCTTAGACTTAAAAATTTCATTTACTAGGCTTCGGCTTATCCCTTAATTTTTTGGATTTATAGGTTGGATCACCCTCCACTATTATGGTTTGGAGTTCTTGTGTGTTTTGAGTTTGAATACCATGCTGCTCAAATTGGTGGTAGTATGCACGAAGTGTAGTTCCATTGCATGGGTCGATGAGGAGTTTGTTTGACCAGTCAAAGGTTTTGATGGTCCCCTGGTTTCAAGGTATGATTTGTCGATGGGCGAGGTGGTCGATTTATAGAGAATAACTTGACTTTCATATAGGCAAGTTTTTAGTGGAGGAGTGGCATAATGATTTTAGATGGCTTGAACCTTCGCATGACTTTTGGTATTGCATGTGTTGGTAACTAGTGGTATTAGTATAAAGAAGCAAATATATAAAACTAAACTTGTGTGAGTTCATATAAGGGATGCTAAATATAATTACAAGTTATATTCAAAAGGAATATATGTCATGCGTGACATTCTAGATGTTAGAGAATTGAACCGTGCTCACCATAAAAATACACCTACTAATGGGAGGCCATTAAAGCTTGTTAGTAAAAAGCTTCACATGGAGAAAAAATTAAGTAGCACAATAAAGTAGAAACTAATGAAACTAATCTTTCTAAAGAAAAAAAAAAGTAGAAACTGATAATGCTATTTGAAGTTTACTTTCCATTTAAGATTATCCCATATTGAACGAACCAAAGATTTCATATAAGAGGTGTTGTGAAAATTTTATTGTCCTCTTACACTCTAAATATAATTACTGAGTTATATTCGGAAAGGAAATATGTTGGTTGTGATAATTTGGACGTTAAAGAACTGAACCATGCTCATCACCAAAAAAAAAAAACTAATAATGGGAGGTCATTAAATTTCCTTGGTAAAAAGCTTCAAATGGAGAAAAAATTGAGTATCTAGTGCTAAAGTAGAAACTAATCTTTTTAGCAGAAATAAAAGTAGAAACTAATAATGCTATATCAAGTTTACTTTCCATATAACAATATCCCATTTTAAGCGAACGAAAGATTTCATATAGGGGATATTGTGAAAATTTTATTTTGCTCTTGCATGCTAAATAAATAACAAGTTATATTAAAAAGGTTATGTGTTGCACGTGATGTTCTAGACTTCAGAGAACTGAATCGTGCTGATCACAAAAATGCACCTAATAATCGAGGCTATTAAAGCTCGTCGATAAAAAGCTTCACATGGAGAAAATATTAAGTATTTGTTTGGTGCTAAAGTAGAAACTAATCTTTCTAGCAGAAAAGAAAAAAAAAAAAAAAGAGTAGAGATTGATTTGAATGCCATTCCAAGTTTACTTTCCATTCAAGAATATTCAATCGCTTGGTCTATTTTAGTATTGTCTTCTTTCAAGATCTTAGTTTTCTCATTTTCAGGCTCACTTATGGAAGTAATTTTATGTATGGCTAATATTACGAAAAATTTCAAATTAGTACATGTATAACAAATTTACCCAAAACTAAATTTTTGATTAAAAAAATCTCAAACTGGTATATCTATAACAATTTATCATTAATTAATTTCTGTCAAATTTTATCATTAAATCGCTAAATTAAATGACACATGTCAGTTGACAAGTGGACCAGTTTGAGGTTTCGCCTTCCGTTTGTCATAGATGTATAAATTTGTGATTTTTTGTGATATTAATCTGATTTAGCGAAAACTAATGGATGATAAAATGTATTGGTTTAGGGTTTTGATAATAAAAAAAATTAGTTTGAAGTAAATTTATCATTGTATACTAGTTTGAGATTTTTGATAATCAAAAAAATATTCTAAGCTAAATTTATCTCGATGTATTAGTTAGGGATTTTTCTTAATATTAACCAATTTTATCTATCGTCCAACACCAATCTCATATATCCAATTCAAGTTGATTGTTGCCTGTTGCTTGACGCGACTATCATCTGCTTATTGGGAGTGATGGAGTCAAACAAGATCGAAGAGTCGAAAATTGTTAGTGGCGTCGAAATCGTTTTTTGGTCCGATTAAACTCGAGCGATGGGTTCCAGAGTCAAACCAAATCGAATAGTTGAGAATCGATAATAGCATTTTTGGTCCGATTGAACTTGATGGAATGGGTTCCGGGTCGAACCCAAATCAAAGAGTCGAGAATCGTTAGTAGCGTCGGAAATCATTTTTGGTCCGATTGAACACGAAGGATGGGTTCCGAAATCCGGAATTCAAGGTGTCCGTTGTTCATAAACTTGACCCGACAGCCACCGGTAACACAAGCTCCTAGAGTATGTACAAATTAGAAGGAAACAAATTGGAGAGTCGCGCAGAGAATACAACCAAAACATTCGACCACTAACCTTCTTCTCCATCTATGCTAACGACAGAAACCATCACGGTCACTCAATTTTGACTCACAATTGTGTATGATAATCTGGGGATAATCCACGATCCTAGTCCCGGGCTCCATCTGCGATTTCAGGCGTTGCGAACTGATCAGTAAGAGGAGCAAGAGGGGCATCTGATGAGGCCGTTCACGTTGCAGGCCTTGCAGCTCTTGAACCCCTGCTTGTCCGAGTAGATCTTGCGGCTCCCGCTGCACCGCTCGCACACCACGTACCTCAGCCCTCCGCAGGCGCCGCATGCGCCTCGCCCCACCGCCGGGGACGCACCACCGGCGACCAGCGCCCTCAGCTCCCCGCTCTCGTGCAGATTCCGGACCTCCTCGGCCCCGCCCAGGAGCCGCCCGCCCACGAGGACGCAGGGGAGGGACAGCCTCCTGCGGCCCAGGATGCCCTGCACCTCCGCCACGAACCTGGAGTCCATCGACAGGTCGCGCTCGTCCACGGGGACGCGGAGGCCGCGGAGGATGGACCGGACGGCGCGGCAGTCCTCGAAGGTCTTGCGGACCACGCGTAGGCTGGTGACGTAGACTACGACGGCGGGCTTCTCCTTGTCGGAGGAGCTGAGGCGGTGTTTGGGCTTGGGGGACGAGGGAGGGGAGGAGAGGTAGTGGTGGCGGGTGGTGGGCGACGACGGGGCGGAATTGCGGTGGGCCCAGCTGGAGATCCGGACCCGGTGGAAAATGGAGGGGCTCCTGGGGGGCTCGGGTCTGGATCCAGTTTCGGGCTTGGCCTCTTCGGTGCAGAGGTCCTGGATGTCCTTGAAGGACGAGCAAGAGAAGCTCCTTGACCTTGATCTGGTTGATGATGGTGAGCTGTTGATCCTCCTGAGTGGCCACATGACACAGAGATAGAGAGAGAGAGAGAGAGAGAGAGAGAGATTTTGAGGGCTAAGGTCGAATTTGATGGAGAGAAGGGTAAATGGATGTAGAAAAAGGAAAAATAAAAAAGGCGAGATAAAAAGGGTGAGTTGGGCTTGGTTTCAATGATAATAAATGCTCGTGTCTTGTTTTTAGGCATAAATTATTTGGGCATTTGGGGACATCCTCTGTCAAAGTGAATTTTTTGTCAATTCATTTACTTCCCCAGGCGACGATGATTTCTTGCTTTATCCGACAAATTCATTTGGGGTTTGACCCTGTTCTACTCCTTGAAGTTGTCAGCACTTGGGATTTCGGAACCCCGCTCGAAACCTGTCAGAGGGTGATGCCTCCGTTTCGATTTCTTTATGACTGAAAACGATGAAAATGTGGGATGAAGCACGGACATTCGTCGGGGTCCGAGATTGGTTAAATACTATTCAGACAGCTTCCCCGCTGTTTTGCCTTTCTGCAGCAAGGTCGCATTGAGGAAAATGGTCCGATGTTGGCGCCGATTAATGCATTTGAAATTAGTGACGTAGCTAAAAATCTTGTGATGTCAATTAATAGCCGGAGCTACATGAGAACTCCCAGAAGAGAGTAAGATTAAATTCAAGACAGGAAATATCAAATAGATATCGCACTTCAGAAAGAGAAGCTCAGTCTAAGAGTGGCCCACTGTCATCAAAATAGGCCGTCGTCCCGAAGCAAAATTTAGAAGGACATGTTTAGGTCCGCCTTGTTTTAATCTGTAGGAAACAGAGAAGGTTTCTCAGTTTAGCTCTTGCATAACGTTCCGGCAAGAAGAGCAGGAAAAGTTGAAAGAGTTTTCACGCGGGAAATGTGGACCTTAAGTGGAATCACATTTTCGCTCCTCGAGAAATGAGTATATCTCCATAAGGCACCCTTTGTTCAACTCTGAGCATATCACGAGTCGCAAGAACTGCATCAACAAATCAGCTGATTAATCTTGGTATCTTGGTCTTGCGGGTTTGAAATAAGCTGTAAGCCAGTGAATCGTGAGCAGTTCATTGCCGAAAGCGATTAGATCATTGCATGGATAAGTACCGCAAGTCTGATAGAAGAGCGTGGCTGCTCCTTTCGGCTCATCCCAGTGGCGAGGTGGTTCAGGGATTCTTCCTTGGGGGCCCCGGGAGTCTCAAAATGCTCTTTCATCTGGCTGCAGCCATTAAGACAGGGTACGGTAGACCTTGATTATGCCAAGGAAAAGTAAACTTTGAGCAGATAGATTAAGAAGATTTTGCAACATACGTGCGGATTGTATCTGTAAGCTTGTCAACAGGAGGACTCCTGATTAGGCGTTGGGTTTGTGTTGGTCCAGTTTCCACCAGCAGTTCTGCAGGAGACGCTCAAGAAAGAGAACACTTAAGAAGGTCGCCCACTTGCTTCATCTCTAAGTAATCGACAATATGACATGACTGTGCACTTTCTCTTTGATATCAATGGGATACCTACCAGGTGTTTGGCCGTCTTCAGGCAGCCTTGATAACTTGAAGTTGGGATCCCCGTTTAACCATGAATTTTCCTCAGCTACAGGTTCGAGGCCACTACTGCTGTTTCTAGATGAAGAAAAGGGCCGCTTCTTGCTGGATCTATTAGGTACAATGATGTCGATCCATATGATCAATTATTTGTTCAATAAATGAGACAAACTAATAAGACACAAGATCGAACCAACTAGTTCCATGATGGTATTAATTTGCTCTCATGAGAAAATTTGATTCCTGCCTGTAAATCTCTTAGGAAAGATGCATATTCTCACTAACCGTCCGGAGTTGACTTCCGCATTGTGTGCTATGAAGTTGTGTCCAGAAGCTGAGCTTGGTATGGATCTTACATCATCCCCTGTAATACCATATGCAAAGAGATTTTTGCTAGTTCTCCGCAGTATGTGATATATCCCAACACGTAAGCATTACCTGAATTTCCTGGGGTTAACATTGGGTCTGGATCTGCTGCCGCTGTCTTGTTGTGGATGAGATTGTTTCTAAATCCTTCCATGAAAATTTCCGGGGGCATTTCCTGATTTTCAAAATTATTCCGCAGCTTCTCTATGGAGACATCTTGTGAATGTGGGTTGACCTCCACGTGTAGATCTTCGAAAGGCTTCACAATCAAATACTTCATCAGACGGAGTGCAGACACACACATTGCAATCAGGTACTCCAGTAAAAAGATGAGAGGCATACCCGTGCCCCTAAATCTTGATAATATGCTCTCTCTGGGGGGGATGACGATGATGGTTCTGGTGGCAAGGGCGGGGATGTTCTTCCTGTGGAGAACGGTTATTATTTTGAACTGGGGTTGCACTCTATCAAGCACGACAAATTGCTATAAAAGAGGCTTGCCAAAGGCTGACCAGAAGGTGAGTCATGGGGAGGCTGGATACTTCTCGTCCACAGCTCCATAAGAGGAGGAGGATAATAGATGCTTCTATTTTCATTCAGTAAACCACATGCTAGTACTATCGGTGGTAGCTCCATGAGATGAGCGATCTTCATGCTGTTCATCACACATGTACGCTGCAAGAAAATGCATCTCGGAATTGTCTCATCAGAGTTTTTTTATTGTTACTGTTTAACATAAAAGGCTGAAAGCTGAAACTCCTAACATGGATGTCCCTCCAAATTTAGTCATCCAAGCCTCCAAGCACCCAGCGGAAGGGACAGGTTAGTTCACAAAAAGGGCTTGACTCGGCCACGTAGTCCTGCATTGGACCCAAAAGGAGAAGTACTAACCTTTCTCTTTCTTCCTCTTTTTGAGACAATGCTTGAAGAGTTTTGCAGCCATAATTGGTATATATTTCCAGGGATGATTGTCTGTTCGTAGTCCATGGCAAAAGGTTCTGCTCTTCTAGCTTTCCTTTTGGCTTGTCCCTGTCTCTGCTTATCCTGCTTCATTCGCACCTTTATCATTATCAGTGAACTCTCTAAATTGTCTTTACTTTTATAAAAGAAAAGGTTCCTTTGGTAAGTTAACTAGTGACCTGATGAGGAAACTTGATATCATCAGTTTCCAGATTAATTTGGCTTTCTGGATGTTGATTTTGAACTTCCTCTGTGCCAGGAAGCGCAATAGTCAATTTATGTAAGGTGTTTTTGCTAAAAATTCAATATTTAAATTTCAAAAAGAAATCCAAGTAGAACCATGTGCATCTTAATATATGTCTCTAACACCGAAGGCCATCTGCAAAGAATGCTCAGTGCTTTATCGGACGTGACTTCAGAAATTAAAGGAAATGAACTATGAATCTGTTCGTATCACTGTGTCAAATGCTTAAGGATAAAAACATAGAGCTACTCATATGATCATATCATGAATCTATTAGCTACTTAATAATTCAGAGGAATATACTGCTTCATCAATTGCTATATGGGGACAGGCAACGTGGTGCACCCTGAAGGATCTCTGTCAAGTAAAGTTTCTTTCACATAGATCTAAATTTGGTTCTCGGGTAGTAGAAATCAAATAATTGCTGAGCAATTCTAGCTTCATGTACACTTGCCTCCATTCAGTAAACAGAAAACTTAAGTGATTGTGCTGCAAACCTCTCGGAGCATCATCAGGCAATGGTGGTGGTGAGAGTACAAGAGTACTTGGCATGTGTGCATCCCCTCCTGAAGCAAAATTTGCCTGAGTCTCGTCCTCTCCCTCTATATCAAACCTGTCAGACCATTCAACAAGATACACGGTATTGCAATGCAAAACTAGATGCTTGTGATGGTGTGTTAAGCAAACAGGATATTCCATCACAAATACAATGTGAAGTTTAGAAACGAGATATTCCATCTCAATTACAAGATAGCCTCTCTTAGAAGTAGACCAAAGAAAGATATGGATTTAATATCAGAGTTCTCATCCTTTGAGGTTAGAGTGCTCTTATTACCTTTCAAAGTGATTAAATAGTTCTCTATCGGCCTGATAAGGATCAAAATGATCGAATAAGGTTATATTTGCTGCGTCAGCTGTGAAAATGGAGAACTGATGATGTTAATCTGACCGATACGGATAAAAGAGGAAAAGCTGGACAAAGATGATGGGTTGATCACAAACCTTGATGATAGTTTTGATTTTGGTCCACATTCCTTTCATTGTCGTTCATGCAGGTCTCGTCAACATCATCTAGTCGCTGCAATACCGAAAATTAAGCAGAAGAGCCATGGCCATGAGAAATTGGGCATATTCAACATTCCACGTATAAGTTGTGCACTTTTCTTGTGAACGATACCTAAGGTTGCCGGGTAACTTCAAGAATTTTTCATTAGCTTAGGTGTTTCTCTAGCTTTGAATCCTTGCTTAATTTATAAATATGAAACTCAAACACAGTCAAACTCAAGCACATGACAGTTAAAGCTACTTTTCACAAAGATCATCATCCAAACATTGGACAAGTCTTGAACATAGAATGAAGTATTCAATAAATGGCATTCCCATTGTTCAATATACTCATCTTCCTGCTAATTCTTCAATAAATCATGTGATAATTGTGCTAGTGAAGAATTTACCTTTCTCTAGAATCATCGCCTCAACTAGCTAGCATTTCCAAAACTGACGACTGTTGAAGAGTCCATTTGTAAGGTGATCTCTCAGGCTCATTATCGTACTCAAATACCAATAAGTCGCACATGTCTCGCTATTTTTATCTATATCTGCTATTGCAAGAACGCCTACCCTCGATATCGACCCAATTATTGCCTTCCCTATTCTAGTTCTGCTGATGTTTTAACCGAAAACCAAATTTACCTATCATAATAATGTTTTTCATTTCAATCCGGTACGCTCCAAATCCTCTTGTAGATGATATCCATAGTACAACCACAAACGAATCACGGAGAGAGCGATGTCATGAGGACAGTACAGAAGTGGAAATGCCAAACGGTTTTCTGAGATCATCATCAGATGAGATGGCCACAAAAAGATAAAAATGAACCACCAAATCGTACTATCAACGGCAGTCATTCTACATACAAAAGGCATTCTCAACATATCACAACAGGATCAAAGAACATCAAATTGCGCAAATTACCATAGCAAAGTACGCCGTGTGTTGGAAACCCATGGTGGCCGTGGCATCGGAGAAATGGAGGGGTTGCTCGATACCACCGATCTCTGTCTCCTGGTTATCTGGCAGAGTAACCGCTTCTCTCCTACACATGTAGAAACGCCATGAACTTCTCTCTTCAACAAAATTAATTTGACCAGCTTGCCCTCGTCCCACTGTTTCTGCTTAATCTTTTTTTGGGCTATCAAAATGGCGTTGTGGGAAATTGTAGCTTTCTAAAATGACACAAAAGATGCGGATTCGGACTAAATGCCGATCCTACAAACACTCTTTAGGTTACACCTACGAAACATGAAATGAAGCAAATCTAGATCGAAGGGAACCGGTCGGCACAAAAATCACGCGGAGCAAGCCCAACTCACTTGGCCTGAGTTTTTCCTTTGGGTAGGATCGTTGGATCTGGAACAGATTTAACCTTCCAAGCTTCGTTTATCTCAACCTAATACCACCAAAAAATTCATGGTCGGTCTACAGACGAACGTAAGGATAAGAAATAGAAAAAAAAAAGCTTGTGAAGTCGAGGAGGGTGTGGGTTTTTGATCGAGTCATGATCGTACCAGGAAACGAGTGACGTCGTCTGCAAATCATTCCCAACATCAAGAAACGGCGTTACTCATTTCTTTTTTTCACAAATTATGAAGAAATCCATAGCAAGAGAGGAACTGGAAGCTTACCATAGAGGAGTTTCACTTTCCGCTCATAGACAATCACCACTCCACCTGTGAGAGACATAACGAATCAGGCGTTCCATTCGACGGAACATGCAAACCGGGATGAAGAAGGAAACCAGAAAACAACGGACGGAACCAAATACCCATCAGAATTCCGGAAAGTCTGAGAGCCATTGGGATGGATGGATTCAAGATCTCCTCGCTGAAGAGTAAAAAGAAGAACGGACGCTTCAGTGACTCGACGAATGCGATATCAACACGCCGAGAGTACGAGAAATGTCTGTCCGTACCATATCTGGATGATGTCGAGCTTGTTAAGCTTCCTCCGGTTGATTTTCGAATGCATAGTCGCGGCCATCCTTCATCAACCCAAACATTCATCAAAATGACAGAATCGGAATGCCTTTTTCTCAGTAAAATCATAGAGACTGAAAATATATGATCACGTCATTCATTCACCGGCCTGAGTTATCCCGCTATTTCAGGACTCTGTATGAAGCGGGAGAGTCAGGTATATCGAAGTTGACGTAAAACAGAGAAAGAATGCAACATCGGAAATCAGCGTTCGCACACGCGTCGCTCTCTTTGAATAGAAAGAAAAATCCGAAGATCACTGCAGAAGTTACGCCAGCACTCTCAGCAAAGCCTACAAGAGCAGAGTCATCGTCCGGAATTGAAATCGTCGCTACTGATGGCAGAGCAGCGACGGAGACTCGACAACTCAAAAGAACAAAACCATTACGTGTTTCTCGGTATTACAAGCCGATGATTAGCCACACATATGCTATCCCGGTCGAGTTTAAGCAGGCAACGAAGAAGATGTACACCAGTTTCACGTTCGCATGAGGAGGCGCATGAACCAAGCTGACGTCGAACGGGACGTGAAGCTCGTTCGCGAGGTTGCGAAACCGAAAGGAGGATCGAGAATGGCGGCAAAATCGAACGAATCAAAAGGAAGGAGTAAAGAAGGAGGATCACCATATCTGGCCGAGCGGAGCTTTGCGGGCGAGAAGCTGGTGAGAGTAGAACATCCTTCTTGCTCGTACCGCCTCGAAATATCACTCGCAGAGAGAGAGAGAGAGAGAGAGAGAGAGAGAGAGAAGCTTGAGCTGCAAGTTACTGAAGAATGGAGAGAGGCGTCAATGGAGTTCGAGCGGAGTAGCTGCGAGATGATCAGTGCGAGGGGATGAGACGAGAAGAACGATCTTACGTGAGCGCATACGAGCGCGTGAGCGCGCGTGCGCGAAAGAGTGGATTTGAGGGCGGTGTGGCCTGCAGATTTGTGCACCCGCCGCGACAGTAACAGAAATTGGCTAACGGAAAAAAAGGCATGGAAATTGGAATGTCGTGACCCCAGAGAGAGAGAGAGAGAGAGTTAAACGTTACCGACGGGTGTATGAAACCATGCTGCGTTGTCGATCACGGGGACGAAGAGGTGAGGCGAGGACCTTGGCGACCAAAATTCATACAATTTATTCCCGAGATTTTGTTGCATCATTTTCATTTTCTTTTTTCATTTGAGTCGTCGTCGTATATTTTATTCCGAGGATTACGAATCGGCCGATGTAAATTTCGTTTTGCATGTAGTAAAATGCATCCCTTTGCTACTTAGATCTCATGTAAGGAGAGAGTGATATCTGAGCCATAAAAATACATGTGAGAAAATCCGCAATGGATATCAATTGGGCAACTTGTGTATGAGCTGTTTCAAGATATAAATCCCAAGATCAAACAATTGATTTTTTTTCAGATCAATCTTAAAATCTTTGCATATGTTAAAAAGTGCACCTCATTTGATCCTCAATGACATACATAAACCGGTCCGTCTCGTTTCGACACTTGAAGTATCGATGTTGATTGGTTATGCCATGGTAAATGTGCTCGCCGTGCTTGATCAGCGTGCTTCATATCAGATCGGGACGGTTGATCCGAAGGGGATGGGCTCTTGCTCGACCACGGTCATCAAACTCGGACCGGTTTCTCCATGTTCCGCAACTTTTGAACAGCCTTTATTAAATTAGTGAGCTTAAGCTAATAATTGAAGCCCGATCTTCAAACGAACACTACAATCGGAGGCCGGCATTACCCCGCCTCATTTGAAGTAATTATCAGTAAATAAACACTTGATATTCTTCAGGAACATAATGTCTATGTCCCATCGTGTTGGCCAAGCAAAATAAGCCACATCATGCTTTACCAAAATTGCCAATTCAACATCAGTGACAATTTTTGAAATGCACCATTCGAATAGAACTATATATAAGCTGTGAATAGAACTATATATAAGCTGTAATCATCCGTGTAAGCCAGTGTTTTCCATGTGAACTAAGAAAGATATTTCCAGCTTCAAATTACAAGCAATTGGAAAGAATAGTGAACATTTTGATGTTTCTGTTTCTGTGTAATATCAAGCTTTAAGTCTGTTGAGCTCGAATTGAGATTTTGCAACTCAAGATTTTTTTCTGCAGGCTCAAAGAATCAACTTTCCGCTGCTTGAGCTCAAATGCTTGTATTTCGAAAGAATCGTACCACAAAACTGGAAATCATACCAGTACAGATGGGGAGCGTGCTCATGTACTGATGCTGGCATCTCCTGGTCGCCAAAATCCTTTCTTACCAACAAGAAACTGTTCCTGGTGAAGGGTCACTGACCAGTGAAGTGAGCGCAAAACTGGACCAAGTTTGTTTATAACTTCTGTGCTGTCTTGAACCAGAACGTATCCACCCGGTCTCAATATGCGATCCATCTCTACAGCTATATCTACAACCTCACATCTGATGAAATTGCAGAAGATCAAGTCATGAGAAACCAATCGAGTTACTTCGATTAAACAAAGATTGACACATCCAAGTGTATCATGGTAAAGACAATAATAGAGGATCCAATTTCCATTCCAATCATCAAAATCGAAACATTAACAAGTAAATTAATAATACCTCTCCGGGAGATCTTTGAAGAGAAAACTGGAGTGAAGCAGATCATATGTTCGAGGGTAGGTATTGAAAGATTCGCACCAGTCATGATAGGTTCCAATCAACCCTCTGTCAAATATAACTGAGAGAGAATCTTGCACATGAACTGGGACAACATTCATAACCCAGAGTGGCATGTCGATGAGTGCTGCTGCAAATCTAAGAGCAGAACAGGTCCTCACGTCAGTGCAATAGAGAATATTGGAAGAAAATTGAATAGTCATCAAGGAAATAAATAGAGGAATAAGCCAAAAACATTTATTAACTGAAATCACTTAGATAAAGCACTGATTAAGCGGACAAGTGAGACACAACACATAACACCTTACAGCAGAGATATATCGCCACACAGCTAGGAAAGAAATTCCTTCCATAATAAGTAAAGGAGAAAGTGATATCCAATTAGCTGGTGGTTTATATTATCTTGAAACTTACCCTCCATAACCAGCATTCATATCCATTACATTCCTCACACTTGACCAGTTTATACCAAGGCCTTCCATATAAACATCTGAAACAAGGGCAGACCAGTGTTTGCTATCTTCGTAAAACATTTGCTCGGTTTCAACTTCATTTGACAAGCTTAAAGGTTTAATCTTGAGCCTTTTAGGCCAGGGAGCAGGCCAACTGCTATTGTCTGGAAGCCTGTTAAGACAGCCACCGAGAGGCACATACCTGGATCGCAATAATGAGATAGATGAGAAGGACATACAAACATGGCAAATAGAATATGTGAGCCAAAGATGATAAAAACAAGAACTGAAACAAGGTTGAAGATGGAGCAATCTTGGACTGAATTAGAACGGTTACAAGCTAAGCAGATTCCCTTCTTTTGGAGGTCCCAAATTTGTTTATCAGATGGATAGCCAAAAAGACATAAAGGTTGGCGCATTTGTGAGATTAATTCTCTGACTTCAGAGCAATTGAGAAACTGGACTGAGGCAAAAGATTTCGAACAGGACACACTTAACCTGATTCACAACCACCCTCAAATGACGTTGTCTCATTATGAGCTAATCCATTTAGCTAGTGCTCAGTAAAGTCAACAGCTTTCAATTACTCCTCCGCCTTAAACCGAATGCTTTCTCATATCTAACACCCCTTTGTCCCTCCTTCTCTCTCTGTGTGTGCATGTGCATGGTCATGCAGGCACATATGGATTTTTGGGGTGCAATTAGGTAATGCTACATCCCAGCCTCATGGAAGTGACACAACAGTGACACAACAGCATGTCTACAACATAAGATATTGTCTGAATAACAAATGCAATATGACATTAGTACCAAGAATGATGCCGCTGATCTTGCTTTTCACATAAAGGGGGACTAGTTTGTTCACGTTCCTGATAGCAGGAAGATGAAACAGGTTTTTGATATATCACCAGGCCAATCCCAGATGATTCCATAGCTTTAGCCACCACCTTCCAGCACATGGACTTCGTCAAAGCAACCATAGCTGCAGAACAAGTGGATAATCAAGGCCCAATCAAATCAACACCAGTTGTTGACATCTCCAAGCATTTTATTTGAAATTTACTACAGACATAATAACATAAAACTTGCAGACTCGGCGAAGAGGCATAAAGACAGGAGGAAGGAAAAAAATTATGTCAGCTCACACACCATTCCACACAGATTGATCCCTCTCATCATTGCGATAAACTGGGGTAGCCGACCATAGAAAGAAACCCCCAGGCCTAAGAATCCTGTTGAGCTCCAATAGCGGTTTCCCACCTACAATTTCCACAAAAACCAAACAAAGATGAACTCAAGACTTCACAAAACTTTTATAAATGGCACATGTATGATTGATTGACAGGAAGTACCATCTGCGTCCCAGTGAACCCTGCATCTTGCACAATGAATCAAGTCATATGCGTTATCTGGAAAAGTCAGCATCTGCGTCCCAATAACGGAAAGAGTGGCAGGAATTCCTCGTTCTAGAGCAAATTGTATCTGAGCTTCATGCTCATCTTTCGGGGCCAATGACATGGTAATTACATCTTTGTCCAGCAAATAACCACCAAAGCTGGCAACTCCACAACCGACATCTAAAATAACCCGGATGTGTTTTCCCCATGCTATGGCTGGTAAAGTCTGAGTGAAGTAGGAAAAATTAGTTAAGAAAAACCCACACTGCCAGATGCCAGACTTGCCAACAAAACCAATGTGAAATTGTTGACCCTTTTGCAACTCAAAAGACGACCAAGCGTAGTAATATATTTGGTACCTTTTCTACAAACTCAATATAATTAGCAACTCCATCCTTAAATTGAGTTCCTCCTCCTGGGAAATGAAAATAATCACCAGATTTCTCCACCCAGTTTTGTTCCTTCTTGTATTCAACAAGCTTTGGGTGAGGAACATTGTTGTACCAGATCTGCAGGACATAAAGAAGAAAAACGGCCAGCATTAGTTTGTTGGTAAACCACTTAACATGAAGAGATCTCATCTTGGTCCGCCATTTTTTATGGAATCAGCAGAAGAATTGATTTAACAAAAGGCAGAAATTCCAACGCCCATAAGACTGCAATCGCCTCTATGAACCAATACGAGTAATACTCACCAATGACAGGCAACAACGCTCGTGAGAACACGAACTAGAGGGATTCAGAAAAAGAAATCCTTTAAACAGAAATTGATGAATGGATGAGAGCCTCAGATTCACAGCACACAACCTCATCGAATAATCTGTCAATCAAGTAACGAGGAACTAAGACAAGCATCACATTATCATAGCCCATAGTGATGGATCACACCGAATTCAGGCCATTTGGCAGTCATTCTTGCATCGAGATTCAAGAAATCAACAACCAAGCAATCTATTTACCGAACCGAACGCCGAAAGGGCAGTACCAAAACACTCCCAAAAACGAAACTCATTTCTTGAATCAGCAATCAACCATAAAGATACGCATTTTAAACTAAAACCACAAATCTTACCAAAATCAACATATCAATCTCACCATGTCCCTGCTCTTAGGCCACGGAACAGGCACCTTATACCCACTCGGAAGCGGCGGCAGACATCGCGGGCTCGGGTTCGGGCAATGCCGCTCCCGGTGCTCCATGTGCCGTCTCGACTTCAGCTGCTTGATCGCCTTGAAATTATCCAAGCACGGTATGAAATCCACCGCGGTCGCCCCCTTGCACGCCTTCCACTTCAAGCTCAAATCAAGCGGCGGCCCTTTGTCGATCGGGGCCGGAACGGATGAGTTGGCCGCCGCCGCCGCCGACGCCGGCGGAGGCGGCGAGGGGGAAGAGATCCGCTGGAGATCGGAGGCGGAGTAGAAGGAGAGGAGCGGGGATTGGGAGCCGGCGGTGAGGATGAGGATGGTGACGAAGAGCAGGAGCAAGATCGAGGAGGCGAGGATGAAGGGGTATTTTCTCTCCTTGAACAGGTTCTGCACTGCGGCTAGTGCCATCCTCGATCTCGGTCGAGGTCGGAGGATGTGACGAGAGAGATCCAAGAGAGGGAGAGGAGAGGGAGTGGGATCTCGCGAGGAAGAAAAAGGATGTGGGACGCGGTAATCGAATGGGGAGATTCGAAATGTCGTTATATATCCACTAGTAGTACAATACAATAGTATAACAATTACAAAAAAATTATCAAACTCTTTCGTTTTTTTTTTTTTTTATATCAAACTCTTTAGTTTAGAGTCAGGTGAAATCCGTATTTAATTGGAAAAAGTTCGTTTTTCTTTTGCTAGATAAAAAGAATCCTTCGCTCAAAATAAAAATCGAACACCCTTCCACTTAAATACACACGACCTGGATGATTCGTACATTGATCAAAATAAATTATATAAGTGGTTGCATATTCTTGCTCTGTAAAAATAGAAAGTTCATGTTCCTGTTCTGCTAATACTTTCTTTATATAAAATGGGTTGTACTAGGCTTATTAGTTAGATACATGAAAGGCCAACACCACCTTTATGCCAAGTGTCGGCCCTTAACCGAGGGTAAACACGCGATAGCGTTGATCTCCCAATCGCTACTCAGATCCCCCGACACATCTGAAAAAATGATGATATCATATCACGATCATCATGGGGTAGCCCAGTTCGAATTAGAGAGGGGGCTATCTTCGATTTTAAGAAACAGCACTTTCTAAGGTAAAATGTTTTTTTCTTTGGCAAACTGTAATATCAAATGGTTTAGATCAGCACTGTGCGTTAGAGTTGCAAAATCACGGTGCTGGATGAATTCTTTGTTCGAGACTGGATTTGATGCAACAGAGCCCCGAAGAAAAGAATAAAGAAGCACCATGCCCATTCACTCACGAACTTCCTGGATGGCCACTGCTAGTTCGGCTGGATTTTAATTTAACATGGTCCTCCAAAAATAACATTTCAAGTCACCCCCTATTGCTCTAAAGATTATCCAATCTCAGTTTGCGGGAGATTCAAAGTGTGGAAATCAGATTTCACAAACTTGGTGCTAAACTCGAGCTTACTTGACTCTCTTTGGGTCTGTTGTCTAAAGATAAACTGTTTTCAGAAAATTGTTTCCCAACATTCCAATGTTCGTATAACGAAGAGCTAATCGATTGGACTGAAACAACAAGCATAGATAGGGGAAAAAAAGACTTCCCCTTTTAATTAAAAGGAAAAACCAATTCCCTTAAAAACTGACAGTTTTCCTTTAAAATCAAATTTTGGGCTAAACAAACCCAGGCTTAAACTAACATTCTAAGCGTAGGAAATAGTCCACTTCAGCTGCCAAGATGATTACAAACAAGTGGAACAGGGGTTATATAAAATAACGGACCAAACCTATTTCCCCTCAGTGCAAACCCAAGCAAGCAAGGGAATTTACAATTTCCTTCATTTCCTCCTCCACACTCATTTCCCTTCATCTCCTTTGCACTCACTTCCCTCCTTACCGTGGTAACCAAACCAAGTGTAAGTTCAGCACCGGCAGAAAACAAGTGCAAACACTCACAAGCAGCACCCATAGGCGCAGGAGTTTCCACCACCAAAATGAACAGACATCATCTAAATATAAACAAGTGCACAAATGCAATACTCCAAATCTTCAATCGAAAACATTCTTCAAGAACATGATTAATCTACTTCATATCATTTTCTTTTCCCTTCAGACTTGACTGAGAAAATCGGTACAGTTTCAGATACAAAGACATTGATTCAAATGCATATCATCACCATTCCCCGAGCTTTTACACTCCTCACATTAAGAAAAGGTGCATCGGATTTTTGTAGACTCCCTAAATCATCAATTCGGATTATCGAAGCCAACAGGCATGGAAAAGGAGAAAAGCTCAATCGTATCAGCTGAAACTCATTTTGTACAACCGCAAAAACCTAATTCCAGAGGGAAAAAATTGGTTTGGCAATATTTGTTACAAAATGCTGCTTCTCTTACTCCATTATTCCAGAACCTGCATTTTCAACATCAACTTCTCCCATACCTGTATCTTCCTCTTCTTCACTATCTTCATCTCCACTAACCTCCTCATTGGCGCGATTTAACTGAAGCATGTGCTCAGCAAGTAATTTGTCATCCCGTTCACTCACCTATTCAGATACAAGCTTATTACAGTCTCAAAGAAGCAATTTTCAAGTTTGCAGAAATGCTAAAGCAGATGAAGATCTCTTTAAAGTTTGCAAGTGAAGAAAATTCGCAGGATCACATCAAGTTCAGGATGCATAAAAAGCACATAAGATAATGCCCCTAGTAAATAGAAGAAACTGCTCACCGCTCTAGGGGCCTCCTTCATAACAAGTTTCCCCTTTTGCTTCTCAATAGCTTCGCTGCAGGCTGCAATAGCTTTATTAAGAACTGCCAATCCTTGCTCCTGCCAAATGCAGTACAAAAGTGGCCAAGGTTTCATGAGCTGACATGCCACCGACAACTTACAATCCATGATGAATTTTTCTCTTGAGAAACACCAACATGTTTGAACAATCTAAGTAGCAGTTTCTTTAAAGAACAATTCAGAGCTTCTAAGAATTATCCATGCCAGTGATGAGGAGAAAGACACATCCAAAAACTATATTGGCATCCAAAAGCATTGATCAACAAAAATTAGATCCCACAAAAATAGATCAAAGATCAACAGGGGTGGAATTTTACGTTGCAACTTTTTGGACAAAACTTGCCATGAGAAAAAGATCTGTTAAAGAAGCCAAGACAAAAAAATCAAAGGAGTTTTCAGATGATCAGATGAAGAACACGTTAGCAAAACCATATGCTTCTAAGGCCAAAAAAATTAGGACAGGAACCTATCATCATAAAGCTTAGGTCAGACTCCAAAGACATCCACATATGGGCTAGCTATAAAAGTGATAATACTCAGAAAGGTGGAGAGAAACATTGATGATGATAAGTACAGTTAGACAAAAGTATATTTCTCACGGCATCATTAACATTTCACATCTGTACACAAAAAAACCCAACTCCCAATGCAAGAGTTACCAAAGGCTTGCAGTCTCAATAGTTTATATTTTCCTCCAAAGAGGCAAAACCTAGTTATTAAAAATTGAGAAAATAAGTATGGACAAAGGGCAGTTCTGGAAGCCCATAAAAGAACCAAAGTGGAAATGAAGACTTTACAAGAGGTCAAGAGAAGCACCGACCTTGTCCAGAGTTTGAGTAGTGAGGACATAAAGTGGAGGTGCAACCAGCTTGATTTTCACAGGACAATCATCATTTCCAGCAGCTTCAGCTTTCCTCATAGCATCCTGCAGAGTCGATTGTTAAAACAATTAAACTAGAACAGTAACAAGTGAACAACTAATAGATAAAATCACTACTCTCTTGAACAGATGTATTCTAGACAGAGTGAACATAACCAAAAACTAAATAGGGACCTTAATGTGCAGAACACCATCGAGCTGGAAGCATTTCATTTCAATATCAGCTCGTATCTTCAATGGTTGTGGGGTCATTCTTCTCCTAATATTCTTTACCAACGCATCTTTCACTTCCTCCGTCACAGCAGGGACCACTTTTGTCACCTACATACCAATTAAAGCTCAATTAAGTAATAAGCTAGAAGAACCACTCACAATCAGCATGTCGTTGCATAGTCTACCTCTTGTCCATTAGGACCAACTTCTTTGATCTCACGGGTTAGCGAATCAAGAACTGTATCAGGATCTGTCACAATTATCTTAAATGCCTGCACAAAGATGTAGTTAGTAAACTTGGGACCCCAGGTCAAGCACCTGCAGAACTCAAGGCAAGCAAACCCCCATAAATGGCTGAACGGCTCACCTCAAACGCATGTCCATATTTCCTGTACAGAGGCCAGCCAATACTGACGTACAGTTCCTGTGAAAGATCATTGCAAATTCCCTTTATCATCACAGAAAACAAATAAGAAAAATAAAGAAAACTTCCCAAATTAAAGTTTCCAGCACGTGAGACTTTCATTTCCGGTAAGCGAATCCACTGAAAGCAGCAGCAATTCAAGTAACTTCTCTGAACGAGAAACTCACAGCCCTCAAACTTTTTACTACTAAGAGCCTAACTAGTAACAACCAAGCGTGGAGAAATTGACCGGCTCCAGCAGGAACACTGCTGTCCTCCCAAGCAGCAAGCAAGACCAATGACAGAACACGATTCCTAAAACAATCTTCAACAAAACTGTTTTGTCGGAACGACATGGGCAACATCCGCGAGTTCTCAATTTCACTTCAGAAACTCAAATCACTGCCTCAAAGACAAGATACTCTTCGCCACAATTTACGAGGAAAAAAGAAGACAAAACCAGCAATGGTACTAGGGCAACTCGCAGGTAAGCATCCGAACAAACTTCCCCAATCATACCGACAAATCAACCATAGGGCGAAACAAAATCGACTAAGAACAGAACTCGAATCGAATCACGCGCACCTCAAGATCGATGCCCAGGGTCTCGGCCACGTGGCGCATGATGGAGTGGACGAGCTTGCTCTTGTTGTACCGCTCCTCGCAGGCCTGGATGTCCTCCTCGGACACCCGGCGCTTGCTGAGGTCGATGTAGCCCTTCTCCTTGTCGACGCGGAGCACCATGACGGGCTCGATGCGGCCGACCTTGATGAGGCTGCTGACGGAGCGGATCCGGCGGCGGGAGAGCTCGGAGAAGAGGATCATGCCCTCGATGTTGTTGTACTCGAGGAGGGAGACGTAGGCCCCCATGTCGGCGATGTTCTTCACCTGGATCATCACCGCCATGTCCACCTCCGGGTACCGCGCCTCGTACATGCGGCACTCGAGGTTCGGAGCGTGCGACGCCATCGGAGCGGGGAGCGGGGAGCGGGGCTGGAGAGTCTTCTAGGGTTTTGGGAGAGTTTCTGAAGGGAGGGCGTGCAGGTTGCGCGAAGAAGAGGACGAGAAGGCGACGCGCGAGGCGAGGTGAAAAATGGGTCGGGGAATTTTGTCGTCGCCGAGCGGAATGACCCGAACGAGCTATTCGGTTCACCCGCGTCCGATTCGAGGAGGGGGCGACAGGCCGGCAATGCTTGGCCCAAGCCCGTTTGGCTTCGTTCGGGCTTTTTTGGGCTGGAATGGAAAAGAAGGAGGCCCCACTCGCTTGGCCTAAGCCCGTTTGACTTTTTTGGGCTTTTTCGGGTCTTACTTCCTTTTCCCCATCTTAATTCACATAGAAATTCAGGAACTAGGTAACTAGTTGAACCAGAGTGACACGAAGCCCGTTTGATGTTTATTTGCACTTAAAAGAATTAAGTTAAAAAGATTTGATTTCTCCAAATTCTAATGTTTTCCAAATATAGATAACTTAGGAATAAACCCTTTTCGTATCCTCCCTCATCTCCTTGATGTTCTACAATTGCGAAAGTTTTGAGTGTTTTGTCCAAAAGTGATTTTAGTTTAATTTTGTATTTTGGGTGGTTGAAATAAGGAAGTGAATTGGGTGGGCTTAGTCGGATGTTTAGGAAATTTTAGATTACTAATTTCCATTAGAATTGGAATAAGCTCCGTTTATTTTGTGAAAAATAAATGATTAAGAAAATATTTTCATTAAAATAATCGATTATATCGTCAATGCAATAATTTTTCTATTATTGGCAACAAGTTATGTCTGAAAATTTTCATGAATAGTGAAAATACTTTATGATTCATTTATTTTTGTGAGCGACACAAACAATCATATTTAGAATTATACTTTTAAAATCCTTTATTTCCTGCATAACAAACACACCTAGAAATATAAAATGGAAAGACTAGAAAAGAACGGTCGGTGTTTTCTATTGACTTATAGCCATGATCAGAGCAACATTTGATCAGATTTTTAAACGTAGAAAACAAGTGTAAAGAAAATAAGGGGACCCGACCCGAACCCAATCTCACAAGCAGTTGTCTCTGTCTCAATCATTCATGGCCTTGGTTCAAGAGCGCTTTATCTCCTTAGTTCCAAAGCAAAGACAAAAGGAAGAAGAAGAAGAAGAAGAAAGAAAAGAAATGGCCGTTGTACTTTCACCAACCCCAAAAGCAAAGCAAAGCAAAGCAACGCAACGACTAAGCAAAGAAGCTGGCAACTTCAAGAGCCAACAACACCTAAAAAATCAAAAAAGCCGCCTTAAACTCCTCGCTCGCTCTCGCACTACTACTCGGACCTTCGCTTTAGTTCGCTCTCCGTCTCTCCAGAGCCTTCCCCCTCCATTCCCAACGAACATAACACGTTCATGGCGACCTCCGCAGCGGTGGTGACGGTGAGCTCATCGGACGCCCTAGCTCTTGCGAGCGCGATCGTGTCGTTGGCCAGGGACGCCTTCACGCACCGGAGGAACTGCCAGCAGCTCGCCGAGCACGCGGAGCTGGTGCGGGCCCTGCTGGAGAAGGTGGACGGCACGGACCTGGCGAGGGTGCCGGAGATCGAGGAGGGTTTGCGGGAGCTGGAGGAGGTCCTGAGAGAGGCGCTCGAGCTGGTGGAGAGCTGCAGAGGGAAGAGCTGTATGTACATGGTCGCCACCGGGTGGAACGCGGTGTACGAGTTCCGCCGCGTGCAGGCGGAGATCGATCGGCGGGTGAAGATCCCGACGTTGACTGCGTTGGTGCACGAGTTTCGCATGGAGGTAATTAACGGGAGAACTCTCTCCCCAAGTTGTCGAGCTGCTCCTACTACTCATAAGTTACTCGAACTCGACTCTATACTCACTTAAAATTTTTAATCATCTTAGGCTTATCAAGATGAATAAATGAATAAATAACATTATTTTTCGACATGATCAATTAATAGTGGTTTTCCTAAATTCAAACATGTTTCAGCTTACCGGCTCGACCTTATTATCAAGTCAATTAAGTTGAACTCGAGCTTACAGAAAACATAGTCCTATTGGGTTAGTATTCAAGAAGTCAAACTGGAGACAAATATTCAGTCTTACAAATTTGAGTTTAATCAAGATCCAACATTAAAGAATATTTGCTAATCAAAATGATTGTTGATATATCAAAGTGCTCACATCCTTTGTTAATGAGATTTATATACCCCTTATATATTTATATGCTCTTTCTTTGCTTATAAATTTAAATTTTCAGATTGAAATTTTTTAACATAATCAGTCCACAGATACATCTTCTCTTGTTTTGCCATGTCCATCGAATTGCTGTCGCACCGGTGGGACGAAAAGTTGAACGCGTGCGATAAAATTCGATAATAAATCATTAAAGTCAGCACGTTTCTAAATTAAATAATGCTTTTGCGGCCAACAATTCTTCCTTACTTTAAGATTTAAAAAAATAAAGTTGCCTCCACGGATGGCCCTGTTGCCTTTTCATTTTGTGAAAAATAAATCACAGGAAATAATTGTTATTAGCAATATGACCACCAAGCAATGACGTCAACTTTTATTTAATCGCGTCATGTAGAGTTCGCACGAAGCGCTATATGCGACCGAGTGAAGTTCTCATCTTCTTATCACGCTCTGATCCTTACTTGGGATTTTCTCGTTCCAGCATTTGAAGCAAGCCCTGCGAGCCATCGAAGACGACCACAGGGATTACACGCTGGACGAGCTGGACATCGAAGCTCAGAAGGCGACCCTGAAACCCGACCGGACCAAGAGAGATGCGGACGTTTTGGAGAAGTTCCTGTATCGGGCGTACCCCGACCTGCGATTCGACGAAGCTCTTCAAGAGGAGCGAGAGAAGCTGCATGTCGAGTTGCAGTGGTTGCGGTCGAGGAACGAGACAAAGCAATGTCGGGTGATCGAGCATCTCATCAGCGTCGCCGAGAACGCGTCCAACACATTGCCGAGCAAGAGGGTCACGAAGCTGCTTGTGAATCAGCCGGCATTCGTCATGTCGGGGTAGGTAATCAGTCTGAACTTCAATTCTCTTAGATTGGCTTCAATCCTATTTAGCAGAAACTAGCCAGTGGGATTCTTTTCATGTGGCCAGGTATATAAACAATGTAGAGTCCATCACAGAGAGCTTTCAGGATCAAGGACAAGATGACTGGCAGGCTGATCTTTTTGGTTGCTGCATGGAGCCCTGTTTGAGTGAGTCTTTGCTTACATAAAACACTTATAAGTGCTCTTAAAACCGACTATGTAATTGATTTATTCTAATAAATCAAGGCAATCATGCACATGGAGTGTATGTAATTTGGATACGAGTGATCGGTTCTATCTGTCCCGATTACCATAAACGTGTTTAACTAGTAATTCATTCTGATGTAGTGACAGAAATATAGATTAATCAATGACTTGAGAAATTACTAGATGAATTGGCTCCGTAGAGAAGTGATAAGAAGCAAAGCCAATCAGCCTCAGCATGTCTTCTTGTTGCTTTCTGACCCAGGATTAATAGCGCTCGATCACTTTATTTAGGTTGCAAGCCATTCCTATCGCGTTACCATTCACTCCTTGACTGGACAGCGGTTTAGCTTACGATTAATGTCATCATCTTTGATTAATCTCCATGAAGAAATGGTGTTGCTCAAATGGGAGGTTCTTTGTAACAGGCTTCAAGACCTGCCTGTATCCCTGCGGAATGTTTGCAAAGATTGCAAACGCAGTGTCCAGAGGAGAAATATGTAAGTCCTTACGCCAAAAATGACAGTCCATTTGAGAGAGGGAAAGCGTGCGTGCATGCATGCATGAGCTAATTCATTTTGAATCTGATGGCCAGCTCGTGAAGTTGCCGTAAACAACGTTTTTGCATTCTCTCTCATTGGCAGTTGCTGCTGCTACACTTGCTGCGTGAGAAGAAAGCTGAGAAAGCTTTTCAACATTCAGGTGCTTTCCCTTACTAATCGGTTGCTGACATTATGTTTCCTCAAATGATTTCCAAATTCATTTGGAAGTAGGAAAAACTCTCATCGAACTCATGGTTTGCTGTGTAGGGAAGCTTATGCGATGACTTCCTAACGCACCTGATGTGCTGCTGCTGCGCAATGGTTCAAGAATGGCGTGAACTTGAACTGAGAGGCGTCGAGGGTATGTGTGTTTCCAGATATAGCCTTCTCGTCTGCCAGTCTTGCTACTTATTTACTGCAAATCCGTTCTTTGCAGGGTGCCAGGGGAGGAAAATGATTCCTCCACCTTACCAATTCATGAAGCCTTAAACCGGTCGACTGGTAACTGGTACCATCAGCCCTTCATTTTGTTTTACCTTGCTACACAGTTTAGTGCACAGAGTCTGTATTAATATGAATCTGTGTTTACACGGATTAGTTTCTTTGCATGCTTAATCTATGGAAACTCAATATACATTAGTTACTCCAGCATCAGCAGATCAAAGACAAGAAGTAAAAACAGAAATTTTTCTAAACAAATCTTGCTAAGCAATTGGATAGAAACCTCTACAGCTCATGAAATTATCCAAACCGGTACATGTCAAGTTCTTTATGAACTTCTCAATAGATACAGTCTCACTATCAGATGAATGACCAAAAAAGCACCGGCATCCGATTTAAAAGTCATGACTTGTGCACGCTTCAGCTTGGTGAAAGAAGCGGTACAGGCTATGGTTAAAGGTACAATTTGGAAGGTGCCTCCTAACCTGGAAATTAAACTAAAGGGAGGGTCAGCAAGCCAAAAAGAAAGACCTTCCATCACCATGTTGGAAAAAGCGAAATTACAACTCATTTCCGTGGGCACCTAGCTCATTGATTCCTGGCGGGAAAAGCCAACGGTACAATGCTGACAACTTACTATCCACAGAACTCTGCTCCACCTGAGCGGCCTTCACATTACATAATGCATTATAATCATGCTTCAAATGGGGAGCTGCTATCTTTTCCTGAGAAAAAAATAACACTTCCATGAAATATGAGCGAATATTCTATCTCAGGGAGAAACTTCAAACCACGAATAGTACCTTGAAAACTTCAAATGGACAAGAATCAGCACCACCGCAACCCTACAGGAGGAGGCAAATAAATGAGGCAGTCTTACATATATATATGAATACATAATAAGGCATACAATGAACTCAACTATGGTGAAAAAAGAAAATAAGACAGCTATGGCAAACGCAATAATGACTATCATAATCTGGCTGACTGTCTCATTTGTCTAAAACGAACAGTCAAAGAATATTCTGCTATGAATACAGACAAAAAAAAAAGAAAAAAAATGAGCAAGGAGTTCAATGTTTATGATCAGACAACATACCGGCATGGAAGTGGGATGTTCATTGTGTAGTACTTGCACGTAGTACTTGCTTGAAAGATTAGCAGGACAACTATAAAGTACCAGCATATTATTCCCACCAAAAGGTGCCACGATGCTCCCCCTCCAATTTCTGTTATGAGGAGGTCTTGAAGGATATGGCAAAGGTTGCTCTCTCTGGATTTGCTCAAACTCTAAATTATCAAGATACAAAACCATTAAGAGCAGTGTGATTACAAACCAGAAGAAGATGTTGGAAAGTGGTTAACTTCAGCCTCATCACACGCTTTCAAAGAAATTTAAGTACAGAAAACATTTGGCCAAAAAACCAGAGATGATTTGCTCAAACTACAACCAAATAATGAAGTTCGAATGAGCTTACCAGAACCTTCAAGGAAAAGGCCTAGGAGACAGGAAAAAGGAACCACAGTTTCAGCATGCGCAAATTGAAGTCTAGCTTTCTCATAACTTCCTGGAGGATGCTTTTCTAGAGAGAGAGAAAAACACAAGTAGTTAAATTAGGACTAGGAACAGGTACAGCCAGAAAGAGATAACAAGGCAAATCCACGATGAAGAAATTACAGTAACAAGAGAGAAATCATAATTGCATGCAGTTAATAACCTGTCCAGCCATGATGAAGAAACTATCAGTTCAGTGCAGATGCCATTACTAGAGATAGGTCACAGTCTATCATAAGGACTACGTCAATGAAATCTACATTAACTAAGAAAACATTAACTGCCCTGAATGTGACACATGGGACAAATAGTTTGATCTGTTTACATATGGTTCCTTTCTACATTCTATGCATGAACAAAAATCCGTCATTCTTTTGAACCGAAGTTGGTAACATCAAACAAAGTCTAATACTGCAGAGGCCCCTGCCCAGATCCAGGAGTTCCAAAGGTTTTCTAGAATTAGAAGTCAATATCCAATAAGAGACTCACCCAATTACCCAAATGTAGAAAGAAACTGACCAGCGGGATCCTCCTGATTATTGAAAACCCAGATATGAATCGAGAATAAACAGATAAAAGGGAAACTGAATTTTGAAGATTGATTTTTGAGAGAACAACATACTACATAGCATGCCTAGGAACTGAATTTATTTGTTTATTATTTAAAGGCACATACCGTCAACAATTTATTAAAAAAACAAAAAATAGAAGAATCGTTCCATTTTTCCTTTCTAACACTATGAAATCATCCCTCACTCAGCTCTACCAAAGCATTCATAAAGAAGCTCCATCTAGAAAAGGTTAAGCTTATTTACTGACACACTTCCATAGTAAAATGAGACAGAAAGGTCAAACAAGATGAGACTTGAAACATCTGTGTCACCTTCGTTTGCCTGAATAGCTTCCTCCATGGATTGAATGACATCTTTCAGCAAAGGTACGCCCATTCTGTAGTTCAGTGCTTTACCATATCCTTTTAGCATAAACACCTCCAAATCATCGGTCCACTCCAGCAAAGCGATCTTACCAAATAAAATATCAATTGAAGTAAAGCATAGAATTTTCAGGGAAGAAAAGCTCCTCAAACTTCAAAAAATACTTAAGTTTGACAAATAAAGCATTCAATTTGCAACTGACACCACTAAATTCATGGTTCCATAAACCTTAGACATTCACAAAAATTCACTATGTGAATGGTTAATTATTCAACATCAAGTACCTAATATTAAGCATGTTACCAACATAGATGTTCAGAAACAACCAAAAAAAAAGGTTCAATAAACTAAAGGTTGTGGCCCGAGTTCAAAGTGGGGCACCCACGAGATACCATCATTACTCAACCAAACTGCACGGAGATTGGTAAATAATAGGCCCAGGGGGAAAAAACAGTAGAAAGCAATTTACCTCATTGGGGTTGAAAAGAGCACATGCTTGATTGGTTATATCCAACAGTGATGCCTCCTGTAAAGGGAGAAATGAAAAAAAAAAATAACCACATGGTCAGTTCTAAATTGAGAAAGTATAACTAGTCTTGAATTTGGCACAAGATAAGCACATCTCTCAAGGGGAAAACAATCAAAAGGAGAATCAGATATTGTCACCTCTTTGCAGAGAAACCAGAGAGAAGCTGTGTCCTGCCTTGTAAAATTCAACTTATAGCGACTTGCTATAGCTCCAGTAATTTCGTCCAAAATGGGTTCCTTAAGCTTATCAACAGCAGGCTCCTGCTTTTTTCTAATATCCTGCACCAAAAATCAGAATGCCTTTGTTTCGTTAATGTATCTGTCCCATAAGTCCAAGAGTCATGCAGCAACATTGGCTTTCGATACTCCAAAACAAATTTTTTTTTCTTTTGAAATGCCGTAATAAGAGCCTTGAATATTAGGCTTTGTGCAGACAGATATATGCGAGCTCTTAAATTCAAAAAAACACCATAGACTCACATGGAAAATACCTTGTAATTTGCACAAGAATCAAAAAATCTGAGCAACATATCACTTGCATCACTGGTGACGGCAAAAGCTCGATGCTTCCCTGGTCCAAGAGTTCCTTTTCCACTAAATAGCCCCATTCCAAAAGCCACAGCACTTGCTGCTGCCCGGGGGACCTTGTATCATTGAAAAGAAGAATAATTAGGACAACTTCACAGTGGACAGAAAGAGAGAAACATTCCCAGACAATATGACCTTGCTGAATGCAATTCAGAATTCATGATGATTTGTCGAAAATAGAACTACAGACCGATTTAGATTATCCGACTTTATTTGCTTACCTGTGTTGCTTTCATTCTATATATATCAGGGTGGTAGTCTTGACTAAACAATTCAGGAAATGTTTCACGGGTCCTGATTCCAAGATCATACAACTCGTCTTCTCCTCCGCTAACTAACTCTCCACCTTTCACTTTCCCCTTCCAAGGAGATGTCCATCCCCGCAACCAAGCAGGAGTATTATGTGCTAAATTCTTTTCTTCAGCATCTCTTACGAGTTCCTGTATGTGAGAAGCCAAATTTTCCAACTCTCTCATTCGCTTCTTGGTTGGATTGCGAGTTCCATGCCTAGCCTATGTATACAAGAACCAGGTGTTAGAAACACAAATGATGAGGATATCATAACTCAGCATATTTGGAAATAACTCGTAGCAACTGAAAGTACCGACACAACTGCCGATCTAACGTATGCAAGCTAGAGAATCGCAAAGAAATTTTAATGTGTTCCTAAAACTTCCCACTCCTGGACATTGTGCCTGGTGGACGATCACCACACTATTCAAAGGCTGAGTTTGCAACCTTATCAACCTCACAGTTTTCATAAATCAAGTCAGGTAAATTTAAGTTAGTTGATCCCAGAGGATACAGATCCCGGCAAGCAGGCAGAATGCCTAATAAATCTACAGCAGGCAATAAGGCAGGACCAAGTTAAGATAGGAATAAACCAGAAAACTCCACAAACTTCACAGAGAAGCCTCTATATGTTATTCCTTAAAGGTTTAACTACACCAGTCAGTACTAACACTTCGACTGAGAATGATAAGATGGTCAGTCTCGCAATCAAACGCCAATCACTAATGCAACCATATAACACAAAAGAAAGCAGAGATTACCACAAGATTTAAGTGAATAGGAGTACATCCATCGGGCACACTGGACGGCACGTAGGCGTTGCTCGCGACGTCCTTCACCGCACCATACCTGCATCAAAAAAATAAATAAATATTAAAGCAAGATAGGGCAACACAGAAGACCGCGATCCGACTTCGGAAAGAACTGATCGCACGCTTTTCCCGCAGCGAAAATTAGCGCGCTTTCCTACTGAAACGAACGGGGAGGTTGGGGAGAGATTCAGCTTAAGACGCACGACAATCGAACTTAAACAGTTCCTTCGATGGGAATCGAACTCAGAAAGTTCCACCGAGGCGGAAACGCGAGTTGGAGACCGATCCGATTGTTCTGTATTCGTTGGGGGAAAACCGTCGAACAGTAGAGGTTCAGATCAAGGACAAGGAGTTACCTGGTGACAGTGCAAATATGCTCCCGCACATCGAAAGCTTCTTCGGCCGCGGAACCAGCGCCGGTGATCGCAGTCAGCATCAGCAGAAGCGCAACCGCCATACCCCTCGCCATTCCCTCTTCCTCTCTCTCTCTCTCGCGCTCTCTTTCGAAGGTTTCCCGCAAGAGAAGAAAAAACGAATTTCTCTCTCTCTCTCTCTGGGTGGGAGCGACGCGATCGATTCGAACCGGTACGGATCGGCTCGGTTATGGCAGTATCGTATTGGTTGGTTGGGTGCAGAGTCCGAGTCGGAAAGCCAATTTTTCGGGGGGCCCTGGGGAAGGGATTTTCGCGGGCCGGGGCTGGTAATGGGTTCGCCCCGTCCCGCGCCACGTCGTTCATTTGTATATTTTTCTAGAGATAATTGTATTTTGTATATTTAGTTAGTTTAAGCTAAATTGTACGTATAAATGGTATATTAAAAGATGGATTATCGGTAGAACTCATATTAAAGTTATCCACATAAAATTACAATTACGATTCTAATAATTAAAATTTGCATTAATATATCATGTGAATAAACTGCATTTGATTTCATATTAGTTATATACTACAGTAAAATTAACTACTCAACAGTCAAAGTGATATATCTCCTGTTAATTTATATATATCTCCATATTACCATAGAGCAAAGAAGTGTTCATACCTTTAAGGAGAAGAAATTGCTCCATATTTGATCAAGGAGAGTTTCTTGCGATGAATTTTGTAATGTGTAGACTTTCACGGGATAAAAATTTCGTATATTATCTACAAAAAAAAAAAAATCATTCCAGCTGCAATTTATAAAATCATCCAATCATTTTCATATTAATTCTCAATTTATTAATATTATCAAATTAAATAAAATATTGGTACTTAACATCTAAGAGCCGATCAACTCTTTAAAAATAGCCATTAGGATTTACTTTAGTGGCCACATTTTCTACATGAGAAGAGGGCGAGTGGGGGATTCGAATCGCCACCTTCTTAGGCACTAGAGTGGGGATGATTTAATTCCAGGTATTCCTTTGGTTTCAAGTGATTATAAAGATATTTACATGTACTAACCTAATGAGTTTCAATTCTAAAAGCTATCCTAAGTATTCAATAAAATTTGAATAAATTTTCCCCTCCACAAACAATATCATACGATATAATCCAGTCACACGTGAGTATGATTACATACAATAACTATTTAGTTTTCCTCTCAATTGCAATCTTTTGTATTTTCTAAGATTTATATAGAAGATAAATAGGTTAATATACTGTATACCTTCCTTGCATGCAATTTTAACTATCCATATAATCGATTTCAGTTATTTAATTTTCCTTAGATGATTTTCTCTTTCCATACTAAGGACTAATATTTATATTCTGTTGTAAAGAGATTTGCATGTCAAATAAGCAAATAAATGCTTTCTCATTGGTCTTTAAGCAACTACACTTGATTTGATAAAAGTGATAGATCCAGATACTCATACGGTAAATTAAATATAATTTTAAAATAGGGGGGGTTGTTTGTTGTGATCCATCTTTTTAACTTCCAAGTAATTTGCAAATTTTGTTGTGATCCACTGCTTAAATAACGCAAAAATTTGGGTAGATTTATGAAATTTACACCCAAAAAAAAAAGAAAAGGAAATGCTAGAAATCTTACCAGATACAACTCTTAACACGTAGATTCAGATGTAATTTTTATGACTTTTATGTCCTACTTTTTTCTTAATTCTAATATTATTGCTCACTTATTTTGATTTTTCCTTATATTCAAAACATTTGAAGCACTCACAAGATACAACTCTTCACATGTCGATCCAGATATAATTTTTTCCATATTATTGTAAAATTTGAATACTATCTTATACCTCTGCCAAGGAAAAAGGAATCGAGAGAGACATTCTGATTTTTTTGTCGAATAAAATCAAAGAAACACGAGGTAGAGGAGAGACTTCGAAACGCTTGTCTAGCTTCACATTGGCAATTACATGATGCGAGCGAGCCTTGGCCATTGATGCCGTAGATCTCACGTGAGAATAACGATTCAATAACTACCGTCGATTTACCGTATAATTAAGAAATTCCTCTCTATTGATCCATCTAAGTCTTCCAAAGAGATGTTAGCGTAGCAAAATTTATATTTTTGTTTGAACATAACCCAATATAGAGAAAAAAAGATATCCTGCTTCTCATAACATGTTCAGGCCAATTCAAAAAAAAAACACGAACTTTAGGTGTTATCCCAAATCTAGCCCGAACTTTATTTTATCTAAAAAAAAAAAAAAGCACGGACTTTAGGTATTGTCCCAAATCTGATCCAAACTTTATTTTTTCTAAAAAAAAGCACAAATTTTCACTCGTGTCCCAAATCTGACCCTCCGTTAACCCTCATTCCACAGTCATCCGACGTGCCATTTACACATCAACAATAATATCCAACACAGCAAGCTAACATGGATATAAAGGCAAAATTGTTCCTGGGCTTTCTCTTCCTATCTGCCCTATGGGTCGACTGTGAAGAGGTCCAAATTTGTTGAGATGCAAAATGATGTTGCATTCGAGTGTTTGGAAGAAGTGTTAAATTTAAGTCTGCCCTCTAATGAGGTAAACTTTATAGATGATTCTCATGGGAAAAATAATTCAGCAGCTTCAGTTCCAAGGGACGATACACATACCTAGGGCCATTAAATCAATTAACAATTGGCAAGTTGTGTTCAATGTCAGAAGCTGGGTTGGAAGCAGAAGATTACATTACCTTAAAGTGAGATATTAAAAACGTGTGCATCTTTTAGTTAAATAGATATATGTGAAGCCTATTTGTAATAGACTTACTTCATTCATCTTCAAATTGACTTTGAGTGGAAATGCCACGTCGGATGTGGAGGGTTAACGGAAGGCCAGATTTGGGACACAAGTGAAAGTTGGTGCTTTTTTTTAGACAAAATAAAGTTGAAAGTTTAGATTTGGGACAACACCTAAAGCCCTAACATGTTCTATGGTTTCCTCTGCATTTCAAAAAGAACAGATCGCTTAAGGAACAGCCAGTGGAAAGAAGCAATTCCACAGCAGAAAATTTTCCCAAATTTATAGCGATCGCTCGCTCCCCAGCGCTCAGGTTCACATTATCAGGCATGGCATGCAATGCAATGCAAAGAAAGTCGAGGGATCTCTCTCTAAAGAGAAGAAGATTTACCTTGTCAAGGAAACAGCCACTAATGGGCGAATCCGTTACTCCCCGCTACTTTGAATCCGAAAACAAAGCACTAAAAGAAATGGAAATTCAGTTTGCCGTTGTTCCTACCTATATTTACAAACACAGATTCTCGGCAACAGTCAAAACCACACCACTCGGGTAAGCAATCGGGTAAGCAATCGCTAGTATCGACACCTTGTTGGGACAGCAATCTCCATAACTCTTTCAGAAGCAGGATGCCCGGCTTCCCATCATGCTGCGGCTTCTTCATGGAGTAGCATTTGATCGAAGTGCCAGACTCCTGGAACAGAGGAAAGAAAGAATCAAGAATAGCAGAAGAAATAGAACCTGACTAGGTGTAAGGTGTAAAATTGCTAGGATTAGGGACTGTCGAAAAATTTGCTGTCGGATTCTTACCGTGTCCTTTGCCCACTCTTCTCAGCTGGGCTACATATTCAGATATCTTCTTGATGCTTTCCACCTGGAAAAAAGAAAGAAAGACAGAAGTGGCTAAATCATATTAAAACTAATATCCAAGATCCAATATCATCTTCCAAATGCATGTGAAACAGCAAGCATGGTAATGGAAATCTTTTCAGTCTTCACCTGCTCGGCTAAGAATCTGCTCTCAATGAAATCCATCAACTGCACATCATGGTTCTGCTCAGCCACTTTTTGCAAGTTCAAAAGCTTTTCATTTGTCAGCTTTTCCAAACATAATGCAAGCTCCATAGCTGGATCAAGGAATTCAAGTTATTAAATTCCCGCAAGGGCCATTGGTAACAGAAAGAGGTAAAAGCAGAATGGGAGGCACATCTGCTTGGGAGAAAAAGCATGTGCCAACACAGAACTTGCAAGTTTACATTAAGTTCCTCATGTAAATGTGAACGGAATGTACCGATTAGAACCAAAAATAGTCGAATCAAACATAAGACTCAACCCCCCCCAAAAAAAAAAGTAGAGCAAAATATAACATGCACAGAAGCCAGCCAAGAGCAAGAAAAGAAGTGAAAGAAGAAATTTTATAGGCGCACTCCTAAGGTGAAACTTAGTTATTCGAGTCTTGAACAATGCATCAGCAATCCTGTTGAAGTCTAGCATCTATATAGGTTCTCCAATTATTTTTCAAAATTTTCTGACAGTCCATATCGTCCTGGTGCATCATAAGCAGGAACGGCTTCAATGTCCCCAAAACATAATTTAATGTTCAATTCCAACACTGCATTGTAAATTTAAAGCGTTTCTGAAGAACCAAATAAAGTAGGGATCTGATTGAGGCTCTAGTTATAGTCACCATCCTAATATATCCATGATGCTGATTTATTTATGAGAAAGCATTAATTTTCATTGGCCAGCCAAAGCTATATCTTAAACAATCTCTTAGCATAAGTACCCTTTATGAAAGAAATCCAACATTCACACAGCACATGTAGCATAGTTAGTTTCCACAGAATGCACTAACAAGCAAGCGGCCAGACAATGAAAGGCCATAAATTTTATACAAATCATTTGGAGACCACAGTTGTATCGCCATACACATATGCACAAATTATGCTTTAGCAGTTTTCAGATCATCAAGTCCATGCAGAAACACAGAAAAACCAACATTCAAGAGCAATGTCAGATGAAGGATGTCACATAGAATTTAGAAGGTCACCCACCATATAGTGCCTCTCCCTTATCCTCGTGATCGAACTCTGAAAGTGGCATCACTATAGACCGCAGCTTGACCCTGCCACCCCTTTTGTTCTGCAGTCATACATCCGTTGAGAATCATCCTTCCATCACAACAGACAAAAAGTCCAAAACAGTAGATGAACTAACAAAGCATACGCATACCTGATACTCCATTAATATCTCTGCATGTTCCCTCTCTTCTTCGCTTGATTCCTTGAAGAATCTGTCAAAATCAAACAGTGTGATGATAAGGAAAAAGCACCAAAAAGCTGTCGACCAACGAAAAGATAAAGTGTTCGACAAAAGTTACTTTGCAAGACCCTTGAGCGCGACGTTATCTCTGTCGAAGTAGGCATACATGGCGTGATACACATATGAGACATTGTACTCCACACTGCCATTGATCAAGCAAAGAAATTAGCCAGAATTAGAACAAGCATTGCAGAGAAATGAAGCCAATCACACACATCGACATCCAATACAGAGAACGTATACAAGAATAACCGACTATTAAAAAGAACATGCAAGATAACAATCCGACCCATCTAAAGAACAAGAACAAGAACAACAGTGAAACCAATCCCAAGCATACAAAGAAACAGATAGCCAAACGAACCCATAATTAGGAAGAAGAAAAAAATTACTATAAAATCAAACATTTACTTGATTTGCTCGTTAACTGCAGACTCGCACGGGTCACAGTACTTCTGGCGAGCGAGCGAGAGGTGCGGAGAAGCGGGTACGAGGTCGAGCTCTTTCTTGACCTCTTCAAAGGGCTCGAACACCACGCCGCTCAACTGCCGGTTGCTCCCTCCTTTCGAGGCGCAGACCACCAGGAGCTGACCATTCTTCCCACGCGCGAATCGAACGGTCGAGGGTTTAGCCGAACGGGGCAAGAACGGCGAGGAAGCAGGGGAAAGGCGGGGAAACAGACCGCCGCCGCTGTCCCCGTTGAAGAGAGACGAAATTCGAGAAGCCTCGAGCGACATCGGGTCAAGGACGAGAGCGGACGAAGATGGTATCGAACGAAAACGACTGAATTGGATGCGAAGAGAGCGAGAGCGAGACGGTGAATTTGCGGTGAATTTGCGGTGAATTCGGAGACCCTGAAACAGGGAAAGAATTGACGGGGGGAGAGAGAGTAAGAGAGTGACGCAGAGCAAAAACTGAACTCACGAGCATCTGAGCGCATGCAATATTTGCTTCGGGAATGATAAAAGTACCCGGGTGGAACGACGGGAGGGTGTTACGTGGAATGACGTGGGGCCGTTGGATGGGTTCCACCTGGACAGTGCGCGGATTGATGAGCGGTGAGATCGCGTGCGGGGGATGCTCGCATTGGTAATGCCCGAGATGCTCGCCCAGGGGCCGATCCGAAAAGATATCCTCGATCTTGTTCAAGTTCCACTTCAGGTACATTGAATCAAAGTCTTGATACTTTTCAAAGTGAAAAGTTTCTAAAAACCTACGTTCTTTTATTAAGGATGTTATATTTTGGCATATGAAATAAATGTGTGAATTTCTAAAATCGACTGCTCTCGAGTTAGGAATCGATTGAGGGCCCTCATGCTATAGATCGATGGTCCTTTCTTATGATTTCGTGTTAAATTAGCCAAACATGTAAATAATATATCTTGATCATGAAATTGATCGAGATCCCAAATCTAAGAAGATTCATGACTCATGTGTTAGATTTAAATGAGCATCTTACTACTCACTTTGATTGATAAGATGACTTCGAAAAGCTGGGGAAAGAATGAAGAGAACAATAGTGGAAGAGAAAATTAAAAAACTCTGTTTGGGAGAAGGATTTGTGAAAGATTATGAGGCGAATTTTCCATCAAAGTGGGCCATTATGAGCATAAAAATGCTTATCTTGTCTTTGTTTCAAATTTCATGATAAAAAAAATTACTTTCCATAAAAATCATTAGCTTTCACTTATTTAATGATTTAGGAAAAGTAATTTCATTCTTACCAAAAGAGAAGTCATTTCCCTCCGATGTAAGTTGTTGTTTTCAGTTCATGGAAAATATTTTCCATAAATCAATTAGTTTGTTGTCATCCAAATACCGAAAAGTAAGAACATAATGCTTTGGAAATAGTTCTCCTTCAAACAAACATACCCTTTGAGAAACAATCTTTGAACAAATGCCTTGTTAAAGATATATAATAAGAAATAATTTACTTTTCAAAATATTGATTAATCATGGCATCATTAAAATATCATTACTCAACAAATGCCCCTTGGAGTAGGACTAGTTAACAAAAGTGCTCCTAGAAGGCTTGCTTCTTCATCCATTCAACTTCCAACAAAAACTTCGTCCTGGTAACATCTATTATTTTAAATGAGATTTCAAGAACCAAAATATCATCAAAACCAAAAGCTATAACTCCATTTGTTTCATTGAAAAATATTTTCTTCATTTTTCGATATATGAATTGCTTAGGAAAATGAATAAATGGAAAATCTATAGTTAAATTTGGGAAAATGACTTTCTTTTTAAAAAATTCAAAATCATTTCCAAATATAATTATATATCGATGCTTGGATTAGAAACTTTGTGCTTTAAAACGGGAATCCTAAAACTCATTCATGGGGCTTTGACCCAAGCCTAAGTCCATCGAGGCTAGGTCCACAACCCCAGTGTCCATGCTCAAATCCACGCATTCAAGACCGAGTCCTTAGTGCCTAAGGCTAAGCCCATTGAGGTTAGGCTTATGACATTGATGCTTGTACCTAAGTCCCCATTGCCACTTTGAATCCATCAAGCTCAAGCTCAAGGCCCCCCGATGCCCATGCTTGATGCCCACCTAGGCTTGGGTCCACAAAAGCTGTGCTCAAGTCCACATTGCTTAAACTGGGGCCCAAGCACTTAGGCCCAAGTCCACAAAGGTTTTGCTCAGTCCTCAACGTGGACTTAGACCCCAATGCCCAAGCCAATGTCTATTGAGGCCGAGGCTTAAGGACTCAATGCTCATATTTGAGACCTTGATGCCCGTGCCCAACTCCCTAATGCTTGTATTTGTGACCCTAATGCTAGTGCTCAAATCTCCTATGCCTGAGCTCGAGACCTAGGGTCCTGGCACCCAGACCCAAGCCCATTGAGGCTGGGCCAAGGTGCATTAGATCGAGCTTGAGCCTTGCCTCGATGGACAAGGCTCAAGTGTCGAAGACTCTAGCTTGAGCGTTGGGGACCAAGGCGCTCACATCAAATTCTCGCACTTAACCTTTGTGGACTCGAGCTTAGCCTCAATAGACTTGAGTTTGAGTGTCGAGGATTTGGGCACAAGCACTTAGATCTTTAAGCCTAACCTTTGTGGACTAGAGTTGGGGCAGTAAGGAGTCGAGCACGACCACCAAGTTCATGGGCGTGGCCTTTGTGAACCCAGGATTGGTGCTCATGCTTGTGCCCCTTGTTCAAGTCCCCAAAGCCTAAGTTACGGTCTATCAAGGTTGAATCTGAGACCCTAGTGCTTGACCCCGTTTCAAGCTATCCATGTGCAAGTTAGTGGCATCCAGATAGTGTATGACTATTTAGGAAAATCAAATTAAATTTTTTTCAAATGATGTAATATATTTTTATGTTTATTTTTTTTTAGCCAAATACCAAGAAATATTGTCGTTTGTTTGAAAAATAACTTATTGGAAGACATTTTTTTTTTAAATGTCACTTTTTTCTGCACGGCAAATAGAGTTTAAATGAAAATCAGGTTCTTTTTTTCTTTTTGAATATGTCAAAATAACTGAATTCCAAACTAATGCAATGCCACATTAAATAAATGATTTAGTCAAACCGTGTCTACATGTCCATAATAACCACACACGCCATTAGTGCTTTATGTACTTTCCTCACTAGTTTATCAAAAAAATTGTAATATCATTCAGTCAAGAGCATATTATACGGCCTAGTTACAATGAAACACTAATCTTGTATTGCATTCAAGAAAGAAAGATCAAATTCAATATCTTCGTAATAATTTTATAAATCAGTATACTCGATTATAGTTTTGACCGATCATAGATCGCAACTCGGAGGGAGGCCCGCGCATAGCACAGGCCCTTAAAAAACCATACACATATAAATATATAAATGTATTTACACATACTAAATTTACATTCGGGCCCCGACCCTAGTATACATTTAGGCTTTTGGGAACACTGAAATTATTTTGTAGGCCGAGCGATCAAAGCCCAAAATCACCTAAAAGATCTAAAAACACGAAGTCCTAACGGGCTCCGCATCGGACAGTCCACTTCCTGCCACGAGCTTGCCCGTACTAGGGGTTTTAATAATATTTACTAAAGCAAGCAACTTTAAGGCTTTGGAGTTTGTAAAGTTATTATCAAATATGTACCAAAAAAAATAAAAATGACAGGGCTTGAACTATGCTTCTTCAACCTTCGGTCAATATGACAATAATGCACCATTCGTGACAACAATGCGCTTCATTGATTTCCCGTCGCCAAGTTTCATCTACCTTCCGAAATAATTAAATAATTCAACCAGAAGGGTAATTTCTTTTTTTTTTTTTAGGAAAGACAACTCCAATAATATTTTTAATTAGCAGCGAGATTACCGATGTAAACAGTCTTAATTACGACCGGCACCGTAATAGAGAACAGACCATGCATCTCGAAAATGAATCTTTCATAGAAAACGAAGCTGATGATCATTTAATGCAACGCATCGAAGGTCTCGTTTCTCTTTTTTTCCCTCCTTCTAAGGTGGTGGAAGATGTCTGTTTTTATCTTCATAATCTAATTTAATTATATATTGAAAGATCTTGTTAACGAGTGCTTTCAAGGCATCGAGTCATTGTACTTTTTTTTTCTTACCGTACTTAGTTGTCTTCGATCCATTGGTGACGCATAACACGAGAAGAGTAGTATTTTAGAAATGACAAATTTTATTAATTAAAATTTAATTTCACTAAAGCCATGTTCAAAATTTCTCTTTCGTTTTCTTCCCACCACAGGAACCAAGCAGAGATTCTTAACGTTACGATGGTCGTCTTTCATGTTCCGAGAGCTAGGGTTTGGAAACAATATATGACAAAGGCCATTAATGGCGGCTCTGCTCCCTATTACTTGTCAGCGAGACAACCTCGCTAGATAGGGACGGGTTTCCAATTAACCTTATTTGAGATATGCTTAATTATTTAAGTTCTGTCATCACGTGTCGGCGAGTAATTTCTTATTCAATTACTAACAAGTACTATAAACTGGAAAATGAATTACCCACCATCGAAAATTTCTGTTCAAAATCTAGAATGGAAACATCATAAGATAGGAAGATCGAAATGAACCTTATAATATCAAATCGATGCTAAAAAAGGGTCTGGAGAAGGGTATTTTTCCATGAAACGGTAGGGTAAAAATAGGGTAAACCGATGGACGGATGCGACCAAACACTCCCTACAGCTCCGAAGATAGAAGCACGCATTTTGCTGGTGATCGGGTTCTGTGAAAATCTGGGGTTAAGCTACTTCAAAAATGGTGCAGCGAGACATCGTATTTCATTGAGAGAATAATTACAAAAGGGCCACAGCACGATAGAGGAGAATCCGCATTAAATGTGTTGGTGCTTGAAGTTGTTGCAAGAAGCAAAAGAAAAATCGATTCGTATGATTCCAGACCGACAGTGAGAAGAGCAAGAAAGCTTGTTTTATTTCGGAAGACTAGAAAGAAAGTTTGGAATCATGTGACGAGCAATTAATGCGGATGGAATTGAAAAAGCGATGGGAGTTAGGGTTCTTCAAATTCTGCGAGAGAAATCTATATTTACACATATAAAATGACCTCTCTCGAAATAAGTTTCCTTTAAAGAATTCCTAAAGCTTGGTCTGATGTCAGGATCTCATTAATTGCCTTTGGTAGGTTTCCTTGTAGAGCTAGGTGTTTGAGCATCCAAAAAGTTTCTTAAAATCAACTAAATTAAGTAGCAATTCCATTTGGAGTTGTGCAATGTAGAGGAAATTTTAACGATGCAGATGTGAAACATGATGTGATACAGTCATAGGGTTCCTGTTGAATTACATGATTTATGATCACTGTTCGAACTTTTAATTAGTCGAATGAAGGGCCGTGCGAAGAAGCCAAAAGGAGATGAAAAGTAACGTGGATGGGGCATTTATAAAATTATAACGTGCAACATGCATCGACTGCTAAAAGCTCAAGTAAAACCCTCGTTTTCCACTTTGATTGTGCAGCTGAAGGGGTAAAAAAAAGTGGATGGCAGTGGTCGATTTGCCGCAATGCACGAAGGCTTCATGTTTTTGATATTGATACGTTATTGTTTAACAAAGACTATAAAAAAAAAAAGTGGAAATAACTAGGATTTCTATTGCCAAGCGCCTAAAAAAAAAAAAAAAAAACTAGGGTTTCTATTTTCTACATTGGCATTCAATGTAAAATATTAAATCTCGACTTGATAGTATCTCATATATATATATATATATATATATATATTTAGAAAAGAGATTGTGTCACGGAATAGTGCGGACTATTTCGTAGACTACTTATGTGATAAACTTATAAGATCCATCAAAGTGGAGGTTTCATGTTTACAATATTGCAGCAAATATCAACTACGCGTGAAAAATATTGTTGAGCAACGTGACACCTGCTTGTAGGCTCCATCCTAGACTTTATGTACGATGGATGTTGCAGCACGAGAGCAGATCAGTCTCCTGTCTTTTGGCTTCGTGACCATCAAGTTGATCGAATCAATGATTATTCTAGTCAAACCATCATGCATTGACTAAATCCATGGAAAGAGAGAGAGAGAGATGAATTGCTCACCCACGTGAATGTCTGTCTAACAAACATTCACGTCGATCCTCCTCCGTTCGATGATCTTGATTTTTTTGAAGATTAGGGTTTTTGAGCAGTTTAAGACGCGGCGATTATTAACTTTTCAAAAGTTTTTAACCATACTTGGTGTCTTAAACGAGGAAACAGGTCTAATAAGGCAAAAAAACAGTTAAATGCCAAAACTTAACACAATGAAACACTTTATGCTAAAAGTTAAGAAAGTGACATTGAAGTATCACTTTTTTTTTTAAATGGGACACTTGAGTATTACCTCCGGTGAACCTCGTGAGAAATCTTACGTAACAATTTTTTATTAATTGCTCGTCTACATGATTTGCCGGAGAATTGACTCAACAAAGAAATGCAAAAATAACATCATTTTGGCGACAATTTGAATTTGAATTTAAAATTAATTAAGTTAAATTTAAAATCAAATTAAAAAAAAAAAAAGATAAGCAGCGGCTAAGGGCTCAACCCTTGCCATCGCCGCCTCCCCGCTGTCATCAACAATGGTGAGGGGATGGTTGACTAGGGTCATCAAGCCCTGGTCTCGGCACGGCGAGGAGGTGGCAACGACAAGGGTTAAGCCCTCAGTTCATCTTCTTCCTTTTAAAAAAAAATATATATTGATTTTAAATTTAATTTAATTAATTTTTATATTACTTATTTAGTCAAGTTAGCAACAACAATATTATTTTGGACTTGTCTTGCCGGAAAATTATAATGTTAGCATTTTGGCAGGATTTTCTCACTATTGACACTTAAGTGATTTATTTTGCTCCGATTTTAACACTTAAGTAATCCATTTTTCTCCGATTCTGACACTTAAGTGTTACTTTTCTAACTTTTGGCACTTAAATATCTATCCATGCCAAGTTTTGGCGCTCCTAGTGTCTTAAACTCGATATAATAACCTCCCCCCTCTCTCTCTTCTAGAAAGTAATCAGAAGAGGAAAGAGATGCATCGCCCACCCACGTGAATGTCTGTCTAACAAACATTCAGTCGATCCTCCTCCATTTGATGATTTTGATTTTTTCTTGAAGAAGAGGGTTTTTGAGCAGTTTACGACATGGTGATTATCAACCATTCAAAAGTTTTTAAACTTACTCGGTCTCTTAAACGAGGAAACAGGTCTAATAACCTCCCCCTCTCTCTCTCTCTTTCTCTTCTAGAAAGTAATCAGAAGAGGAGCAGAAACGTGGAGACCATATATCTGGGTAAAAGGCCACCTAATCACTCTCGGTGACGGCGTTCGTCTTCACTTGGAATGATACAATGAATTTCATGTAATACTTTACCTATCGTAATTATTTTAGGTGAAAGGGAATGTCTTCAATGGGGAGCACATACGAGTTTTGGCCATGTGAGATAGTGTTATAGTATTTGAATATAAAAAGTCATGTCTTCATTTTGATATTTTAAACTTTCATTTTTGTTGAGATTCAAGTGATGTTAAGATAATGAATCAATCAAATGAACGTTTCTATTATGTCTTACATTTTTTTTTCTTTCGACTTTTATTTTGTCACTTGAGTTTGCCACTAATTAAAAGATGGATCAGTACATGGAAAAAGTTAATTTCTCTAACCATTAACTTATCTAATTTTACTACAAAAATTCAGCAACAGTCATATACTTTCACTATGTAATACTGGTTTCAATGACTTTGGATAAGTAATAATATCATGAATCAGCAGCATTAATTAGAATGGTTTAGAGCACTAGCTCAAAGCTGAACAGGATGGAAAGGATATCTATGTATGTATCGAGATTTCTTCCTCTTCTTACCCACTGGAAGTATAGGACCCATTTTGAAAATGGGAGGATGCTAAAGATTCTTGGGCATTAAATGTGCTGCTTCAGAACTTGAACCTTGCTTGATATATTATTAGGTAAAGCTCAGACACAACATCAACACCTCCCATAAAATAATAATAGTGACACACACACACACACACACACACACACACACACACACACACACTTTGTCACTTGCTTAATATAAACATAAACAGTGTTCTTCTCGAAAAAGTTGGTTTTTTCGATTGAGTGGAAAAAGATCACACACGTCGTTCGCGATTATAAATATCCACTGCCAACCCTCATTCTCAACAAGTCCAACTTCTCTCTCTCTCTCTCTCTCTCTCTGCCTTCCTCTCTCTTCTCGATTAGAAAGCCATATTTGTTTCTGAAAAACACAGAGGAGAAGAAATGGGGGGAAACTCGCCTTGCGCATCTTGCAAGTTGCTGAGACGTCGATGCGCTAAAGGCTGCATATTCGCTCCTTATTTTCCTCCAGATGATCCTCACCGTTTCGCCATTGTCCACAAGGTCTTTGGTGCGAGCAACATCAGCAAAATGTTGCAGGTTCTCTCTCTCTCTCCCTCCTCTCCCCCCAAAACGAAGCCGAAAGTAAATGGAACGCTTCTTAATTCTCAAGCGTTTGCACCGTTCTTTGAGGTTGCTGATCCGTAAAATGATCTTGAAAGCACAATAAATCGTCCATATTTAGTATTATATGTGTTCAAGATTTAGAATTAATACTCAAACATGATATAGGAGTATATAAAGAACCGATGGTAATAGTTTACTAGCTATATTATAACATTCCCAGTCATGCATAGATCAATCTTGTTCAACCCCATATTCACAAAAATTTTCACCTCGCTCAAAAGGACAGCTCAACACCTTATATCAACTCCTTCGCCTGAATATTTCAGCTTTTGATTCAGAATCAAAACTAGAACATCTTCAAAGGTCCATAATGAGATCAATCTTGCCCTAGCTACTTGTTGAAACATCCCATGTTTTGACCTAGTTTCCTTACTGTTTTATGTCTTTGCGATTGGACAAACATTTTTCCTACTTGAAAACTTCCATGGGGAAGAACTTGGTTTCAAACTTTAATCTTGATGAATATATACTCCCAGATCAATCATGATTCACATACTTAATGATCAGATATCCTTTTTCCGAAATTCTTTTAGGAGCTACCAGTGCATCAGAGAGCTGATGCTGTGAGCAGCCTTGTGTACGAAGCCAATGCAAGAGTCCGAGACCCCGTGTACGGATGCGTTGGCGCCATCTCCTACCTCCAAAACCAGGTGGCTCAGCTACAGATGCAGCTCGCTGTGGCTCAGGCCGAGATCCTGTGCATACAAGTCCAGCAAGAGCCCGTGGCCATGCCGTCTCCAGTTGTACCGATGGACAGCTCAGACGACAAGTCGTTCTTCCTCCACAATAACCTCCCTCAGTACTTTAACTTGGCGTCAAACTCCAGCAATGTAACTCATGAGTCTCTCAAGAGAGAGAGCTTCTTTGGACATGACATGGTTTCTTAATGAATAAAAGTTGTGTTTCCTTGTTTCTTTTTGACCCTTTTTTAACTTAGTCATAATTGAGATTGCCACAACACATACATCGATTAATGCCTAGCAACATATATAAGTATATATATGTCCTATATGAGAGATAAAGGCCGAACGGAGAATCTTTCTCTTGATGTTCTTACTCGGGTACAGTGCAGTTTAACTACGGGATTGTAACTAATTTATGTTATAGTTATGCTGAAGAGCTACACCACTTAGTACTATAAAATAATGAGCTAGAGTTTGGAACAGGAGTAAGTTGATGGGTCAACGCTAGCATGTGAGATGGAATTGATGAACAAGGTTACTTATATTGTGTAACGCTATTAATTTATATAATAAAGGCAAGCAACTAATTAAGTATTAAGATCATCAGTAAGGGAACATGTGAAAGACAGTGGCCGGCCAGTGGATTTGAAAATTGAAGTCTCAGGACAACTTCGAAGACATAGAATTCTCTTTGCCACTCAAATGCTTTGCAAACTACCCATGTATCTAGGGCTTTTTTCATTGCAGTAGTAAAAGCCCTGAGTGAAGGAGAATGATTATTAGGCAGTGATATTTAGAAAAGAAATTTCATCTGGACTTTCGCCCTGGCAAAGTTGGTTTTGTACGTGTCCAAGAGATGTGAATATCGACAAACCTTCATAACCAAGTCTCTCAAGATGCACAAATTTACAAAATAAAAAAAATAAAAAAATAGTCGATTTGAGACCAAACCCTCTTGAAATGATCACATAATCAACTTGGAATGCCATGCCTCAGCTTTCACTTGTAAATCTATCTATATATTGCAAGCACTAGAATTCAAATTACGTAAGTTTAAATCATTTAAAGTTTCTGAATAGCTCCTCCACCAATTTGATAGTAAGGTTTCTTTACAATGAGAATGAAGATCTTCAGCATCATTCTCTACTCCACCATTTTTTGCAAGGTATATAATAAAACAAGAACTGGTTATAATTACAACTAAGAGGAGCTCGATGAGACAGCAGATATAACAAGACAGTTTTCAAGTATGTTCACGTGAATGCCAGTGCAAGAGAATTCTCTCAGCGTGTTCGTGGGATTGCAAAGGACGTCGAGAAGACGAATAAATTGCTGATAGCCTATGTTATCAATGTACTCTATCTTGGTTTTTATTATTTAAGAATTCCACCTCCAATTATTATATTGTGTCGAATCAAACATTATGTCATAGAAGGTAAGAAACGACAAGAGCGACAACTGACTTAAAGATTCCTGATTAGCTCTTTCTTTTTTTGGTTTTTAATAAATACGGAAGGGTTTCTCAAGTCAAACAGGACAACATTTTCTAAGTATTTCTCTCCATCGCCATTATATCAATCTGACTACTGCAACGAAGAAAAAAATGGTTGCCATACACTTGTATGTACAGAGAAATTCATATGAATTGTCACGACTGTATCTAATTATTAGTTTTCGCCGCTATTTCGCAGGCGATTCTCGTACCATGCTAAGTGGGAGATGATCTTCGGGTAGAATCCTCGTTTGCTGCCCCCACTTTACGGTTAAGGTCAAATAGCTAATGATTTAGTTGTCACAAGAGGCATATGTAAATTTAGGAAAAGTCCCATGATTAATGATGACAGCATGATGCACGAGGGTCAACGAAAGAAGCGTTTGATTTTGGGCGAGAGGGTTCGAGAGTCGTTCCTGTGCAACTTCACGGGTGAGGAGCTCCTGATGATTAATAGTCGCGAGGCATTCCAATTCAAAGGTCAAGATGATGGCCACTTGCCAGAAATTAGCTCCTATGAATGAACCTAATGGGGCTCAGTGCATAGAACCTCCTTTAGTGGGAGCAGTGAGAGATTCTATAGAGAATCGAATGAAGTTGAAGAGAGAGAGATGAAATTGAGGAGAAATTAACACTCTAGGGAAAAGAGTTACTTTCTTCACCTAAAAGCACCATGAGAAGAGAGAAAAAGTCATCTTGCTTTTCATCTAATCAACTCCCATTCCTGCTTCTTTGTGGGGACAAGATAGAAAGATATGGTGGCAAAACCTCACTCCTCTTTTCTTCCAAAACAAGCTCTCATTTTTGGTTTCCGAGAATCACTTCAAAATTTAGTCCATTTGGTATCCACTTCAATGCCACACTCGGCACATTCTACGTCACTATGGCTCTAACTAGTATTTAATTTAGTGGCCGGGTGATGTCTATACCGGTTTTGCATGAATGGACTAGTCCACTTATCTGGGTTATGACTAGTGTTTAACAAGTTAGACTTAAGGTGCTCCTTTAATTAAGACAGTCAAATCTGTTTTCATTGAGATGTGTGACATGCATATCACATTTTAGCATATTGTCTCCATTATATGGCAAAAAAGAAAATTTCTTTCCTTATTTGACTTTTTGAAAACCTCCTTTTCCATCAATATTTTGGGAAATGGCGGTGGAAATGCGCAATACGCTATCGTCCAGGTCAGAATCACTTGCCAATGCTTTCAATGCTTCCACGAACCATATCGCTTTGGCTCCTTAAGTTCCGCAAGAAATGAGTAGCGGTAATGTCCATATTGCACAACGCAGTATCTGATGACCATCCCTGTTCGGTTGGGGAGAAGGAACTTTCTCTGTTCCTCCCTGTTCCCAATTATCAGTAGCATGATTACATCCTTGAAAATTAATCTAGAAATACTATGCCGACAGGCATGCAATGCTTGAAAATTAATCTAGAAATACTATGCCGACAGGCATGCAACCCTAATGGTAAAGGCTTTGACGGGCGGGGCAAAAAGTACAAGATCCAGGGTGCAATCCACGTGTGTGCGAACGTGAGTATCGCCCACACATGTACATAGAAGAGAGAAGTAAAAATAAAATAAAATCTAGAAGTACTATCACAACAACAAATTTCAATTGCTTGCACTTCCGTGTATTGAAGAGTCACAGGTCGACCACCTTCTAACTCCCAGAAACAACTGGAATAAAAGGAAAAAGGAACAATTCACTTGCGTCAATTTCTCATACTATGATGAACAGATATACAGGTTTAAATTACCCTTTCTCAGGGTAGAACGCAAACCTATCACCGACATAGATCAATCAAACTGTGTACCAAGAGCTACCCAGCTTTCCTTGGAGGCTTTACATCTATGACTTAAAGCATCAAAGTGAAACATGGTTCTTTCTGGTTCCAGTCATACTCTTCAGCTGCCGGATTTGTCTGAACAAGGGTATCCTTTCGGGATGCCAAATAATCTGAGGTCCTTCTACGCTTAACCCCTAGTCATTCGCATCAATGGCTGCAGGTGAAGTTGATGGTCGTCCAGAGATTCCGGAATCGATATTTGGGGCTTCCTGTTCGTCAGTTTCGAGCTTTTCAAGGAAAAAGTTGACCTTCCATCCATCATTTGCTTGTCATGCAGATACATACAGTGGGCAAGTTTCAAGATGAACCTTGTCTCAAGTCTCAACATCTTCACGACATTGAGATGGCACGACATTGAGATGGCTCGGCCAACCAATTCAAAGCAAATCTTCTGTCCCTGTTAACTTGGCATATTCATCTTCATCAATAGTTCCTTTCTTCAACTTCTTCAAAAGGCGGTACTCTTGAGCCATCTCGTCTTCATCTTCAATTGTCTGAGCTGCACGTCTCTGTTTTGCCGTTTTCTTCCTCATGACACTGGATGCGGCATTTGCATTCTTGTTCGGCTTATGGGTTTTTGGATCTTTCTGTGGTGCCTCTTTCTTAGCTCGCAAGTTCTTCTGCCTCTGCTTCTCCCTAGATTTATCCCTGGACAGTAGCAATCCGAAAACATTACTGCAATTGCATGCAGGAAGAAGGGAAGACCTCCTTTTACCCATTGAATAAACAAGGTAGGAGGTTAATCATCAAAATATTTTGAAAGCAAGCCCATCTAGAATTATTTGGACAAAAGAACGGTCAATTTTCACTCTTACTAGAAAAATTCAGATCAATATGGTCGACAATGGTTCCAGTAGAGGTGATGTTTAGATGTAAAGTTTCAACAGAAAGTTTCAGAAAACTTGCTGGGACAGAGAGATCATTTGTTTACATGAAAAGAAAGAGGGTTGCGGTGTATTAAGGAAACAGAGTGCAAAGATTTAGATATATGCTCTTAACATATGGGCATAATCTACAAGTACTCCCCCAACTCAATGAGTATCAAGACAGACTAAGCGAAAAATGAAAAGAGCATGATTAGGCATCAATCTTACTTGTACTTAATTTCCTCCAAGTTAATGTCTTCAACTGGAGTGAAACCTTCCGTGGAAAGTGAATGGTGCTTCACCTCAGGCATACCAGGAAGCTGCAGCAAGCCACATCCCATTGCCAACTTCCCAACCTCAAGTTCTTTCCATCTAAGAAAAGCATAAATCATACATATGGAGAGAGGGAAGATAAACATCAAATGAGGTCCTAATCTTTCTATCCTAATAAGATGGGAGAGAAGAAAAAAGTTGAATCCAAGTGACTGGATCATGCTTTGCAACTAGGCCAAGTCCTTATTTCCGACATCTAAAAGTTCTTACTGACCTGAAAATATAAGAGCAATGGTGCTCCTTATAAGCTCGAATATATGAGACAAATGCTCTAACTCCTTTCTCCATAACATCACGGTCCTTCCTTGCAGCAGAGCGCATCTGACACCAAATTATATTCTATGCTAAGATCAACCGCAAGAAAACTACAGAAGAAGTGATATATAATCTTATAGTGATAAAAATAGGATTATTATTAGGTCCACTGCTAGTGTAAAGAAATTTTTTTCACATTCACCATTAGATGGATGACATCTGAACTTAAAGATAGTTATGTAACCGGGTCCATCCAGTTGTTGACTCTCTAATGGTGTAACAGTGACTTGTTTCTTATACTGGTAGTGGACATAATAAGAAAGCTTAAAAGTATTACACTTCCAGTAGGACCATTGAAAGGAAAAAGGAAGCACAATTGTCAACTCTTACTCACATCCACACAACACAAAGATGTACAGGCAAAGTTGACCAGAAAACGAAAATCAGGATAATAACACAAATAAAAAAAAAAGCAAAGATGCATCGAACTGGCAATAAGGATGTACAACCATGTTCTTGCAGCCATTATCATCTTAACCATGCTTACCAGGGGAACAACATCAAGCACATTATCATTGCACTCCCTTTGCTGGAGAGGAACCCTTCTTATTCGCAAGAATTCAACATAAGATTCCTCCTGAATAGATACAAGGAACAGATACATAGTCATTTTAGGGAACAAGTTAATTTAAAATTTTGCACATGAGAAGATATAAAATATCAATTAAAACCTTAGGCAACAAAAACACAATTGCAGTTCCTTGTCTGCCCAGCCTAGCTGTGCGGCCGACTCTGTGTACGAAAACATTTGGATCTTGAGGAGGATCATACTGACAAAATAACAGGGAAATAATCATGTTACCATCAAGTTAAACGCCTATAAGAGAATTATCCTTCTATAAAATAATATCCCGTGTATTATTCTAGGTTTGATACAAAAATCCATTCAAAATGCTTAACAGTTGGGAAGTGGAAGATAATCTCAGTAGTAAACAAAATGACAAGATTTTAGTTTTTGATGAAACAACAATCATGCTGATTAACCAAATGAAAACTAACAATTACAAAATCAATGACACTTTGGTAAATACAAGACCAACAGACCTGCACTATACAATCAACACCCGGAATATCCAAACCACGAGCTGCGACATCAGTACATAGGAGAATGCCACTTGAAAGCGACGTAAATGAAGCCAATGCTTTTTCTCTTACAATCTATAGAACACAAAAAAGAAAAGTTAAAGAATCAAAATAAGTCTACTAAATGCATAAAATAGCATTCGTTTACCTGTTTCATTTTCCCATGGAGAGGAACCAAAGATAGACCTTTCAAAGCTGAAAGACAAGGAAGAACGGCTCCCCAGTAGTCAACACAGGCACAAGTCATGAAGTAACTGTCAAAGTTTGCACATCATTTTTCAGCATGAGATGACTTGATGGCCCGCAACAACAAGGCACCCATTGCTTCTCAATTTTTACAACAATGACTAACTTACACAATAATTTTGTTGGACTTGTTCTTAATAAGGAAATCAACAAGTTGTGATGGTTTCTGGTCTGCTTCACACTCCAAATACTGCAAATTAAGTATGAATCAAGATCCATGGACACAAGAATTGGAATGAAGTATAGGAGGATTGCTTGGACCCCACGCACAAATTTACATGACCAAGAATTGGAGGCTTGGATTTCACAGATGTACTCGATCAATTATTACCTCACTTCATATTCATAGCAACACAAACCATCCAGAATTGTCCATCTCTATTATCAGGTTAGTAAAAATGAGAAGTAAAAGGAGTACAAATTTTTCTTACTAAAACTGAAAAGGAGCATAGTACCTCAAGGAACAGGCCAGAAGGTGTTTTCGAAGGGGCTGCATCCCGTGATGATGCTGAATCATCCTGTTGTTTTGTTTCAGCTCGAACTTCGACCCTCACCGGGTTTCGCAAACCAGCTTTAGCCAGCTCCTCAACTGCCTCAGTTTGAGTAGCAGAAAAAAGGCCAGTTCTACGAAGTTTGGGTAAGCGAGATACAATGGAAGTTATCTGCTTTTGGAATCCCATATCTAGGAGCCTATCTGCCTCGTCCAAAATTAGAATCTGGTACATTTAACAAGATTAGATGTACCAATAAGCTGTAGCAGTTAATTACTAGGTAGTGCGGTACACATGATAGCCATTTCTATAACAAGCTAATCATAATTAACAGCACAAAAGTAACACAAGATGATGCATGCATACACACCTCGAGATTCTTAAAATCCAAGGTATCCATCCTATCCATAATGTCATACAGCCTCCCAGGTGTACCTATTAGTAAGTTCGCTCCTTCCTCCTCTATCTTCTTCATGTCTGCTTTAACCTCAGCTCCTCCAACTAGAAGCAAGGACCTGATACTTGACAGTGTAGAAATGAAAGGTTGCGCCACATGGTAGATTTGAGATGATAGTTCCCTGGTAGGCGAAATAATAATCCCCAATACCTACAAGCATTCCAATTTTCAATGAACAAATCAGACTTGAAACTAGAGCTGTTACCCAATTATTGAAATCCACTAGATATTCACAAGAGCCACCGCTTGGGAGCATACTCTTAGGCAGCAAACCAGTGCAAACCATGATCCAAATAAAACCTATTTGAGCAACCCATCTTGCCTTTAAACTAACTACACAATCATTGCACGAAGACTCCGAGACCGAACACCATGCAATAGACGATACACGACCCGTGAGCATTGCTTTAGAGCTAACCGCTATGCAGTGGTTTCCCAAAAACAAGCACAGATAGCAAATTCACACATTTTCCTCGACCACGTTGCACTAGCATTAAAATACACCGGAGGTCGAAGTGAATTTCTTTCATGGAGACAACCCATAATTCGGCCGGACCACGACAACCCATATGCAGATATTCTATCGTATCCATCCCGACTTCCTCGCGCGATAAACATCACTACACTTCACATCACAACGGTCTCGAGTCAGCGCCGCAACAACTCGTTTCCTCGCAGGCAACGCGAGGTGAAACGACTGAGCGAGCGAGCGAGCGGCGGCGGCGGCCTTACCTGGTGGCGCTTGGGCGGCGCGGACGAGGAGCGGCGGAGGATCTCCACGAGAGGGACGACGAAAGCCAGGGTCTTGCCGGAGCCGGTGGCGGCGTCGACGGCGACGTCCTTGAAGCTGCACAGCAGGGGATCGTGGCGGCCTGCACCGGCGTGCAGAACTCGAAGCCGGCTTGGCTCAGAGCCTCGAGGACCGGCTCGGAGAGGGGCGGCTCGAGGTCGGAGAAGCGCGTGGCGGTCAGAGCTCGGTTGCGGTCGCCGTCGCCGTCGCGGCGCTCGTCCTCCATCTCGGCGGGCTTCGGTGGCTGCGGTGCGGCACTGCGCCGTTTTGCTTCGCCTCAGGGTTTTTGGCTGGGGTTCTTTGGTTCTGCCGTTCTAGCTGTCGAGGACTTCAATTTACCGCAAAATCACGAAAATTACCGCGGCGTCGTTCGCCATTGCGTTCATGCCCTTGGGCCGGGCCTCGATCGAGAATATTTCGACGGTTTTATGGGCTTAACGCCCAAAATCCCCACGAACTGTGGTGCTGTTGCAAAACAATAGGGCCCAAAGTTTCCAAAATTACATATTATTCCCTTAATTTCATTAATCTATCATATAGTCGAGAAAAATGAGATGGGTCATTATCAATTAAAAATTAATAACCACGCAGATAGGAAAGCAAACGGTTGCAAATGAATAAAGATTTGCATGAGTACAAGTTGAAATTCAATTAATACTCGAATGGACTTGATTAGTTAATTTATGTACATTTGCTGCATACTATAATTTTTCTCTACCTTTAGAGTTCCATTTTTGTTGGGTAATAAAGGCGATAAAGTTCCTATTATAATTAAAGATTACACGAATGGAATAAAAGCTCGTAACTTGGGCACGAATAAGTAAGACTTAGGAAGAAAAGCAAACAATTAAATATGATTTTTGCTATTTTACAATTCGTATGGATTTTCATGATTTTTGTTCATTTTGCCAAAAAAAACTAAATATTTGAAATTCTCATCTGTATTTTCTTTATTTTTTCGTATTTGCCTTCATATGCAATGGGTATGGATATTCAACTTAATCAATTCTTTCATATACAAACAAACTCCACCGTTCCGTATATCGAGTAAAGTTTTAATATTTAATTCATTTTTATATTTTATTCTCGCTTTGTTGTCCCAATAGCCACGTATTAGCAACAGTACACTTTTCTGTTTTGGGGTAAGAACAATAATACACTTAACTATATCCCGACGAAAAGAAAATCCAAATTACCATCTAGGGGAATAATAAAGTCGTAGTCGAACACGCTCGAGACAAAGCAGCTTGGGTTTCACGAGGGGAATAAAAAATGAGAAACAAAAATGCGTCGAATTAGCCGGAAACGACGGAAGAAATAATCTCATAGATCTTGCCAACGAATTGATGCGTGAAGTGTCACGAACTCAGTTGATAACTTGATATTTATAGCACTGATCATAATTTCTTGCATCACAATTTGAGGGTTAAATTTTCGCATCTTTTAATCGAAAATATAACTCTGTAAGCATGATCCTAATTTTGCTTGAAAAAGAAAGGGCGATAATTAATTTTTTTCAAAAAAAAAAAATAATAGCAAACTCCCGTTATTCTATACGTAAGATATAATGACACAAATAGTTCATAAATTTTTATTGAGTGTTTAATGGTATTCTTAACTTTCAAAATTTATTCAATCAAACCCTTTTATTAAAAAACTAATGGCATTGGCTGACGTAGCTATTAATGCTGTATAAGCCATTTGTATATTTTGACGCTGACATAGCTTATATGTGATCTATTTCTAGCATGTCCACGGCTTGGCTCGACCCAGCTATAATCCTTTGTTGTCATGCTCGAATGCTATCACCAACTCGACCACCACCACCAACTCGAAACTCGCGCGGCCACCGTAACCAAGAAAAATAGCTTCGTTACAATCAAAACACGCAACGACAAAATGCCCTGATCAACATCATCACCATCTCTCTCTCTCCCTGAAGTGTGAGGCCACGACACCTCAAACCTAAGATCCCGTGCCTCGGACTTGAGGATGCGCCCTTGAAATCCGAGATTGTTAAGGCCCCGGCATGTGGTCAAACTAATATGACACTTTGACGCCTTAGTAAAGCACGATAGGAGGCTGCATTTAGTAATCGTGATAAACTGGTCTCAGCTTCTCGTGGTGGGTGGCGACCGGTTACGATAGAAAGGCGACTGTGACAGCTTCTCGCGGTGAGTCCCAGTGGGGGATGGAATGGCAGCTTTGGGAGCCGGAGTGCGAAAGACTACATGGAGGAGGAGAATTCCGGAAGTTGGGGGATCAGTTTGAAAATGGTAAAAAAATCACTAGTTGCATCGCTCGTGCGCGCCACCCTCACCATTGATAGCGGGACCGACGTCGATGGATGGTCCCAGATGCGCTGGACTTCCAAGTCGATTGTAATCGCGTCCATTATTTTTTGCCACAACTTATCAATCAATGATTAGAAAAAACCAAACTTAAACCCGGCCGTCTCGTGATCATTAAAATATCGCTGGAAAGACAATCGAATGTTTCCGGGTCTTTTCCCCCCATTCGGGCCGACTCCCCTTGGAAGCACTCGCCAGTCGTCACATCCCATTCCTCCCGTTCCTCACTCCGCGCCACGTCACTCTCATCTCGGTTTCTCAGTCAAGAGTCTTCTCTCGATCCCTCTGCAACTCCCCAGCGTTCCCATGAGGGAATCGTGCGGCTGAGCTCATCCGGAGATCTCCTGCCCGAAGGCGATGGCGCGGCTGCTCCTTCTCGCGGCGATCCTCAGCTGCGTCGCGGCGGCGTCGGCGTCGCCGGCGGCGGCGTCGGCGTCGCCGGCGGCGGCGTGCGAGCTCAGCTTCGCCGACCGCGACCGGCTCTACAACTACAGCTTGGCCTCCCCCATCCCGAAATTCCCGCACGGCGTGCTCAGCGAGGACGGGTAACGTGTCTCCCGCTTCCGCCGAGCTTTAAATTCACTGCGGTGTCTGCGAATAGTAGGTCGCTCGTCCGGTCGTCGATCGGATGTTCAGCTTATAGATACGGACGAACGCCAGCGAGCGTCGCGATTGCGACGCGTTTAGCCGTAGTTCAGCACACCGTCGGTATTGATCGAAGTTCGTTTGCGATTGCAACGCGTCTAGTAGACTGTCGCGATACTGCAGTTGTTTGGGGCGTAGATGTCGTAGGTTTCTCTCGGAGAGCGTCGGCGTTAGATCTGCCAGTTCATCGTGTTGGATTCGTAATTTACTCAGGTGGACCCCTTGTTGGCCAATCTTTAGCTGGAATCGACGTGTTTGTAACATTTAAAGGTTAACTAATGAGTCAAGATAGAGGTCGCTATCATGAGCTGAGCTCTGGTATGTGTGAAGCTCAATTAGCTGTTCGGCATATCCTAAGCTAGTTCATCTTCAACTACATTTGAACTAATCTCAAAGTGTGCATAATAGTTCATGATGTGTTTGAATGCAACTAGTAACTTGGAGCCTTCGATTTTTTTTTTTTTTTTTTGGGTGTGCCTGTACAACTGTATGAATGGACATCGATCACATTAATTTGGCTCAGAAGAACAATCACAACTCTTGTGTATATGTGGCGCAGGTTTTACAAAGTGGCGGCAAATGATACTGTGCTCTGGTTTCAGGTTGTCTCCAACAGGTCACAATTTGTTTCATTATTTTCCGTAAAATTCCTCCATGCGAGTCTTCAGTTTTTTGCACTTTGATGCATGTAAACTCCACTATAGGGACCCATATATCTGTCTATACAAGATACAGTTCTCAATAGGCTTTAAAGTAGAGAGTTGGTAATTTACATGAGTTCTAGCTGATTCACTGATGTAGCTCTGAACGGCTATTCTCTTGAGCAGCTCTGCGGCGTTATGATATTCAATCATGACCCACCCAGATGTGTTGACTGCTCGGTAAATTCTCAAGTCCTTTGAATTGGGAATTCTCCTTGGACCTATATTTATTTATTGGATTTCCTGGATTCTCTTGTAGCTTGACTGCAGCACTTGTGTTACAGAATTGTGGAGGTCCTTCACACTGCGGCATGGAGTGTAGTGCTCTTGTGACAGATGATGTTGGTGGTATGAAATCTGCTGCTTTCCAGTGCATCCATCTTTTATACAATGAGACCTTTGTAGCTTTACTGCTTGGACAGGCGATTGCTGTTTTCCTTATGCATAATGGATCAATATTTGCAATATGTTGTGGCTGGGCAAATTTCTTTCTATCGCTGGTCTGAAGGGATTTATCTAGTACCCAGTAACAATAGTTTTTGTACAGCCCTCATATTCTCGTTAGTTTTGTATGTGCCACTACCTTCCACATAATACCATGTAGCACTTAGACTTAGAGAGCAGCTTCCTTTCCTCCTGTTGATTATCTTGTAAGTTGTTTCTACTAGGGCTTATGATTGCAAATAAATTCCATCTTCTAGCATTCAGTTGGTCTGAACTCCATTGCTTCGTGAGGGAGCAGGAGAGATTTTTTCACATGCTTGGCTGTTGAAAATGTTCTGTAATATTCTGAATATTAACTACAGTGTCTCATAGGATAAAAATTTGTTTTGAACTTACAAATGCAGGCTATCCAGTATGCAAGACAATTGGGCATGCAACTAGCACTTATGTTAATGTCATAGGTGAGATAAACATCTCTTCTTTGATAATTAGTTTTTTGATATATTTTCAATCCGGACCAAACGACCAGCTCATACCCAGTTGAACCGGTTGAACTAGCTGGTTTGGTCCGTGGTTATGGCCTATTGGGCCTGATTTCTTGGACTTCCAGGCACATTGGACATGCTTGGGGCTGCTAGGGTCCCTGCTGGTCCCCCTCTTAATCTGTTGCTGTATATGTTTGCATGGTTAAAAACATTTGTATGCAATATGTGCTTATGTGTATTAATGCAGCTGTAAGAAAAATTTACCGTATAGCTACTGCCCATGCTTGGCAAATGTAGTATCTGTTTGAGATATCAATTCATGTTCTTTTCATCTTGACTCTCGCAGATGAGGAGAAACCACACAGTGGTGTCACTGTCAAGATGATAAGTGATGGTGGCAAGTCTAATTGTTCACTTTCTGTATCCATCGTATGTGATCCAAGTAGAGTTCAAGTAAGAATCTGACTAAAATCATTTTCCATAACCTAGTTGGTTGCTCGGAGTCCATAGTTATATTATAACATGGTTGTATATTCTCTGTTGTTTTTTCTTTGTTATACGAGATTTTGATTTGGGCAACTCCAACAGGGACCAAATTTACTCGAGAAATCTGGGACTTGTGACTATGTGAGTGCTCTAAAAACTGGAAGTCTTTTTTTTATTCTCCCTCAGTTAACAATGTGTTTGTAGGATATGGAACGAGAGGATGTATGTGTGATCCTAGCAAAATCACATGAGCACGTGTTCTTTTTTGTCTTTCCATGGTCCTGAAGTTCTTTCTGGTTCCATGGTTAATACAATGCTCAGAGGATGAGACCGTTTTCTGGTGCTTTATCATCACCAACATCATAATTCTATCAGGGATGCATCAAGTGGTTTCTCATAGTTTCTTCTTTATCCAGAGCACTTGACAGAAACTATAATAGTGAAGTCATGATCAAATAGCAGGATCATTGGTGCAGTATTAGCTAGAGATGTGAAGAGTCAGTCAATATATGCCGAAGTTTAATGATATTAGAACTCGGGCATTGTTCCTGTGTATTCACATTAATTGGAGACCAGCTAAAGATGCATGTTTTATTCACTTATATGACTGTTAAAAGAAAGTTGATGGTGAAGGTTAATTAGATGCATTGATTTGGTTGGGAGAATCTGGAATAACATTACGTATGTCGTAATTTCAGGCTACATCGTTGAGGCATCCTTCTGGCTGTGCTAAAATAATATATGTTCATGGACATGGATGGGGTTGGTTTGGTATCCTCCTGATAATGTGAGGTTCTTATTTCCTTCTTAGGTCCTTTAAATTTTTGTGAAATAGATATTGTCCAAGTAATTTAACTTTGACAATGCTGTCTTGATTTTCTGATACCGTGTATATCTGAATTACAGAAGCCTGTGTCTCTTTGGAGGGTATCTACTTGCCGGTACAGTGTACAGATACTTTATGCTTGGAGTTCATGGTATAGATGTACGTTTCCAACCCAGTCATTACTTTTCTTTCTTCGCTAAATGCCTCCATTATCAGAATTTCACTTTTAGTACACTAACATGAGACACTCTTAAGTCTAAAGGTATTATCATCCTAATCCTCACTCGGATTACCTGATATTCTCACACTTCACGTAGTGAACCAAGTGATTCTTGTACACCTACAAATGAGACAATGCAAAATTCTTTTGCATGGCTGCTACGTGTAGCATTTTAATTGTTCATTATGCAGCTCATTCTTGTACCTGCTAATATAGGTGATTTTTTTAGTTCCTTTCTTTGTTCACATCTTTCATTTGTCACATCACCTTCTGTTGAGTAAATTCGAGAACTTTATGGTACCTGCTAATTTTGTTCTGGATTGTCTTGCCTTGCTGTTTAGGGAATAAATCCTCTCTAATCTTTTTCGGTTAATGTCATTTGTTGAAATTCGAATGTCAAAGGTTCAATTAGGACCTCTATATACTTTGACAAAAAGGCATGCGTGTTCCTTTTGTTATTTAATGTGCTATTGACAAAATCTACTGTTAGTGCTGCTTCATTATTTGCTGGTTATCTAATATTATGGGTGTTTTTCCCACTACTTTTTCAGGCAATTCCAAACCTAGAGTTTTGGGCTAGCTTGCCACATAGAACACAGGTACCCTACTCATGCATGATGTTACTTTGAAATGATCATGTGCTAACAACAGGATAAGTTAGAATGTTAGTCAACTATGCTTTGGTTGTGAATCTTTTTCTCCCTTTCTGCTTAATTGAACTAGACTTTACTTATCTGAACACAGAAAATGAAGAGAACTAGATCTTAAGAAGTTCTGCTGGGGAAATAATACTGGGTTCACACTGGAAATGATACAACTTAAGGCAGGATGTAGGCCTATACGTGCACAGGTGGACTAGAACTTCAGGATATTTTATGTTTAACATGTATCTCTCTCAAAGATATTGGTTCGTCAAGATCTCATTACCCGTCCTCCAATCAGAAGAACAGATGGAAGTTCTTCATTCTTGATGTCCAACTCACGTGCTCTTGAAAATTTCCATTGCTGAGCAGATTAGATCTACACAAATAGCAAAATCTTAGCCCTTTTTTTCTATTGAAAAAATTATTTTGATCAATCAATTAAGTATTCATTGATGACCAAAACAATGGGTGCACACTGCAGAAAACAGTGAACTGGCATTATTGTACGAACGCAGGACTCCTTTTGCTACTCTCAATCGAGTAAAATTTTGTTGTATAAGAAAAATTGTGTACAAGAGAATGGAGCTTAAAATATGTCTCCCTGCAACTTTTATGGAAGTCTGTGCCGCGCCAGCTAGCCTTTTGGAGGCTATGTGCATTTGTATCATTTGTCAATCTTTGTACAAGTTGGCTTATACTTACATTCGGTTTTGTTGTTTGCAGGGTTTAGTCATGTCTCTAGTGCAAAAGTTTCGAGGGCCTTCTGAAGGTCACCGAAGCTCCTATACTTCTGTTGGCTTTTAAGCTATCAATTTTCATTCAAGATTCATTGGGCAATAATCTCCGGCTGCTTCTTATGGTGCACATTCTAAAGATAAGAGGCGGTCTTCGAAGTTGAGAATTTGACATCGAAGATTCGATTTTGGGATCAATACCACCTATATACGAAGGCATGGGAGGACTCTCTCTCTCTCTCTCTCTGTTATTGCATTTTTTGAAAGCTCCAAATTCTCAACCGTTGAGGATATTATCTTTTTGAATCTCATCACGACTACATTCTTATACTGCTTCAAAGTTCATTATATGTTTGCCAAGTAAAGAAGCTAACCTCTTTGTATGAAATTTTCTTCTCTTTTAAGAAATTGTCAGTAGGCTCAATTGATTCTTAAGTTAGATCGATGAGTTAGTCATATAATTGATCTACGGTTATCTTTTTAGTGTTAGGTACTTTTTATAGGCTTTGACTCATGCTTTAGTATTAATGTGCATCCAAATTTCAATTTGGATGACAAAACTTGGAAATCACAAAGTTCATCAAGAGCTTTTAACGTTCAATGCCAGTGTTCCAGAGGTTTCCAGTTGGTTTCTCACTATTTTCAATTGATTTTTGGTTAGTGTGAACAAATGATGTTGTGACATGACGAGGAAGTTAACAGATCTTGCAATAACGCGGATGTTCTTGTTTATTGCAAGTTCAAAAGTATGCTGAGATGAGGTCATTTAGTTTTCTCTTTTGTTTGTTTGTTTGGTTGTGTGAGATCATGGTCATTTAACTTCATCTGACGCTGAAGCATGGATGGTTTTTTTTTTTTTTTTGGTCGGTGAAGCATGGATGTTAGTGGGAGAACGAAAGGACTGGGCCCAAGACGTAAGGCAATGTAGTCTTGAAACCGTGTAAATCCAGCGGTTGACATCGTTTCACGCGGCATTGGAAATAATGAACTGCCGTGTGAAGTATCTTAGAATCGTGACCGTAGGTTGGGCTAAGTCACGACTCACGGAACGCACGGTAGAGGTTGGAGTCTGTACCGCATGATGTTGATTTATTGTTTGGCCAAAAGGAAATATAAATTGTGCTGTATTGACAACTTAGCCCTCGGAGACATAAGGAATAACAGAAGCAAGGAAAACGTAGTCTGATCTGCTTGAAACCAAGTCATCAGAAGAATTACTCTCTCTCTCTCTCTCTCTCTCGTAGAAGCAACTGCAATGCACCATCTTTCTTTCTGCTCAATTATGATGAAAAAACTTCAGCGGGTGTCCAGGGGCTGAAGGCAATGAAATCCGTGTGTTTAACTAGAATTAGAAGAAAGCAAGAAAAGGACAATCCTCTTCCCTTGAACAGGAAAAGATCAAATGAAATGAGCTGCAACTGACACGTGCTGATTCTGTGGAGCTGATTATCTTTTTTTTTTTTTTTTTTTCAAAAGCCCTTTTAAGTTTTCGAGGTTCTCTATTACGCTTCACTCATTAGGCTAAACAATAGACGAATCTGATCAGAACAAAAATCAAATTTTGTCACTCCACAACTCCTCCCTTTTATCACCTAATAATACAATCCACCTCACACCAAAATCTTTATTGAAAAACATAGTGCGGCGTTCTTTCAGCCGCAAGCGCATTGCATATGATGAATTAAAACGGACAATGCCCAGATCGTCATTCTTCTAGACAAATCATGCATGTGCATATGAGGTCAAACCATCACATGCTTCCATTGAATATAAATGGTTCTGATTGCCAGCTATTTATTCTAACATAAGAAGCTCCACCAACGGGTGAGGAATCCAGAATAAGCAATTAGGTAAATGCCGCCACCAACTGAAGCTGAAATGTCACCTAATGTTTGGTTAATCATTTTACCTAAACCCCCTAAAACATAATAAAAAAGTCCACACTTGCTCTCTCTCTCTCTCTCTCTCTCTCTCTCCCCCTCCTCCCCCCTATGTCTTGTTTCTCCTGTCGTTTCCGTTTCCTTCCTCCGACCGATGATTGAGTTCTTTCGCCTAGTAGAAGTGACAAGGACGTGCATACTTTTTAATTCCATTTATCCAGGGGCAAACCTTGCATTTGAAGTCAAGCCACATCATGCCTCGCCCACTTCCTACCCTCCACAAGATAAAAAGAAACAGAAAATCGTCTGGACCGGATCCAACCCTCGATCTTTAATGTCATTTTCATTTCGTTTCCCTTCTCTTTTTTCTATAACGCGAGGAAAATATCTGATTTGGCTCTATTGATCTTTACATATGCACGCAAGATATCCAGGCCATCCGTCCCGTTCATACACATCAAAGAAAGCTCTGTTTGCAAAACAACAGGCGCAGCTTGCACTTGAAGCGAATGTATTTGCCTAATATAAGCGATAGTTTTGTTAAGACATCATCCATTGCCGGACAAGGCAATCAAAGGTTATTAGAAGTACACTTGTACTTTCATGTGCCTCAACAGCAAATAAACTCGCCGACTTCATTAAGCTTCGGATGCGCCACCGATTTCATGAACGTCATGCTTGCAAACGTTAACGTATGTCGTTCCTGTTTTTCTCCTAGTAATAATCATTCGCTGTGTGAAAAGACGCTACATTTATAGTACTTGCAAAAAAATTTACCCCAAAAGCGAAAATAATCACTATCTATAGTATATTATTTTATCAATTTATGCATATTTGGCCTCGAGATTAGACATTAGTTTGGGACACCACGTGCTTTTTGATTTCTTCAATGTTAGTCTTCTAACGTCTAGCATAGATGCTTTTCAAATTGTGCAAGAGCTTCGTTAGCTTTTGAATCGCACATCAATGGTCATATCATCTTAAATGACTCTTTTTCTACCAAGCTTTTGTATTTGAATCCTAAGTTATGGTTATTTTGCAAAAATTAATGATTTAAAAAGTATTTTTTAAAATAATCATTTATTTCTCTTAAAAATTAAGAAAATTATATTATTCATTCAAAAAAATATTTAGACATAAATATTTGTTAATAAATGGAAAAAAATCATTTGATAATTATTTCAGGCAACAATAAACAATCTTTTTAGGAAAATATTATCCAAATATTATTTTCCATGAAACGGATGGAAATAACCCTTTGCATAGACCCAGCTGAGCTATTTTCCATATTTCCAAGACCAAGCAATGTTACAGAGTCATAATTGACAAATTTCGAACATAAGGTTTAAAAGAGGAGAGAAGGAAACCATAAACGTGGTGCCCACATTACGTGGACTGTGGATACCACTTAAAAATGGAAATACGGAGATGGTGTCAAGAATATGGTATTAAAAGAATTGGGACAATTTTGGCATGAGGAAGGCCCAATGATGAAGTTTCCAAATCCACATCGTGGCATCATTGTGCTGCTAAGTTTGACATGACGAGAGGAAAGATTGTTTCCAGGGCTAAAATGATGGTCATGATGCCTCAATTATGTTCACACAAATTATAAAATTGGTAACATGTTGGATCAAGTTAATTATGTAATGCAAATATAAACATAAACAATACAAGACTTTAAGGGTATATTTAGTAACGTTTTGTTATCGGAAACAATTTTTATTCAAAAATATATTTTTTTCTAATTCTGTTTTCAGGAATAGTTTTAAACATATTAAGATGTTTGATAACTATATAAAATTTTTATTCTCATAATAGAAATGTGGATGAGGTTTGACCTCACTCGACCGACACGAGGTCCACATCACCTAGGTGGGCAAGGCGACCTCATGGTGGCTAGGCGAGGTCAAGCCTTACTGATGGCCAACAAGCTCGAGGCAACCTCATCAGGGGCTGGCGAGGCTCCAACGAGGTTGTCGGGCCTCATTTGGCCAGTTGCCGGCCATCATTGAGGCTAGCAACCGGCTAAGAAAAGAAGAGAGGAAGAGAAAAAAAAAAAAAGAAAAGAAAAAATGCTTATTTCTTGAGTTAGTCTCGGGAACAAGAAGTAAATTTTTTTCTTATTTTTATTCCAAATCTGTTATTGGAAACAAAAAAAAAAAATTTACTAAACGTGTTTTTACTCAATTTTTGTTTCGGAAAACAAAAAAATAGAAACACTTATTTTCGGGAGCATTACCAAACTCATCCTAATATTCAACTTCTCTTTGCATATATGATCTTATAAGTTGACTTCGCCAATGGCTGACACAAAATCGAGAAAAAAACCTTATTATCAAATGTGACTTTGAAAATGTCGATCGACTCTTCATAACATACACTATTGTAATATTTTTTTTCAAAGGTTCAAGGGAAATTGATACAATAGAAAGAAATGAATCCTTGAAAGATCATATGGATTTTTAGAACTCCAACCAAAAAGATATATATAATTTTAGAACTACAAGATTATCGAGAGATTACATCTATCTTTTGAGATCTAATTCTTTTTAATAAACTAGATTGGTTCACTATGCTATTTGTTGCAATTTTTTCCCCAAAAAATATGGGTTAACATTCTCGACAACCATCTTGTTATTTATATTCTCACATGATTTCTATAGCTGTAGGGAAGGGACACTTCACCACATCTTGATCACGATGATCAAACGAACTATAAGCCAATCAGACGGTCAGAAACCAAAATTCACACATCAATTTCCACATTTTTTTCCCGTTGACATTATATTTATTCTTTTTTTTTTTCAATTTGAAGTCATACACACATAATAAAAATTAATTAATTATTTATCAAAAGCCGCATTTGCAAATTCCAAAGAAACCCATGAAAAAGCCTCAAATAAAACTCGTCACGGCCCCCCGACCCCGAGTAGAGACAGAAAGCTCAGAACGCCACCACCCACCCCGATGAAATCACCTCTCTCTTCTCCGGCGTCGGCGCCGCCGCCGCCGCCGCCGCCACCTTCGTCTTCTCCTCTGAGGAAGACGCGCCTCTCCCCTTTCCTTTTCGCCCTGCTGTCGTTCATCGTCTTCGTCTCCATCCTCTACGGCGAGGACCTGGCCTGCATCTTCGGTCAACAGCTCCAAGTCCGCCAGAGCTCGGCTCGCCCCGGGCCGCGAACCGGTGAGCCGACTGGCCCCTCCATTTCCTCCTCTCACGTCGGAAAAGACGAATCCCCTGACGCGGGCGCGCCTCCCGCCGGCGGCACTACCGACGAGGAGGTCATCAACGGCGTACTTGGATCGTCAGATCAGCGGAGGAGCAGCGGCGGCGGCGGCGAACCGGTCCCGTTCGCGATAGGGAGGGGAGAGGAAGGGTGCGACCTGTTCAGCGGGAGGTGGGTGAGGGACGAGTCGGCTCGGCCGATGTACGAGGAGTCGGAGTGCCCGTACATCCAGCCGCAGCTGACGTGTCAAGAGCACGGCAGGCCTGACAGGGACTACCAGCACTGGCGCTGGCAGCCTCAATCATGTTCTCTGCCCAGGTTCCGATTTCATTTTTCATGTTCTTTTTATTCCGAAGCAAAAAGCTTTAAACTTTTCTTCACGCGTGTCGGTGACTTTTTGTCCTGTCTTTCACTTCGAGGTCTCTGTTTCTTCGTCTTCCTGCTCTTCCCTGTTGCTTCAACCTCTGAAACGGCACGTCGGTCGACATGGAGTTTGTCTTAATCTGGAAAACACTGTAGCCGGATCATTTTCCTTTTGAATCGTCAAACGAGATCAAATTCGTGGAATTAGATAGAGGAAGTTTCAAGCTTTTCGGAGAGTCTTGGAAGCTCTCGACTGCCATTAATGGGTTACTGTCGTTTCGTGAGAAAGCTTGCTTTTCGTGATGGTACATTAAAAAAGTTCCATATAATTAGAATTAGTTGCCAAGTCCGCTTCACGCCCCAAAGAAAATATGGAAGGTCCCAGTTTTGAAAGTTGACTCGCCGTTTCGGGAGATTAGAAGGTACGTCTTTTTCGCCATGGGAGTTGCCGTCCGGCGCCGGCGGCTCGGCCCGCCGGCCAGCCACAGCGTCCGCTTTGAAAACGAACGCTACTTAATGATTCTAACAACTCCGCTGTTAGATGTACCAAATGGATCAGGACAATGGGGGTGGCATTGACTTTTAGGACAGTAGAGTAATTTCTTAAGATTAACAATTGACGATGCACCTGACTCGGAATCGAATCATCTTGACTATGTCTAGATCGATCGAGATGGCTCGCATGAATTAGTATTCTTTTCCGATCTTGATTGTGGATTCCGTCGCCTGCTTCTAGGTTCTGCGGTCATTACTTACCGCGGAATGTAATCGCAAATTTTCAACTGCTACAAACTTTCCCAGTATAAAAGTCATTAGCGCAGAATAGTTTAATAGAGAGAAATCGCATCATGGATGGCGTCAAGCAGCCAGATACCTGGAACTTTTACCTGGTCATGGCCAAAGGAAGTCACTTGGAAGGGTCCTCTTATCTTTTCTCAATGCAACGTTCGGAACAAGTTCATCTGCATTAAACTTTATCGAATGCAGTTAGCTTGTCGATATTTATTTCATAAATGTAGTCCTTGAAGTATTCAAACTCTTCGAACGCATCGATCAATCTCATTGGCTCGCGAGTCACGACAGTACTATGTAGCAGAGCCGCCAATTAATTGCTCGATCGATTAATTACGTTCCCTCAGTCTTTTGTATCTGGTCATTGAGAACTTGCTGGATTTTTTTTTTCTTTAGGATATTCTAAAGTTTCTTGCGACAATCTACTTGCAGATTCAACGCGACGCTGATTTTAGAGGCGTTGAGAGGGAAGAGGATGATGTACGTCGGCGACTCCCTAAACCGAGGGCAGTATGTTTCGATGATCTGCCTCCTCCATTCGCTCATCCCTGAAGGTTCCAAGTCCATGGAAACCTTCAACTCCGACTCCCTCACCGTCTTTACTGCCAAGGTAACCCAAGAAATTCACTTTCTCAATCAGTAGTTCCCCTGCGAACCCATCGACTTCACCGGCACAGATCATCCCTCGTCCATGTGCTTCGGTAATTCTCATTTTCTCTCTCTGAAAAACTTCAGGACTACAATGCCACGATCGAGTTCTATTGGGCGCCGTTTCTTCTCGAATCGAACTCAGACAATGCCGTCATCCACCGAGTGAATGAAAGGCTGGTACGCAAGGGCTCGATCAACAAGCACGGGAAGCACTGGAAAGGAGTGGACATACTGGTGTTCAACACCTATCTTTGGTGGATGAGCGGGGTCACCGTGAAGATCCTGTAAATCTCTTCATATCATTGCTATGAAAACCGAGATCATCTTGATCCTTTTCAGTCGTGGGCCAGTTACTGATTGGCCGGCGTGAGATCGGTTTAAACAGTTCTGATCGAAACCTTTTTGCAGGAAAGGGTCTTTTGAGGATGAGGTCAAGGATGTGGAGGTGATGAGCACCGAGGATGCTTATAGAATCGGAATGAAAAGCTTGGTGAGATGGGTGCAGAAGAATACGGACCCTAAGAAGACCAGAGTCTTCTTCACTAGCATGTCGCCTACTCATGGAAAGTATGTCTTTCTCCCTCTCTCTCTCTCCCCTCTCTCTCTCTGAACATACAAAATTCATATTGATCTGTTCTAACTTCTAATTGGACATAATTCAAATCGATCTGTTCATGCGAAACTTCTTGCAGTAGCGAAGAATGGGGTGGCGGACCGGGAGGCAACTGCTACAACCAAACGACGCCGATCGAAGACCCAAACTACTGGGGCTCGGATTCTCGGAAAAGCATAATGCAGGTGATAAGCGAAGTGTTCAGCAAGACGAAGGTGCCCATCACGTTCCTGAACATAACTCAGCTCTCGAACTATCGGAAGGACGCGCACACGATGATCTACAAGAAGCAATGGAGCCCGCTTACTCCGGAGCAGCTAGCAACCCTGTAAGCTATGCAGATTGCGTGCACTGGTGCCTGCCTGGCCTTCAAGATACTTGGAACGAACTTCTATTTGCCAAGCTATTTTATCCTTAAATCAATCGAAACCACACCTGTAAAAAAATTGGACGCCGCAACATTTCTTTGATTCTTTTGATAAAACGAAAAATGGAGCGCGCAAGGAAACCGAGAAAAACATTAGTTAATTTTCGCAACTAATGTTTAGAGATGTGGCGATATTTCAATTTGTGAATTAATACAAAAATATATGTTGTTTTGCCCATGCTGTGATTGTTAAGTATCAGGAACCAAAAGGGTCCTATAAATTCTCACCTTGAATCGCTTGTGACGTGGAAGAACCAAATGGACCTGAAGGACATTGTCGGGCTGGCTTGGACAGCGCCGTTCGGTTAGAATTCTCGGCCCGGCAAGGTCAAATAATTATGCACGAAATTCCTGAAATGGTCAGGCCCGATCTTAAGGCCCGGCCCGGAATGATGCTTCTCTAATCCTGCCAGGCTCTCCCTTCACCTTCGTAGAAGCGGCAATTCTATGAGCTGAAATCAATGAAATTAGTAGATTTTTTTGAGTTGGTTAGCGAGGCCCTCTTAAAGAAAAGTTACTCATTATTTACGCGTAAGCACCGACAACATAAGTCGCAAATGCCATCCACTTTTAAACCCGCGACCTAATTAGAAATTATCCTAATTCGATTCCGTATTTCTCAAGTGGGGCAAACAAAATCAAACACAATTCACGTGTATCTGGAAAATCATGATACCGACGAGCTACCCATGAATGGATGGCAAGCGTTAAAAGTATAGAGGATAAGGTCATGCTTCCCTCAGGAGCTACGGAAAAAAAAAGAGGGGTGAAAAGAAGGAAAAGGGAAAAGCACATCTTTTGAGTTCATCATGCAAACCAATAAGCAACGTTAAGATGCTCGCCTGGTCGACCCACTTGCAGTGTCACGCTTAGCTTGCAATCCAGCATCTTTTTTCCAACCGCATCATGCGAGACACCCGACGAGAAGAAAAAATGGACTTAGGAAACCAGAACAGATGGGGAAAACAACCACCTTTTTTTTGTGCATCGGTTTCGGTACAGCAAGTTGTCTAGTTTTGTTTGTCCACTTTCGCTGTGACAAAACCGGTTTCGCTATAAAAATTCGCAACTTGCAGCGGCGGTTAAGTTGATTCCATGCCTAGAAAACTTAGTAAATCATCGCATCCATCAAGAAGAATATTCAAATACGCAAGCCCGCCGCGCGTGAACTCATGAGAAGAAAAGTCCAAGTACCCGTTTTCCTCCTTTTTTCCGCTTTCTAGATCAGGCTAAAGCATAAATTATTTATGAGACTCGTGGTGCGTGTTTATTAGATCGACTCAATTTGAGAGAAGCAGATCGACTCAAGTCGAGATGCTTGATATACATCCTTCGAAAGAGATCGATTTTGGTGGGATATATGTCAAGTTTGAAGCCACAAACTGCTACATACCAAGGAATCCTTCAAATCTGGCGTGGAGATATACGCATATGAATTTCGTGCAAGGCAAATATGGGAGAGAGAGGGAGAGAGAGAGAGAGAGCGACAGAGTTGGCATTTTTAAATGACGAGATGAGAATACGACCATGTAAATTCTCCCCAAGCTGGTAAGGGAAGTGCGGATGATCTTCAACTTCGACAACCTAAGCTCGGTCTTGGATTAGAATGAGTTCATATATCCCCATTCATATGTATGCGGAACATATACGTCTCCTAGGTCATCATTGTTTTCGCATCAAATGGGAAAAAGAGGGGAAAAAATAACAGAAAAAAGGAAGAAATAAACAAGGAAATGAATCGTGCTGATTGGCAGCTCATCAGGTTACTTAGAAATTCACTAAAAGGACAGAGACATTTGGACACAGTAAAAATAAAACTACGAAAAAAACACAAAAAAGTAAATAAAAAAAGCCTAACAAAATGACCCATATACAGCATCATCTTCCCCAGTCGCTCCTCTGCGACGACAGAAGCTAATCAAAATGATGAACTGCCAACGCTGGCTTTTCGAGATCTGCTCAACACCAGGCGTAATAAAGAGACAGAAAGAGATAAAAGAAGATCGATGTAGCTATTTCTCTTTTTTGGGTTTTCAGGGTAATTCTTCGGTCTTTCGAGATCGGCGGAACAAGCGGTGGTTTCACAAATTCCGGGTCATGTTCTCGGCGATCTGAGCCAAGGACTGGAGGTTGCAGTTGACGATGGTGTCGGCGAACACGCACGTCTCCTCCTTGGTGTTCCCGCTCGGCACGTCCACCGCGTACGACTCCACCACCGTCGTCGCCGCCCCTCCCCTCGCCGCGTGCAGCGTCGTCACCGACCGGTAGTTCGCCAGCCGGTGCTCCCCGCCGACCACGCTGAAGCTCATCACGTGGCGCTCGTCGTCCAGGATCTCCAGCCGCTCCGTGCTCCAGTTCGCGGGCAGCCCGGACACGACGCGCACCTCCCTCACCGTCCCCACGTGCCCGTCCCCGTCGATCACGTGGCAGCTCTTCAGGAAGTGCTTGTACGCCTGCGGCTCGTCGAACCGCCGCACCACCGACCACACCACCGGCACCGGCGCGTCGATGGACCGGACCACCGCGGAGCAGCACTGGTTCGGCCCCACCTGGTGCCGGTGGTACGGGGCCGCGTAGTCGGGCACCGCGCCGGGCGACACCGGCCCCGCGAGCACCGCCGGCTGGCTCTGCTTGTGGCACCCCAGGCCGGCGGCGGCGGCGGCGGAGGTGGCGGAGGACGGTTGGTGGGCGGGGTTGATCCGCTGGAGCTGCACGGAGGAAGTCATCTCTCTCTCTCTCTCTCTCTCTCTCCCCCCCTCCCCACCTCAACTTCTCTCCCTAACAATCTCTGCGGTGCTTCTTCTTCTAAATTTCTTCTTGTTGCTTCTTGGTGAGAGAAAGGTCTGAGCATGAAATGATGAAAGCGGATATATAAGTCCGGAAGGAGAGAGAGATGCATCTGCAGGTTTTAGTGTTGTTTTTTCCATCCACTTGCATTAGGATTTTGGCTAATTTCTCGGAGAAAAAAAGGGCGAAAGGCTTTGCCTTTTGGTGTTTGAACGAAAGGAATGGGCGATAAAGAAAGAAACAGCCCAGCTTACGCGGCCGGACATGCAAGTGGGTCGTCAACTTGCCTATATTTTTCCGCTTTTTCCTTCTTCTTTCTCCTTTATTTATTTTTTTTTAAAATTTTCGACCGAGTTTTAGGTGAATTGTTTTTTTTTTTTTTTTTTTTTTCCTTCTCCCCCCAAGCCCCAACAAAGGGATTGCTTCGACACCTTGTTTTGTACGTTTCGTGATCTTTTTTTATTTTTTATTTTTATTTTATGCCCACCCTTTTGATTATGTGGCACATGTCAAATTTTTAAAAAAATGGTCAAATTGCGTTAAGAGTAATCCGCAGCGCCATCCGGATTGAGGACTTCCTAATAAATATCATGTTGGTCAGCGAACGTAATATCCTTTCATGCGACTCTCTCGCGACAATATCTGGTAAAGGAAATTACATATATTGCGCAACTAGACATAGTGGGGAGAATAATAGCTTGTCCCACGAATTTTTGGGATTGTGCCAAGTTACTCTCCGATATTTCGATTTTTACACTCTACCCCTTTAACTATTGAAATTGGCGGTGGTGTATTTTCATTGTTGACTCCAGCTAAATTTTTCTTATATAAACAGCTGCATGAATGCATGTACGTGACTAATTATGGAAGACAAGTTGATATGTATTATTTGTATACACAAGATTTTTAGGGACTAATCAAAACACATTTCAAAACTCTATGTTGATGTACATTTGCAGTTGGCTGTCAAATCTTTGTCGGAACTTTAACATACTGTCACATGCTATATAGTTTAGAATCGTTCTTTTATGTTTTATATGTATGTCATTCACTGTCATGTTGTTGGAGATCCATGCAAAAATTGGTCGAATCTATGGTGGGGGGACACATTGGAACCAATTTCTAAAATTCATGGGAGAAATTGCAAAAATTAAAACGTCAAGGGCCAATTTGCGACAACCTTAAAAATTTGGAGGGTAATATGTCATTTTCTCCAACATAGTATATATTGATTCCGCTTTGATCTATCAAAAAATCAAAGTCCATCCCTCACTAAGAGGGCTTGTTAATTTGTTTAGTCTATTCTGAGCAAAAAGCAAATCATCTATTTTTTCCGGTCAAAATTTAAAATATGATTTAAATTATGAAAATCAATGAAAATGGACTCTATATATTGATACATCTCACAAGATTACAGACATTTAAAAAGAAAACAAATTTATCGGCTTATGATCTCTCTGTTTTTCCCTTTTTTATTTTTATTTTTTATTTATAGATAAGAGAGGGTTAAGATACGTCTGTTTGCCATAAAACCTTACGCTCAAATCCCAACTGGCAGCTAAGCCACCGCCCTAAGAGTATATGCCATTATTTATTAAATAATTTGCTGCCAGACGAGAGTCTCTCCCTACTCCCTAGCTTGTTGGTGAAAGTATCCATACAGTATAATTTTATGAATTTACATCATGCAAGGAGTCTATTCCTAGAGGAGTCTAAGAAATTAATTCACATACACGCTCTAAGATGATAATCTTTGGGGATTTACACTTTCCAAAGATTAGTTAAACACCCACCTTAAGGAGATTCTCGATATCAATTGCTTATAAGATTGTCATCTATGGCTCAATTTGCTTCATGAAAAATGAATGTTGATTTAGAAAAACATTTTCTAAAAATAAATGCTTATATCACGTATAGAGATGGATTAATGAAAAATATTTTCACTGTCTACATGAATGTTTAGACGTAGATTTTTGTCGATAATGAACATATTTTTTTATTGACCAATTAATTCAAGCTATACAAGCGATCATATTTTAAGAAAAATAGTTTCCAAACAATTCATTTCATCGGAAAGTAATATTTATAAATATAAAAAGAGCCACCACATTGATAATAATAAATAAAAAAAACGAAGGAGATAGTGACACAAATAATTTCTGAATTTTGGCTATATGTATAGCATGTTCCATAAACTTTAATTTTGTTTAATACGATCACTGAATTTTAGCTCAATATATAATATCATCTCCGAACTTTTGATTTATTTATTATAGTCCTTGTACATTTGGTATGTTATATGAAAATGTTCAATATGAACAAATTTAAAGTTCAAGGATACATTGTACGATTAGCCAAAATTTAAGAATTGTTTGTGTCGCTTACCCAAAACTAATCTAGAAGGTGACAAGTCTTTGGTGGGAGGCTCGTTTTCAAAGCCCATTTGCCCTTTAAATAGAAAGAACCCTCAATGCTGTCCATATCTCGATATCGCTTGGCGTACTCAAAGGGTACAAAGTTTTGGATATTCATACTTAAAAAAAGGGATATTTGCACTTTAAAAAGATCTGATGACCGTTCCAATGAGATCGACGTACAACGCATCGGGTCATGAGTAATTCCTACAAGCAACTTGTGATTTTTCTTTCCGGCACTTGAGGAGGAAACCGCGATACAACGGGCGGGTTGACCCCCTCCCAAAACCTATTATCCAAGACCAGCCTCGCCCGAGTCAAGCAAGAGAATACGGGTTTCGCTTTGTTGTTCTATAACATATGTAGATTCCTTACCTCGATTCAAAAGACGCAAAAGATTCGTGGGACGATGGATGCGTCCGCAAAAGCTTTTAATTTAAGTCGCGACACCCTTCATTTCCGTGAAAAGAGAAAACCCAACTTGACGATTTTTGTAATGGTTTGGTCCACAGAAGCTTCCGTTTGAAGGGTTTTACTAGCTAGCAACTTGGAGTTTTTATTGTCTGCTGGTTTGCATCATGCATGAGGTCATTCGAAGAGCTAGTAATCCCCTACTACGCCTCTCGAGAGATGGTTGTCCGACCAGAGCAAGTTGCGGGTATTCTTGGAGTGAAATTTACCACCAACTTTAGGGGGGGAAAAAGTTACTGGACCGTACCGAAATGTAAAAAAATGATATCCTGCAGCGGTTGTTCAGACATCGCGTCCGGCACCCGCGTCTCGTATCGATCGAGAAGCTGCTGGGCCCCGTCTGAAGTACGCAACAGGGCCAAACCCAAGATCTTTCTCTACTTCGTTGAGCCCACAGAATTCGAGCCCCCTCAACAGTGTCACGCTTCTTGAGCGGTTTTTGCTTGTGCCGGTGACAGCTTGGACGAACTTTGACTGGGATTCAATTTTCTTCGGATGGGATCTCGTCTCAAGTTCTCAACCAGAAATACAGACCGAGCAACTCTAGCGTTGCTCCAGCAAAACTATGTGCGGGTGCAATCCGAATGTAATTCGTGGTCTGAACAGACAGGAAAACAAAACAAGGACTCGCGCTGAAAGCTAAATCCAGGAAATGGCTATGATGCCCGTCCGCCTAAAGGAACGGGCCACGTGACGGCGGCAGTTTACAGACCAGATTCCGGGTCTGGCATCAAGCCCTGCGCATTTACTTGTAGTAGCTACAACGGTTGGAGGGCTCTAGCTACGGATTCTTGGCCAGCGTCGGGGATTGTTATCACATCAAACGTTATTAGCAAAATGGAACTTCGTATTACTATATAAACTGTTCTCTTGAATTTCTTTACCACATCAATGCTAAAGAAGCTCATCGAGAACAGGCTAATAAGCAGATAGCAGGACATCCCCTTTCCAGAATCATATCCTGCGTTCTATTTCACTAAGTCGACAGACCGGTAAATCCAGCAAAATGTCATAGGATCAAAAGGGCATGAATTCAGAATAAAAGGCGAGAAGCTCAATGTCACAACCAGGAACAAATCAATATATCCAGTCCTTTATTCAGTATTCCACTGTACAGTTCACCATCGCAGAGTTCAGCATACAAAAAACAAATGAAACCAATACTCAGAAAGCCCCACAGACAATTCACTCCTAAAAACGTAATTGTCCGATGTAATAGAAGATTATATCCAATATCAGTCAGTGAAAGAACAAATTTAATACTTTCTTCATAAGCAAACTCACTCCCCCCCGGCAAAAACTATCTACTGTGTTCTAAATTGTTCTAATGCTCCATCTTGACATCTGAGGAGAACTTCGGATCAGACTCCAAAGTCCTTAACAATTCATCCACATCGAACAGGTCATCCACGGCATAGTCACTCAGCCAGTCGAAATCAGCAATGGATTCGCTCTTCGGCTCCATCTCTCCACCATCTGCATTCGACTCACCCTTGCGATCCCGGTCCTTAACCTCTGGGCCACCAGTCAATTCTGACTGACTGGACACTGTCGTGGCCTCGCTTGGGGTGCCCGCCGAATAACCAGTGCTCGGGGTACCAGCAGAATAACCAGTGCTTGGGGTACCAGTCGTGTTAGCAGTAGTGCCCACCGGTGTTGTGGCTCTGGCATCCAAGTCACCAAAAGACATGGGATGAGACGTGGTGGGGAAATTCAACCTCGCACATGGACCGTACATTGCGGTCGCAGCTTCATCATAAGCCTTAGCAGCTTCGATTGCAGTCGGGAACGTGCCCAGCCACAACCTACTCCCTCGGTTCGGCTCTCGGATTTCAGCAACCCATTTGCCCCAAGTCCTCTGCCTCACTCCTCTGTAATTGAAGGTCGTATTCTCGGGACCACCTTTGCCTTTCATACACCCCTTTTTCGAACCCTTGGCGGGCACCCTACGCGCAGGCTTGTCTCCATTGGCCTGCGGATCGAGCTGGTCGTTGTATTGTTTCCATTTTGCCAATGTCTCTGCCACGGACATAGAACCTTCCTTTCTACTCCGTGACCTCTTCCTGGGAGAAGACAGAGCAAAGGTGAAAACATCAGTACTCGAAGCCGAAACAACCATCTCTGCTTACTCGAACGATTACCGCAAGACAGAAAAAAACAAACCGAGATGACTTGATATAGACCCACGAAGACTTCGTCCCCAAGTTTCGATATAAGCGAAAATATTTTATTCCCTTTTCTGGGTTATCAGCGAATAAACAGCTATAATGACAAGGGAATTTACCATTGCTTGCGGAGCAAGCAAGAACAGAGTAGCTGACAAACTAAGCGAAATTACGCGGCGAGCAGCCAAGATTAGGGTTTTTTTTCGAGCAGCCACTAAAACATCAAAACGCCGAAAAAGGAAAGAGAATACCGCGGCACGCGTTCACGCACCCCCAAATTCAAGATTTGCACGCACAAACAGAGAGGTTTCACAAGAAACATCACGCGGAAGACGAATGAAAGACTGAACCAACCAACCAACCTTTCGACGATCTCCGGCGACATGCGCGCCACCGCAAACCCTCCCGAGTCGAAACCCCCCTTCGCCTTTTCCGCTCCCGGTCCTCCTCGGAATCGAACTTCCGCCTCCACTCGAGCGGCTCCCCTCTCCTTCTTCCTCTGTTTCTTGATGGGGAAAAGAAAAACGGAAATAGGGTTCCGGCGAGTTCTTGCGGAACCGGTCGAGATGCTGGGTTGGTGTGTGATGATTGCTGATGCTTCTGGTGTTCTTGAGACTGAGAGAGATAACGAGAACCTCCTTTTTATCTGAAGGAAAGACAGCGCGGAATTTTCCAGTTCTAGGGGTTGCGCTGGATATTTATAGCATCTCTAGATATTTCTGGATTTTCTTTTTTTTTTTTCTTTTCTTCTTTTCCTCTCGAGTCGGGATGAATTAAATATCGCCAACGAAGATGGGAAGGACGACGGCTCACACACCACGCACACACATATGGGATGACGTGGCGGGTTTTGAGTCGAGCCGTGGCGTTTCGATAGCCGAACGTTCTCACACGTGTCGCCGAGGAAGCTTCCCGAAGCACTCGAGCCACACATCGCTTTCTTACTACCTAAGTACTTTTTTTCCCTCTCTCTTCTCCTCTTCTCTTCTCTCTGTCGTCTCGCTCCCCCCAAGTTTGACTTATTTACTGTTATGCCACGGAGCCAGCTGGATCGATGCTGTCAGTGGTGAAGACGCGCGATTGGGGAGCTCAAAAGGTCGGGTAGATATTTTTCCGAGACGTTAAAGAAAGAAAGGATACCTTAGCAAATTGTTTCACTCGATAGATAAAATAGAACGGAAATGGATGGTGGCGATATTTTAGTCGATAAAAGTGCGCCTAGATCCTTCTTTAAAGAGCCATCCAAAACAACTTCAAAATCCTTTATTAGAACTATTTCGATCGTGCGCTTTAATAATCGAAATATCCAACGTCAAATCTGTCTCACATAAAAAAAAAAAAAAGAAGAAAGTATTTCTAAGAAGAGATTCGTCAACACGACTCTTAACCATTATCGACAAACTTATTAAAATCACTAAAGATTTTGTATCATTAATTTAGATATGATGACCATTCATTCAAAAATTTATGCAAGAAATTATAGATAAACTAGATATATGACTCGTTCATTCTTTCATCTTCTATCCAATGTGAGGTTTTGCATTATTAGGGTTCTCAAATTTACATCTTGGCATATGCTAGAATATGATTTGTGAAATTTTAACATTCTGATTAAAGTGGAACTAGAAAGATGACAATCATGCTCAAAAGGCTTTTCTTTGTCAGTTGACAACTATTTTTGTCGTGGACGGACAAGCCCCACGACATGTCCAAGAATGAAAACTAAATTTAGGCTGTTTCAGTCGAATTTCGAACGAATTCAAGCCCGTATCTGCTTTGCTCCGGATAAAGGCGCTGCTCGTCTCGTGACGACGATCCTCTGCATGTCGACCATCTGGCTTGCGTGCCACGGCGGCGCATGCTGCCTCCAGGAGATCCACACGTGGGGGTGGAATACGTCACGACTGACGTGCTCTCAGCGGAGAGGCGAGGAGAGGAGAGGAGAGGAGAGGAGGGCGCACGAGACCGGGCACGGCGAGTTTGACCGTGCTCTACATGCGTCGGGATTGGCCGAAGCAACGACGAGGATCGAAAGCGACAGGGCTGCTGTTAAATAAATGAACTTGGAGGAGAAAACTCGAACTTTAACACCGATTCTGTCGCTTTTTTAAATCTCTTGAGCACGACAACATTTGCTGTAATTTCACGAAAGCCGCACGAGAGGGATTGACGAGGGCACTGATGCTATAATACCGGCGATCCAAAGTGATATACTAAAAATGCTATAAGAGAGAGGGTCGTGTAAATGCTGCGTGATCCCGAAAGATAGCAAATGCTGCGTGATCCCGAAAGATAGCTTTACTAACAAGTTTTGTGAGAAGCCCCATTGTTATTGCTGATCGAATTATAATTAGCATAACATTGGAAAAAAAAGGGATAAGGTTGCAATTCAAATTATATTAAATATGCAATACTTTACTTGTGATCTTTTAAATATCTAAGACTTTCCAAATTGAAACTTAAATCTTTGTTCTCTAAAAATAGACAAGATCTTCAATGTTGTTAGCAAGTTTTGTAAGGGCATTTGATAAGAATCGGGAAAATGATCAAAAATGTCATCATTGTATGTTCTCTCCTGAATTTTTTAATTTGACAAATTTAATCATAATTTTTTACTATTTGCTAATGTAATCCTTTCGGCAAATTTTGGTCGGCAATCTTTGACATGGATGCTAACCATCCTACATGGTACGGTCGACACTAACGTGGATAATTTTTACAATTTTTTATAAGTTTTTTTCTTCTTTTCTATGCTATTCTTTTCCCTTTTCCCTTTTCCTTTTTTCTTTCTTTATTTTCTTTTTCTCTCTACTAAGTCCAGTGCATAAAAAAATTACAAAAAATAGTCTATGTCAACACTGACCTTATCACATAAAACCACCCGTATTCACATGAGTAATTTCTAGTCAAAATTAACTAGAATAACTACTAAGTTGGCGAATCATCAAAAGATTTATGACTTAATCAGCATAATTGAAAGGTTTAAAATTGAATTGGCATTCATACAACAGGTTTGGATTTTTTTTGGTAATTATCTCAATGAGAACCTGAAGATTCACATAGCAATTTATGATGCACAATGAATGATTAGGAACATCTTCAAGAAGATAATTTGCTTTCACGAGCACATAATCTGATTCGATCTTTTTCCATGTTTGCATTTTGTTCGTGTGTATAGCGAAGCCAATAGACCTTTTGCTTTGAACATTAGGGTTAAGTATGTTCTCCGTTACATGCCGCCTCACAGGTTCTTCGTTCACGTGTTTGCGCACCCCGTATAATTAATGACGCAATAAAAGGCTTTCTCCTTCTTTGTTACAAAAAATAAAAAATAAAAACTAAAATGAACGTTAAACATTTTCTAGCATGTCCTATACATTTATACACAACATAATACGTATATTCGATGATCAAGTGCCCTACGAACAGAATACTCAAATTAAAAACCACATGATCAGGTGCTAACCTTGCAAAGCTCGACTGCTAAACAACATTGTCAGCAAAACCCTTTCTATGCCTATAATGTTCAAGGACTTAACGAACTTATTTTCCTTAACTGTTGTCACAACCTCTTTTTTCGGTGCCCGATCGGGGCGGGCATCTTGCGGAGGCTAATGGTTCGGCTAGGTCTATTTTAACCCGGATTCTCCCAAGTCCATCAATTCGCGACTTAATGGTTCAAATTTTTAACTTGTAAGTCAATTTTAAAACGGAGTCGTCACTAATCGGTTTGGGGTGGGTCAATTAGAAACCCGAACGAAATATCGGGAGAAATACTTGCTCCTACGCAACCAGAGAAATTAGGATCGGGGACTTGATTATACTAGTTAATCACTAATGCCCTTTCGGTATCTAATCTTGTTTAAACCCTAAGGCTTTTTGGATTTTTGAGGTATTTTCCATTCATTTGTGGAGGAAAAACATTTTTTTTTTTTGGGTCTTTTTCTCATTTTTTGACATAAAAAGCATTTTTTGGATTTTTTTTTTAATCTTTTTTGGAAATATAAATCATTTTTTGGCTTTTTCTAACTTTTTTGGCTTTTTTGGGAAAATATGGAGATTTTTGATTTTTTTGATTTTCTGGAAAATAAATTATTTTTATTTTATTTATTAAAATATTATTATATATTATTGTATATTATATAAAAACGACCCGGGTCGGATTCGCGGGTTGGGTCCGACCCGGGTCAGACCGGACTTTTTTTTCTTTTTCTTTTTAAACAAATCGCAACCCAAAAGCGAAATAGGCCCACTTCTCTTAGGCCCGTGCAAATTTGGCCCGCGCAACTAAACCCTAGAGGAACCGGGTCATTCGCCCGACCCGACGACCCGACTTCCGGTCCCCCCTAATTTGCGAAACCCTACCCGGAAACAGAGAAACTGGGTTGGACGGACCCCCCGAATCGACCCGGTTCCCAGCCTCCTCTCTCCTTCATTCGCTCACGGCGCTGGTGAGGGGGACTGAGGCGTCACCCAGCAGATGGTGACGACGGCGGTGATGGTGACGATGACGGCGGCGGCGACGGGTTAAACGTGGCTGACACTGGCTATAAACCGCTTACGAGGACGACGATGACGAGCAACAACGAGGCTGCTGGTGTGGTCAGTGGCGACACGGTTCAAGGAGGGGAATGTGACGGCGACGACGCGACCGGAGGCGGCGACGACTACTGTTACCTGTCTGTGACGAGGTGGCCAACGATGGCAGTGACAGGGCAACGACAGTGGCCACTCAGCTTCTAGATCTGGCGTGGCGTTGGCGGATCAGTTGCGGCAACGGCTTCGGGGGGAACGACAGCGAGCTTTCGAGGCAACGGCGTCGCGACTTGGTCGAGGCGAAGGCGTTGGCATAGCGTCCGGTGGCAGCGGTAGCAGTAAGAACCCCAGATCTGGACCTTGGCCGACCCTCTCCTACAACCCCCTGCTTTATAGATCTCGAACCTCCTCTGCTCAGAATTGTTAGGGAGAACTCGAGTACAATAATTCACCACAGCCAAACGCAATCCAGGATCAATTTCTCCCCCGAAGCAAAATCAACTAAAAAATTTCTTAACCCCAGCAACAACCAACAATGTATAGCTTCACAAAATGCAAATATAACGCCGAAATAATAAGTAGACAAAGCAAATAACGACATCAAAGATTTAACGTGGAAAACTCGATGCGGGAAAAACCACGGACCGCCTAAAAACATTCACTAATCACCAAGAATAGCAGGATACACAAAGTATTTTTCTCTAGTCACACACTAGAGGCTCAAGAAAATTTTAACCGCAACTGGAGAATTCGGAGATGATTCTCGACGAACAAAAACCATCAACTTGTAGCCCTCGGTCTCACGAACAACATACTGAAATTTGAGCCGATTCCATCAATATTTGGCATTCCAATCAAAGCCGCAAAGTTGCAGCCCTCTTCCTTCTTATTCCTTCCTTGTGCAGTTTTTGTTTTCTTTTTCTCTCTCCTCTCTTCACTTTTCGACGGACACCCGACGCACGACAACTTCCACTTCTTTTTGTTCTTTTCTTTTATTTTTATTATTTTTATTTATTTAATGCTGGCAAGGCCCCACATAAAGATAGACTCAGCCAACAAATCTCCCCCTCCACCTCATGTGAGAAGATTCGTCATGCCCGCTTTTCTTCTACAAGCATCAAGCTTCATCACGGGCAAGGCTTTGGTCATCATGTCGGACTTATTGTTGTCGGTATGAACTTTCTCAAGTAGGAAGAGCTTCTCTTCTAGCTTTTCTCGAATTCAATGATATTTCACATCAACATGCTTCGATTTTGAATGAAACACCGGATTCTTGCTAAGATGGATGACACTCATGCTATCGCAATATAGAACAAACTTCTCTTGCTTCAAGTCCAATTCTTGTAGGAATTTTTGCATCCACAAAAGTTTTTTACCTCCTTCGGTAATAGCAATATACTCCGCTTCAATTGTAGACAAAGCGGTACATTTTTGCAATCTCGATTGCCATAAAACAGCTCCCCTTACAAAGATTATTATAAAACCCGATGTGGATTTTCGGGAATCAACATCACCGGCATAGTCCGCATCCGAGAAGCCACTCAACTCAGACTTTGCATTTCTATAGCACAAGCAAAGTGTAGAAGTGCCTCTAAGATATTTCAAAATCCATTTAACAGCAGTCCAATGCTCCTTACCTGGATTAGAGAGAAATCTACTCACAACACCAACTGCATGAGCAATATCCGGTCTTGTACAAACCATGGCGTACATCAAATTACCCACGGCCAATGCATAATGAATTTTCATCATCTCAACCTTCTCTTTCTCACTTGAAGGACACTCATTACTACTCAACTTCAAATGGCCTGCAAGTGGAGTACTCACCGGTTTACATGTGCTCATGTTGAATCTTTCAAGCACCTTCTCAATATACTTCTCTTGAGATAACCATAATTTCTTATTCTTCTTATCACGAGTAATTCTCATGCCTAAGATTTGCTTAGCCGGGCCTAGGTCTTTCATTGCAAAAGCTTTACTCAACTCATTTTTCAAACTCTTGATTTTCTTGGCATCATGCCCAACAATCAACATATCATCCACAAAAAGTAGGAGAATAAGAAAATCATTATCTGAGAATCTTTTCATAAAAACACAAGAATCGGAATTTGTCTTACTGTATCTTTGTTCTTCCATGAATGACTCAAACTTCATATACCATTGCCTAGGCGCTTGCTTGAGACCATATAAGCTTTTCCTCAATCTACATACAAGGTGCTCATTGCCTTCAATTTTAAAACCCTATGGTTGCTCCATATATATCTCCTCTTCTAGGTCTCCATGAAGGAAAGCCGTCTTTACATCAAGCTGTTCAATTTCTAAATTTAAACCGGTGGCTAACCCAAGAACAACTCGAATAGAAGACATCTTTTACAACCGGTGAAAAAATCTCTTCAAAGTCTATGCCCTTCTTTTGATGAAAGCCTTTCACAACAAGTCTAGCCTTGTATCGTGGTTGTAAACTATTTTATTCCATTTTCAACTTGTACACCCACTTATTTGTGAGTGTTCTCTTACCCTGAGGCAACCTCACCAATTCAAATGTGTGGTTCTCATGCAAGGATTTAAGCTCCTCTTGCATGGCTTCATGCCACTCATTCTTTCGTTCACATGATATAGCCTCTTCATAAGTTTCTGGCTCCCCTGCATCGGTGAGTAATATTTTTGAGAAGGCCTACGCTCTCTTTTAGATCTTCTAACTTGAGATAGGACAAATTGCTCTTGCTCAACTATTTCACCTGTCTCAGCTGAAGAGTCAACATTATGTGAGGATTCACCATCTTCATGATTTCCATGCACTTCTCCCCCATGATTTCTATTAATATTAGAAGGATTTGGGCTGAAGCTAACTGAACGTTGAGCTATATTCTTTGGTCTCTCCGCCTTGTCAATGTCTTCAATAGTTTGATACTCACAAAACACTACATCTCGGCTTCTAGTGACTTTCTTTGTAACTGGATCCCATAACCTGTAGCCAAACTCTTCATGTCCATAAACTAAGAAGATACACTGTTTAGACTTGTCATCAAGCTTGAATCTTTCATCTCTTGAATCATGCACAAAAGCCCGACAACCGAATACTTTTAGATGGCTGTAAGAAACATCTTTGCCACTCCAAACTCTTTGCGGAACATCCCCCTTAAGAGGAACCGATGGAGATAGATTTATCAAGTCTCTTCTTTGTTCTCATCGCTTCACCCCAAAATGACTTAGGCAACTTCGCATGAGAAAGCATACACCGAATCCGATCATTAATTGTCCGATTCATTCTCTCTGCCACTCCATTATGCTGTGGTGTTTTTGGAACAGTCTTCTCAAGCTTGATACCATAATTCCCGCAATAGTGTTCGAATGGCCCTCTATATTCACCACCGTTGTCAGCCCGAACACATTTAAGCTTCTTCCCGGTTTCTCTTTCCATATTGACATGAAATTGCTTGAAAGCCTCAAGTACCTGATCTTTAGATTTCAAAGAAATAGCCCACACTTTTCTAGAACAGTCATCAATAAATGTCACAAAATATAATGCACCTCCAAGAGTTCTAGCATCCATGCAACAAATATCAGTGTGAACTAAATTAAGTACATTTGATTTCGTGTGTGGAGAGGAACTATGAAATGAGAATCTATGTTGCTTATCAGTCAGACAATGAGTGCATTCCTTTAGATTTTTCTCTTTCAAAGGTAAAATGTTCTTCCTAGCAAGAGTTTCAAGTCCTTTCTTGCTAAGATGACCCAGCCTCATATGCCATAAATCAACTGAGCAATCCTCCACTGCATTTACCTCTTCTTTAATCAAGTCAGCTTGCATGGTGTAGAGAGAGCCTGTCTTCTTACCTTTTGCTACTACCATGGAACATTTAGTCAACTTCCATTTGCCATCAAAGAATGAATTACAATAACCATTATCATCTAAGGCACCCGTAGAGATCAAGTGAAGTCGAATATCCGAAACATGTCTCACATTTTTCAAAAGCAAATTACATCCGACATCGGTTTCCAAATAAACATCTCCCATGCCAATAACCTTGGAAACATCACTATTTCCCATCCTAATGCAACCAAAGTCGCCGCCGCGATAAGAAGCAAAGTAATCACGCCGTGAGGTGACATGAAAAGAAGCCGCAGAATCAACAACCCACGTAGAGTCTTGGCATGTAAAATTCACATATCCGTCATCACATACAAACACAATATCGCCATCGGATGCAACCGCCGTTGTAGCTTGTTTCTCTTCTTTCTTTTGATCTCCATTTCTATCATGGAATCTATCTTTCTCTGGCAACCAACACTCTTTTGCATAATGTCCCATTTTGCCGCAATTATAACACTTGACACTCCTCCTCGGTCTTGATTTCGACCTTCCTCTTGACTTGCCTAGGGTATCATTTCTTTGAAACCTTATTGATTGACTTCTCGCCCTGTTTTCTATAACAAGAGCATCCGATGTAGAAGCATAATTCAAGCCTTTTCTTCTTGTTTCTTCATTGAACAAGCTTTCTTTAACCATGCTCATAGAAAGCACACCAAAAGGAGCCGAGTTGTTTAACGCCACAACCAAGGTGTCCCAACTATTAGGAAGAGTACCAAGTAATAAACATGCTTGCAATTCATCACCAAGATCAATCTCAAGATTTGTCAATTGATTTACAACATCTTAAAATTTACTCAAGTGTTCCGCCATATTACTCCCCTCCTTGTATCTCAAATTCACAAGTCGTTTAACTAGAAGAGCTTTATTTTGTGGAGTTTTTCTCTCATAGAGATCTTGTAATTTCTTCCACAAAGTGTCCGCCTTTGTTTCTTGAGCAACATGATGAAACACACTATCATCAATCCATTGTCGGATAAACCCAACCGTTTTCCGATTCATTCTCTCCCATTCTTTGTCTTCCTTATCTCCTTTGGCTTCATCACCCTCAATAGGATCAAATAAGTCTTTGCAATATAACACATCTTCCATCCGAGGCTTCCAAATAGAATAATTCGAGGCATTTAACTTAAACATGGTGCTGCTGGTTTCTTCCATTATCACTAGAATTTCGACCTTAGCTCTGATACCACTTGTTGGGGAGAACTCGGATACAACAATTCACCACGGCCAAACGCAATCCAAGATCAATTTCTCCCCCGAAGCAAAATCAACTAAAAAATTTCTTAACCCCCAGCAACAACCAGCAATGTATAGCCTCACAAAATGCAAATATAACGCCAAAATAATAAGTAGACAAAGCAAATAACGGCACCAATGATTTAATGTGGAAAACCCGATGCGGGAAAAACCACGGACCGCCCAAAAACATCCACTAATCATCAAGAATAACAAGATACACAAAGTATTCTTCTCTAGTCACACACTAGAGACTCAACATCAACATTACAATCATCTTTTTCTCACCACATAGGTAGACAAACAAGTTGGGAGCAAGAAAACATTAACCGCAACTGGAGAATTCGGAGATGGTTCTCGACGAACAAAAACCATCAACTTGTAGCCCTTGGTCTCATGAACAACATACTGAAATTTGAGCCGATTCCATCAATATTTGGCCTTCGAATCAAAGTCGCAAAGTTGCAGCCCTCTTCCTTCTTCTTCCTTCCTTGTGCAGTTTTTGTTTTCTTTTTCTCTCTCCTCTCTTCACTTTTCAACGGACACCCCACGCACGACAACTTCCACTTCTTTTTGTTCTTTTCTTTTCTTTTTGTTTTTTTTAATTTAATGCTGGCTGGGCCCCACATGAAGGTGGACCCAGCCAACAAGAACTCCCCTCCTCCGGCCAAATTTGAGATCTCCGTTCGCTTGCCTTCAAACCTCCCCCGAAGTCTCTCGGGGAAGGTCTTTGAAGCTTGCTACCGGTGGTCCCTCACTTCATTGTGCTCTCCTTCTCGGGCTCGCTCGCCGCCGGCCTCACCCGAAGTCTCTCGGAGGGAGGTCACTTGAGCTTGTGACCCGATTTCCACCTTGCTCGCTCTTTGAGCTCCCCGAAGTCTCTCGGGAACCCCTCTGAGCTTGCTGGCTCGTGTGTCCTTCAACGACAGAGGTACTCCGCTATTTATAGGCGAGGAGGTCCGGTTGACGGAGGGGCTCGGCTGCCGGTCTTTGGCTTACCGACTGGACGCCCGCGGCTGAATCGGCGTCCCATCCTCGCTCCTCCAACAAGGCGTGCTTGGCATTGAAGGCAGCCAATAATGGCGCCTGAGATCTGTCTCTTCCGGCCGACGTCGGCCTACCCTCCTCGGCCGTAGGTTGTCCTTCGCGCGTTGGCATCCTCTGTGCGCGTGAGTTGCAGAGGCGTAGGGGAAGAAGATGGAAGAATGAAGAAGAAGAAGAGAAGGGGGCCGGGCCGGATCTGGGAAAAAGAGGGCTGGGCCCTAGGCCCGCGTGGAAAAGATGAGGAGGGGAGGGGCTGGTTTTTTTTGTTTTCTTTTGTTTTTACTATTTTTTTTTGTTATTTTTATTACTTATTATTTATTATCCGAAATAAAGGAAAAAAAAAATTAAAAGAGACCAAGGCCTAATTTAAAAACCTAATCAAAATTTAGGCGTCAACAACTGTCAAAGAGCTATTTCTGTTAGGGTTGCACTTTTATCTTCCCCTCCAACGTCGAACTTTCAGTTCTCTCTCTCTCTCTCCTCTCCTCTGTCTCTCATAGTTGATAACTCATTCTTGAGGTATTTCAATGAGCTGTCGACCCATGCTGCGACAATCTGCAATCACAATCCACGACTGGTGTCAACGCACAGCACTTGATTGAGGTCGTATTATAATTGGGTGCGTGGAATCAAGATACATAAGGAAGCGAAAAGGCGCAGGTTTTCTTTTTCGAACCGATGGAAAATCCACCAGCGGTCCCTCTCCTGGGAGGTTGGGTGAAGAACCTACAAGAGCCGATCTATTGCATTGACGTGAAGAGGGACAAGAGAGGTCTTTGGCGCGGGAGAAATCCTATCGATGATGCCTTCTCCGTGCTCATAGCGCAGTTCATGATCATCACCGGGGCCTATGTGATGTTCCGATTTCTTCTCAAGCCTCTCAGACAACCTAAATTCGTTTGCAGCGTCCTGGTATGTACATACTTATGCTATTTCCTCGGTGTCAAAGCATGTCGGCCCTCGTTTTCTTTAAGGAAAAATTTGGATAAATCCCATACTCGCGACACATAAACGACTTCAGAATTGGTTTGGGCTTAATTCACGGTTTTTCAGAGTCCATCTTATTCCTTGCACAAGTTGTAGAAGTTTAGTACGTATAGTCAATCAAAAGTTGTTCTTATTCTATTTAGATTTACAACCTTTTCTGATCCGGCAGGAAGGGGAGATGTTACGATCTCTGAAAAGCCCTGCACGATTGTAATAGATTACCATGTAAGGATTCATCAGGCCAACTTATTTCTTCACGATTCCATGGAAACTTGTAGTTGAAATATATATTTAAAACCAGTAATGGTCTTTGCGATTGACAAAGTTTGCCAGAGAAACAGATTTACCAGAACAAAATGTATCAGATCAGGAAAGCCTAAATGAGTACCAAGTGGATATATTATAAGTCGTCATCACAAGAGAAGAATTTAATTGCGAACCATTTTGCTGGAGCGTACGTAAGCTTAAATACATTTGGAACTCTGGTGTTCTTGCTTTTCTGGTCTCCTTTTGTTATGACAACTAATAGGCAAGAACACATTAATTGGCTGGCAATTAAGGGGAATCAGATGACTCTTACCATCGCTTTTAGGCAGGCATTGTTGCGAGCCCCCAGGTCATGGAGCACACCATATTCTTTCCAGAAAACTCCTTCCCACACGAAGAAATCCTTTTGGTAAGAACAGTAGGTGGTCTCGGTGCGACGTATATTCTATTCTTAACGGCAGTGAAGACCGATGTAACAGTCGTCCAGAGATTACTGAAAAAGGCCTTGTTCATCGGCTTCGCCAGCATAAATATGAGCACTGCCATCATCTTCTTATTGGTTCGAAAAATGAACCTTCCAGGAGTACACAAAGGATTCTTCGTATTCCTATTTGCAGGGGGAATATCCCTAGTGCGATTCCCTAATGTTGTCTATGCTTTTGATGAACTCAACATCTCGACTTCTGATCTAGGCCAGCTCGCCATGTCAACTTCTATGCTATGCGAAGTATATGTGTGGGTGAGGATGATGATGGACGTATACTTCAAAAGTGATTCAATAATACTCTGGGCAGTTTCATCTGCCTTAGCTTTGTTGCTGATCATATTTGGAGTCGTAGGACGTTTGATCAGGTTGATTATCAGGAAGATGCCTGAAGGGAAACCGCTGCATGATCTTTGTATCCTTTCTATCTTAATCGGAGCTTTGTTGATAGCATTACTAGCGGACATGATAGGCACGATGCCATTCGGGGTGGTCATTTTTGGGTTGGTGATACCGCACGGACCCCCTTTAGGATCGGCTTTAACTGAGAAGGTTGAGCTGGTCGCCATGGAAATTTTGATGCCAATGTTTTATATTGGCGTTGGCTATAGTGTTGATTTGGCTTCGATCAATATGACTAATTCGAGGAAAATCATCCTTGCGATGATAGCGGGTGCTCTAGCAAAGCTTGTTGGAGCTACATTAGCTGCGCTATGCTGCAAAATAAGGCTCCGTCATAGTGTCCTGCTTGGCCTCATGCTCAACATTAGGGGTCCTTTTGATTTTGTTCTCTTCCTTCGCTGGACCGCAGCAAAGGTAAGTTCCATATCACAATTCTTATGCTATCGATTAGCTTTGACGGGCATATATGCGACCAATGTTGGGCCGAAAGGCTCATTCTATCGCTGAAGTGGTAGCGCCGACCTATCGCAAGTTGAAACTTTGAAGGAATCGCCCTGCATAGCCTCTAACGTTTTAAAGTTTTTACTTTGTTCTTATCATTAGGCTTGTTCTAGAATCCACAAAAGGAGAAAATTACACTCCTTTAACGCTCTACTTGAATTTAGCGTTTATACAGAGACATGCATACGTTTATTAATGTATCTTGAAATTGAGTTACTTGCAGGTCATAGACTCGGAAACTTTTACAATCGTAGTGTTATCGGAAGTGGCGATTAACGCGGTCGTGACACCTTTGATCGACATTTTCTATAATCCACATTCGAGATTGAGCGCATCTTCCAGAAAATGCACAAGATCCATTCAAAAAATCCCGAGGAATGTCGAAGTACGGATTCTTTGTTGCATTCACAATCAAGAAGATGTCCCCGGCACCATTTCTCTTCTCGAAGCATCAAATTCAACCGTTGCCAGTCCGACATATGCCTACGTCGTCCACCTGAAGGAGCTCGTCGGACGTGCAACACCGGTCATCGCCCCATACAAAAGACATCTGAAAAGAGTCACATCCGGAGGGACCTACCATATAATGCGTGCTTTCGAGAATTATTCCAACAACTCAAATCACCTGGCAGGAGTAGAACCCTACACGGTGAACGCAGCATACAAAGGGATGCATGAGTACGTATGCCGATTTGCTCAAGAAAAATTCATTCCTCTCATCATCATCCCCCTCCAAGGAAGCCATGAGATGGCAAATGCCTTAGAGGCCATTGCCTTGCGGAATCTAAGAGAGAACATTCGAGATTATGCTTCATGCACAGTTGGGACATTCATAGACAAGGGCATGCCCCGTTGCATGGGTAAAGGACTCGCATTTTCTTGTAAGATCGGCGTGGTATTCATCGCGGGTCCACATGACCGTGAGGCATTAGCGTTGGCTATCCGGATGGTCGGACGGCCGGACGTGAGTATTACAGTGCTTCGGATCATCTTCCATGAAGTCGACATGGACATACAGGAAGTCATGGACAAGGAGATCGATGATGCGCTTATCAACGAATTCAGGGCTAAAAAGGTCGACATCGACGAAGGCAACATATACCGTGAGGTTGAAGTGCGAGATTCCGAGCAACTGATTAGCCAAATTGGGAATCTAAAGGACAAGTTTGATCTCATAATGGTAGGACAAAAGAGAAGGGTAAGGGGCTTGTTCTCGGAGGAAACGATGTTGGGTTGGACTGAAAATCCAGAACTGGGAGTGATCGGCGATTTAGTCGCATCGTCGGAGTTCTGTGGGCAGATGACGTCGGTGTTGGTGATGAAACATCCTGGTGACACCAACAGCTCGTACCATAACAGTATCTCTAGAAAACCAGAAGGCGAGCAGTGTCTTCTTGAAAGAACTAATTGTTGATGAAACCTTATTTTGACATGAATTTTGCTTTCTTCTTTGTAATCAGGACCCTCTCCCTCCAGAGGTCGTAGCTTCTTCCCCCTTCTATATGGAATTAATCGTTCCACCGCTTGGAAATAATAAGTATCAACATCTCTGATCTCTCTCTACTATGGTAATCGTGGCAAAAGAAATAAGTGATTTAACGAAAAGAATGTACGTTATAAGCCTCACTCGAATGAGATAATACGTACCATACTTTAATTCATGAGAAGTTCAAAAATAAAATAAAATTGAGGGCACTTTATACTTGTATAGTTTTAGAAATTTTGGTTGGTTTAGTTTCAAAAAATCACCATGTTGAAGACATAGGAACTCAAAGTAAAACCAGAGCATTACACCTATGACTTCATATATAATATCCTAAATATTGCCAGATTTAATATACATCAGACACTTTTACGGAACTAAGACGATTTTGATATTTATATGCAGAATAACAATCTTTACATTGAATAATTCGAATTTTGTGCTCTCAATACAACATAATCTTAGTGTACGATCCCATTACTCTTTTACGCTATGTTTAATATCAAATTAAGATTATATACAATATGATTGCCCTTCTTCAATCTGGAAGAGATTAACGTTTTCCTTGCTTTTCAAGTACGCAGAACCTGTCACCCAACGACATAAACCCAAAAATAAAACACTACTCTTTTGGGTGGTGCATCTCCTTACAACTCAGCTTGGACATTTAGTTCAAGAACAACTGGAAACCAGAAGTCGTTGTCCAGTCTCTCTCTCTCTCTCTCCTCTCCTCTCCCGCGATGGGGCATCAACCCACGCTGAGATTGAGGCTGCATTGCAAACTGGTAATCCCAATAACATTGAAGGGGAAAAAAGTGGAAGGTTAACTTCTCTTACAAGACGATGCCATCTGCGGAAGCTCCATTGCTGGCCCGTGAATATTGGCAAGGGAAGCTAAAAGGACCGGTCATCTGCTCCGATCTGGGCTGGTACACAAAAGGCATTTACCCTGTGTTCTTGATGCAGTTCATGTTGATCTCCCTTTTCTATGTCGTCCTCAGAATTCTTCTTAGGCCTCTTCGACAACCCCAATTCGTTTGCAGTGTCCTGGTAGGTAGACAAACGTCGATGTTGCAATTTTCTTTTCAATGGCTAATGATGTGCCTTAGGGATCGAGAGAACAAAGCAATTTCATTTGTCATCTCACATTTTTCAGGCCGGCTTTCTGGTGAGCCCTTCCGTCTTGGGGAGGACCAAGATCTTCTCGGCGAGTACCTTCCCACACGAAGAACTGCTATTGGTTAGAACCATAGGTACTCTTGCCTTGTCATACCTCCTATTCTTATTGGCGGTGAAAACGGACGTAACTGTCATCCAGCGGTCGATGAGAAACGCCTCTATCATTGGCTCATCAACCATGCTCATGACCTTCGCCGCCCTCTTGCTCATGATCCAAACCTTGAGCCTCCCTGGAATACGTAAGGGGTTCTTCCGCTACATATTTGCCGGGATTGTATCGCTCACGCGATTTCCAAATGTTGTCTACGCTTTCAATGAGCTCAACATTATGACGTCGGATTTAGGCCAGCTCGCTATGTCTTCTTCCATCTTCAGCGAAGTACTTCTATGGGCGTGGTTGTTCATAGGCATATACCTTCGATACCCTGCGCAATTTATTTGGTCCATTTTGGCCGCCTTAGGTGTGATATTGGGTATTATCTTCATTGTACGACCCCTGATCATTTTGATTATCCAGAGGACGCCGGAAGGCAAACCGGTGCGTGAATTTTACATCATGTCCATTTTCATTGGATCTTTACTCGTAGGAGTTTTAACCGACATGATCGGCTCCATGCATTTCGGAATGCTTCTTTTCGGACTAGTGATACCGAATGGACCGCCACTGGGGTCAACCATAAGTGAGAAGATCGAGGCGGTCTGCACGGAGGTTTTGATGCCAATATTTTATGTCTCTATTGGGTACAACATGGACCTTACTTTGATAGACTTCAAGATCACCAGAGAGATTTTCCTTTTAACGCTTGTTAGTGCCTAACAAGGGTCGTCGGAGCTCTATCGGCGGCATTATTCTGCGAAGTGAGGCTCCGACATTGTCTCTTGCTTGGCCTCATGTTGAACATCAGGGGTCCATATGACGTATATCTACTCAACCGCTGGTTTGTAAGGAAGGTAAGGTCCTCAAGATTTCGTAACTCGTAGCTGTCGAACCATATCCTAATGTTTTGTGACATAACATATTTTGGATCCTTCCAATTATTTGATCCGATCGATCGCTCCACCAATATTAAGAGGATCTTTATGTGGTTAGGAACTCAAAATGTGAAATTGATTAAACCTTATTCTCTGACTGGCATGATAAAACCGACACATTACAGCTTGATTTTTTAAAGGGTTCGCCTTGTTTGAGCTCTTAAATGTCATTACCATTAGTCTAATAAGCCATAAAGGAAAGAAGGGTTTTAGCCCTGTTTGGCCCTCCGCATTGTCCGAAGGGGGAAAAGGATACATTCCTTTTATCTGGATTCACTAAATTCGAATAAGTTGCATTCTATTGTTGACTTATCATTTCAAATTGCAGGATATAGACAAGCAAACTTTTACAATGGCAATCTTATCAGATATAGCACTTACAGCAATCGTGACGCCTTTGATAGATCGTTTCTACAACCCCCATACAAGATTGATTGCGTCAATCCCAAAATGTACAAGATCCATGCAAACAGCCCCAAGGAATGTAGAAATGCGGGTTCTCTGTTGCGTTCACAATGAAGATAATGTCCCAGGCATCATTTCTCTTCTCGAAGCATCAAACCCCATGCCCGAAAGCCCCATATGTGCTTACGTTGTCCACTTGGACGAGCTCATTGGCCGCACGATACCGATCATGGTCCCTTACGAGAAGCAGATGACAAGAGTTCGATCCAAGAGGTCATCGCACCCTATAATGCGTGCGTTTGAGAACTACTCCAACAACTCGAAACGCTTGGTAAGAGTAAAGCCCTACACGGTGATTGCGGCGTACAAGAACATGCACGAGTACATTTGTCGGCTTGCTCAAGAAGAACAGATCCCCCTTATCATCATCCCATTCCATGGAAGCCGAGACACCTCCAATGTCATGGAGCTTGTCGCCTTCCGGAATCTGATTCAAAATGTACGAATTTACGCTCCGTGCACAGTGGCGACATTGGTGGACAAGGGCACGCACTGTTACCCAAGTAAAGCATCGTCAATCTCATGTGCGGTTGGCGTGATATTCATCGGTGGGACAGACGACCGTGAGGCGCTAGCATTGGCTATTCGGATGGTCGGACAGCCCAATGTGGGTGTCGCGGTGCTGCGGTTCATCTTCCCCAGCGTTGACGGGGACCTCGATGAAAAGGTGGACCAGAAGCTCAATGATGAGCTCATCGGTGTATATAGGGCAAAGCTCCACATCACTGAAGGTTGTTTGTACCACGAGGTAGCTGCAGAAGATTCTGACCAAGCCACGAGTCATATTCGAGCTTTGAAGGACAAGTTTGATCTCATAATGGTTGGCCAAACGAGAAGGGCAGGGAGTTTGTTCTCGGACAACACGATGTTGAATTGGAGCGAGAATCCGGAGCTAGGAGTGATCGGAGACTTCTTGGCATCATCAGATTTCTGCGGCGAGGTGACGTCTGTGCTAGTGATGAAACATCACGGTGACCCCAGTTGCTCACGTCATAACGCTTCAAATGAACGTGATAGGGAGTATCTTCTTAGGAGAACAGTTTGTTGAAATACAATTTAGTGGCGGAGTCTATAGCTCGAACTGGAAGGGGGAGCGCTGGAGATCGTGACGCCCTTGACGAACTCCATCTTGGACTCATGTTTTCAGGACCCGATTCGATAATTAGGGACGCCGACGATGCTTTAGATGAGAAGACTGATGACGCATTGATAGAGAGTAGAAGCGAGTTCTTTCTAATAGACGCCATTTCAGAGCGTCGAGCGAGTGGCGGAAGCCACGAACGAGATGAGAACATTAGAGAGTAAATGTAATCTTTATGATGTTAAAGAATTTCTGTATCGATTTCATCGGAGATTATACTTACAGGTAATTAGTCTAGTATGTTATAGGCGCTTGATCGAAAAGCACAAGGTCTTGTGAAATTAAAAACCCCATCTCCGCGAACGACTCACCTTGTTCAATTCCTCCACTGTAAATTGTAATGATGCTTTTCACCAAGAGAGAAGGAAAGACTCCCTTGGTTATTGGGTTTGTTTTAGGAAAAGTTTAATACTTTTGAGGAAATAATTTTTAGAAAAATCTTTTCCCTTTTAAGGAATTTATTTTCCTAACTTTAAACATAATTTTTTTTTACTGCAAATGATTTTTCGTTAACTGATCATTTTCAACAAACCAAAAAAGTAAAAGTCTAGAATACTAATTCGCAAAAAATTATTTCAATCAAATAGACATACTAAGTTAATTTCATGTAAATCAAGTATGCTTATAAATCAAACTATTTGATATGCGTATTGCTCGCAGAATTTTATTATCCAGTGCTTGAAAAATATAGATTTTCTTTCTGTTGTAGTAAATTTCAATAAGTAATGGCAAGTATCGAATTTTTTATTTTATCGGTAAAAAAATGACCGATGACTTTATTTTTTCGGATAATTTATTGTAACCTTTTCGAATTAGATTTGGTTTTCTTATTCCCATATTCATCTCTCTCTCTCTCTCTCTCTCTATTATTTATAAATAGGACTAATCATAAATTAACCCTGTCATTCAACCATGCGAGATCATTATTTTTATTTTTTTAATTAACATGAATGCAATTAATCTAGTTCTATGATAAAATGAATTCGGGCGAGCATTGATTCTGTTGGGCCCTATCCTGATTTTTGTCTTTAAATTGAAGCTCCCAATAAGGAAATATAGAAGTCAAAGGAAAAAAAAAAAAAAAAAGAACAGAAAAGAAAAGGAGACAGAGTTAAAATAAAAGCCGGTTTAAGAAGTCTACCGGTTTCCTCGAAATGAATTTGTGCTGCCCCCCCTGACCGTTGCACTGTCATTTGACCGTGGACGGTCATCAGGCAAGCATTTCCCATCCGAATAATCCCCAGATATCTTTTTTTTTTTTTTTTTCCATAACGACAACAAGGGCGTGTACCTGTACGACAGTTGAAGCCGGGAATGACCGGTTGAGATATCGGGAGTTTCAACTTTCAACCATTATCTAACCGCATAAATCCAAAAATGAACCTCCTGTCGTGTCGCCGTGCATTTTCTTGTTTCTTTACAGTTCACGGATACAAGCAAGCACCTGAGTTCAAGCAACGGCCTGTCTCCCATGCATGCCCAGTTCACGGCCTCGCCTTCTCTTGTTAACTGCGAAGATCAACCACTCCTCGACCTCTCATATTTTTGTCAACCTCAGAAACCTGCAAGCTTCTCCGCCCCTTCCCTAGTCGGAATGATGGCACGCCATCTCCTTGATTAGTAGAATCCATTCTTCATGCTCTTTCTTTCCTATGTTCGACGCATGAGCGCTGGATCCTCAGTTGCCGAGAGCGCCACTTGTTTCAATTCCACGTGTGATGTGGTCGCGTGCTTGTCTCGGCAAAGGAAGCGCTGCGAATGGTGGCAACATGCGAAAGAGGAGGATGCACGTATGGTGATTGAATAGAATGCCGTTTGCCAAGAACAAATAAAAGAGGGTACCTTGAAAGGCTCGGCGGTGTTCTGAGTTTCAACGATGTCGCTCCTGGGGTATCTTCTGCATCACCGTCTAAAAGGACCAATCATCTGCGCCAATATGACTACACATTCCTTGTATATTGGGGCCATGGATGACCATTTTGCGCGGAATTATACGGCGTTAATGGGGCAGTTCATCTGTATCACCTTGGCCTATCTTATCCTTCGATTGATCCTTAGGCCTTTGAGGCAACCTCGATTCGTTTGCAGTGCCTTAGTAAGTTCATGCTGCTTCAGTCCCTTTCTCTATCTCGCCATATGCCAGTCTCTATTCTTGCTGACCATTTGAACAATAATTAATCACGGCGAAAAGAAGTTGGGCGGTTCAGAAATGATAATATCTTATGCATCATTTGAGAAGCAAGCCAATCAAGATCTGTGATTTTCATTTAGGACAGTGGAACGAATGCATTCTGGGGCAACCGTGTTCCTTTTAGCTTATGACGTTGGAGCAAGTACCGTTAAATGAAGGCATACATCATAACCTATGGCTTCTCGCATATTTCTGTCATTACAGTTCAACTAATGAAGTTAATTTCTAAATCCTGGAGGGGTGTCGAATTCATCATAACTATAAGTCAAGATCTTTGAGAAACATAAGAGCATGTATTAGAAAAGTAAAGAAGATCGGGAAAGAGAGCTGATGACTTGTGATATTTAGACAATACCAATCATGTTCTTACATTATTGGTAGCTTTGAAAGATGCAGTTAATTATGAGTATCGTGGCCATTAGATTATATGCGGTAATAGACTTGTTTACGTGGTTGGATATCTTTTTTCAGACGGGCATTCTGGTAAACGCCATAGTCAGGGGGAATGCCGCGTACTTCGCGACAATCCCAAAAGAAGAACTTCTATTGGCAAGGACATTAGGCGCTCTTGGCACAACTTACCTCCAATTCCTAACCGCAGTGAAAGCAGACACGGCTGTTATCTACCTTACGATGAGAAACGCCTTGATCATAGGCTCATTGAGCATGTTGCTGCCTTTCGCCTTGACCTTTCTCGTGGCTCATAATCTAAGCCTCCCCGGAATGAAACACTCATACTCCCAATTTTTTTTCATCACTGGATTGGGCTTTACGCGCTTCGCTAATGTCGTCTATGCTTTCAATGAGGTCAACATCATGACTTCCGATTTAGGATAGCTTGCGGTGTCCTGTTCCATGGTCTGTGAAACAATCGTGGGGCATACGCCGTAGCACCAAGAGCCTTATTTTATTGTGTTTTATCAACCGCGACTTTCCTCTTGCTCATATTCGGTATTATTCGGCCAGTGATCATGTTGATTATTCAGAAGCTGCCAGAAAGGAAACCCGTGAGTGAGTTTTTTTATCTCATCCATCTTAGTCATAGCTTTGGTGCTGGCATCTCTCACGGACATGATAGGGTCGATAAACCTAGGAGTTGTAATGTTCGGGCTAGTGATACCGAACGGGCCGCCACTAGGAACGACCTTAAGCGAAAAGGTCGAGCTAATCACCATGGAGATCTTGATGCCGATGTTCTATGTTGTTGTCGGATTCAACACAGATGTTCGTTCGGTAGATTTGAAGGTCTCCAGAGATGCCCTCCTCCTAATCCTACTGTCTACTCTACTGAAGATTGTTGGATCTCTGGTAGCTGCGTTGTGCTGCAAACTAAGGCTTCAACATTCAATTTTGCTTGGCCTCATGTTGAACATTAAGGGTCCATTCGACATATATCTCCTCAACCGCTATCTATTCGAGGTGCGATCACATATATCATATATATACCTCTGCCAATGCCTATTAATCAGCATATGTTTATTATCTTAGAGCAATTTTATGAAACTACTATAATTATTATGAGGCCAACTCGTTGTCTATCATTGAGGTTTTGGGAGCAGAACTATTTAACTTTATTTAACAAAACAAACTGTTTCACTTTGAAATTGTGTGTAGGGTTCGTGTCATTTCCTGTAGGCATTCCATCATAGACATTCTATTCTTTGCAACTCACAATATGATATCCATTAATTGTGAGGCTCATTCTTTGAAAATGGGAGCAATTCATATCATTTGCTTGAACTTAGTTTATGTTAAGCCTATGCCTTAATTATATCTGTAAGAATTTTTCTAATTGTGGACTACATTAATTGATATTGTAATTTACCGTTTAACGTTTATCGTTTTACGGGGTTTGGTCTAAGGTGAGATAGTAGGTTTAATTAGTCTAATATGGGGCATTAGTGTGGGTCGAGTTGAGCTGCTTATAATGAGGGACCTGGCGGAACTCTATAAATAAAAGTCTTCCAAGTCTTTCTCTAACCCTAATTCACACGTATCCTCACCTGGGGCGTTTACCTAACGCCGCATGTGAGGGGTCGCCTCATCGGAGCCAGGTGATACGGAGCGAAGAGAGAATGACTTGTGTGTGGATCCCCTCGATATATGTGGGTAATCCTTTTTTCGCTTCCGCTTTATGTTCATGGATCCCAAAATAGGTGCGTTAATTTTTCTACTCAATTATGCATGTTCTTTCTAGTTACAGTTATGGAGATCTTGGGGTTACGCATTTGCGTCCAACACGTGGGTATCAGAGCCTCCATAACCCTAGAACACGAATGCAATTGATTTTGCCATAATTTGTACGATTAGCCCTAATTAGTACGGATTTTGCCATAATTTGTGATTTTCGAGACTTTTCGTTCAATAAAAATTAAATTAAATTATATATTCGGACTGGGCTCGACGAGACGAAGAGAACGGTGGGCGGCGCGTCGCCGGAGGAGGCTGCACGCGCCCACACGCGCGGCCACGCGCCTCCTGCGCGTCGAACACGCGCCGCGCGTGTGCTCCACGCGCCGCGCACTCAGGAGGCGCGTGGGGGCGCGTGGAGTGTCCGATTTGTGCGTGGCCGGCGGCGTTGGACTCGTATGGTGATTTCCTATCACGTGGTATATTTATTTTATATATTTGATGATTTTATGGATGTGAAAATACATGCAAAGCCCTAAATACGTGAATTTTTAAGTGTATTTTTGCGTATTTTTCTTGTATTTTTCTGTGATTTAGAAAATACAGGTGCCGGGATACAGGTATGTTATCACATAAACATTATAAAAGTGTGATTAATTAATAAAAATTAAAATTTATTGTATTTTATTAATGAATAAGGCAATGTAATTAGCATGGCATGTGTTTTGAGTGATATGATGCCCCTATCACTAAAGTTAAATCACATGTATATGATGTATGTGAGATGTAAAGATTATATCCCTGGGATGAGAGAGTTTGAGGATTCAATTGAGTTGTGACCGCCAAAGTGACACTTGGTTGAGTTTGAGAAATTTCGATCTCGAATATTGATTGGGATGTCTCTCCTGGTTTAGTGCATAGTCATACTCCCAAAGGAGATGATTATGTATTAGTTCATGGAGGGATACATGATAGTGTGGTGGAGGAGTGACCGATCCTAATGGTTAATATACCTAAAGGTGATGAATTCACGAAGATTGGAATATATTCTCATAACCCTTATCATGTGGGGAGTGTACAATTCTTGTCATGTATTCGCCCAAAGGTGATTATGTGATTTTGCATGTAACTCCTCTGGATGTGTACTTGTGTGTCAAGTTACACAATGCTCACATGATGCTAATTATATATACCGCTTGTCTTTCGATCACCTTTTTTCGTAAATGGTAACTCCGTCACCATTGAGGTTCTTGCTGGTTCGAATTTTAAGAGATGGAGAGAGGATTTTCTGTTTGCTATGGAGATGGCAGATGTTCATATGGCTCTTACTATTGATCGGCCGGCAGTTTTGACTGCCGAGAGTACAGAGGCTCAAAAAGCAAATTTTGCTGCATGGGAAAAGAGCAATAGAATTTGCTTGCTATCCATGAAGCGTTCCATTCAGGAACACTTGAAAAGTGGTTTGCCTGCAGACTGCAATGCTAGGCAAATGATGGAAGCTTTGATGGCTAGAAACCATGTGTCGCCTAATGCTGAGATTGGGACACATATGCAAACACTTTTTATTATGAAGTATGATGGTTCTGGTGGAGTTAGAGATTATGTTCTGAGGATGGTTGATTTGCAAACAAAGTTTCAGGCTCTCAATGTTGAAATTCCTACTGCTTGCATTGTCGATCAAGCTCTAAATACTCTTCCTCCTGATTTTGGGATTATTAAGACCAATTATAGTTCCCAAGATGAAACCTGGTCCGTTAATGACCTGATTGCAAGGTTGGTGGCAGAGGAAGAGAAATTGAAGAAAGATAAAGGGCATGTTGCCCTTTATGCTTCTAACTCTGCTAATGATAAGGGTAAGAAGGTGAAAACTTATACCCATAAAGGCAATTCAGAAGTTGTTGGTCCTTCCAACAACAAAGGAAATTCTGAAGGAGCAGGTCCTTCTAACACTCTGGGTCCTAAGAAGGCAATCACCAAGAAGGATGGTGTTCTTTGCTACTTTTGTAGGGAGAGAGGACACGTGAAGAAACGTTGCAACAAGTTTAAGGCTTGGTTGTCTAAGAAAAATAAGAGTGAGCCTAAAGGTAATGATTCTTTGGCATTTGTTTATGAATCCAATCTATCTGAAGTTCCGACCAATTCCTGGTGGCTAGATAGTGGTGCAACTAATCATGTTGCATTTACCATTCAGGGGTTCATAAATCAAAGGACGCCAAATCAGGATGAATCAAAGCTCACTGTTGGAAACAGCGTTGGAGTTGACGTTGAGTTCGTGGGAGATGTTATTTTAATTTTAGACTCTGGTTTTCGGATGGTGTTAAGAAACACTTTTACATACCTTCTTTTAAGCGGAATTTAGTTTCGTGTCTTGTTTGGACATGTGTGGATACTCTTTTGAAATAAAGAGTAATACTATTTCCATGTTTTATGATTCAAATAAGATTGGGTGTTGCAATTTATCCGATGGATTATATCGATTGAGTTTATCTCCCAATGACATATTGTTGACACCTAAATTTTGACTAATCATTTAGTAATTAATTACATAAAAATTTAGGGATTAATCTTTAACCCCTAAGAAAAAAAATAGTAAAATTGCATTTCATGTAGTCGCATTTGCATCGATACTAAAAGGCAACAAGACGCAGTGGCTCGTGGTCGATAATATTCTCAAAAGGACGGTCTCTCTCTCCACTGATCTGAACACGCATTAGTGAAAGTCAAAGAAAGAAGAAAGAAGAGTTCTTCACGTCCATTGTTTCTTCCTCATTAATGCATGCACATGCATGGATAAAATTCGGCGGACGTAAGAATTTTAGAAAAAGCCACCAAGAAGCAAAATGAGCTCATAAAATATTATAAGACATGTGGATTGTCAGGCGGTGGCCGTCATATTTGAAAAAAAAGAACCGACGTGAACGGCAAGGAAAAATTACGGCTGCCTCCTGTTCACCTGTTCACACTAAAGGTGGTGGGGCACCTATAAATAAGCAAGGGTCCTCGGTTCGAATGGAGGGGGAGGCAGAGGAAAAAAAAAATTTCACTGTGAGGGGATTCTCCTTCGGTCAGACGAGTGGAGGAAAGAAGAGTGTCAGAGAAAAAAAAATTCATTTTGGAAGGGTTTCTCTTTCGGTAAAAAAACAAAAGAGAGAGGAGCTGAACAGAAAAAGAAAAAAGGTACACAAGACAGAGAGAGAGAGAGAGGGGGAAAAAGGAAAAAGCAAAGACAAGACCCCTACTTGTTCATCTTCTCCAAGAGTTCTTCGCTCCCGGATTTCCACCGGTTTCGCTCCTACGCCGTTCGACCCCGAAGCGGCGAATCTGCTGCTTTCCGCTCCTGCAAACCACCGCCACCGGCAACGCCTCTGCCCCGTCTGAAAAGAAGCCGCGAAGCAGCCGACCACCGCAGCGCCCAGCCTCGCCTACGGCCCGTGTCGGTTCGCCCATCGTCCCCTCGCGCCGATCATCGCACCAGCACCGCCGTTCGTCGCCCTTCTTTGCCGCAGCCGCGACGACCCGACGCCCTTTCTACCCGAGCGCCGCCCGACGACCTGCCCCACCTCCACGCCCGCCGCTGCCTCGTCGCTCCACCAGCACCGGCTCACCCACAAGCTCGCGCCGCCGCCGCGTCGTTCTGGCGTGAACGCGACGACCCGGCACCTCGACCGCCCGGCTCCGTCGCCGTTGCCCTTGCCATTCCACCAGCCCGCCGAAGCTCCTCCTCACCCACGAGCTCGTCCGTCCTCCGCACCCGCTCGCACGAGCGTGACCCGACGACGCCTCCGCCCGAGACGCCTATCTTCCGCCACGAGATCCGCAACGCCCATCGCCGCAACTCCCGGTCACCGCCGCGCGCCTGTTCCCGACGCCTCGCTCCGCCTCTCGCCATCGCCGATCTGCGGCGCGGAAGCCCCGAACGCCGAGCTGCTGCTCCTCCCTCGCCCGCCGCTGTCCCTTTCCCTGCGCGACCCGACGCCACCGGAGCTCACACCGGCCGCTGCTCGCCCGTTGATCTTCGCCCCCTGGCCAGCTGCGACCCGACGCCCCGCATTCTTCGCCTTCGCCTCGCTTCCCCGACGCCATCGGAGTACACACCGCCGGGTCGCCTTTGCCACTAGTCACCGTCGTCGCTGATCCACCCGTCGCCGCCCTTGCCGGAGCTCCGAACGCCGGTGACCAGCCGCCCCCGGCGAACCACCACACCTTGCCGAGCCGTTCGTGGGAGCAAAACAAAAAGAAAAAAAGGGAAAGCAAATTAGGTAGTTTTTTTATCTATTTTATTTTGTTTTTTTATTATTGTTTTAGTAGAATCATCCTTTAATATAATATTGAGAATGTTCGACATAAAATAGCCTGTGAAATTTGTGATTGACAGTCCGATTTTCGCGCACGAAATCCGACTCGCAATTGCTTGAAAAATCGCCAACTTGATCTCACGCCCGAGATTCTATTTGCGATTTATTTAAAATTGGCCAACCCGATCTCATGCGCGAGATATGGTTCGTCAATTTGGATGTCAATCTTGCTCGATTTGCTTTGTCGTGACGTTTAAGTTAATTTCGCTTTCATAAAAAAAAAAAAAAGTAGGCTAGAATTAGGTTTATTTCCTGTTTTAAGGTTTGCATATTTAGAATAGGAATTTCATTTCGAATTTAAAAAAATCAAATCAATCAATTTAGGTTGCTAGTTGTTTAACCTAGGTTTCATGTTTAATTGCTTGACAATTTTTAATTTCGAAATTAATACAAAAAAAAAAGATTAGAATTTTGGCACTCTTCGCATGTCATTTTAGGATTTTTAGATAGATTGCATTTTAGTTAGGAACTTCTAAATTAGGATAACATTCTAGTTTAAATTAGGATTTAGCTTAACCTCATTCCTAATACAAATTAGATGATATTTTAATTTAGATAGATAATTTTCACATTTTTTTCTAATTCCGAATTTCATGAAAAATACAAAAAAATGTCTTAGAATAAATTAGTTTTATTTTCTAGGATAAATTGCATTAAAAAAAAGAAAAAGAAAAATGTCATGCACATGTCATGTAGAATTAGGTTCATGAAATGCACGTCATTTAGTAATTATCGCTAGGTTCATTTAGTTAGAAATTGCTCTTCATTAGAATTATGTCATTTGGTTAATTTAGATTGCATATTTAAGTGTTGAATTTATTTAATTTTGAATTTCATGGAAAATACAAAAAAAAAAAAAAAAATTATCGTGATAAATCAATTTCATGCTTCAGATAGACCGCATGCTTATGTATGTCATATAGTTTAGGACATATTGCCATGTCATATCATTTCATGTTAGATTAGAAGCATTGTATTGCATATGGATTACATCCCCATTAAATAAGTGAAAAAAGAAAGAAAGAGGGAAATTGCGTGTTAATTAGAAATCATATCTATGATTTGTTGATATGAATTCGATTTAACATTGCGATGCTTCTTAAATTGCTATGAGGTAAGTCTTGCCATTTATTCACTGCTATATCTGGGTGTTAAATTGGTGGTTTGCGCACCCGCATGATCACCTCACATGTTAGGGAGATAAATTAAAATCAATTCAAGCTGCTTGCCAAATATTTTTTCAAAATAAAAGAAAAGGTACCGAAAGGGCGTTAGAGAAATCTAGCGTAACCAAGTCCCCGAGCTCACAATCTCTGGTTCGTAGGAGTAAAGTAAATCTCCCGTTACTTTACTTGGGTTTCTAATCGACCCACCAAAAATAGATTAGTGGCGACTCCAGGATAAAAATCATATGCATGTTAAGAACCTGAACATAAGTCGCGAATTGGTATGGGCTTGGGAGAGCTCGAGTTAAGTCTAGGCTTAACAATCCATTAACCTAAACCGTAGGTGGTGCACCTGAAATTTAGGTCGCGACACATATACGTTGCTTATTCCGTTGAAAAGATTGTTTCCAAAAGGCCTCTACCTAAGGAACGGTCTTATGCATTGTGGCCTTAACGTCTTGGTCACATCTCTAAAGAAAGAGTAGAAAGGCTTATAAAGGCTGATATCTTGCATACTCTTAAAGGTGATCAAGAGACTTGCGTAGACTGCTGCAGAGGTAAGATGACTAAGATAAAGAAGAAATCCGCTGTACAAAGTTCAGACTTGTTAGAGGTTATTCACACTGATATTAGTGGACCGTACACGCCTACCTTGTGCAGAAATTTTTATTTCATCACATTTATTGACGACTTTTCTCGATATGGATACTTGTACCGATTAAAGAAAAGTCCGAGTCTCTTGACAAATTCAAGATTTTTTGACTGAAGTGGAGAAACAGCTTGGGAAAAGTTATTAAGATTGTCGATCCGATCGTGGTGGTGAGTATTTTGGTAGGCACGGAGATGCTGGCCAACTTAAAGGGCGGTTTGCTAAATACTTAGAGGATTCTGGGATAATAGGTCAGTTCACTATGCCCGGAAGTCCTGAACAAAATGGTGTAGCTGAAAGGCGGAATCGTACTCTTATGGACATGATGAGAAGTACGATTAGTAGGACCAATTTACCTAATTTTCTGTGGGGAGAAGCTTTGAAAACAACTCTTTATATTTTAAATCGTGTTCCTACTAAAGCGCTTTCATTGACCCATTTTGAGTTATGGACCGGACGTAAACCTAGCTTGAATCATCTTAAAGTTTGGGGATGTCCAGTAGAAGTGAAGTTATATAATCCAACATTGAGTAAGCTGGATTCCAAAACTACTCGGTGTTACTTCGTGTCTTACCCAGATCATTCAAAGGGGTATCGGTTTTATAATCCTAATGGAGGTACAAGAATTGTGGAATCTCAGACTGCAAAATTTCTTGAATTTGATGTAGTTGAAAAGGGTAGCTGCTCACAAGCTATCGAAGATGATAGTATGGTAGGGATTACTAGATCCCTATCTCATCCTGTCAACAATTATGGAGCCTCTTGCGCCACAACCGAGCCTGTTGTGGCACATGATCCCGTTGTTGAGACAGTTCTGAAGAAATTCCACAAGTTCCTCGAGATTCAAAATGAGGATGAAGTAGCTCCACTCGGAAGATCAACTAGAGAAAGACGTTCAGCTATACCACCAGACTATCTAGTCTACCTGGGAGAGCATGGTTATGATATAGGCTGTGTTGTTGATCCCGTGACTTATACTGATGCCATCTCATGTCCTCAATCAGATTTGTGGTTAGATGCGATGAAAGATGAGATGCAATCTATGAAACATAATGGTGTTTGGGAGCTTGTTGAATTGCCTGAAGGTTTTAAACCTATTGGCTGCAAATGGGTATTCAAGACTAGAAGGGATTCCAAAGGAAAGATTGAAAAGTTTAAAGCCAAACTGGTAGCTAAGGGTTTCACTCAAAGAGAAGGAATAGATTATGAAGCAACATTTTCTCCAGTTTCTTCTAAAGATTCCTTTAGAGTGATCTTAGCATTGGTAGCTTATTACGATATGGAGTTACACCAGATGGATGTTAAGACTGCTTTTCTAAATGGAGACCTTGATGAGGAGGTTTATATGGTGCAGCCCCGAAGGTTTTGTAGCCGAGATGACTCAGGTCGCTTGTTTGTAGATTAAAAAAAGTCTATTTATGGCCTTAAGCAAGCTTCTAGACAAGTGGTATTTCAAGTTTCATAGTGTTGTTACTTCATTTGGATTTATTGAGAACAAAGTAGATCAGTGCATATACACCAAGGTCAGTGGGAGGAAATATATTTTTCTCATACTTTATGTAGATGATATCTTGCTTGCTAGTAGTGACATTGGTTTACTGCATGAGACAAAGCGGATGTTATCGAAAATTTTTGACATGAAAGATCTTGGTGAGGCGTCTTTTATTCTTGGCATTGAGATCCATAGGGATCGCTCACGCCGTTCATTGGGTTTATCTCAGAGGGCGTATATTGATCGCATTTTAGAAAGATTCAATATACGATTGCAAACCAGAATTGCTCTGTTGTTAAGGGTGATAAATTGAGTCTTTCACAATGCCCTAATTCAGATTTTGAGAAAGCTCAAATGAAGGATGTACCTTATGCTAGTGTGCTTGGAAGCATCATGTATGCTCAAGTTTGCACTAGGCCGATATTGCTTTTGCAACGGGGCTTCTAGGCGGATATCGGTCTAATCCAGACGCGATCACCGGGTTCTTTGCCAAGAAGGTTTTAAGGTACTTAAAGAGAACAAAAGATTATATGCTGATTTATAGACATGTTCCGGACACTGCAACTAGTAGGGTATTCGGATGCAGATTTTGCTAGTTGTCAAGATGATAAGAAATCAACGACCGGATACATATTTATGTTGGCGGGAGGTGCAAGTATCATGGAAGAGCGAGAAACAAAATCCATATCTTCTTCAACCATGCGGGCGAGTTTGTAGCATGTTTTTCAGCTACTACTCAAGCTATTTGGCTCCGGAACCTCATTAGGGAGTTATCGGTTTTGATTTTGTGGATAGACCCATACGCTTATATTGTGACAATAACTCGCAGTGTTGTTTATTAATAATAACGAAGCCTAAAGGGGTCTAAACACATGGAGGTCAAGTTTTTGACCATAAAAGAATCAGTGCAGAATGGTGATGTTGCAGTAGATTATATTCATACAGATGATATGGTTAACTAAAGGCCTACGCCCGTGTGTTTTTGATCGACATGTCATTAGTATGGCCCTAGAAGCATCTTGGGATGCTGTTATTTAGTGGGAGCTGTGTTTCATTTTTCTTTGAATAAAATTTACATCTGTTTTGTTACAATTTAGTAACACTTTGATATATATATAATATTTTTTGAATGAATTGTTATTATGTTGAATATATATATATTGTTAAAAGTCTCAAGGTATTACTTAAACCTTGAGTGAAGGCTAGGGGCATCCGGGCATCCGGTTATTAGCCTTGTGCATATGTCTTGTGATACATAAAGAAAGGTTAACCGTAAGGACAAGACATATGTGGATTCATTTGAACCATAAAGCATTCTCTAGTGGCACAAGTTTTTTTGTGTCGCCTAAGGTAAGAGAATGGTGATTGACAAATGGATCTCTTTATGAGAGATGTTATCCATTTGCCACACTACCATATTGAATTCATATCAATAAAATTGAGAGCACTCTTGACCATGGAAGGCTCTGTGTGTATACATGCAGTTACCGCCATGATTCGGTGTTTAAGACTTTATGGGATAGGATTGACTATTAAGAATTATCTCTAGACCAATGTGCGCACATACAGTACGATTTCAATTAATATAGTCCAAGTGGGAGAATGTAAGAATTTTTCTAATTGTGGACTACATTAATTGATATTGTAATTTACCGTTTAACGTTTATCGTTTTACGGGGTTTGGTCTAAGGTGAGATAGTAGGTTTCTTAATTAGTCTAATATGGGCTGGCTAGTGTGGGCCGAGTTGAGCTCGGCCCGTAATGAGGGGACTGGCTGGAAACTCTATAAATAGTGCTCAAGTCTCTCCTCTAACCCTAATTCTCACATGTATCCTCACCTAAGGGGCGTTTACCTAACGCTGCATGTGAGGGGGGTCGCCTCATTGAGCTAGTGATACGGAGGGCAATAGAGGAGAAGGACTTGATGTGTGGATCCCCTTGATATATGTGGGTAATCCTTTTTTTCTGCTTTCGCTTTATGTTCAATGGATCCCAAAACAGGTGCGTTAATCTTTCTACTCAATTATGCATGTTCTTGTTCTAGTTATGGAGATCTTGGGGTTACGCAATTTGCGTCCAACAATATCTACTTGGAATTGCAAGACATAGACAAGAAAACTTGTACGGTGACAGTGTTATCCCAAGTGGCAATTACCGCCATTGTGACGCCATTGATAGACCTTTTCTATAACCCTCACAAAAGACTGAGTAGGTCAATAAGAAAATCGAGAAGATCTATGCAGACACACCCGAGCGACAGGGAGTTGAGGATTCTTTTTTGCATTCACAATGAAGATGATGTTGTTGGAAATATGACTTCGAAATTGGGTAGAACAATGAAATCAGATCGAGTAAAACAACTCGGACTTTGAGGCGTGATATCACTTTCTTTAAGGATTTATTTGCCCCACAACGTTGCTAATGGTTACCGGCAAAATCCTCCAGATACAACAAAGTCTCGGATGAGAATACTTGATAGCAATCCAAGTATTTCTCCAGGATCTCTCTAAGAAACAATCGAAAAATTGGCTGCAATTTTCTGAAAGAAGACTCGGAAAATGAACACGCTTTCTTTCCAAAAAATGACGAGTATATATATACAAAATAGTCTCGCAACTCTTCGTGAAAAGAATGAACAAACACATCATTTAGAAAATTGTTTGGATAAACAAACGCGACTCTTCGGAAGAAGTCGAAAACGAACAATCGCAACCCTTCGGGAAAAATAAAACCGAATAAGTAATTTTTCAAAGGTTGTCTTGAAAAGACACAAACAAAATTCAGAATATATATATTAATATATATATATATATATATATACATATATATAAATAGAATTTCGAATTTTCATTTATATTTCATTTCCGAAAATTCTCAAATTAAAAGGCAACCTTTGAATTAAAAAATAAAAAATAAAAAATAAAAAATAAATAAATAGCAGGGATTAATGCTAATTAAACCGCGGGCGCGCAGGCGTGCAAAGTGCGCCAAAATCGCGCAATTATTCGCGCACCCGCACGCGGGTATGGTGGGGTCTAGCCCCACCCAATCATTCCTTTAACTACAAAAAGGAAATCCCACATTTTTAAACTCATCCACTTGCTCCCACCTTTTCTATGTGGGACAAAGTAAAAAGCATTCATTTTGTTTTAACAAACAAAATTCCAACAATCCCCCACTTTGTTTGTAAAACAAAGATTTCAAAATAAAATTTTAAAAATCATACAGCCAAAGTTTCAATAAGATTAATATACATACATAAAGGTCTCTTTCGAGTTAAACCTTTACTTAGTGCAAGTATATCAAAGCTCTATCAAAGTGACAAGTAGCTCGGCTTTAAACTTGTACTTTTATGTAATAGAACCGGACATACCACACATACACTAACCTCTTGTTTCAGCGAGAAGTTCTATATTACTCCGCACTATTATGGCCTTGTGCTTGATCCTGTTTCATGAGCTCTCTAGAAAGCAACCCTAACTTTCGTAAGAAGTGGCACCACTTCTAAGCTCATATAGGTGAAGTATCTACCATGTGTTTCGTTACTATCAACACACTACAAACTTGTATCATACTTCATTAAGAATTCAATTCAGCCTACAAAACATAACAAACGATACCGACTTCTCATATCGGGCTACGTCGGTATCAAACAATCACATTCAATAACTTGTTCTTACCCATTAAACCTTGTAACTAGTGATGTTCTAGAAAAAAGGTTGGGTTACCATTATTGGTGATTTCAATTAAAGGGTTTCAGCCCCATTTCTTGTGAGGTCGTTATTACCATATGTCTTGGTAAAGCCTTCGTCAAAGGATCGGCAAGATTTTTACTTGACCTCACATAGACAATTGTTATGGTACCATCTTTAATCAATTGTCTCACATATTCATGTCTTAGACTAATGTGTCTAGACTTACCATTATAGGTGCTACTATAGGCTCTTGCCAAAGTGGCCTAACTATCACAGTGGATAGAGATAGGAGGCATAGGACTAGGCCATAATTTGATATCCAACAACAAATTTCTAATCCATTCAGCCTCTTTCCCAGTTGCCGCCAAAGCAATAAATTCAGATTCCATTGTTGAGTGAGTTATACATGTCTGTTTCTTACTCGCCCAAGATACAGCACCTCCAGCTAGTGTGAAGATCCATCCAGAAGTTGAACGCTCATCTCCCACACTTGTAATCCAACTAGCATCAGTGTATCCTTCTAATACAGCCAAATAATTATTGTAGAACAATCCTAAATTTTTAGTTCTTTTAAGATAACCAAAAATTCTAGTAATAGCTCTCCAATGTTCTATACTTGGATTACTAGTATACCTACTCAACTTGCATACAGAATAAGCAATATCGGGTCTAGTACAATGCATCACATACATTAAAGACCCTATAGCACTTGCATATTCTAGTTGTGCCACTGCTCTACCGGTATTATAATTTAATTTAATACTGGAATCAAATGGAGTACTTATTTCTTTAAAACCAAGATGTTGAAATTTATCTAATAATTTTTACATTGGCTTAAAGAATAACCTCTACTATGTTTCTTAACTTTAATACCTAAGATAGTATCTACTTCACCCAAATCCTTCATTTTAAACATGGAAGTTAGATACTTTTTAGTCTCATTAATTCCAGTCATATTCGTTCCAAAGATAAGCATATCATCAACATACAAGCACACTAAGACACCATAGTCTTTAGTGAATTTAGAGTATATATACCTATCGGCACTACTATTGATGAAACCATTTGACAATATGACCGAATTAAACTTTTCATGCCACTGCTTAGGAGCTTGCTTAAGTCCATAAAGAGACTTAATCAATTTACATACTTTTCTTTCATTTCCATGAAGAACAAAACCCTACGGTTGTTCCATGTAAATCTCCTCATTTAAGTCTCCATTTAAGAAAGCAGTTTTAACATCTATTTGATGAACACATAGATCATAAATGGAAGCTAGAGCAAAAAGAACTCGAATAGAAGTTATACGTGCAACAGGAGCATATGTATCAAAATAATCTATTCCTTCTTTTTGCCTATATCCCTTAGCCACAAGCCTAGCTTTAAAAGCTTGAATAGAACCATCAGAATAATATTTTCTTCTGAAAACCCATTTGCATCCAATAGGTTTTGATCCTTTCGGTAAATCTACTAATACCCAAGTATTATTGGACATAATTGAATCCATTTCATCATTCACAGCTTCTTTCCAAAATGAAGCATCTCTAGAAGACATAGCATCATTAAAGCTTCTAGGATCATCTTCTAAATTTAATACTAAAGGGTATTTATTTATCACGTTATTATCTCCATCTCCTTCAACAAGAAAGACATGAGTAATAAAATGAGGACCTAAGTCTTTTATTTTCCTAGCTCTAGTACTTCTCCTTGGTTCAATCATTTCTTTAGAATCATTCGTTTCTTTCTCTTGAAAATCACTTTGAATTTCCACAAATCTTGAATTATTTTCAATAATTTCAGAACTTGTAAAACATTTATTTTCAAAGAATTCAACGTCTCTCGATTCTACTATGACATTGGATTCTAAATCAAGAAGCCTATAAGCTTTACTATTTTCAGCATACCCAACGAAAACACTTTTGATAGCTCTAGGACCGAGCTTTGTTCTCTTAGGATCTGGAGCTTGGTAGTATGCCAAACACCCCCACACTTTAAGATATGACAAATTTGGCTTTCTACATTTCCATATTTCATAAGGAGTTATGTCATTTTTCTTGGAAGGTATTCTGTTGTGAATATAACATGCAGTAAGTAATGCTTCTCCCCAAAGATTAATTGGTAGCTTTGAATTTGAAAGCATACAATTAACCATTTCTCCAAGAGATCGATTTTTTCTTTCAGCTAAACCATTTTGTTGTGGAGTATATGGTGCTGAAGCTTGATGAATAATACCATGTTCTTCACAAAATGAAGAGAATTCATTTAAGAAATATTCTCCACCTCTATCTGATCGTAGAACTTTAATTTTCTTTTCTAATTGATTCTCTACTTCAGCCTTATATTTCTTAAACATGGTAAATGCTTCATCTTTCGATCTCATGAGATAAACATATAAAAACCTACTACAATCATCCACAAAGGTAATAAAATACCTTTTACCTCCACGTGTTAGCATACCATTAAATCCACATATATCACTATGAACCAAATCTAATAAATTCGAATTTCTTTTAACACTAGGAAATGGCTTCTTAGTAAGTTTTGACTTAGCACATATTTCACATTTATCAAATTCGCCATTAAAATTTATCAAGTCTAATTTTCTCATATTCTTCAAATAACGAATATTTATATGTGCCAACCTACTATGCCATAGAATTGAAGACTCGACAATATAAGCAGAACTAGAAATATTATTATTGATACTCAGTTGATACATGCCATCATTGGCATAACCCTTCCCAACAAACAGCCCATTTTTCGACAGGATAACCTTGTCGGATTCAAACAAAACCCGAAACCCCCTCTTACAAAGTAAATCAATAAAAACTAGGTTCTTCCTAATTTCGGGTATAAATAACACATTAAGAAGAGTTATCTTCTTTCCAGAAGTAAAGTCTATGTCCACCGTGCCTTTTCCAGCAACCTTTGCAAGAGTATTATTCGCCATCAGGACCTCTTGAACATTTGAGTCAACGATCTCTTCAAATTGCTTGAACATGTGTCCTTGCACACATGGACTGTTGCTCTAGAATCTATCCACCAACCGGATTGGACAGTGGTAGAATTAATTTCAGAAACCATAGCCATCGCATTATTGATTTCAGAAATTTTCATGTTCGAAAACATGTTTGAAATCATGGCTACATAATTTTCTTCAACCAGATTTGCATCTGCTTTCACCACAGGAATGTTCTTGTCCTTTGAAATGCTCTTGCGATGAATGCAATCCTTGGCGTAGTGTCCCTGTTTGCCACAAACAAAACAGCAACCCTTTTGCTTCTTTTGTGTTCTCTTGAATTTATGCCCCCGGCTTTTTACTTTGAAGTTCTGGCCGAGTTTCCGTTTTTTATCCACAGCATTCACCTTGGAATTGTACAAAACAGAATTATCACGTAAACGTGACTCTTCCTCAATGCGAAGATGTTTCTGTATTTGCTCCAAGGTAAAGTCCTCCGACTTGTGAATCAGCCTTTTTCCATAGTCTTTCCAACTTGGAGGCAATTTCGCAATAATTGCTCCAACTTGAAAAGCTTCTGGAATATCAATTTTGAGGGCACGAATCTTATTCACAATCACTTGCAGCTCATGGACTTGTTCCAGCAAGGGTTTAGTATCAATAAACTTGAAATCAAAATACTTTGCAATTAGATATTTGTTGGTACCTTGCTCCTCTGCTTTGTACTTGAATTCCAATGGATCCCAAATTTTTCTAACCGACTTCATTTCAGTGAATAAGTCGTACAGACGATGGAGAGTATATTCAGAATGTGTCCTCGACAAAATGTGTCCTCGACAAAGTAATTCATCCTCCGCACATTTCTTCTTTTCCTTATTGACCCTCTCAATGACTTCCGCACTTGGCTGTCCTCCCTCGACAGTAGGCTTAGGATCTTCTATAGGCGCCAAGTTAGGATCCAGTATGTAGGAATCTTCAGAGCAGTGAGTAAGAACATCATCTTGTCCTTCCAACGAGCAAAATTGTTCCCATCGAACCGGTCCAGTTTGACCATATCTTGATTCATAACCTTGATTGTCTCCGATTCCATTGTAGCAAGATAAATCCTTAAAATTGTTGGAAATATGACTTCGAAATTGGGTAGAACAATGAAATCGGATCGAGTAAAACAACTCGGACTTTGAAGCGTGATATCACTTTCTTTAAGGATTTATTTGCCCCACAACGTTGCTAATGGTCACCGGCAAAATCCTCCAGATACAACAAAGTCTCGGATGAGAATACTTGATAGCAATCCAAGTATTTCTCCAGGTCTCTCTAAGAAACAATCGAAAATTGGTTGCAGTTTTTCTGAAAGAAAACTCGGAAAATGAACACGCTTTCTTTCCAAAAATGACAGTATATATATACGAAATAGTCTCGCAACTCTTCGTGAAAAGAATGAACAAACACATTCTTTAGAAAATTGTTCGGATAAACAAACGCGACTCTTCGGAAGAAGTAAAAAATGAACAATCGCAACCCTTCGGGAAAAATAAAACCGAATAAGTAATTTTCCAAAGGTTGTCTTGAAAAGACACAAACAAAATTCAGAATATATATATATTAATATATATATATATATATAATAAATAAATTTCGAATTTTCATTTATATTTCATTTCCGAAAATTCTCAAATTAAAAGGCAACCTTTGAATTAAAAAAAATAAAAATAAAAAAAAATTAAATAAATAGCAAGGGATTAATGCTAATTAAACCGCGGGCGCGCGCGCGTGCAAAGTGCTAAGTGCGCCAAATAATCGCGCAATTATTCGTGCACACCGGGGTATGGTGGGGTCTAGCCCCACCCAATCATTCCTTTAACTACAAAAAAAAATCCCACATTTTAAACTTGGCTTGCTCCCCACCTTTTTTATGTGGGACAAAGTAAAAAGCATTCATTTTGTTTTAACAAACAAAATTCCAACAGATGTCTCGGGCATTATTTCTCTTCTCCAAGCATCAAACCCCACAGTCGCTAGCCCAATCTGTGCCTATGCCCTCCACCTGAACGAGCTCGTCGGTCGTGCGACACCATTCATCCTCCCCTACAACAAGCAGATGAAAAGAACGAAATCCAAAAGATCTTACCACATAATGCGTGCTTTCGAGAATTACTTTGGCAACTCGAATCACTTAGTGAAAGTCAAACCCTACACGGCGACCGCATCATATAAGACAATGCACGAGTACATCTGCCGGCTCGCTCAAGATGAAAGCGTGCCTCTCATTGTCCTCCCCTTCCACGGAAGCCAAGAAATGTCCAACGTCCCGAACGTCATTGCCTTGCGGAATCTAGCTGAAAAGATACAAGCCTACGCTCCCTGCACGATTGGAACGTTGGTAGACACGAACATGCGCCATTGCCTGAGTAAATCAACGACATTTTCTTGTAAGGTCGGTGTAATATTCGTCGGTGGGACCGACGACCGCGAGGCCTTGGCGTTGGCTCTTCGCATGATTGGACGGCCCACTGTCAGTGTCACGGTGGTTCGCATCATTTTCCACGATGTTTACAAAGATATCGACGAAATCATGGAGAACAAGCTTGACGATGGGCTGATTGAGCTATTTCGGGTGAAGGCCGGTGCCGATCTTTGCTCCACATACCATGAGGTCGACGTGAAAGACTCCGAGCAAGCGATAGGCAAAATTCAAGGTCTGAAGAACAAGTTCAATCTCGTGATGGTGGGACAAAAGAGAAGCGCGGGGAGCGTGTTCTCCGAGGAAACGATGTTGAACTGGAGCGAGAATCCAGAGCTAGGAGTGATTGGCGATTTAGTTGCGTCTTCCGATTTCAGAGGAGAGACGACTTCGGTGTTGGTTTTGCGTCATTACAGGGATCCTAAGGGCTCCTTCCACCATCATTTAAATGTCCACGAAGGAGGTTATCTTCTCAGAAGAGCACCGTGTTGAGGAAAAAAAAAAAAAGGTTATAGCACGAGTCTCTTTTCTATTTTTCTCTTCTTCTTCTTCTTCTTCTTCTTTTTTTTGGGGGGGGTGTTCATAGCTGATGTTAATACGCACTCCTCCTTAGATCAATTGCTTCTTTTGTTGAACTACTTTTTTTTTTTTTTCAATTTTTGACTTAGATGTTACGGTATGCCTACTTGACAAAGAAGGCCAATTGTATAGGATGAAAGTCATATCGACTCATATATAAAGTCTTCAAGGTGAAAGTTAGAACATACTATTCTTGCTTATACCATATCATAGTGTAAATAAAAAACGCGCCATTCTATGTTTCTAGGCATTTTTCTCGACCCTCTGAAGGAAAAAAAAATGCTACGATTTTAATTCCTTCCTTGCTTTCCAGACAATCGAGAGAGCTCCCAAAGAAGGAATGAAGAATAGATCGTCAATAATACGTTGGTGTACCATTTTTGCTAAATACTTCTTCGAAAACTAGTGAATAAACCTGTTTGATGCAAGTGATTAGTAAAAAACAACTGCTAAAATTCATTCAAATGCTGAATAAATTTTTTGTTGGCTTCATCGAATTCCTACCTTTCTTCATACAATTACATTGTGAATATGTAGAAGAAAAGATAACTTTATAAACATGAAATCTTCGTGTAGTAAACATGCAATAGACGAGGAGATTCTAGGCACGATCAATTTCAATATAAGCATACTCTCAATTATGAAAATAAACGTAAGGAAACTCCAAGTAAAATAATGCACTTATAATATTTAGTAAATCGCCTGATAAGAAAAGAATAGGAATAGAGAAATAAAACCGAATAGAGAAAAGCCTAAGAAAACAATTCAAATCCAATATGTTACCCTAATGAAAGTCCAATCCTCTAATGTCTGCGCCACGGTCTCGACCCTTCATCCCGAGGCTAGTAAGTAGTAGAGGTACTCATTGGAGGGTTTAACTTAGACCGAGTCTGTAGGTCTGGGTCGTTGCTTAACTTGTTGTCTAGACTCGCCCATAATAAAGAAAAAAGATTATGTACAAGTCAATTATTCCAGGCCAAGCAGGCTTTATTTCTCCAATTCCACACGATCAAGTACAGTTTTGCCACTAACTTTGTTTTTTTTTTGTTTTTTTTTGTTTTGGTGTACAATGGAATTTTTTGGTAAGTTAAGATTTGGGTATTGTAAAATTACTCTAGAAGACTAAGATCCTCCGCTTGACTTTTGATTTGGCTGCTCTCCGTGTTTCCTTTCTTTAACTTAATGGATGTGCCTGTTGTTGTACCCACACTTGACCAATGTCCGGAGTTAGGTGTCCATACACTAGACTTCTACTTCCTTGTAATGAAGAAAAGCTTAACCCTTGGCTTAGCTCTCAACAACGAAGGTTGGTGTCAACTGGGTCAACTGTCACAAACCCACTAATTCAATCTTTGGTCCTGCTAGATTGACCTTTTGGTTCAGATTATGATATCTTGAAGCATTTCCTGTATAATTTCTTGGTGTGTGACTAAAGCAGGGCGGGCATTGTTCTGAATAAGAACAGACAGACATGTGAAACTTGGAGGCTCGAAACGATCTGAATCATGGATGGCTGTCTGTGAAAAAAGAGAAAGGAACATCTATATTGATGAATTATTTACGAGTTTAACCTTGAAACTGTATCTGATGGTAACCAGAGTTCATGTATGCAAGACAATTTTATCTATAAAAAAAAGTATGGGACAAGCAAACAACTGGTGGCTCCCTGAATTCAGGGGAAACAATCACTGAACTGAAACTCCGCGAAATGAAAACGAAAAGGGGAAAGAAGAAGAAGATTAGAATAGGCCCGTGTTGTGGGCGTTATGAATTTCTCGTGGAGGACTATCTGTCAGCCGCAGATCTTTTAACATGGAGGCAAATCTGCAGGAGGAGGCTGTAGAGATTGCAATTCGCCAACTCCATTCTCGACAAGGAAAACCGCGGCCAGTCCCCAGGTGATGTGAACATCCAAGTGACAGTGCATCAACCAAGCACCTGTTTTGTAGGTCCAAAAAATTATGTGTTCTCAGTCATAATAAGAAAGAGAACAAGTTATCTTGTCGAGGGATTGAATGGAAACTTTCCTAGCCTTTACCTGGATTGTCGGCGACGAATCTAATGACAGCCCACCCGTTCACAGGGACGCCAACTGTGTTCCTCATTGGCGGGTCGACAAGGTTGAACTTCGCTGTATCTTTCTGGGGGTTGAAATTCCCGAAACCTGTGGCGAGGATGTAGAAATCGTACCCGTGAATGTGGATCGGGTGGTTCTCGGCCGTTTGTATGTTGGTTCCTTGCAAGACAATCTGTACTCTAGACCCGTACTTCAACTTGTACACCTTGGTCCCCGGAACGGGCTGCCACAGCGAGCGGCTCACGTTCCCCGTGTAATCGAACTGCACAGGGGGGTTAGCAGGGAAATCGGTGGTAAAAACTCCAGGCACGCCCTGCTTGTAGGCTTGCAGGATCGAGACATTAGACGGCAGCACGAAGGACACGTTGTTCATGCTGGCCGTGAAACGGGTCCCATTCGGCCCCTGGCACCTACTGCTACGGAAATTCTTTGGGCAGTCGAAGAGTCCTAGGCCGACCGTGATAAAGAGGTTTTCGTCAATGTCGGTCGGGACGTCAACCTTATTTGGGAACCAGGTCATCTGCTCAACCCGACGACCCGACTTCCGGCCGCCCCTAATTCGCAAAACCCAACCCGGAAACAGGGAAACCGGGTTGGACGGACACCCCGAATCGACTCGGTTCTCGGCCTCCTCTCTCCTTCGTTCGCTCGCGGCGCTAGTGAGGGGGATGAGGCGTCACCGAGCAGATGGCGACGACGGCGGTGATGGTGACGACGGCGGCGGCGACGATGACGGCGGTGACAGTGGCTATAAACCGCTTACGAGGACGGCAATGACGAGCGACAACGAGGCTGTTGGTGTGGTCAGTGGCGGCACGGTTCGAGGAGGGGAATGCGACGGCAACGACACGACCGGAGGCGGCGACGACTGCATTACACTGCCGTCGTGACGAGGTGGCGAACGATGGCAGTGACAGGGCAACGGCAGTGGCCACTCAACTTCCAGATCTGGCGTGGCGTTGGCGGATCAGTTGCGGCAACGGCTTCGGGGGGAACGACAGCGAGCTTTCGAGGCAACGACGTCGCGACTTGGTCAAGGCGACAGGCGTCGGCATAGCGTCCGATGGCATCGGTAGCAGCAAGAACCCCAGATCTGGACCTTGGCTGACCCTCTCCTGCAACCCCCTGCCTTATAGATCTTGAACCTCCTCTACTCAGAACTGTTAGGGAGAACTCGGGTACAACAATTCACCACGGCCAAACGCAATCCAGGATCAATTTCTCCCCCAAAGCAAAATCAACTAAAAAATTTCTTAACCCCCAGCAACAACCAACAATGTATAGCTTCACAAAATGCAAATATAACGCCGAAATAATAAGTAGACAAAGCAAATAACGACACCAAGGATTTAATGTGGAAAACCCGATGCGGGAAAAATCACGGACCGCCCAAAAACATTCACTAATCACCAAGAATAGCAGGATACACAAAGTATTTTTCTCTAGTCACACACTAGAGGCTCAACATCAACATTACAATCATCTTTTTTCTCACCACATAAGTAGACAAACAAGTTAGGAGCAAGAAAATCTTAACCGCAACTGGAGAATTCGGAGATGGTTCTCGACGAACAAAAACCATCAACTTGTAGCCCTCGGTCTCACAAACTACATACTGAAATTTGAGCCGATTCCATCAATATTTGGCCTTCAAATCAAAGCCGCAAAGTTGCAGCCCTCTTCCTTCTTCTTCCTTCCTTGTGCAGTTTTTGTTTTCTTTTTCTCTCTCCTCTCTTCACTTTTCGACGGACACCCGACGCACGACAACTTCCACTTCTTTTTGTTCTTTTCTTTTCTTTTTATTTATTTTATTTATTTATTTAATGCTGGCTGGGCCCCACATAAAGGTAGACTCAGCCAACAAATCTCCCCCTCCACCTCATGTGAGAAGATTCGTCATGCCCGCTTTTCTTCTACAAGCATCAAGCTTCATCACGGGCAAGGCTTTGGTCATCATGTCGGACTTATTGTTGTTGGTATGAACTTTCTCAAGTAGGAAGAGCTTCTCTTCTAGCTTTTCTCGAATTCAATGATACTTCACATCAACATGCTTCGATTTTGAATGAAACACCGGATTCTTGCTAAGATGGATGGCACTCATGCTATCGCAATATAGAACAAACTTCTCTTGCTTCAAGTCCAACTCTTGTAGGAATTTTTGCATCCACAAAAGTTCTTTACCTCCTTCGGTAATAGCAATATACTCTGCTTCAGTTGTAGACAAAGCGGTACATTTTTGCAATCTCGATTGCCATAAAACAGCTCCCCTTACAAAGATTATTATAAAACCCGATGTGGATTTTTGGGAATCAACATCACCGGCATAGTCCGCATCCGAGAAGCTACTCAACTCAAACTTTGCATTTCTATAGCACAAGCAAAGTGTAGAAGTGCCTCTACGATATCTCAAAATCCATTTAACAGCAGTCCAATGCTCCTTACCTGGATTAGAGAGAAATCTACTCACAACACCAACTGCATGAGCAGTATCCGGTCTTGTACAAACCATGGCGTACATCAAATTACCCACGGCCAATGCATAATGAATTTTCATCATCTCAACCTTCTCTTTCTCACTTAAAGGACACTCATTACTACTCAACTTGAAATGGCCTGCAAGTGGAGTACTCACCGGTTTACATGTGCTCATGTTGAATCTTTCAAGCACCTTCTCAATATACTTCTCTTGAGATAACCACAGTTTCTTATTCTTCCTATCACGAGTAATTCTCATGCCTAAGATTTGCTTAGCCGGGCCTAGGTCTTTCATTGCAAAAGCTTTACTCAACTCATTTTTCAAACTCTTGATTTTCTTGGCATCATGCCCAACAATCAACATATCATCCACATAAAGTAGGAGAATAAGAAAATCATTATCTGAGAATCTTTTCATAAAAACACAAGAATCGGAATTTATCTTACTGTATCCTTGTTCTTCCATGAATGACTCAAACTTCATATACCATTGCCTAGGCGCTTGCTTGAGACCATATAAGCTTTTCCTCAATCTACATACAAGGTGCTCATTGCCTTCAATTTAAAAACCCTCTAGTTGCTCCATATATATCTCCTCTTCTAGGTCTCCTTGAAGAAAAGCCGTCTTTACATCAAGTTGTTAAATTTCTAAATTTAAACTGGCGGCTAATCCAAGAACAACTCGAATAGAAGACATCTTTACAACCGGTGAAAAAATCTCTTCAAAGTCTATGCCATTCTTTTGACGAAAGCCTTTCACAACAAGTCTAGCCTTGTATCGTGGTTGTAAACTATTTTCTTCCATTTTCAACTTGTACACCCATCTATTTGTGAGTGTTCTCTTACCCTAAGGTAACCTCACCAATTCAAATGTGTGGTTCTCATGCAAGGATTTAAGCTCCTCTTGCATGGCTTCATGCCACTCATTCTTTCGTTCACATGATATAACCTCTTTATAAGTTTCTGGCTCCCCTGCATCAGTGAGTAACACATACTCATGTGCAAATATTTTTGAGAAGGCCTACGCTCTCTTTCAAATCTTCTAACTTGAGGTAGGACAAATTGCTCTTGATCAGCTATTTCACCTGTCTCAACTGAAGAGTCAACATTATGTGAGTATTCACCATCTTCATGATTTCCATGCACTTCTCCCCCATGATTTCTATTAATATTAGAAGGATTTGGGCTGAAGCTAACTGAACGTTGAGCTATATTCTTTGGTCTCTCTGCCTTGTCAATGTCTTCAATAGTTTGATACTCACAAAACACTACATCTCGGCTTCTAATGACTTTCTTTGTAACTAGATCCCATAACCTGTAGCCAAACTTTTCATGTCCATAAACTAAGAAGATACACTGTTTAGACTTGTCATCAAGCTTGGATCTTTCATCTCTTGAATCATGCACAAAAGCCCGACAACCGAACACTTTTAGATGGCTGTAAGAAACATCTTTGCCACTCCAAACTCTTTGTGGAACATCCCCCTTAAGAGGAACCGATGGAGATAGATTTATCAAGTCTACTGCTGTTCTCATCGCTTCACCCCAAAATGACTTAGGCAACTTCGCATGAGAAAGCATACACCGAATCCGATCATTAATTGTCCGATTCATTCTCTCTGCCACTCCATTATGCTGTGGTGTTTTTGGAACAGTCTTCTCAAGCTTGATACCATAATTCCTGCAATAGTGTTCAAATGGCCCTCTATATTCACCACCGTTGTCAGCCCGAACACATTTCAGCTTCTTCCCAGTTTCTCTTTCCATATTGACATGAAATTGCTTGAAAGCCTCAAGTACCTGATCTTTAGATTTCAAAGAAATAGCCCACACTTTTCTAGAATAGTCATCAATAAATGTCACAAAGTATAATGCACCTCCAAGAGTTCTAGCATCCATGCAACAAACATCAGTGTGAACTAAATTAAGTACATTTGATTTCGTGTGTGGAGAGGAACTATGAAATGAGAATCTATATTGCTTATCAGTCAGACAATGAGTGCATTCCTTTAGATTTTTCTCTTTCAAAGGTAAAATGTTCTTCCTAGCAAGAGTTTCAAGTCCTTTCTTGCTAAGATGACCCAGCCTCATATGCCATAAATCAACGAGCAATCCTCCACCGCATTTACCTCTTCTTTAATCAAGTCGCTTGCATGGTGTAGAGAGAGCCTGTCTTCTTACCTTTTGCCACTACCATGGAACCTTTAGTCAACTTCCATTTGCCATCAAAGAATGAATTACAATAACCATCATCATCCAAGGCACCCGTAGAGATCAAGTAAAGTCGAATATCCGAAACATGTCTCACATTTTTCAAAAGCAATTTACATCCGACATCGGTTTCCAAATAAACATCTCCCATGCCAATAACCTTGGAAACATCACTATTTCCCATCCTAATGCAACCAAAGTTGCCGCCGCGATAAGAAGCAAAGTAATCACGCCGTGAGGTGACATGAAAAGAAGCCGCAGAATCAACAACCCACGTAGAGTCTTCGCATGTAAAATTCACATATCCGTCATCACATGCAAACACAATATCACCATCGGATGCAACCGCCGTTGTAGCTTGTTTCTCTTCTTTCTTTTGATCTCCATTTCTATCATGGAATCTATCTCTCTCTGGCAACCAACACTCTTTTTGCATAATGTCCCATTTTGCCGCAATTATAACACTTGACACTCCTCCTCGGTCTTGATTTCGACCTTCCTCTTGACTTGCATAGGGTATCATTTCTTTGAAACCTTCTTGATTGACTTCTCGCCCTGTTTTCTATAACAAGAGCATCCGATGTAGAAGCATAATTCAAGCCTTTTCTTCTTGTTTCTTCATTGAACAAGCTTTCTTTAACCATGCTCATAGAAAGCACACCAAAAGGAGCCGAGTTGTTTAACGCCACAACCAAGGTGTCCCAACTATTAGGAAGAGTACCAAGTAATAAACATGCTTGCAATTCATCACCAAGATCAATCTCTTGATTTGTCAATTGATTTACAACATCTTGAAATTTACTCAAGTGTTCCGCCATATTACTCCCCTCCTTGTATCTCAAATTCACAAGTCGTTTAACTAGAAGAGCTTTATTTTGTGAAGTTTTTCTCTCATAGAGATCTTGTAATTTCTTCCACAAAGTGTCCGCCTTTGTTTCTTGAGCAACATGATGAAACACACTATCATCAATCCATTATCGGATAAACCCAACCGTTTTCCGATTCATTCTCTCCCATTCTTTGTCTTCCTTATCTCTTTTGGCTTCATCACCCTCAATAGGATCAAATAAGTTTTTGCAATATAACACATCTTCCATCCGAGGCTTCCAAATAGAATAATTCGAGGCATTTAACTTAAACATGGTGCTGCTGGTTTCTTTCATTTAACACTAGAATTTCGACCTTAGCTCTGATACCACTTGTTGGGGAGAACTCGGATACAACAATTCACCACGGCCAAACGCAATCCAGAATCAATTTCTCCCCCGAAACAAAATCAACTAAAAAATTTCTTAACCCCCAGCAACAACCAACAATGTATAGCCTCACAAAATGTAAATATAATGCCGAAATAATAAGTAGACAAAGCAAATAACGACACCAAGGATTTAATGTGGAAAACCCGATGCAGGAAAAACCACGGACCGCCCAAAAACATCCACTAATCACCAAGAATAGCAAGATACACAAAGTATTCTTCTCTAGTCACACACTAGAGACTCAACATCAACATTACAATCATCTTTTTCCCACCACATAGGTAGACAAACAAGTTGAGAGCAAGAAAACCTTAACCGCAACTGGAGAATTCGGAGACGGTTCTCGACGAACAAAAACCATCAACTTGTAGCCCTTGGTCTCACGAACAACATACTAAAATTTGAGTCGATTCCATCAATATTTGGCCTTCGAATCAAAGCCGCAAAGTTGCAGCCCTCTTCCTTCTTCTTCCTTCCTTGTGCAGTTTTTGTTTTCTTTTTCTCTCTCCTCTCTTCACTTTTCAACGGACACCCCACGCACGACAACTTCCACTTCTTTTTGTTCTTTTCTTTTCTTTTTTTTTTTTTTATTTAATGCCGGCTTGGCCCCACATGAAGGTGGACCCAGCCAACAAGAACTCCCCTCCTCCGGCCAAATTTGAGATCTCCGTTCGCTTGCCTTCAAACCTCCCCCGAAGTCTCTCGGGGAAGGTCTTCGAAGCTTGCTACCGGTGGTCCCTCACTTCATTATGCTCTCCTTCTCGGGCTCGCTCGCCGCCGGCCTCCCCCGAAGTCTCTCGGAGGGAGGTCGCTTGAGCTTGTGACCCGATTTCTGCCTTGCTCGCTCTTTGAGCTCCCCGAAGTCTCTCGGGAACCCCTCTGAGCTTGCTGGCTCGTGTGTCCTTCAACGACAGAGGTACTCCGCTATTTATAGGCGAGGAGGTCCAGTTGACGGAGGGGCTCGGCTGCCGGTCTTTGGCTTACCGACTGGACGCCCACGGCTGAATCGGCGTCCCATCCTTGCTCCTCCAACAAGGCGTGCTTGGCATTGAAGGCAGCCAATAATGGCGCCTGAGATCTGTCTCTTCCGGCCGATGTCGACCTACCCTCCTCGGCCGTAGGTTGTCCTTCGTGCGTTGGCATCCTCTGTGCGCGTGAGTTGTAGAGGCGTAGGGGAAGAAGATGGAAGAATGAAGAAGAAGAAGAGAAGGGGGCCGGGTCGGATCTGGGAAAAAGAGGGCTGGGCCCTAGGCCCGCGTGGAAAAGATGAGGAGGGGAGGGGCTGGTTTTTTTTGTTTTCTTTTGTTTTTACTATTTTTTTTGTTATTTTTATTACTTATTATTTATTATCCGAAAAAAAGGAAAAACAAAAATTAAAAGAGACCAAGGCCTAATTTAAAAAACCTAATCAAAATTTAGGCATCAACAACTGTCAACGAGCTGTTTCTGTTAGGGTTGCACTTTTATCTTCCCCTCCAACGCCGAACTTTCAGTTCTCTCTCTCTCTCTCTCCTCTCCTCTGTCTCTCATAGTTGATAACTCATTCTTGAGGTATTTCAATGAGCTGTCGACCCATGCTGCGACAATCTGCAATCACAATCCACGACTGGTGTCAACGCACAGCACTTGATTGAGGCCGTATTACAATTTGGTGCGTGGAATCAAGATACATAAGGAAGCGAAAAGGCGCAGGTTTTCCTTTTCGAACCGATGGAAAATCCACCACCGGTCCCTCTCCTGGGAGGTTGGGTGAAGAACCTACAAGAGCCGATCTATTGCATTGACGTGAAGAGGGACAAGAGAGGTCTTTGGCGCGGGAGAAATCCTATCGAGGAGGCCTTCTCCGTGTTCATAGCGCAGTTCATGATCATCACCGGGGCCTATGTGATGTTCCGATTTCTTCTCAAGCCTCTCAGACAACCTAAATTCGTTTGCAGCGTCCTGGTATGTACATACTTATGCTATTTCCTCGGTGTCAAAGCATGTCGGCCCTCGTTTTCCTTAGGGAAAAATTTGGATAAATCCCATACTCGCGACACATAAACGACTTCAGAATTGGTTTGGGCTTAATTCACGGTTTTTCAGAGTCCATCTTATTCCTTGCACAACTTGTAGAAGTTTAGTACGTATAGTCAATCAAAAGTTGTTCTTATTCTATTTAGATTTACAACCTTTTCTGATCCGGCAGGAAGGGCAGATGTTACGATCTCTGAAAAGCCCTGCACGATTGTAATAGATTACCATGTAAGGATTCATCAGGCCAACTTATTTCTTCACGACTCCATGGAAACTTGTAGTTGAAATATATAGTTAAAACCAGTAATGGTCTTTGCGATTGACAAAGTTTGCCAGAGAAACAGATTTACCTGAACAAAATGTATCAGATCAGGAAAGCCTAAATGAGTACCAAGTGGATATACAATAAGTCGTCATCACAAGAGAAGAATTTAATTGCGAACCATTTTGCTGGAGCGTACGTAAGCTTAAATACATTTGGAACTCTGGTGTTCTTGCTTTTCTGGTCTCCTTTTGTTATGACAACTAATAGGCAAGAACACATTAATTGGCTGGCAATTAAGGGGAATCAGATGACTCTTACCATCGCTTTTTTAGGCAGGCATTGTTGCGAGCCCCCAGGTCATGGAGCACACCATATTCTTTCCAGAAAACTCCTTCCCACACGAAGAAATCCTTTTGGTAAGAACAGTAGGTGCTCTCGGTGCGACGTATATTCTATTCTTAACGGCAGTGAAGACCGATGTAACAGTCGTCCAGAGATTACTGAAAAAGGCCTCGTTCATCGGCTTCGCCAGCTTAAATATGAGCACTGCCATCATCTTCTTATTGGTTCGAAAAATGAACCTTCCAGGAGTACACAAAGGATTCTTCGTATTCCTATTTGCAGGGGGAATATCCCTAGTGCGATTCCCTAATGTTGTCTATGCTTTTGATGAACTCAACATCTCGACTTCTGATCTAGGCCAGCTCGCCATGTCAACTTCTATGCTATGCGAAGTATATGTGTGGGTGAGGATGATGATGGACGTATACTTCAGAAGTGATTCAATAATACTTTGGGCAGTTTCATCTGCCTTAGCTTTGTTGCTGATCATATTTGGAGTCGTAGGACGTTTGATCAGGTTGGTTATCAGGAAGATGCCCGAAGGGAAACCGCTGCATGATCTTTGTATCCTTTCTATCTTAATCGGAGCTTTGTTGATAGCATTACTAGCGGACATGATAGGCACGATGCCATTCGGGGTGGTCATTTTTGGGTTGGTGATACCGCACGGACCCCTTTAGGATCGGCTTTAACTGAGAAGGTTGAGCTGGTCGCCATGGAAATTTTGATGCCAATGTTTTATATTGGCGTTGGCTATAGTGTTGATTTGGCTTCGATCAATATGACTAATTCGAGGAAAATCATCCTTGCGATGATAGCGGGTGCTCTAGCAAAGCTTGTTGGAGCTACATTAGCTGCGCTATGCTGCAAAATAAGGCTCCGTCATAGTGTCCTGCTTGGCCTCATGCTCAACATTAGGGGTCCTTTTGATTTATTTCTCTTCCAACGCTGGACCGCAGCAAAGGTAAGTTCCATATCACAATTCTTATGCTATCGATTAGCTCTGACGGGCATATATGCGACCAATGTTGGGCCGAAAGGCTCATTCTATCGCTGAAGTGGTAGCGCCGACCCATCGCAAGTTGAAACTTTGAAGGAATCGCCCTGCATAGCCTCTAACGTTTTAAAGTTTTTACTTTGTCCATATCATTAGGCTTGTTCTAGAATCCACAAAAGGAGAAAATTACACTCCTTTAACGCTTTACTTGAATTTAGCGTTTATACAGAGACATGCATACGTTTATTAATGTATCTTGAAATTGAGTTACTTTGAAATGCAGGTCATAGACTCGGAAACTTTTACAATCGTAGTGTTATCGGAAGTGGCGATTAGCGCGGTCGTGACACCTTTGATCGACATTTTCTATAATCCACATTCGAGATTGAGCGCATCTTCCAGAAAATGCACAAGATCCATTCAAAAAATCCCGAGGAATGTCGAAGTACGGATTCTTTGTTGCATTCACAATCAAGAAGATGTCCCCGGCACCATTTCTCTTCTCGAAGCATCAAATTCAACCGTTGCCAGTCCGACATATGCCTACGTCGTCCACCTGAAGGAGCTCGTCGGACGCGCAACACCGGTTATCGCCCCATACAAAAGACATCTGAAAAGAGTCACATCCGGAGGGACCTACCATATAATGCGTGCTTTCGAGAATTATTCCAACAACTCAAATCACCTGGCAGGAGTAGAACCCTACACGGTGAACGCAGCATACAGAGGGATGCATGAGTACGTATGCCGATTTGCTCAAGAAAAATTCATTCCTCTCATCATCATCCCCCTCCAAGGAAGCCATGAGATGGCAAATGCCTTAGAGGCCATTGCCTTGCGGAATCTAAGAGAGAACATTCGAGATTATGCTCCATGCACAGTTGGGACATTCATAGACAAGGGCATGCACCGTTGCATGGGTAAAGGACTCGCATTTTCTTGTAAGATCGGCGTGGTATTCATCGCGGGTCCTCACGACCGCGAGGCATTAGCGTTGGCTATCCGGATGGTCGGACGGCCGGACGTGAGTATTACAGTGCTTCGGATCATCTTCCATGAAGTCGACATGGACATACAGGAAGTCATGGACAAGGAGATCGATGATGCGCTTATCAACGAATTCAGGGCTAAAAAGGTCGACATCGACGAAGGCAACATATACCGTGAGGTTGAAGTGCGAGATTCCGAGCAACTGATTAGCCAAATTGGGAATCTAAAGGACAAGTTTGATCTCATAATGGTAGGACAAAAGAGAAGGGTAAGGGGTTTGTTCTCGGAGGAAACGATGTTGGGTTGGACTGAAAATCCAGAACTGGGAGTGATCGGCGATTTAGTCGCATCGTCGGAGTTCTGTGGGCAGATGACGTCGGTGTTGGTGATGAAACATCCTGGTGACACCAACAGCTCGTACCGTAGTAGTATCTCTAGAAAACCAGAAGGCGAGCAGTGTCTTCTTGAAAGAACAAATTGTTGATGAAACCTTATGTTGACATGAATTTTGGTTTCTTCTTTGTAATCAGGACCCTCTCCCTCTAGAGATCGTAGCTTTTTCCCCCTTCTATATGGAATTAATTGTTCCACCGCTTGGAAATAATAAGTATCAGCATCTCTGATCTCTCTCTACTATAGTAATCGTGGCAAAAGAAATAAGTGATTTAACAAAAAGAATGTACGTTTATAAGCCTCGCTCAAATGACATAATACGTACCACACTTTAATTCATGAGAAGTTCAAAAATAAAATAAAATTGATGGCACTTTATACTTGTATAGTTTTAGAAATTTTGGTTGGTTTAGTTTCAAAAAATCACTATGTTGAAGACATAGGAACTCAAAGTAAAACCAGAGCATTACACCTATGACTTCATATATAATATCCTAAATATTGCCAGATTTAATATACACCAGACACTTTTACGGAACTAAGACGATTTTGATATTTATATGCAGAATAACAATCTTTACATTGAATAATTCGAATTTTGTGCTCTCAATACAACATAATCTTAGTGTACCTGCCTGATCCCATTACTCTTTTACGCTATGCTTAATATCAAATTAAGATTATATACAATATGATTGCCCTTCTTCAATCCGGAAGAGATTAACGTTTTTCCTTGCTTTTCAAGTACGCAGAACCTGTCACCCAACGACATAAACCCAAAAATAAAATACTACTCTTTTGGGTGGTGCATCTCCTTACAACTCAGCTTGGACATTTAGTTCAAGAACAACTGGAAACCAGAAGTCGTTGTCCAGTCTCTCTATCTCCTCTCCCACGATGGGGCATCTGTTGGAGAAATCTTTCTAAAGTGTTTTGAAGCTGACAAAACGTTTCCATCAGTCTAGTCTGGAAGCTGTGCAGACCCTTGTACTTTGAGTCTAAAGACTTTCAGATCACCAGACTCAGCACACAAGACTCAAGACTCAAGACTATTCTCATTGACAGTCTATAATCCAGCGACGAAGGCGATCCAGAACTAAAGTGTTTGGTTGAGGATTTGGTCTTATCGTCTGGAGAAGATCTCTTGGTTGGATTTGATATAACGGATTATTTATTCGAAATCAAAATCGTTTGAAGATCCGATGATTGACGAAATATTCTTGGAAAGTTCTATTCTTGGAAACCAAGATCCTGATTGTATCGACGAACAGGATTGATGGACTATCGACATGTTCCTTTAATAGCTCGAATAATCTTCTTGATTGATTCTGTCCAACGGGTAGATTGGAAGAATTCCTTTGGTAAGTGCCAACGGGTATGATGGCATAAAGGAGTATAAAAGGAAGACGTTCCAAGTTGTTCTAGTGCGTGCTCGATAGAAAAATTCCAGTCGAAGCTCCTTGATTATTAGTCGATTCATATTGAGCGAAACCGTATACACAAAGAGAGTCTATACTTAGTGATACCTTGAGAGAGTGTGGTAGATCTTCTACACCGAGAAATCAAGGAAGAACAGTGCTGTAATATCTCTTTGTTCATAGTGGAATCCAGCCAGTGGGCTGTCAGTGCAGAAGAGTGGACGTAGGCTTGAAACAAGCCGAACCACTATAAACCTTGTGTTCAATTTTCTCTTCTCTACTCTCAGTCTTATCTTGATCGTTGCTTGCTTTTTAACAAAGATAAATTGTCTCATTTCTATCAATTGTCCAATATCGTGCGATTATTGTGAGAAATTATTCTTTATACCTATTCACCCCCCCTCTAGGTACTTGTACTAGCCATATTAATTGGTATCAGAGCTCGTGTACTCACTTTGTTTGAAGTGTTTTACTTCAGAGTAAAAAGATCCATGGCTAGTATGCTGGCTCCAGGGCTGGTGGAAGGGCAAAGCAATACCAGACCTCCTTACTTTGATGGAAATGACTACAACATCTGGAAAAAAAAATGAAAGCATTTCTTCGATCAAAAGATCCTCTAGAATGGGACGTTGTAGAAAAAGGAATCACTCCTAAAGTTGCATCTGTCTCAGAAAGAGGGAAAGAAGCTGTTGAGACCAGCGGAATGTCTCAGGAAGAGATAATCAAGAGACAAACTCTTGATGCAAAAGCTATATATTCTTTATATTGTGCCTTGTCACCTACTGAATATAACGTAAATATCTTCTTGTGTTACAGCAAAAGAAGTCTGGGATAGATTACATATCACCTACGAAGGAATTGATCGAGTGAAAGAGACCAGAATCAACATCCTTCTCGGTCAATATGAAGCCTTCAAAATGAGACCTGGAGATTCTATAACTGACATGTTTAGCCGTTTTACAGAAATTGTAAATGGTCTTGAAAATCAAGGACAACCAATTTCTGATCCCATGAAGGTAAACAAGCTACTTGCGTGGACTCTCCAAGGATTGGAATCACATAAAGACTTCAATAAGAGAGACGCAAAGAATCATGCCACTTTCTCGTCGACGAGCTGGTTGGAACTCTTCGAGTCTTATGAAGTGGAACGAATTAACGAAGACGAAGATCCAAAAGGTAAGAAATCCATTGCATTAAAATCAAATGATGATTATGATGTTACAGATTACAAGATGATATGAACGATGAGGAGCTTGCTCTCATGATAAGAAAATTCAGAAAGCTGAATAGAAAAGGAAGAAGATTCAACTCAAAGAAACAAAGCTTTCAAAGACAACAGACCAAGTCTGTTGATGATGATGAATCAAACAAAGATGTAGTTTGCTTTGAATGTAAGAAAAAGGGACACATCAGACCCAACTGTCCTCTTCTAAAGAAGAAGAAAGGAAAAGCTGAAAAGTCTCGAAAGGCTCTCAAAGCCGAAACCTGGAGTGATACAGAGTGTGAAGAAAGTGAAGATGAATATGCCAATTTGTGTCTGATGGCGCAATCAGACTCAGACTCAAACTCTGGATCAGACTCAGACAGTGAATTTAAGGTAAGTAATTTTAAAATTCCTGTCAAGGTTTCGAAGTATATTGATGAGCTGTGTTTTAGTCTTAAGACTTCTCTTAAAAGGATTTCTGAACTTAAAAGGAAAACTCGCTTTAAAACAACGGAAAACGTTTTGAAAGAAAGAGTTAAAGGTTTAGACTTGAATGTTTCTACTCTCAAAGAAAGTGAAGAAAATCTTTTGAAAGAAAATGCTCTTTTAAAAATTGACTCATAAAATATTTCAAAGAAATTTTCAATAGGGTCCGAGAAACTTGAAAAAATTCTTTCAGCTCAAAGACCTTACTTCAATAAGTCTGGTCTAGGTATGACAGCGGAAACTATTCCCTTGATTGATTTTCCTAAAGTAAAAGAAAGAATTAAGCAAAGACCCTCAAGAGAGGCTTACAAAAATCATTTCAAGAAGGTTTTTGTAAAGGCTGTAGGTCGAAATGCCCTCAAGTGTTCAAAGTGCAATAGCCCGGATCATTTTGAAAAAGAGTTTCCTATGGTTTGGAAACCTGTTAAGAAAACTTGGGCTAATACTGTTTATCTCACTAACACCAATGGACCCAAGAAAATATGGGTACCAAAGAAAGCTTGAGACTCTCTTTTGATTGCAGGTCTCCATCAAGAGAAAGGTAAAGTGGTATCTGGACAGCGGATGCTCAAGACATATGACAGGAGACTCAAATTGCTTTACAAAGCTTGTTCAAGTAAATGGTGGAAAAGTGTCTTTTGGAGGAAACAGCAAAGGAAGAATTGTGGGATTTGGAACTGTGAAAATTGGAAATCTCACAATAAGTAATGTTTCCTTAGTAGAAGGACTCAATTACAATCTTCTCAAAGATCGCCAACTATGTGATACTTGGCTTTAAGATCTTCTTTCAAGAAGGAATATGTTCGGAACCAAGAAAGACTCTACTCGATCTTTCATGGGTCGAAGGCATGGAAATATCTATCTTTTGGATGTGAAACCGGATGAATCGCAATGCTTAATTTCAATCCAAGACGAAGCAAGCTTGTGGCACGTAAAGCTTGGTCACATCAACATGAAGCAATTAGCCAAAATCTCATCAAAGCAGCTTGTTCGTGGTCTACCCAATTTATCATACCAAAAGTCTGATCTATGCACTCCATGTATATTGGGAAAGTAGGTAAGAAATTCATTTAAGCCAATAAATCATGTCTCTACTAATCATGTACTTGCACTGCTGCATATGGATCTCTTCGGACCAACCGTAACCCGAGCATTGGAGGTAAGAAATATTGCCTAGTAATTGTGGACGATTACTCCCGATTTACTTGGGTATATTTCCTTACAAGTAAGTCCGAAACCTTCTCGTATTTTGAAAAATTCGCCAAAAAGGTTCAAAATGAAAAAGGTTGTGTTATCTCAAGTATAAGAACAGACCATGGAGGTGAATTTGAAAATCAAGATTTTACAAAATTTTGTGATGAATCTGGCTTTAAGCATGTGTTCTCCTCTCCATACACTCCTCAGCAAAATGGAGTTGTGGAAAGAAAGAATAGATCTCTTCAAGAAATGGCTAGAACTCTTTTAATTGAAAGTAAGATTTCTTCACGATTTTGGGCTGAGGCTGTTTCAACAGCGTGCTATATCATCAATAGAGTCTTTTTAAGACCTATTCTAGAGAAAACCCCTTATGAGTTATTCAAAGGTAAGAAGCCTATTGTTTCGTACTTTCATGTATTTGGTTGCAAATGCTTTATATTGAAAAATGCAAAAGATCGAGTTGGTAAATTTGAAGAAAGATCATATGAAGGCATCTTCCTTGGATATTCTACATCAAGCAAAGCCTACAGAGTCTATAACAAGAAGAGTCAATCAGTGGAGGAATCAATGAATATCAAATTTCAAGACTCAGTGCAAAATGAATCCAGTCAGACTCAACATGAAGAGTCTGAATCTGCTCCAGACTCTCCAAAGCTTACAACTCAAGAAGCATCTCAGACTCTGGAAGACCAGCATCAAATTGTTCGTGAAGATTCAAGTAAAGAAAGAGATCATCAACCAGACAAATCAACCAAGAATGCGGAAGCATAAGTCCAAGTAATCCCAAAGATCTCATTATCGGCGAAATTAATGAGGGAATTCGCACCAGATCCAAAAGGCGCGAAGAGTCTAGTGCTGTGGCTCTCATCTCTGAAATTGAACCAAAAAGCATAGAAGAAGCTTTATCTGATGAAAGCTGGATTGAAGCTATGCAAGAAGAGCTCAGACAGTTCAACATTAATGATGTCTGGGAATTGACATCCAAACCAAAAGGTAAAACTGTTATTGGAGCTAAATGGGTGTTCAGGAACAAGATGAATGAGAAAGGAAAAGTCGTAAGAAACAAAGCAAGACTCGTGGCCAAGGGATATACGCAAGAAGAAGGGATAGACTATGATGAGACTTACGCACCAGTAGCAAGGTTAGAAGCTATTCGATTATTGCTTGCTTTTGCTTGTTATAAAAATTTCAGGTTATTCCAAATGGACGTCAAAAGTGCCTTCCTAAATGGATTTATCCATGAGGAAGTTTATGTGGAACAACCACCAGGGTTTGAAGACCCAAAGAAGCCAGACTCAGTCTTCAGACTGAAAAAGGCCTTGTACGGTTTAAAGCAAGCACCTCGAGCTTGATACGACAGACTAGGTAAGTTTTTAATTCAGAATGGTTTTGTCAAAGGTAAAGTAGATACTACTCTATTTATCAAAAAGGAAAACAAAAGCTTTTTACTTGTGGATGATATTATTTTTGGATCCTCTAATGAAAGTCTGTGTAAGAAATTCTTTAAGTCTATGCAGGATGAGTTTGAAATGAGTATGATGGGAGAGTTAACCTTCTTTCTTGGACTTCAAGTAAAACAATTAAAGGAAGGAACTTTTATTCATCAAGAAAAATATGCTAATGATCTTGTCAAAAGGTTTGGACTGGAAAAGTGCAAAAAGACCGACACCGATGTCAAGTTCTTTGAAGATAGACAAAGATGAAGAAGGGAAGAAAGTTGATCAAAAGCTGTACAGGAATATCATCGGTTCACTTCTTTATCTTACTGCCTCTAGACCTGACATTTTGTTGAGTGTTTGCATCTGTGCTAGGTTTCAATCAGACCCTAGAGAATCTCATCTCAGTGCTGCGAAACGTATTATTAAATACGTTGCTTCATCTTCAAGCATTGGTCTTTGGTATCCTAAGAAGGGAGACTTCAATCTTCTTGGATATTCAAACGCAGATCTAGCTGGTTGCAGAGTTGATAGAAAGAGCACCTCGGGAACTTGCCAATTGCTTGGGAACAGGACAGTGTCTTGGTTTTCAAGGAAACAAAACACTGTGGCTCTCTCTACAACAGAAGCAGAGTATGTAGCTCTTGGAAGTTGTTGTTCGCAAATTCTGTGGATAAAACAACAACTACAAGACTTTGGAATTGAAGACTCATGCACGGAGATTAGATGTGACAACACCAGCGCAATCAATCTTACTAAAAATCCAATCCTTCACTCAAGGGCAAAGCATATAGAGATTCGACATCACTTCATTAGAGATCATGTTCAAAATGGAGAAATCTTGATTCAATTTGTTGATTCAAAGAGCCAACTAGCGGATATATTCACAAAGCCTTTGGAGAAGAATCAATTCGATATCATCCGTTCCAGACTCAACATTTTGAAGCTTGAGGAAGTTAAAGTCTAGAGACTCTCAGACCCTCAGACTCAGACATTCATGGCTATAGACTGTAAGTTGTTTTAATATTTAATCTCGAAAAGGTACGATCATTCGTTACATTTGATTATCTTTAATTTCCGTGAAAAACGGAATCTTGCCTTTTCAAAAGGATAACTTCTAAAGGCAGTTTTATTTGAAAAAGGCAGTTATTATTTTTAAAAAGAGACGATTGTTCACTTTCCTTTATGTCGATTGGTTTTTTCCTTTTTAAAACTGGGTTATATATAGTCAGTTGTCTTCTTGCTTAAACTACAAGACCCTAAAAAGGCATTCTCCTCCCAATCCTGTCTCGACTTCGTGTTCATCCTCGAGAAAGTTGTCATCTTTTCTTGGGAAAGCGAGTAAAAGCATCTTTCATCGACAAGAAACGATGTCTTCTTCAAGAAAGTCGTCAAGAATCGCGAGTAGGGGACCACCGAGAATGAGGGAGGGTCCTACCCACTTCGATCTCACCGAGGAGGAAGAGTTACCGAGACAGCGACAGAGCCCGATTCACTCTCAACCACGTCAATCTCCATCATCTACCCCACAGGGTGTGGGGCAACAACCGCGGGAAGAAATAATCGAGGAAGCAGACCCGTAAGAGTCCAAAACCCTCTTTTATTTACAAGCTCTATCGTGCTTTGAAAAGCACTGGTACACCACTTGAACTATGTAGATGATTTCCTTAAAGACAAAGGGTATGGAAATGAGTATGTCTTTTTGAAACGGATGGAGGATTTGGGAATTGCTCCCAGAGGAAGGGCTAAGGAAGCACTTGCGAACATTCCAAGTGACCCTCGTGTAAGTGGATTGAATCGATTGACGGGAATGACGATGACAAAATGTTTAGTGAATTCCAACCCAGGATTGGTGTTGCTGCGAAGGTGAAGGGAAAAAGAACGGAGCTGTTCAAATCGAAGGAACGGGAGGATCTGTTCTTCAAATTGTTGAAACGTGGAGTGATAAACCCCAGGAGCGTCGATTTTGATTTTCTGGATGCCATCAATGTGAACTTGAGGGAGAAGTTCAAACTGCTTCAACTAAAGCAATTTTGCTCTGACACCACAGACGGTTATGCACAATTGACAGCATACTTCTATTCGAATCTTAGCTTTTTAGATGCGAATAGAATATCCTTCATGTTCGAGACCAAGATTATGTGGTGGATGTGGACATGTTGGCAGACATAATTGGAGTTGAACGAGGACGATATCAACCGGTCAAAGTTTCCATTGCTCGTACCACACTGGAACTCGTCAAAGACAAGAATACAGAAGGGAGAATTACCTACACTAGAATGCATGCCATCAACATCTTGCTGCATAAAATCGTGATCAACTGTCTCCGGCCAAAATCAACATCCAAGACGAACGTGTCCAACTCTGAGGCAAAATTGATGTTCACAATCAATTCAGGAAAGAAGTTCTCTCTCCCTCACACCATTCTCTTTCACATGTACAGAGCGATGGTGAAGGACAAGGGCCAATTGCCTTATGCAGGTCTTGTGACCAAGATCTTCATACACTTGAACATTGAACCTCCACAGACTCTTTGTGTTCGACCATGCGACAAAATGGTGGTGGGTTTGAAAATGCTGACAAAGATGCGTCTGAAAGAGCTTGATAAGGCAATGGAAAAGTTCAAAGTGAAAACTCCAATTAAATCTCATCCAGTCTCTTCGCGTCGAAAGGAAAGGGAAGGAGCCCATGGGTGCTCCATCCAAGAAGAAAAGAGCTCTAAATCTAGAGGATAAAGATGAAGAGGATGAACTCACTATCTCTGCCTTGGCAAGACTCAGTCGTTCTGTATCTGAATCAACGGAATGACAGGAGAAATGAAAAGAAGCAGAGGGACAAGAACAGAGAGAAGAAGAGGGAAAAGAGAAAGAACAGAGAGAAGCAGAGGAGAAAGAAGAGAAAGAAAGAGAAGCAAAGGAGAAGGAAGTTGAAGAAGAAGAAGAAGCAGACAAAGAAAAGTCTGCAGATGAAGCTGGAGAGGAAGGCAATCAAGACGCTGCCGAGCATGACCATCACTCTTCCCCAAATGAGGCCTTAGAAGCAGGGGGAGATGGCGAGAAAGGAAGGACTACACCTGTCCACAGTGAAGGTGTGAGTCGCTCGCAAGCAAATCTAGAAGATATTCAGGCTTCTCAAATGCCTGAGGAAGGACATGACACCTCAACGCCAAATCTGCGCGATTACACCGAAGTTCCATCATCTGCCTTTACGCCATCCGACCGAGCAAATGTCAGCACGCAGACGGACAATGTCGCAGATTTTCGTCGTATCCTTGATCTTCTTCTAGAAATGCAGGGTCAAATGTATGCTTTGGAATGTGAACTTCAAGTTCTGAAGAATGCTGGACAAGCATCTTCTGTTACCCTGTCGGATCAAATGCAAGACCTCGCTCATCAAATTCAAGCAAATGCCAAAGGAGAAGAGGTGGCACATCTACGGGAAGACTTGAAGAGGCTGGAAGGCGTCGTACAGTCAATGGGAGATTTCCAGCTCGTGCGCGTTCCCAAGCAGACTTGACTCTTTCTCACCTTTTTAATGATGACAAAAAGGGGGAGAATTGCCAGCTTTGAACTAAACTGAACTTTGACTTTATTTGTTTTTAACTTTTGTTTGGATATTTGTTTTGAGTATGGTGGACTTGGTGAAATTGACTGACTTGGGTGTGGATTTGAAATTGACTGTTGCATTTACATCAAGTGTTATTTTATGGCTTTACTCATGAAAGACTAACCTATCTTTCGTGGATGCGAGTTTAGTTGAATGTTTAATCTTTATGAGATATCCATATTGCTTGAGTAATGTTTTTGCAGGTCAAAGTTGTTCAAATCTACGGGAAAGTTTTGTCACCATCAAAAAGGGGAGATTGTTGGAGAAATCTTTCTAAAGTGTTTTGAAGGCGACAAAACGTTTCCATCGCCTAGTCTGGAAGCTGTGCAAACCCTTGTACTTTGAGTCCTAAGACTTTCGAGATCACCAAACTCAAAGACACAAGACTCAAGACTCAAGACTATTCTCATTGACAGTCTATAATCCAAAGAACGAAGGCGATCCGAACTAAAGTGTTTGGTTGAGGATTTGGTCTTATCGTCTGGAGAAGATCTCTTGGTTGGATTTGATATAACGGATTATTTATTCGAAATCAAGATCGTTTGAAGATCCGATGATTGACGAAATATTCTTGGAAGGTTCTATTCTTGGAAACCAAGATCCTGATTGTATGGGCGAACAGGATTGATGGGCTATCGACATGTTCCTTTAATAGCTCGAATAATCTTCTTGATTGATTATGTCCAACGGGTAGATTGGAAGAATTCCTTTGGTAAGTGTCAACAGGTATGATGGCATAAAGGAGTATAAAAGGAAGACGTTCCAAGTTGTTCTAGTGCGTGCTCGATAGAAAAATTCCAGAGTCTGAAACTCCTTGATTATTAGTCGATTCATATTGAGCGAAACCGTATACACAAAGAGAGTCTATACTTAGTGATACCTTGAGAGAGTGTGGTAGATCTTCTACACCGAGAAATCAAGGAAGAACAGTGCTGTAATATCTCTTTGTTCATAGTGGAATCCAGCCAGTGGGCTATCAATGCAGAAGAGTGGACGTAGGCTTGAAACAAGCCGAACCACTATAAACCTTGTGTTCAATTTTCTCTTCCCTACTCTCAGTCTTATCTTGATCGTTGCTTGCTTTTTAACAAAGATAAATTGTCTCATTTCTATCAATTGTCTAGTATCGTGCGATTATTGTGAGAAATTATTCTTTATACCTATTCACCCCCCTCTAGGTACTTGTACTAGCCATATCAGCATCAACCCACGCTGAGATTGAGGCTGCATTGCAAACTGGTAATCCCAATAACATTGAAGGGGAAAAAAGTGGAAGGTTAACTTCTCTTACAAGACGATGCCATTTGCGGAAGCTCCATTGCTGGCCCGTGAATATTGGCGAGGGAAGCTAAAAGGACCGGTCATCTGCTCCGATCTAGGCTGGTACACAAAAGGCATTTACTCTGTGTTCTTGATGCAGTTCATGTTGATCTCCCTTTTCTATGTCGTCCTCAGAATTCTTCTTAGGCCTCTTCGACAACCCCAATTCGTTTGCAGTGTCCTGGTAGGTAGACAAACGTCGATGTTGCAATTTTCTTTTCAATGGCTAATGATGTGCCTTAGGGATCGAGAGAACAAAGCAATTTCATTTGCCATCTCGTATTTTTCAGGCCGGCTTTCTGGTGAGCCCTTCCGTCTTGGGGAGGACCAAGATCTTCTCGGCGAGTACCTTCCCACACGAAGAACTGCTATTGGTTAGAACCATAGGTACTCTTGCCTTGTCATACCTCCTATTCTTATTGGCGGTGAAAACGGACGTACCTGTCATCCAGCGGTCGATGAGAAACGCCTCTATCATTGGCTCATCAACCATGCTCATGACCTTCGCCGCCCTCTTGCTCATGATCCAAACCTTGAGCCTCCCTGGAATACGTAAGGGGTTCTTCCGCTACATATTTGCCGGGATTGTATCGCTCACGCGATTTCCAAATGTTGTCTACGCTTTCAATGAGCTCAACATTATGACGTCTGATTTAGGCCAGCTCGCTATGTCTTCTTCCATCTTCAGCGAAGTACTTCTATGGGCGTGGTTGTTCATAGGCATATACCTTCGATACCCTGCGCAATTTATTTGGTCCATTTTGGCCACCTTTGGTGTGATATTGGGTATTATCTTCATTGTACGACCCCTGATCATTTTGATTATCCAGAGGACGCCGGAAGGCAAACCGGTGCGTGAATCTTACATCATGTCCATTTTCATTGGATCTTTACTCGTAGGAGTTTTAACCGACATGATCGGCGCCATGCATTTCGGAATGCTTCTTTTCGGACTAGTGATACCGAATGGACCGCCACTGGGGTCAACCATAAGTGAGAAGATCGAGGCGGTCTGCACGGAGGTTTTGATGCCAATATTTTATGTCTCTATTGGGTACAACATGGACCTTACTTTGATAGACTTCAAGATCACCAGAGAGATTTTCCTTTTAACGCTTGTTTGTGCCCTAACAAGGGTCGTCGGAGCTCTATCGGCGGCATTATTCTGCGAAGTGAGGCTCCGACATTGTCTCTTGCTTGGCCTCATGTTGAACATCAGGGGTCCATATGACGTATATCTACTCAACCGCTGGTTTGTAAGGAAGGTAAGGTCCTCAAGATTTCGTAACTCCTAGCTGTCGAACCATATCCTAATGTTTTGTGACATAACATATTTTGGATCCTTCCAATTATTTGATCCGATCGATCGCTCCACCAATATTAAGAGGATCTTTATGTGGTTAGGAACTCAAAATGTGAAATTGATTAAACCTTATTCTCTGACTGGCATGATAAAACCGACACATTACAGCTTGATTTTTTAAAGGGTTCGCCTTGTTTGAGCTCTTAAATGTCATTACCATTAGTCTAATAAGCCATAAAGGAAAGAAGGGTTTTAGCCCTGTTTGGCCCTCCGCATTGTCCGAAGGGGGAAAAGGATACATTCCTTTTATCTGGATTCACTAAATTCGAATAAGTTGCATTCTATTGTTGACTTATCATTTCAAATTGCAGGATATAGACAAGCAAACTTTTACAATGGCAATCTTATCAGATATAGCACTTACAGCAATCGTGACGCCTTTGATAGATCGTTTCTACAACCCCCATACAAGATTGATTGCGTCAATCCCAAAATGTACAAGATCCATGCAAACAGCCCCAAGGAATGTAGAAATGCGGGTTCTCTGTTGCGTTCACAATGAAGATAATGTCCCAGGCATCATTTCTCTTCTCGAAGCATCAAACCCCATGCCCGAAAGCCCCATATGTGCTTACGTTGTCCACTTGGACGAGCTCATTGGCCGCACGATACCGATCATGGTCCCTTACGAGAAGCAGATGACAAGAGTTCGATCCAAGAGGTCATCGCACCCTATAATGCGTGCGTTTGAGAACTACTCCAACAACTCGAAACGCTTGGTAAGAGTAAAGCCCTACACGGTGATTGCGGCGTACAAGAACATGCACGAGTACATTTGTCGGCTTGCTCAAGAAGAACAGATCCCCTTATCATCATCCCATTCCATGGAAGCCGAGACACCTCCAATGTCATGGAGCTTGTCGCCTTCCGGAATCTGATTCAAAATGTACGAATTTACGCTCCGTGCACAGTGGCGACATTGGTGGACAAGGGCACGCACTGTTACCCAAGTAAAGCATCGTCAATCTCATGTGCGGTTGGCGTGATATTCATCGGTGGGACAGACGACCGTGAGGCGCTAGCATTGGCTATTCGGATGGTCGGACAGCCCAATGTGGGTGTCGCGGTGCTGCGGTTCATCTTCCCCAGCGTTGACGGGGACCTCGATGAAAAGGTGGACCAGAAGCTCAATGATGAGCTCATCGGTGTATATAGGGCAAAGCTCCACATCACTGAAGGTTGTTTGTACCACGAGGTAGCTGCAGAAGATTCTGACCAAGCCACGAGTCATATTCGAGCTTTGAAGGACAAGTTTGATCTCATAATGGTTGGCCAAACGAGAAGGGCAGGGAGTTTGTTCTCGGACAACACGATGTTGAATTGGAGCGAGAATCCGGAGCTAGGAGTGATCGGAGACTTCTTGGCATCATCAGATTTCTGCGGCGAGGTGACGTCTGTGCTGGTGATGAAACATCACGGTGACCCCAGTTGCTCACGTCATAACGCTTCAAATGAACGTGATAGGGAGTACCTTCTTAGGAGAACAGTTTGTTGAAATACAATTTAGTGGCGGAGTCTATAGCTCGAACTGGAAGGGGGAGCGCTGGAGATCGTGACGCCCTTGACGAACTCCATCTTGGACTCATGTTTTCAGGACCCGATTCGATCATTAGGGACGCCGACGCTGCTTTAGATGAGAAGACTGATGACGCATTGATAGAGAGTAGAAGCGAGTTCTTTCTAATAGACGCCATTTCAGAGCGTCGAGCGAGTGGCGGAAGCCACGAACGGGATGAGAACATTAGAGAGTAAATGTAATCTTTATGATGTTAAAGAATTTCTGTATCGATTTCATCTGAGATTATACTTACAGGTAATTAGTCTAGTATGTTATAGGCACTTGATCGAAAAGCACAAGGTCTTGTGAAATTAAAAACCGCATCTCCGCGAACGACTCACCTTGTTCAATTCCTCCACTGTAAATTGTAATGATGCTTTTCACCAAGAGAGAAGGAAAGACTCCCTTGGTTATTGGGTTTGTTTTAGGAAAATTTTAATACTTTTGAGGAAATAATTTTTAGAAAAATCTTTTCCCTTTTAAGGAATTTATTTTCCTAACTTTAAACATAATTTTTTTTTTTACTGTAAATGATTTTTCGTTAACTGATCATTTTCAACAAACCAAACAAGTGAAAATCTACAATACTAATTCGCAAAAAATTATTTCAATCAAATAGACATACTAAGTTAATTTCATGTAAATCAAGTATGCTTACAAATCAAACTATTTGATATGCGTATTGCTCGCAGAATTTTATTATCCAAAGTGCTTGAAAAATATAGATTTTCTTTCTGTTGTAGTAAATTTCAATAAGTAATGGCAAGTATCGAATTTTTTATTTTATCGGTAAAAAAATGACCGATGACTTTATTTTTTCGGATAATTTATTGTAACCTTTTCGAATTAGATTTGGTTTTCTTATTCCCATATTCATCTCTCTCTCTCTCTCTCTCTCTCTCTCTCTCTCTCTATTATTTATAAATAGGACTAATCATAAATTAACCCTATCATTCAACCATGCGAGATCATTATTTTTATTTTTTTTTAATTAACATGAATGCAATTAATCTAGTTCTATGATAAAATGAATTCGGGCGAGCATTGATTCTGTTGGGCCCTGTCCTGATTTTTGTCTTTAAATTGAAGCTCCCAATAAGGAAATATAGAAGTCAAAGGAAAAAAAAAAGAAAAGAAAAGGAAACAGAGTTAAAATTAAAGCCGGTTTAAGAAGTCTACCGGTTTCCTCAAATGAATTTGTGCTGCCCCCCCTGACCGTTGCACTGTCATTTGACCGTGGACGGTCATCAGGCAAGCATTTCCCATCCGAATAATCCCCAGATTTTTTATTTTTTTTTCCATAACGACAACAAGGGCGTGTACCTGTACGACAGTTGAAGCCGGGAATGACCGGTTGAGATATCGGGAGTTTCAACTTTCAACCATTATCTAACCGCATAAATCCAAAAATGAACCTCCTGTCGTGTCGCCATGCATTTTCTTGTTTCTTTACAGTTCACGGATACAAGCAAGCACCTGAGTTCAAGCAACGGCCCGTCTCCCATGCATGCCCAGTTCACGGCCTCGCCTTCTCTTGTTAACTGCGAAGATCAACCACTCCTCGACCTCTCATGTTTTTGTCAACCTCAGAAACCTGCAAGCTTCTCCGCCCCTTCCCTAGTCGGAATGATGGCACGCCATCTCCTTGATTAGTAGAATCCATTCTTCATGTTCTTTCTTTCCTATGTTCGACGCATGAGCGCTGGATCCTCAGTTGCCGAGAGCGCCACTTGTTTCAATTCCACGTGTGATGTGGTCGCGTGCTTGTCTCGGCAAAGGAAGCGCTGCGAATGGTGGCAACATGCGAAAGAGGAGGATGCACGTATGGTGATTGAATAGAATGTCGTTTGCCAAGAACAAATAAAAGAGGGTACCTTGAAAGGCTCGGCGGTGTTCTGAGTTTCAACGATGTCGCTCCTGGGGTATCTTCAGCATCACCGTCTAAAAGGACCAATCATCTGCACCAATGTGACTACACATTCCTTGTATATTGGGGCCATGGATGACCATTTTGCGCGGAATTATACGGTGTTAATGAAGCAGTTCATCTGTATCACCTTGGCCTATCTCATCCTTCGATTGATCCTTAGGCCTTTGAGGCAACCTCGATTCGTTTGCAGTGCCTTAGTAAGTTCATGCTGCTTCAGTCCCTTTCTCTATCTCGCCATATGTCAGTCTCTATTCTTGCTGACCATTTGAACAATAATTAATCATGGCGAAAAGAAGTTGGGCGGTTCAGAAATGATAATATCTTATGCATCATTTGAGAAGCAAGCCAATCAAGATCTGTGATTTTCATTTAGGACAGTGGAACGAATGCATTCTGGGGCAACCGTGTTCCTTTTAGCTTATGACGTTGGAGCAAGTACCGTTGAATGAAGGCATACATCATAACCTATGGCTTCTCGCATATTTCTGTCATTACAGTTCAACTAATGAAGTTAATTTCTAAATCCTGGAGGGGTGTCGAATTCATCATAACTATAAGTCAAGATCTTCGAGAAACATAAGAGCATGTATTAGAAAAGTAAAGAAGATCAGGAAAGAGAGCTGATGACTTGTGATATTTAGACAATACCAATCATGTTCTTACATTATTGGAAGCTTTGAAAGATGCAGTTAATTATGAGTATCGTGGCCATTAGATTATATGCGGTAATAGACTTGTTTACGTGGTTGGATATCTTTTTTCAGGCGGGCATTCTGGTAAACGCCATAGTCAGGGGGAATGCCACGTACTTCGCGACACTCCCAAAAGAAGAACTTCTATTGGCAAGGACATTAGGCGCTCTTGGCACAACTTACCTCCAATTCCTAACCGCAGTGAAAGCAGACACGGCTGTTATCTACCATACGATGAGAAACGCCTTGATCATAGGCTCATTGAGCATGTTTCTGCCTTTCGCCTTGACCTTTCTCGTGGCTCATAATCTAAGCCTCCCCGGAATGAAACACTCATACTCCCAATTTTTTTTCATCACTGGATTGGGCTTTACGCGCTTCGCTAATGTCGTCTATGCTTTCAATGAGCTCAACATCATGACTTCCGATTTAGGACAGCTTGCGGTGTCCTGTTCCATGGTCTGTGAAACAATCGTGTGGCTGCTTATGTTCGCGGGGGCATACGCCGTAGCACCAAGAGTCTTATTTTATTGTGTTTTATCAACCGCGACTTTCCTCTTGCTCATATTCGGTATTATTCGGCCAGTGATCATGTTGATTATTCAGAAGCTGCCAGAAAGGAAACCCGTGAGTGAGTTTTTTATCTCATCCATCTTAGTCATAGCTTTGGTGCTGGCATCTCTCACGGACATGATAGGGTCGATAAACCTAGGAGTTGTAATGTTCGGGCTAGTGATACCGAACGGGCCGCCACTAGGAACGACCTTGAGCGAAAAGGTCGAGCTAATCACCATGGAGATCTTGATGCCGATGTTCTATGTTGTTGTCGGATTCAACACAGATGTTCGTTCGGTAGATTTGAAGGTCTCCAGAGATGCCCTCCTCCTAATCCTACTGTCTACTCTACTGAAGATTGTTGGATCTCTGGTAGCTGCGTTGTGCTGCAAACTAAGGCTTCAACATTCAATTTTGCTTGGCCTCATGTTGAACATTAAGGGTCCATTCGACGTATATCTCCTCAACCGCTATCTATTCGAGGTGCGATCACATATATCATATATATATACCTCTGCCAATGCCTATTAATCAGCATATGTTTATTATCTTAGAGCAATTTTATGAAACTACTACAATTATTATGAGGCCAACTCGTTGTCTATCATTGAGGTGTTGGGAGCAGAACTATTTAACTTTATTTAACAAAACAAACTGTTTCACTTTGAAATTGTGTGTAGGGTTCGCGTCATTTCCTGTAGGCATTCCATCATAGACATTCTATTCTATGCGACTCGCAATATGATATCTATTAATTGTGAGGCTCATTCTTTGAAAATGGGAGCAATTCATATCATTTGCTTGAACTTAGTTTATGTTAAGCCTATGCCTTAATTATATCTACTTGGAATTGCAGGACATAGACAAGAAAACTTATACGGTGACAGTGTTATCCCAAGTGGCAATTACCGCCATTGTGACGCCTTTGATAGACCTTTTCTATAACCCTCACAAAAGACTGAGTAGGTCAATAAGAAAATCGAGAAGATCTATGCAGACACACCCGAGCGACAGGGAGTTGCGGATTCTTTTTTGCATTCACAATGAAGATGATGTCCCGGGCATTATTTCTCTTCTCCAAGCATCAAACCCCACAGTCGCTAGCCCAATCTGTGCCTATGCCCTCCACCTGAACGAGCTCGTCGGTCGTGCGACACCATTCATCCTCCCCTACAACAAGCAGATGAAAAGAACGAAATCCAAAAGATCTTACCACATAATGCGTGCTTTCGACAATTACTTTGGCAACTCGAATCACTTAGTGAAAGTCAAACCCTACACGGCGACCGCATCATATAAGACAATGCACGAGTACATCTGCCGGCTCGCTCAAGATGAAAGCGTGCCTCTCATTGTCCTCCCCTTCCACGGAAGCCAAGAAATGTCCAACGTCCCGAACGTCATTGCCTTGCGGAATCTAGCTGAAAAGATACAAGCCTACGCTCCCTGCACGATTGGAACGTTGGTAGACACGAACATGCGCCATTGCTTGAGTAAATCAACGACATTTTCTTGTAAGGTCGGTGTAATATTCGTCGGTGGGACCGACGACCGCGAGGCCTTGGCGTTGGCTCTTCGCATGATTGGACGGCCCACTGTCAGTGTCACGGTGGTTCGCATCATTTTCCACGATGTTTACAAAGATATCGACGAAATCATGGAGAACAAGCTTGACGATGGGCTGATTGAGCTATTTCGGGTGAAGGCCGGTGCCGATCTGTGCTCCACATACCATGAGGTCGACGTGAAAGACTCCGAGCAAGCGATAGGCAAAATTCAAGGTCTGAAGAACAAGTTCAATCTCGTGATGGTGGGACAAAAGAGAAGCGCGGGGAGCGTGTTCTCCGAGGAAACGATGTTGAACTGGAGCGAGAATCCAGAGCTAGGAGTGATTGGCGATTTAGTTGCGTCTTCCGATTTCAGAGGAGAGACGACTTCGGTGTTGGTTTTGCGTCATTACAGGGATCCTAAGGGCTCCTTCCACCATCATTTAAATGTCCACGAAGGAGGTTATCTTCTCAGAAGAGCACCGTGTTGAGGAAAAAAAAAAGAGGTTATAGCACGAGTCTCTTTTCTATTTTTCTCTTCTTCTTCTTCTTCTTTTTTTTTTTTTTTTTTTTGGGGGGGGAGTGTGTTAATAGCTGATGTTAATTCGCACTCCTTAGACCAATTGCTTCTTCTGTTGAACTACTTTCTTTTTTCTTTTTTTTCAATTTTTGACTTTGATGTTACGGTGTGCCTACTTGACAAAGAAGGCCAATTGTATAGGATGAAAGTCATATCGACTCATATATAAAGTCTTCAAGGTGAAAGCTAGAACATACTATCCTTGCTTATACCATATCATAGTGTAAATAAAAAACGCACCGTTCTATGTTTCTAGGTTGATGGTTTTATATGAGATGGGCTTAAGGCCCGTCCGCCCATGCTGGGCCCAAAAAGCCCGGCCCACGGGAATAGGGCCCGTGGATGGGGGAAGGTATAAAAGGGAGGAGAGAGAGAGAGATGGCACCTGTTGAAAAAACAGACGTACGTACGCTTTTCTCCCGCGCGCTTTCTCTCTCTCTAAAACACAAAAAGAACAGTAAGGCAAATGGCACTTTCTTCTTCCCTTCAAGGCGTCATCAGATCGAACAAGGCAAGAATTTCTTCCTCGATCTTCAGCATTGGTGTCTAATCTGTGGCTAACAAGGTACGCTCGATTCCGTGGTGTGCTTTATGATTGGTGATACGTGATTTTTCCCGGCTTCGCTTCCGCATTGATTTAGGGTTCGATTTAGTGTCGAATCCGGTTTTCGGGGATCCGTTATTCCCAACATTGGTATCAAAGCCAGGTTCACGTTTTCCCGACCTGTTTTGATGTTTTTTATTGATTTTTCGCGAAAGAAATTCGGCCGTACGGATCGGGGCGAGAAATCCCGACACCCGAGCGCTGTTCGTCCTTTTTTCTGAGTTTTCGTAAGTCAAAATCGAATTCTGATGGCATAGGAAGAAATGCGACGTCGAGACGAGTCTGGGGATATGTCGTGCGCCGCCGGGCGACGGCGCACGCGCCCACACGCACGGCCAGAAGGCGCTGCACGTGGGCGCGACGCGCCCGGAAGCGCCGCTCGCCCGGGCGCATGCGCGCGACGCGCCCGGTCCGCGAACCGGCGCTCGCGCGACGCCGCGGCGAACCGGCACGCGCCGGTCGGCGGACCGACGCGTGCTGACGTCGCAATGACGCCGGTTGGCCGGCGGTCACCGGCCGGCGACCCGACCGCGACCCGACCCGACCCGAACCGCGGACGCCCGCACGCGCTGCACGTGCCGGCGCCGACGTGGCGTCAGCCCGCGCACGCGCGCGGCACGTGCGGCGGTTCGCGCGACCCGGCCCGACCGACCCGACCGGTCCGACGACCGTTTGACCGTTGACCTCCGTTGACCGTTGACCGACGACCGACGACCGTTGACTTTGACCGTTGACCCCAAAAAAAAAAAAAGGAATTTGTTTCTTTTTTTCATGTATGCCTATATGGTTTATATGTAATCCATTATTTATTCTGCATTTGTTGCATGAATTTTGGAAAATTATGTATTTTCCCTTATGTAAATTATGGATTATGAGTAATCCATTTTTGGTTCCCGCATTTGTTGCGGGAACTATGATGCGTTATGCACGGATACCGCAATCCCGAGAACGGACGAGGAAATGCAAGACTTAATAGGCTGATGTCGATTTAGCTAATTATCGGTGGCATAACGGTGATTTAGTATCGAGATGTGGTCGGGGTCAATGAGATGATACAGAAATCATCTGGAATGGTTATCTTATGCCGGATTTTGAAAAGGTGCCGGCTTTAATGAACACTCTTCCACCTGAATGGCAAGCAGTGTTAGATCGGCTATGGGAGGTCAACGTGGTCCCGGATTATAGGAGGCTGATGGAAGCTTTTGTCAGAGAGTACTATAGGATTGAGTTTGCCAAAACTTCAACCCTTAGATTGAGCGCCACATGGCGCAGAGTGAATGCGCCTTGGTGGCGACATGAAAGCTCTCCAAAAGTTTTTCCATGGTTGGCAAATGTGCCTTCAGTTTTCTCAAATTTTTTGACTGATAGATTAGAAGGGACATTCCCTATTTATTTCTATGATTAATTATGTAATGTTCACTACCTGATTGTTGTTGATGTAACAACCTATATGTTAGTTGTGTTAATTGAAAGCATTATTGTTTTGTTGGTTATAAATTACCTGTTGCTTTCTGTTATTGCTGGTTGCTGTGGGTAATTAGCTGTGGGTAGTTTTAGAAGTTTTTGTAACTTCATAAAATTGATTTTGCATATGACAATCATATTAATGATAGTTTTAAGTTAGGATTTTTGGAGGATGATTGGAAACATAGTGACATTTTGATTCTGAAACCTTACTTGAAATTATTCATTGATATGATGGGTCTATGCAAAGTGGATGCATAAATGATAGGCATTAATTATTCGTCCAAGTATATCTGATGTGTTCAGATTGATAGTTTCAGCAACTAAGAACGTAATTGCTGATATGAACGGCAACAATTGTGAAATATTGAATATGAAGATTCAATATGTGCTGGAAAAGCAAGAAGCACTAGAAGCTCTTGACCATATTATGGAAGATCTTGAGGATGCTTTGTGCGCTACCTTGAGCTAGTAGAGGACCGTCTAACGGCATTTGAGCAGAAAATAAATATTTGCAATGCTGGTTCTAGCTCAGAAAGGGCTTTGTGCTCTAAGCGCAAGCGTATTGATTCGTTCAATATGTGGGAATGCAAAGGATCAAGTCCTTATTGCAAGAAATCAAGAATTAACCAACACAAGAGAGGAAAACGTCCTCAATTGAAGAAAATGTCAAGGGTGAGGTGTTACAATTGTGACAATAGAGGTCACTATGCTCGCAACTGTCGTGAGCCAAAGAAGGTGAACACCTCTTGTACATTTAAGAACTTTGCTTGTGTGTCAAGTTCTGCTTTATTGACTGAATCCAATCCTTTGTGGACTGTAGATTCAGGAGCGACAGACCATGTAGCGAAGGATAGAGGATCATTCGTGAAATTCCGACGAGTACCAACTGGAACTAAGTGGATCTCGTGTAGGAAATAACTCCGAGAGATGAAGTTTAAGGGATTGGCACTCGCCAATTGAACATGCGTGGTGGACGCACCTTGTTCCTACATGATGTTCTATATGCTCCGGAGATTCGTCGAAATTTAAGTGTCTGTTTTGATGTTGGTTAAACTTGGTTTTGGTATGAACTTCCATAATAAAGGTGTAGATTTGTATATGGGTACAAACTACTATGATTGTGGTCACTTTTTGGATGGTTTTATTGTAATGTTGACTGTGGTGATGTCAATATTTGTTATTCCCTTGTTTCACGTCTTCTACTTTATATGATAATGATGTGAATATGTGGCATGCTAGACTTGGTCACATTGGCCAACAACGTTTGAATAGACTAGCCAAAAAGGGCTTGTTGGGCAACATTGAAAAAATCGATTTGCCCATATGTGAGCATTGCCTAGTAGGGAAAACGACAAGGAAACCATTTGGAAAAGGTAAAAGAGCTTAATTTCCTCTGCATTTAATCCATTCTGATGTCTGTGGTTCAATGACTGTGAAAAGAAGGCAAGGGGCTGTTTATTTCATCACTTTTATAGATGATTATACTCGATTCGGATATGTCTATTTGATTTCTCATAAATCTGAAGCATTATGTTGTTTCAAAAGGTTTATGACCTTGGTAGAAAATCAATTAGACAAGAAAATAAAAGTATTAAGATCCGATCGAGGTCGAGAATATCTATCGATGAGTTCAGAAAATTATGTGATGAAAAAGGAATAGAAAGACAGTTGTCTATTCCATATACTCCTCAACAAAATGGTGTTGTAGAGAGAAGAAACAGAACTCTACTGGTAATGGTTAAGTCCATAATGGCACATGTTAACTTACCTATTACTTTTTGGAGTGATGCGTTGTTAACTGCTTTATGTACTTAACCGTGTGCCTTCCAAATCGAGCTTACTTCCACTCCATATAAGTTATGGACAGGTAGAAAACCGGACTTAAGTTTTCTTAAGCCATGGGGTTGTGCTGCCTATACACATGAGTCCTCTCACAAGTTTGGGAAATTGGGTCCCGAGCAAAGGAGAGTATTTTAATGAGATACTCCGAACACTCGAAAGAGTATGTGTTCATAGGTGAGCAGGAAAGTGGGAGTATACCTGAATTTGAATCACGGGATGTCACATTCTTAGAGGATGAATTTCCTAAGAAGGGCGGAATAGGGAAAGATTACTCCCTATTTGAGACTTTGGATCAAGATAATGATATTAGTGAAGTTCGTCCAAGTGGGAGTAATATGAGAAGTGATGAATCTAATTCAACTCATTCTCAATTACAACCACATGACGAGACGGCATCATCATTATCTAATCCAAGTGGGAGCATTATGGGGAATGATGTGCTAAGTGTACAATCTCCCATACGGTGAACAAGTCGCCAAAGTATTTCCCGTCGACGTTTTGACATTGAAGGGGAAACTTTTATGGTTGCTCCACAATATGAGGATGAGCCAAGAAGTATTAATGAGGCTCTAAATTGCCCTAGTAAGGAAAAATGGATTAATGCAATGGAAGAGGAAATGGAGTCAATGAAATCAAACCAAGTCTGGGAACTGGTTGATCTTCCAAAAGGACGCAGAGCTATTGGGAACAAGTGGGTTCTCAAAATAAAGCGAAAGGCTGATGGCTCGATAGAAAGGCATAAGGCTCGCCTTGTGGCGAATGGGTATAATCAACAGGAAGGAATTGATTATGAAGGATTATTTTCTCTTGTAGTGAGATTTACCTCGATTCGCATTATTCTGGCAATAATGGTTAGTATGGATCTTAAGTTACATCAAATGGATGTAATGACTGCTTTCCTCAATGGAGAATTAGAGGAAGATAGATATGGAACAACCTGCTGGTTTCATAATGAAAGGCCAAGAAGAAAAGATATATCGACTTATGGGATCGATATACGGCCTTAAGCTTGATCATCGAGACAATGATATATACATTTTCATAATGCCATAATGGCATATGACTTTACAATGATAGATGATGATCATTGTGTATATATCAAAAGATCCAAGGATCAATTTGTGATCATATCATTATATGTTGATGATATACTAATTGCCGGAAGAAATATGGAGTTTGTTAATACTGTCAAGAGTTGGTTGTCTTCCAACTTTGAGATGAAGGATATGGGTGAGGTTGCATACATTCTTGAAGTTAAGATTTCAAGATTGCAAACCCATAGACACTCCTATTGCAAAAGGTTAAGGATTGAGCCATAAACTGTGTCCAAGGACTCCACAAGAGAAGGAACAAATGAAACATGTTCCTTATGCTAGTGCTGTTGGGATGCTTGATGTACACTATGATGTGTACAAGACCTGACATATGTTTTGCAGTTGGAATGGTGAGTAGATACCAATCCAACTCAGGTCAAGCACGTTGGAAAGCCGTTAAGAGAATACTGAGGTATCTAAAGGGGACTGCTGATTATACGCTGAGTTATTAAGAAAAGGATCTGCGACTCTAAGGCTATTCTGATGTTGATTGGGGAGGAGATTTAGATGAAGGAAATCTACCTCTAGCTTTGTTTTCTTACCGAATAATGGCACCATATGTTGGAGCAGTAAGAAACAAAAGTGTATAGCCTTGTCCACGATGGAAACTGAGTTCGTGGCATTATCAGCAGTAGTATAAGAAGGTGTTTGGCTTAAGAGATTTTTTGGATAATTTAGGTGTTATTGGAAGTGCTGCAGATCCGTTATTGGTTAACCGTGATAGCCAAGCGCAAATAAAGCGTACACCAAAGATCCAAAATATCATGGCAAGAGTAAACATATAGATACCAAGTATAATTTTGTCGAGGATATGGTTGCACGAAAAGATGTGAACTTAGAGTACATACTACGCATAGAATGGTAGCAGATCCTATGATAAAGCCTATACCTAGAGATGTGTTTTGTGGCCATATGAAATCTCTAGGACTGCGTAGAGGCTGATGTACTGAATATTGTAATTTTCCCTAAGTGTTCACATATGATGAATTTGTGTTTTTTCATCATTAATGCCTATGAATCTTTGTTTGATCTTTATGCATCTTAATGCTCGGTGCATTACTTTAAGTTGAGAAAGTATGTCGGACGGATATAAGATTAGCCCACTCACACGGGTAATCGCCTCTATTTACTGTGTGATAAATAGAGATGAGACTGTTTTAAACTTATTATCTAGGTGATAATCGAGAGCTCAAGCTTAAAACACGTATGTCGCCTTAACTGGGTGTTAAGATGAGGACATAATACTTACTATGTCCGAAAGTAAAATACCCCACATATTTTACTTTATCCGTCTATGATGCCGATGTGAGTTCGATGAATTTTGTGAATGAGTAGATACGTGAACTCAAGTTAGACATTGGGTATGTCCGAACTATCATCTCGTACGGTATTAAAAGGTGTAGACATACGCTCCATGGGAAAGGAGTTAATACCGTAATACGTATTTCATACTACGTATGCATGAGACGACCAATAAGAGTGGCAAAAGTTTGATCTCAACTTTTATGTCGTGTGAGACTCTTGAGGAAAAGAGTTCCTCAATTTTTAGTCCCCTCATGACTCTTACTTATTCTCAAGATTTCTATTTAGTGTTTGCTATCTTAGGATGTTGCCAATGGTCATGAGTTTGATTCGATCTAATGGGACATTTCTAGAAAAGCAAGCTGAACTGAAATTGAGAGTTTTGAAGGAAAGAGGAAGATCGATTTTGGAGAATCACATTGTAGTTTTGTATTCACCGGTTAACCAATTATGACTGTCTTTGGGATAATTATAATTGTGAATACAATATATATATATATATCATTGTTTAAAAGAGATCAAGAGAGATATAAATGTGATCGATCGATCTAGGGTACTGCATACTAAATCTACTCGGGATGTGATGCCCATTATGAGCTGCTACATATTCCTAACGAGATGTATGGCAACGAGCTCTCAAAGTATGCTGGTCGCACGGATTATTCACCGGTATGAATGTTGAAGAGAGGTAAAGAGAATCTGTTCGGCCCACCATGTGTGAGTGGGAGATGATGGTTTTATATGAGATGGGCTTAAGGCCCGTCCGCCCAAGTTGGGCCCAAAAAGCCCGGCCCACGGGAATAGGGCCCGTGGATGGGGGAAGGTATAAAAGGGAGGAGAGAGAGAGATGGCACCTGTTGGAAAAACAGACGTACGTACGCTTTTCTCCCGCGCGCTTTCTCTCTCTCTAAAACACAAAAAGAACAAGAAGGCAAATAGCACTTTTTCTTCCCTTCAAGGCGTCATCAGATCGAACAGGGCAAGAATTTCTTCCTCGATCTTCAGCATTGGTGTCTAATCTGTGGCTAACAAGGTACGCTCGATTCCGTGGTGTGCTTTATGATCGGTGATACGTGATTTTTCCCGGGCTTCGCTTCCGCATTGATTTAGGGGTTCGATTTACTGTCGAATCCGGTTTTCGGGGATCCGTTATTCCCAACATAGGTATTTTTCCCGACCCTCTGAAGGAGAAAAAATGCTACGATTTTAATTCCTTCCTTGCTTTCCAGACAATCGAGAGAGCTCCCAAAGAAGGAATGAAGAATAGATCGTCAATAATACGTTGGTGTACCATTTTTGCTAAATACTTCTTCGAAAACTAGTGAATAAACCTGTTTGATGCTAGTGATTAGTAAAAAACAACTGCTAAAATTCATTCAAATGCTGAATAAATTTTTTGTTGGCTTCATTGAATTCCTACCTTTCTTCATACAATTACATTGTGAATATGTAGAAGAAAAGATAACTTAATAAACATGAAATCTTCGTGTAGTAAACATGCAATAGACGAGGAGATTCTAGGCACGATCAATTTCAATATAAGCATACTCTCAATTATGAAAATAAACGTAAGGAAACTCCAAGTAAAATAATGCACTTATAATATTTAGTAAATCGCCTGATAAGAAAAGAATAGGAATAGAGAAATAAAACCGAATAGAGAAAAGCCTAAGAAAACAATTCAAATCCAATATGTTACCCTAATGAAAGTCCAATCCTCTAATGTCTGCGCCACGGTCTCGACCCTTCATCCCGAGGCTAGTAAGTAGTAGAGGTACTCATTGGAGGGTTTAACTTAGACCGAGTCTTTAGGTCTGGGTCGTTGCTTAACTTGCTGTCTAGACTCGCCCATAATAAAGAAAAAAGATTATGTACAAGTCAATTATTCCAGGCCAAGCAGGCTTTATTTCTCCAATTCCACACGATCAAATACAGTTTTGCCACTAACTTTGTTTTTTTTGTTTTTTTTTTTTTTTTTGGTGTACAATGGAATTTTTTGGTAAGTTAAGATTTGGGTATTGTAAAATTACTCTAGAAGACTAAGATCCTCCGCTTGACTTTTGATTTGGCTGCTCTCCGTGTTTCCTTTCTTTAACTTAATGGATGTGCCTGTTGTTGTACCCACACTTGACCAATGTCCGGAGTTAGGTGTCCATACACTAGACTTCTACTTCCTTGTAATGAAGAAAAGCTTAACCCTTGGCTTAGCTCTCAACAACGAAGGTTGGTGTCAACTGGGTCAACTGTCACATACCCACTAATTCAATCTTTGGTCCTGCTAGATTGACCTTTTGGTTCAGATTATGATATCTTGAAGCATTTCCTGTATAATTTCTTGGTGTGTGACTAAAGTAGGGCGGGCATTGTTCTGAATAAGAACAGACAGACATGTGAAACTTGGAGGCTCGAAACGATCTGAATCATGGATGGCTGTCTGTGAAAAAAGAGAAAGGAACATCTATATTGATGAATTATTTACGAGTTTAACCTTGAAACTGTATCTGATGGTAACCAGAGTTCACGTATGCAAGACAATTTTATCTATTAAAAAAAGAGTATGGGACAAGCAAACAACTGGTGGCTCCCTGAATTCAGGGGAAACAATCACTGAACTGAAACTCCGCGAAACGAAAACGAAAAGGGGAAAGACGAAGAAGAAGATTAGAATAGGCCCGTGTTGTGGGCGTTATGAATTTCTCGTGGAGGACTATCTGTCAGCCGCAGATCTTTTAACATGGAGGCAAATCTGCAGGAGGAGGCTGTAGAGATTGCAATTCGCCAACTCCATTCTCGACAAGGAAAACCACGGCCAATCCCCAGGTGATGTGAACATCCAAGTGACAGTGCATCAACCAAGCACCTGTTTTGTAGGTCCAAAAAATTATGTGTTCTCAGTCATAATAAGAAAGAGAACAAGTTATCTTATCGAGGGATTGAATGGAAACTTTCCTAGCCTTTACCTGGATTGTCGGCGACAAATCTGATGACAGCCCACCCGTTCACAGGGACGCCAACTGTGTTCCTCATTGGCGGGTCGACAAGGTTGAACTTTGCTGTATCTTTCTGGGGGTTGAAGTTCCCGAAACCTGTGGCGAGGATGTAGAAATCGTATCCGTGAATGTGGATCGGGTGGTTCTCGGCCGTTTGTATGTTGGTTCCTTGCAAGACAATCTGTACTCTAGAACCGTACTTCAACTTGTACACCTTGGTCCCCGGAACGGGCTGCCACAGCGAGCGGCTCACGTTCCCCGTGTAATCGAACTGGACAGGGGGGTTAGCAGGGAAATCGGTGGTAAAAACTCCAGGCACGCCCTGCTTGTAGGCTTGCAGGATCGAGACATTAGACGGCAGCACGAAGGACACGTTGTTCATGCTGGCCGTGAAACGGGTCCCATTCGGCCCCTGGCACCTACTGCTACGGAAATTCTTTGGGCAGTTGAAGAGTCCTAGGCCGACCGTGATAAAGAGGTTTTCGTCAATGTCGGTCGGGACGTCAACCTTATTTGGGCTCCTGAAGCTCTGACCGAAGGCTGTGACGGTAGCCGTGTCGTTGAAAGCCGGTAGGGTTGGCATGACTGGCTTGCTCGATATGCCCTTGGCGGGGCACGGGGCGGACTTGTACTCTAGTATGGCCGTGGTCGTGGTGTTGTCAAAAGGCGCTCCCTGAGCGCTCTGGTAGGGTTCGGCTGCCATGTAGTACCGAGCCGGGGGCTGGTCTCCAGAGATCAATACATCCGTCGTTTGGCCTGGCCCAAGCATGATCACCGAGGTGGTGAAGGGTTTCAGGTAGGAGGCGTCGGCACCGACCACGGTGAACCTATGGTTCGCTACGGTGAAGAAGAGTTCCTGATTGAGCGCAGCGTTGATGACTCGAAGGAGGTGGGTCTCCCCGGAATCGATCGGAACTATGACGGTGTCTGCATAGCACAGGGTTAAGAAACATCAGCTCAATTGCATTCTGGTTTAGGTTTATCTCCCTTACTCTACCTAATTATTGGTTGACGTTGTCAATAGATCTATTCTTTAGGAATTAGATGCAACAAAATGATTGTATTCCGGTCTTTAATTTGTTCTAGCTTGCAAAAGGTCAAATTTGGTATGGAGCAAGCTCTCAACATTGCATACATAATCAAATTTAAATTCCCATTGTCGCGTCCACTTTTGACATGCTCTTTGCAACAAACCATTCACGTGAGTAGGGCCCCAACTACTAATTAGTGTTGAAAAAAGATATGTCATCATGGCGCATGAGAATGCGGAAAAGATTAGATTACATTATTATCATGAAATTTTGCACCCGAACTGAACCCATTCTTTGGACTCTCGAGATTTATGATCAGTAAAATTAAAAAAAACCGTGCCTGGTTATTGTGTATTTCCAAGTGTAAACCGTAGAAAACGAAAACATTCTATTCCTAGCTAACTACTTTTTGGTGGGTTTAGAAGGAGGACTTCCCTTCTCATTTTTAGCTGGAGATAGATTATCAATCAAATTAGCTGTGCAAATTTTCTTCCAATCTACCTTTGCTTGAGCAGTTGTAGAGATCTCCAGGTTGACCGTTGATGGTATAAGCGTCAGACACGTTCGGCGCCCCGCCGGTTCTGGTCGCTTCTCTCACGACGTCGATAGGGTTCGCGTCCCACCACTCCCCTGTCCATCATCACCATTTAAGACACTATTTAAGACAATATGAGTGAAATTGTAATCATCTTCAATCTGATTGCTGTTAGACTATTGTTAGTGTTTCAATTTGTTGCTAGCTGTTGGTATTGATGGATGGTTGGCCATCTAGAACTAAACATGGCCACTCTCATTAAGGCTACCAAGTAAAACCACGCAAAATCATTGTCGTGGATACAAAGTGTGGGGTTTACATGGGACTAACAAATACAATAGACAGACAAAATAAATTCTGAACGAGAAGAGTTTGTGATATGATGTGCTTTTCCATTAGTATAAGCTCGTGCATTTTTTTAAGTCATAATTAATCGTGTCGAAATTATCCGTATAAAAGACTTTACCGAGAAGGATGGGGGTTTCACGCTTCGGCTTGGGAAACGGATACGAGGTGCCTTCCTTTGGACGAATGACAAGAGCACCATACACAGTCGCTCTTAGCCAAGAGCTATGTGCATGCCACCACAGCGTTCCTACCTGTCCTTGGATGGTGAAACGGTACGTGTAACTTCCGCCGGGTCTAATCGGGCATTGAGTCACAAATTCCGGCCCATCGGCCCAACCAGATCTCACCTGCCGGACGCCGTGCCTGGTGGCAAATCGAGATTTTCGTATGATTAGATATGTTGGCATTACCATCGATTACATATGCTGGACGTACACATTGGCATGCCTAGGCACGTTCTGTTCCATGCATGCGTAAATGTTTCGACTACATGTCGACAGCCTGAGAAACCATCAAATCCAGACAATGCATGATGAATAGTAAGAATACGCCCCACTTTTTTATTTTCTTCTGAGCTTTTGATTACCAGTGGATGGTGACGTTGTAGCGAGCTCTGTTGACGACGTTGACAACGATGGTGTCGCCGTCGTTAATTTCCAAAGTCGGACCCGGTAATTGCCCGTTCACCGTGATGGTGTTGTGGGTCGTGCACAGCCTCTTCACCTTGGTCGCTTGAACCTATTTCCGTCCGAGAAGCTCATCAACAATGGGACCAAGAAAGAACAGAGCCAAAAACACATCACGAACTCAAGACCGGGGGAAAGGAGACAAAACAAGGAGCGAAACAACATACGACAAAATCATGGTAGTGAACTTTTGCATCTGCCAATGTCACCGCCACAGAGAAGAGGAAGAGAGCTCCCAAGAGGAAAGAGGTTTTGCCGACAGCCGCCATGTTTTCCGAAGAGAATGCAGCTGCGGCCGATCAGCACTTCGTCTCCAAATGACTATGCGAGAGAGGATTAGACAAGGTTTAGACTCAAACTCTTGATTTGCTTAGGGTTCGAGAAAGGAAGGACGCCATCGGCTGCATTATATAGCGCAGCGGGGGGGAAGAGACAGCGTTTGTTTTGAGGTTGGCAGATTAGGTTTTGATTTAGAGCCCTGTCATGGCAGTACCGCCCCTGGGGACAAAGCTTAGCTCTACCCGAATCGTAGTTGTTGCACCCACTAGCCTCTCCCCGAAAGGAGTGTGTAGCTTCCGTCGATGCTTGCTTAATAAGCCTTCTCCTAAAGGGTCGAATTATTCAACGAATTTAATCATAATCTCCTTTTTTTTTATTTGTGGGTAAATTCATTTGTGGATTAAAATTTGGGTTTGGAGTCCTTTACTTTTGCTCGTGCGTTTCGTGTTTCTTCTACAATCAATCACCAAACTTGCCAAATATAAAATGGGTAACGAGAGGACAAACCATTGTGGTCAAACCAATCTTTTTCTTCTTCATGCAAATAGAAAAATAATAATATCTTGTCGGTCGGACCACCTATTAAAAATAAAAAATATGCCTTTATGTAATGAAAATATGGCTCTTCACCTGTTGAGAGGGAGTGGGTGCTTGAGATGTCACGTCACTGTCTAAAATATAACTTTTTGCCGATCTAATATATTTGCGTGATTATCGATGTGTAGAATTAGTTGTCGAAATTCAAATTCACTCGTGAAATGAATCTCTTTGTGTCGGTATATGCCTGTTCAGGATTACGTTTGTGTCGATCTGTCTACTACCAGCTTAAAAGGCGTTAGTCTATTTAGGAACTGTTTCATTTTTGTGGAAAAAAAATAGTTGTCTACGCCTAAAATGGAGGAGTTAACAGCAAGATTAAGGAAGGCAAGAGAATTTCTAATTGTACCAATATTAGTTATAAATTTTTAAAAGTGATACGATAAATAATTACCACAAAAATCTTAATCCTGTTATATGAATGCTAATTCAATCATAATATTTTCAATTTATCAATTTATTCTTAAATTTTTTGATAATTTATTAATGTAGTTTTTCTTATTAATTTTGACGGAAAATTGCTAATGTAGAATAAGCTGTCCTATATGGCATGGCCGATACCGACATAGATAATTATTATAATGTTTAATATTTTTTCTTTTTTTCTTTTCTTTTCTTTTGCCAAATTTGGGTAAGAAGAAGGCATTGCGGCCTTAGGCGAGGGTGTCGCAAATCTAGCAAGTGCATCCCAGCCCTTGCTTACGGCTAGCAATCTCCATTGGCCACCACCGAAGCCGTCAACTAACAAAGTGGGATTTTTAAAAAAATATATATGTGTGTGTGTGTGTGTGAAAGAAAAAGGACAAAAAGATAAAAAAAAATTAAAAATTTGCGAAATTTGTCCAACTTAGCATAGGCCATGCCCCGTGCCACATCAGATGTTTAGTGTTCATGCTAACAATTTTTATCCAAAAATTGCTAACAAGACTATATTAACAAATTGTCAGAAGATCTCAAATGATATTGGTCAAATTAAAATGGTTTAGACTAAATTGACATCCGTATAATAGATTAAAGATTATATTAACAAATCTTCAAAATGTCTAAAATAAAATTAGTCAAATTGAAAAGTTTAAAATTGTATGTGCATCAGTACAATATATTAAGGATTTTTTTTTTAAATATTTTTCCCTACGATAAGCTATCACTAGAGTCTACAAATATTGGACTCTGGGAAATATTTATCTAATCACGTTAACAAAGTTAGACAGAAACCAAAATCCACCGCTAATCAAATGATGGACCTTAGCTCATGTCTTACATAATTAACTCTAAATTAGTCATAGCTAAAGAGAAAAAAAATCAAAATATTACTTCTTCTTTTTTTTTGCAGAATAACATTTATCTAGAGAGACATCTTCGTTCATAATACAAAGGACAAAAGTGATGATTTCACGCACGAGACTACGAACTTCATTAAAATAGCAGAAACGTGTGGGACTACGCAACAATCTTGCATGGCGTTGCACATTTTTACACCTTGGGTTCATTTTGTCGACGTGGGTTGGTGACGAAACTTTCCATCGAATTCTATAGATCGCAATATCATGCACTGAATAAATTGTCTTGTTAATAGGATAGGCAATCGCTACGCACCTACGCCTGTCTCGCTGTTCAGCAATAGGCGACCTACTTCGCTAGATAATTGACGGATCGAGATTGCCATTTTGGGTGCTATACCTTACGGAATCTTGGTTGGGAAAATTCGAGTTCTTGAGTCCACATTGTATAACGTGAGATCAAGCTATAATCCGTGTGCCATAGGCCTTTTTCCACGATACGGCCAACCAATCACGTGGTCGAATGAAATAGTGAGGTCGATGATACACAAAAGGGCGAGTTTGGAAAGATTAGCTTCGATGTTTGGTAAAATTCGCTCTGAAAATCTTTTATCCTAAGTTTTCAAAGTCCACATCGCCAGAGCATCACTCAAAAGTTCAAATGCTAATTTTCTAAGGTTTTCCTAGGTCCACTTGATCTTAAATTATGCCACGGGTTTTGACAAAGGAACTATAACAGATTATCTCACTTCACCGAATAATAAATTCTATATCTTCTTTTGCTAGACGCTAGATCTGATCATGATCCTAGGATGGCAACAAAAACGTCTTGTTAACATACATCTGTTTAATAACAACAAAAAAGTAAAATATATCGAATGGTAAAAGTAGCTCAAAATTAATAATGTTCAAGAATTAATAACATTATATACATCTACAAGGCTTTGTATTGACTATCGATTGAGAAATCACTTTCTAAATAATCTCCGTTCCGAATAAAGGAATTTTCAATGTTATTAAAATTATAAATACTCTCAAGACAGCGTTAACACCAATGCTAGCTGCATTTTTTTTAGGCGTGACGGTGGTGGATGGTGTAAAAATGGCTACACTAAATCAAATGGCCAGTTAAAGAACCCTTGACCATGGTAAGTTAAGACCTAAGTGGAGTATCTTCATTGCCCACAAAGCTAGAATACAATAAAGAACTATATTGACCACCACAACATTTTCTTTAACATATCAACTCTTTTCTCAACCATTACAAAGAAAAAGTCAAAAGCGATTTGATTATCTATTTAAAGAATTATCATTTTCCCTCGATCATCTTTCATCAAATTGGCGAAGAAATTTGCAGATTACGTGTACATACTTTTCTTGAGATCTCCCACGTCAATAGCTAAATTTTAGAGTGTGGTTCTCCTAAAATCCATATCAACTGATATAAGAATCATCCCCCTCTTCTAATTGTGATCGGGTGGCGCAAGTGGTGTTGCCGGTATTGCAGCGTCCGACTTGGACTAGCCAAAGGTTAGTGCAATGCTTACTTGACCTAGGTGTCGGGATTATGGAGCATTGTTATGCATTAATAACTACGTATAATAGAATAGTATAAGTTTTCTCACATAAAAAAAGATGAGCAGAAAAAAAAAAGGGGGAGAGAGAGAGAGAGAGAGAGAGAGAGAGAAAGAGAGAGAAGCAAATCCATTGTGGAATTTCTACGTGCTGTTTGGTTACCTAAATCTTAATCTTCTAACGAACTTTACATCATCAGAAAGAGTGCGAATGTATATCTATTCGAAGGGCCCAAAGATGAAGCCCAATTTCGTAGCAGAGATTTTTCTGAAAATGAAGAACAGAGGATATGTTGTAGCCAAGCAAAAGATTGCTTGTCTGTGCAATAATGAAGACCCTGGCTCTCGTTCGTACAACAAGTAAATGCACACACACGTCGTGCATATGCACAAAATTGCATCATTAAAATCATGAAGAGAAATTAATCCCTAAATTCACAATACAACAAGCATATGTCAAAAGAGAATGACAAAATAAAAAATTTGGAATTTTTGAATGTGGTTTAATATATAGAAGATTGAAGTTTCTACCAGAGATGAAACTAATTAAATTTTCAAAGAAGAGGAAAATGATTCCAATCTTGTTAAAAATAAAAATTTCTCTTTACTTTGCGTAATAGTAAGGATAAACTTACCATTTATATAACAATGTTGTCTTTTTGGTAAAAAGAAACGATGTGTTCGATTTCCCAATTTGTGCTCCCCTAGTGTGAAATGGAAAAGCAAAAATTTGACTTTGACTTGATCCAAAGATGAAAATGGTGAGAAAACGCGGTTGAAAAACCGGGGCACCTGCCCTCATGATTAGTCTCTTTGGGTGGAAGCATGTCCGGAAATGGGATCGGATTAGGATGGGTGAACAAGAACGATAGAGCAATCAACAAAGAAGTTGATGAAGTTTGTTATTGACTTCGCCAGGATTTTCAGATGGAAAAAAAGGCCACGACGAGTCGCTATAAGCAAGCTGCAGAAAGAGAAATGTCATCGGCCTCTCGCCGGTACGCACAAGCTTCCTCGTAAAACCCACGTATCTTCTTCTCTTGTCTAATAGACTTCACCAACACCTAGGCATAATCACAGCATTGCTTGAGATTTCTGTAATGTCTGTAGTTCTAAGCTTCTTCTAATGGCGTTGTTGATGACTTATCATTTTCACCGGTAGGTTTCGGGTGGGTACGGGGAACTCCCCACACGTTACTCTCGGTCAATGCTAATCATGTCCAAAGTCCTGACGGGGTTCTTGTCATAACCCCATGATTAACAATGACTTGAGCAAATCGTTTTCGTAGAAAATCAGGAGCTGTTAGGACTAGGAAGTTCTCACAGGTCGGCAACAGACATGCGGTTACCATTTGACCGCTTTGCAGTGAATATTTTATTCATGGTGGAGGTAAATGAGGGGAGAGAGCATCTACCCTTTTGGGTTCACAAAGCCATGGAAGATGAGTCCATGCAGGGCTTGAGCACTTCGGGTCCAAAACCAGATGATTGTGTCGGCTGCGACATCGTTGTCGAACGTGAAAAGAGATGTCCAAAGTTCTCTCCTCGAAAAATAGCCTCGAGAGATTTTGCTTCTACTGCCATGGACATGGAGTGCAGTCAATTTGATCCTTCCTAGAAGAGCTCTTGCGCCCAAAAAATGCGAACTCGAGATCTGAGGTGTTAAGAGGAGGAAGGTAGAAACCAAGTTAAATCAGGAAGACTGGATAGGAATTTTTCACTCGACAAAATGAAAATAAAAGACAATAATTTCATCAAATGACTGTATTGTGGGTTCTATATCAGTAAACTAAATACGATGGTCGGACCAATTTAGAATAGTATCATAGCATCATTCTTGAATTCCTCGTCATATCCAAATTACCAATTCAATAAATGTTTAAGCAAAACAAAAAGAGTGGCAATAATTGTAATAGTTTTACAAGGACTTACAGCCTAATCAGCCCTATCAGTGCCAACACATGCCATGATTCTCCCTCCCCTTCTTTTAATTGGACGAACATGGCTCAAAATGATGATGATGCTCAGAAGGCCATCATGACCATCAACATTCATGCCCAGGAAACACGGCCGATGGGCATCGAATTTGTCGAATTCCAGCCCCTTTCGTTGGGTCAAAGGAAGAAATAATAGCAAAACAAGACCCTGCAACATCAACATCTGTCTTCTTGTGCTGCTCTAAATCTGAATCTTTGCAATTGCAACCCAAAAAAAAAAGAAAAAAAGCAAGAACATCTTCTCCATTTGCAAAGATTCAGATTTAGAGCTTCTCTCTCTGACTATAATGACAATTGAGATTATGTCCAGTCTGTCAGCTATTGTGCTTATATGAGGAACAACGGCAGTACCACTATCTGTACTAGTTTTGAGTCGATTCCTCAAGCCGGAAGTACAAATTTTCAGAACATGGTAGTAAACCATGAGAGTATCTCTCCCAAATTCTAGTACAGTTTGAAGAGGGCCAACTCCCAACTAACAAATTATCTAATTAAGTTGATAATACTGACCTACTCGGCACCAGTTAATAACCGAAAGACAGCAACATTTCAACTAGAATTGAATAAATTCTGGATAATACTGCTTCAAGACACCTCTTTTCTCCGAGCTCTGACCATCGCCGGTAAAGCATACGGCATCATCGCATCCCTGTCAAGAAAATTGCTAGAAAATTAAATGGTTTGACCGCGATGTTATAACAAAGTTGAATAGGGTCGTGCCACCATGATGGAATGCGTCGATCACTCCTTGGTTCTAAGAGACCCCCAAATTGATGAAAGATCAGACATAAGCATAACATAAGAATCTCCATCAAAGACCGTCAGTCTTTGTTTAGCCAACAACCACTCGCCCCTTTCAATATGTCATTTCGGGTTTAAAGTAGGGATGAAGTCAACAAACAGCCAAAGACTTCCGCTGGTTGCCGCCATTTTCTACCCGCTGTTCTTTCGATTTGTTTTCTGAATGGATCGAGTTCACCAACAACCGGGTTTCACAATCATCTGGACCAAACTTACCGTCCAGATCTACGACTCTAATTCGAGCTGTGAAACGGGTTCCAGCTTGTGTCTGTTAGCGCATTTTTCGCAAAGCATCTAATGAGAATCATGCCTATATTATGTCATTTGCACTCGTCATATATACGTGGTTATCAGCCATATGGATGATTGAGTGTCTAAAATCGCTGTGTCCTGGATTCGACTCGCATCTCAACGTCTAATGCACGCGGTGTCTGCACAACAACCTTGACTTCTTAGTCGGATAGGTTTAAGTCGACTATAGAGTGCAGATACTCTGAATTCTTCGCTTTCATTTAGACTATCTTCCCGAACCGTTGCTTATCTACATTTACTTTCCGGGGCAGAATGATTAGCCTTTCGCTGCTCTGAGTGCAAGGATCAAAAGGAGAGATCACATTCATAATAATGGCAAATGAAGATTATGGAGAGGACATGATTATCTTGTCTTATCGATAGTTATTTCGTTTTGTTCCTTCTGAAGATGGGCCTATAGTTGGAAATGAATCCATGCACGCACTCACACACCGAAAGATCAGTGAAAAGAACAGTGTTCATTTCACTTGCTCAGGACTTTATGGCCTCACCGACACTCCTTTTTCAACCAGTGGAGACTAGAGAAGCACTTTTTTCGTTTGTACGAATGGATCGAACGAATCAAAAGTCAATGGCCAAACAGTGAAAAAATTGAATATGGAATCACCTAGAAAATTTGGACAGAGTTTTGCCGGAGGTATCTTGCAACTTTCGTTTTGGTGGAAATTATTAGTTAAGTGCATAAGCATTGAGCAAGTTCCTCTTCTTCTCCTGTGGAGAACTAATTTCGAATAACAATAGATGAAGAAATTTGAAATCCCATATTGACAGCGGAATCAACAATCTAAAAATCCTGACAGTCCCACTAGGCACGCATTCTCCGGATTCCGCAGGTTGAAGCGGGAACCGATGGGCTCTGATTGTGAGACGAAAGGACTGCCACGCTCCAGGTATGGTCATGTCCTGGAGATGTCTCGAAATTGTAGTTGAAAGGGTGATCTATTGATCTTCGGCGTCCTCCAAATGAATCTACGGATCCTGAGAGAATGCGTGCATCGCTTTGCACTGGGCCTGGTCCAGCTCGATGCAGTCACAATGGGCATAAGAACTGATGGCCTTTCCCGAGCCAAATGGGCCACCAGGCCTATTTTACATTCATTTGCTTCTTCTCATTAGTTTTTTCTTCTTTTTGGTCGAACATTCACTTCCTATAGTACCCAGATATCCCTCCATATGGAAAATCCATTTCATATGCTTGTACGTATGGTCAGGAACTTAGCTAGAGCCCAATTTTATTTAATTTTTTTGGGTTACAACATGGTGTACCATAAACCCAATTAAGTTTCCTAAGGATGGCTTTTAAAATTGATTCAAACTTGATTCGGATATAAATTATTGTCAGTAATAAAAAATATTTGTATTGAATAATTATTTTAAGCTATATAAATTATTATTTTAAAATATATATTTCTTAAGTTATTTATTTTTCACAAAACAATCGGAGCTTTCGAAAAAATACAGTCCTCCCGCTTGAGATCGGACTTATCCGGGCTCCTCTTGCACGTTCAAGCCCATCACGAAACGGCCCGTCGGCCCGAAGCCACGTGGAGACCGGCTGACGTCGTTTAACCTCCGCGGCGCACGTTAGCGAGGCCCCACTTGGGAAAACTGAATAACGGAGAAATTGATGAAAACGGGCGGTCGTTCCGAAGATGGCCACCAGCGCGAGATTGTTTGTATTATTTCCCCAACCGCTCAAAACCAAACTCTCCCCCCCGCACATTCTCAGCTCCATTCATCTCTTCCCATTCCATCTTCTTCTCCTGACCGATCCCTTCGGCGGCGACGGCGACGGCGACGGCGACGGCGACGATCCGTTTCAGCTCTCACCTGGTTGCCATGGAGTCTTCTGCCGCTCTGCGATCCTTCCACTGTGAGTCCGCGCTCAGCGTGTTTTTAGCTGTGCGTCTCCGAAGTGATGCGCGATGATCGCGGTGTTTTCGGTGTAGTCGACGATTCGTTGATTCGAGTTGTTAACCTGTGTCGATTTCTGCATTGCGAACTCTCGGTTTTTGAGGAGGATCAGACTGAGCTCTGGTCCAACCGGAGCCGAAGTCGAATCGATTGAATGTCGTGGAGTATTGTGTGAGATGATCGCACTTCGAGCTTTATAGACCCAGTTGAAGTCGTCGGTGACCTGCTTGAACTATTGTAGATGAATACTTTGAAGTTTGATTGTCATCTCCTTGTGTTGCTTGGTCCGACTGGAGCTGAAGTCGAATAGATTGAATGTCATGTAGTCTCGTGTGAGATGATCATGCTTCAAGCTTTGTAGACCTAGTTGAAGCCGTTGGCGACCTGTTGAACTATTGTAGATGAATACTTTGAAGTTTGATAGTCATCTCCTTGTCTTGCTTGGTCAGACCGGAGCTGAAGGTGAATCAATTGAATGTTGTGGAGTATTGTGTGAGATGATCGTACTTCGAGCTTTGTAGACCTAGTTGAAGTCGTTGGCGACCTGCTTGAACTATTGTAGATGAATACTTTGAAGTTTGATAGTCATCTCCTTGTCTTGCTTGGTCCGACCGGAGCTGAAGTTGAATCAATTGAATGTCATGTAGTATTGTGTGCGATGATCACGCTTCGAGCTTTGTAGACCTGGTTGCAGTCATTGGTGACATGCTTGAACTATTGTGGATATATACTTTGAAGTTTGATAGTCATCTCCATGTCTTGCTTGGCACCATCGATCCCATGACTGTGATCCTACTTGTTTATTGCTGAGAAGCTTGAAAGACTGAATTCTCTCCTTGCTCCCTGTAATACGATTGGTAAGTTTTGGAGGCCAAAGGAGCACTTGCCTCTTATATTTCTCAAACCGACATTAGTCTAATCACGACGAAGCAGGATGACATTTTCTAGCTCAGAAGGCAGTTTAACTTTGAAGTATGATCTAGTGTGCTTTTTTCTGCATTGCGCGTTTTGGCAGCTTTGACTTGTGCTTAACATCATTTCCTTTTGTCTGCTTCTTGTTGCATATTGCCCGGCATCATGTTATGATATTCCTCTTGTTGCAGAAAAGGATCCCCACACCAAAGATGATAGTTCTGTTTCTTTGGTCAGGTTCTTTTGGTGTCCCATCACATGTGAGGTCTTTGCCAGAGAAAACTGGACTGGTCGGTATGCATCACTACAAGAAGGCCAATTCAAGCAACATAAGAGTTCAACGGTTGCCGTATGGTAGGAACCTTCTCTCTCCTTCCAAAAAGACGAGCGTGGCCAAAATTTCATGCATAAGAACATCAGATTCTGCCATATCAACTGACACCAATGGTGAGATTGATTTTTAATTTGACTTGCCTTTTCCTTCTTAAGAATGCTTTATGTTCCAACTCTGACGATATTTCTATCAATTTGGCCAAGTTTGATAATTGTGATACTTCTACCTCAAAATTAAGATCATTCCCTTTTCCTGCAAAATATTTTCCTCAGATCTGGATTGAGAAGTTGGCATGTTTAGCATTGTGGTGTGACTGGTGTCTATTATTATAATGGTTCACAATTAGGAGCGGTGATTGACAATTTTATTCTACTCCAGTTTCAGGCGCTGTCATTGGTTTCTAGGGCTCCTTTGCTTAGGATAGGGAGATTAATTGGTTTTAAACTGGAATCTCTAACCTGGACAGCTGTTTCTAAGTCTTCTTTCTAGGGGCTTGATCAGCTCATGTCACCTCTGATTCAGTGATCTTTTTTCTGCTGGGGACATCCAGCTGCTGTTAATTCTTCTGATCTGTTCATGTATTGATAATGTGCCATTATGCGTGAGGCTTTCAAGTGTCTGTTGTATTTTTTTGTTTCACTGTCCATAACGAACTTAAACATGAAATCTTAAAGTTTCCTCAGAGTGCATTGGAAGATCAGTGAAGAAGGGGCCTCTTGAAGATGCGACTTTTCCCAGTGGATTTCAGGTGTGCTAATTTTCCCATTCGATCTTATATTATGCATGCAATGTGGGAGTAATACTCGAATCACTGTGGATGGGTCTCCTGAACACATGAACCTATTTGCGTTGACAACTTCAGATACTCGTGATATTCTTTGATGGGATAACTCTCTCACTAAATTGGCATGAAATGCAAGCACCGACTGAAGTTTCTGGATCTTAGCTGCTTTAACTATTATTTTTGTTAGATGGAAAAAGGAAAAAAAAAAAACAACAACAACAAAAGACATCATTCTGTTTTGGCAACCAAGGTTACCATAGGGAAAAATCATGGTAAAGGATCAGCACTTGCTAGTGGCATTCTTGATTTTTAGACTATTGCTTCAGGCAGGGGTCTCAAATAGGTCTCTAATTACCAGGGGGAAGGTTTTGAAGGCTCTCAAACTGGTTGAAATTTGCCATTTCCTTCCTGACACCATGCTTGAAGTTAGGAGTTTTTTACTCCTACGATGTACATGTCGGGATCTGAAATTATGCATTTCTAAGTCAGTACATCTCCAGCACATGGGTCTCATTGGAGGCACTGGCTTTTTATCATGAATTCAATTCCTTAGATGATCTGCTGCCCTTGAGTTAAAGAATTTTATAGATTGACCTTGTCGAGAGACCTCTTAGTACGGCGTATTACTCATATTCTGGATACTTGTATAGTGGCACTTCTTTGATTATGTATGTACATATAACAGAAAAAGAGGAGCATGGGAAATCCTAACTATTACCCAAGATCTCTTTTGTTTTTGTATTTAACAGAGTTCTTCCCAACCTTATGCAATTGTCAAAGCTTCATAATTGACGTACTTCTTGACTGGTTTTATCTTACCATGGGAATTTTGTCCACCTTTTTAAAGCTCTAACTGTAGAAATGACTGAATTTTGGACTATTCGAAGACTGTATAGAGCTGTAATCATTTTAAAACTCATCATTTGAGTATTTGTTCTTTCCTTTTTCCTCTAGCCCTCTCATCAAGAACTTGATAAATAACTCTTTTCTAATCAGGCATTGTTACTGGAAGTTTGTGACGAGACACAGATTGCAGAACTGAAGCTAAAGGTAATTATTTATGTGCTCTTACTTTGCAGAAGTAAGTTACATGAGGCTCAAGTCTTTGAAGTTTATATGCTTAATTTTCGAAATGTGCTTAATGATTTCTAGGGGTTGCACTTATGAGATGATATTTTCAGGGTCCATGTAGACTTACAGCAGATATGATAGCTGATTTAATAAGTTTTACGATTAGTACGTTCTGAGTTCACTATTCTATCAAATTTCATAGGTTGGAAACTTTGAGATGCATGTGAAGCGTAATGTAGGTGCAGCAGAAGTCCCTGCACCAGTCATAGCATCACCTGTAACACCACCACCTATTCCAGCCGAGCCTGTTAACAAGTCAAGCTCGGGTGTTTCACCTCCATCAGCACCAAAACCCTCTTCAGAGAAGGCTGCTCCATTTATGAATGTCACCTTTGGAAAATCAGCAAAAGTCAAAGCATTGGAAGTGTCAGGATCTACTGGATATGTCCTAGTATCCTGTCCCACGGTGAGTTTTTGGCATTTTCAGCTCTCTATTTTTGTGATCTGTGCATCTCATGTTGCTTTTTTCAGGTTGGCTCTTTCCAAAAGGGAAGAACGATTAAGGGAAGGAAGCAAGGTCCCAGCTGTAAAGAGGTATCTCTCGCTTGCCTATGGATTTTGAATCGGAAATTCCTTCTTGTAGATATTTCACAGTGATTAGCATATCTGAAGTTTCCATTTTCTTGAATCATAGACATCCATGTCTTTCCTATGGAGGTCCTCAATTCAGCGTGTTGTAAAACTCCCCTCTTGCACAAAAGCACAAGCATGCGCACGTAGGCTAGATACTAATGACTTGGCACATTTCAAGAGGTTGGTGCTTTTTAAGAAACTGGCATCTGTTGGGAAATTGTAGGGATTGTCTTAATGCCTTAGGAAAGGTCATTCACCTGCGTAACAAAGATAACTTTATGAACCCAGCCTTTTAAGAGACTGTGATCTGTTTGGGAAACTGTAGGGATTGTTTGAATACCTCAAAGAAAGTCGTTCACCTATTAACAAAGACAACTCTGTGGGCTGCAATTGGTGAAATTCTTGAGTCGATGCCATTATCAAACTGTCTTTTCTGAGATACTATTAAGTGAATGTGATAAATGAATCAAAATGAACCTAGACCATTGAAAATGGTGGGTCTTTTGTAGGTTCCACTTGATCAGATGATCCATGTTCATTTTAGCACATGCAACTCATTCACCTAATGATTACTCATCTTTTACAGGCTCATCTAAGAAAAGGTCGTATTAGTAAATCGATCAAGTTTTTTAGTGCCAGTGCTTCTTTCTTTTGACTGCTTTCCATCTTGGCTAACATATTGCATTCACACATAAATTGTTGGTTCTTTGGAAAGTTTCCCATTGCGATAATGTCTACACAACACCAATCAGCAAATAGCACACATAAACTGTTGTTTCTATAGAAGTTATCTCCTCATGATAATGTCTACACTATATGGTATGATATGTAGATATAAGTACCTGCACGCTAGCACTCATCAATACACATGTGAAGTATGTACGGAAGCATTCATACACGTGTCTACAGATGAGCTGAATTGGGTTGGTAAGTAGGAGCAAAATCTAAAAGGTCAGTTCATGTAAACAGGGCGATCTGATCAAGGAAGGCCAAGTGATAGGTTGGTTGGATCAGTTTGGCACCGAACTTCCTGTGAAAGTAAGCACATTCTGAGTATTCTAATTTGGTCATTTCCCTGCCTCATTCTGTTTTTGACAATTTCTTGTTGAAATTTGAGCAGTCAGACGTCTCGGGAGAAGTTCTAAAGCTCCTTATTGATGATGGAGGTATGAATTTTACCATCATTTCCTGGTCTGTTTGTACTGACCGAAATACTGCATTGTCATCGTCGTTGTCATCATCATCATCATCATTTGTACCAACTGAAATGCTGCATCATCATCGTCATCCTCGTCATCATTGTCATCGTCATCATCATCTCTTTAACATTCACCATTTGTTGCATGGTTTTCCAGAAGCTGTTGGTTATGGAGATCCTCTTCTGGCTGTATTGCCATCATTTCCCGGTGTTGGTGTCCAGTGATATGCTGCCTTAACAGGATAAGATCTATGAACTCTACTGATTTTGCATCTGGTTTCCAAAGAAACTTGGGAACTATAGGTTCAACCCTACCTGAATTGAAGAGAAATTCATAAAGCTAAGGCTTTGCTTATTTGTGTCTGAGGATTCTCACACTCGCCTGTACAGTGTGCATGCAAATGCAATCCTGGTGCGACAAAGCCAAGTGACTGTCTAGTTGCCATCCCCTTTTATAGTATTGAGAGCATTGTTGGTTTGGAAGTCTTTCAAAATAAGGAGTGCCGGTTTCGTTGCACATTTTCTTTAAAGAAACTTCTCACTGCCTGCTGGTCATTGTTGCAATAATAAATAAACTTAAATGCAAACTATAGGGGACATTTTGGCAACTTTCGCATTTTGGGATTTTCCAGCGTTAATGTTACAACCAAGATGCGTGGAAGGTTGTTGTTGTAGACCCAAAAGGCTGCAGTCCAGAGAACAGGACAGATTACATTGCGTATGTTCACTCACTTTTTACCGTATTCACAACCCCATCCTTAATCCTCCTTATTTATTGAAGAAGCTTGTCCGCTTGAAGGTAGGCAGAAAACCGAAAAACAGATAAAGAGCTTTGACCGCGCTCAATAAGTGAAGCAATCCCCAACGAGATCATGCTCCCCTGCTCGACTTGCATAGCACTGAGCCGAAGTGTAGGACCTCGATCTTCTGTCATACCACGATTGCAGAGAAATAGCACCTCTTCTCAAAAGCTTTCAGGTCAATCTCCTGCCATCCGAGACCCTCTTTGTAACATTCCACCTAAATCATTTCCCACACGCCATTATCGAAACATTAGATGCCTGTGCATTAAGCTAACAGAGTATTCGTTTCACACGCATAAGTTACTACATTTTCATAGTGAGTGCAGAGTGTCCGCAAAATCCATCAAAGAGATGGATATTAACACGGGTGAGCAGCAACACGGAAAATATTAACATAAAGACATGGTAGGCATTAAAGAAAAGATAGAATTTGAATGAAAGAACAATCTTTATACCGTGTCGAGTACTTCCATGTCCTCGTTCAGTCCACCGAGGCTATATATCACATCTCCCATCACGACTGCTCCATGATTTGTCTTTGCTTCATTCATCGGTTCCACCATCATCCACAAACCAGCACGAGGATCGAAAACCTCCACTGTCGCCACCATTTTAGATCCATCGTAGCCTCCTACAGCATATCTGCAAAGAAACTCTCCTAGTAATAGTTACAGTTTTAACTTGTGCCCACCCACACGAACTCCCACCATAACCCGTCCTTTCGATAAACTAAATCAAGAGGGATTTATGAGGATAAGAGCTTTAGCTTGAACTCAGGACAAGAGCTCGAGATTGATCGGCGGATATCTAAGAGTCACACTAATGCAGCCCTTTAGTAAGCCGTGATGTCGACCAAAAGATGGCAGTTAACTTGGTTGAAAACTAAAGAGGGTTCAGGGCAAGATCTACTCACAACTTTTGGTTCAAGACGATCAAAGAATGACCCCCTCTTTTCATGCTCATCTCCTTTATCGGTCTCCATGAGCGTTCTCGAGGATCAAATCTTTCTGCTGACCTAACATAGTAGAGAAAATGTACAATGAGGATACCAGGGAAGATGACAATATAAGCTCTGTATACTTCTTAGTTTGCAAAGAGAGCATTCAAACAGGCATCCCTGCCTGAGCATAAACCAAAGAATGCACAAGCAACAAGCGATAGACTGAGAATATTACATCAAGCAGTCAATGATCTTGCTGACAGATATATATTAAGAACCTTCTCAATTTATTATTACGATCGAGTACACTAGGCTATTAACTAGCAGTGGTGCAACAGAGTAATATTTACAAAAGTTAAGATATAGAGCTTATACTAATGATCTAGTTTACCACGAAATGTCCCGCCCACCAAGTAAAACCAGAATGCCATCACAGTGGGAGACAAAATAAATAGAAGACCAAGGGTAGGCTTAGGTAGGAGCCCACTATGTCCACATGAAAAAGATCCGGTTGGAAGTGTCTCAGTGTTCCCCGTCCCCGAACCTATGTAATTCCAAAAGAAAGGAGTAAAAATCAGGGGAAAACCTTCGTCTGTGTTGTCCTCTTACATGGCGTATATAGGGTTCTTTTAATTCCTGGAGTATGTAAAAATCAAAGAGAAGCGTGCTGAGTTTTGCTGATCCCATATTGAACCTAAAATACCAAGCAGAACATATTCCTAGCCACAATTTTAACGTTTTTTCTAGTCACAATAAGTGCAAGCAGCAGCCTCAAAGCTCGGTGTTTGATTTATCATCAGAAGCAAACTACAACTTTAGAATATCAAAGGGATCGTATCTAATGGCAGACATAAGTCTTACTCCAAGTAGTCTTCTCCATCATATCCTCCAACAGCATAGAGCATGCCATTCAGTTCTGCAGCAGCTGGAGCAAGTCGCTGACAGAAGCAACCAAGAGAAGCAAAGTAAAAAGGTAAGAAGTGGGCGAGTTCAAATGTGATAGGTACTGAAGATACAAGATATAGAAGATGCTATGTTTCATTGAATAGAGTAATTTAAGGTTAAGAAAACACATGAGACAGCTGGAATTTTGCTTTCTTTACCACTGCTAACTAATCTTTGATTAAACCTTTTCGGTTTTCCACTCTTTTGTAATATTTACAGCAACAGGAAAAAAAGAAATCTCACTTTTCCCCACAAAAACAGATTCAATTCATCACACTATTATTCATGCATATGCAAAAAATTGATGATAAGAAGCATGTCAATAGGATATGTAAAGTCTATGACCCAAAAATAAAATAAAATAAAATAAGTAAAGACTGCGGCATCTTTGAAGCACTAACTAAGACTGTTTTCAGTCAGTGTATGAATGCCATACAACTAAGCCTTCAAACCATGCTCAGTATTCACGATTTATTCTTTCTGACTAAAATTCTAAGACCATGAGATTTTCCTTGTTTCTGAATCATGTCTCAAGATCATTAAAATCTGCCTCCTACCATAACAAAGGGTACCTTGCGTAGCATTGAACAAGTAGGGATCCATCTTCCAGTGTCTGGATCATACATCTCGACATCTGAAAAGGGCTCGCAGTCAGCTGCGCCACCAATTGCAAATATCTTATCCTTTAAAGATACCCCCACTAGGCATCCTCTTCGCCGATTCATTGAAGGTCGATCAGTCCATTTATTGTACTCCTGGTTGTATGACTCCACTATAGTACGCAGAAGAAAATCTTTGTTATGCAAAGTGAGATACAACTAGAAGAAACTTCATGCTTTGAATCTAAAAAATTGATGCAGTCTATCCACCCAAACACAACTCCAGCAAGCACAATATCATGAGTACCTGTGTCATGCCATACATCATCATAAAAACCACCAAAAACATATAGTTCGCCTCTTAATTTTGCCACTGAAGCTTGGGAGCGCACAAATCTCATAGGAGACAGTGAAGTCATGATATCTTCATGAGGAGAATATAGATATGAGGCTGATAAATGGGAAGAACCATCATATCCTCCCACTATGAATATTGACTCATTAAATGGAGGAGGTTTGCAACCAATCTCATACTGAGTTTCACTGACAGGCCCAACAGCTGAAGATTCCCTGAGCTCTAATGCTTTGCATCTATCTTCTAGACAGCAAATTTTCTGTCTCTGCAATCCAGTAAGAGTTCATCCACAATGTCAATAAGTTCATTCATAGAACCATTAACAGCATCAACTAGGACCATATCAGCATATAAAGAACTTTTGCTCGACAGGAAGTGACATAAATACAATTCTAGAAAGTAGACGTCCCATAAGAATGATTCTAGTACTTTATAATTTTCTCTTCTAGAACTGACATTACTACACCCAACAAATATACAATGTTAGGCAGGACCAAAGCCACAAAACAAAAATCTAAAATGATAATAGAACAGCAATAACTGATATTGTTGATTCATAGCATCATAAGAGTTGGATTATCATGTCTATGAAAACATAGACTTATCATATGCATCTTCTCAGCTAAGCAAGAATGACTGTTGATGTTAACAGATTATCATGTCCGTGCAATATTAAAGGGAACAAGTTAGTCAGTGCGTTAGCACTGAGTCAGAGTCCAGAATCTGCACATGCAGATACAAGCTTCCTAAGATAAGTAATTGTAAGGCAGTTAAAGAGCCCAAGTTTAATTTTAAGCTGGACTAGAAATGACAAATGAGATTTGACTAGCGGGGATGGACATACACACAGAATGGGCAGAAATTGTCAAATGACAAGGGATATTTCAACAGAAACATACCAGTTCCATCTCAATAAAACTAAATCTTTGGGCTTGTTCCAACTGAGATAACATGAGCCCTCGCACTTCACATTGCAACTGCAAAGCACATTTGACCGTGTTACAACTGACAAGGTACTGAAATAATAGCCAAAAGTGGATACAGTAAAATAGAGGAACGGATGGCTCTAATTACCTCAGCAACAATTTCTGAAACACCTATGTCAAGTGACGGCACTTTAGCGCCTTCCTCCAGGTTGTCAGGTGCCATTTCTGTTGTGATCATCGTGGATGAAGAATCACAACTGGAAGTGAACTCATAAGGAATCAGACCTTTAGTAGTCTCTGTCACTGCCAGGGTAGGTGAACTCGGCTGAGAAGAAGTGCTAGAAGAAATGCTCACAGGGGACAAAGCCATAGATTTCTTTTCTATGCATAAAGCCTCTTCATCCCTCTCCTTATCTATAGGGGGTTGGGACATATGGCTCTCTCTATTAAAGTTAGGGGCAACAACTGAAGCATCCCCTAAAATGGTCCCACAATCAATTGGAGAAAATCTGGTTTCCGGATCTACAACCTTAAATTCATCACGTTCGCTGGTTGCACGAGAAGTTGATGAAGCACCTCTGAGGTGTATCCAAGCCTCCTTAGCAGCTTCACAACTTGGTTCCAAGCTTGCATGCTCTTCAAACTCCTCCCTACTCTCAGTTGGAGGAGGACGTGTAGATGCATTTATACAAGCTGCAGCAGGCACAGAGCCCTCAGGATTGCATTGACCTGAAGCAATAACTCCAACTTCAGCTGCAAATCCCGCTATGTCATCAGTTTCTTCCCCCGTTAGGTCATCAAATCCTTTCCCTCCTGTAGCTAGAGACTTGGAACTTTGAGGTTGCTCCCCAGCATTAGAAGTTGAATCAGACCTGAATAGAGAGCTCCACAACTTTCGAGGAATATTATTTGCATTGGCATAACTTCGACTCTGATCAGCTTCATCATGCTCTGGCGCTGCAAACTCATTGGTATCAGATCCCAATAGTAGTCTCTCTTTCTCAGGCCTATGACTCTCATTAGACCCCCAGTCTCCAATAACCTGATTTGGCTGAGCAAGATCCCATCCACTGGCAGGTGTCTTGGCTCTTTCACCTCCTATCCTACTGTTAAAAGCAAGCAAATCTTTCTCCACAGTGATCTGTCTGTCTGGATATTTTGCCCTTGGAATAGTTGCATCAATTCGATTAGACGTAAACAGGCATATCAATTTTGTTGTCTGTTCTTGATCAAGTTCAAACCAGAAGTGCGTTGTACTATAGTAGTTGGAAATTATTACTGGTTGGAACCGCTCTTCCATCAAAGGCTGGCAGTCAGTACGCCTTTTCACCTTAACCTTTAACACACGCATCAACCAAGTAATCATCACAAGCCACAATATGAGAGCATGTACAAAATGAACAGTCAACAAATCATGGCACATACCTGTGCAGGATAGGGGGTTTCTTCAGAGGGTTCCTTCGTCCATGCACGTATGTCTATATTCATTTGGCCTCTGCTAGTGGCTTCAAACACGCCATGTAATTTCCTATCGCTGTAGTTGAATAAGAAAAGCGCCAAGCCAGGTTCAATCTTCTTAATATATGCATAATGTAGACGAGGCAGACCTGTTCAAGCATTTTAAGAGTTCATCAAACTCAAAGGTAGCCCATTGTGCACAACGAAATCCAAAACAAGTTTTGCATGGCACGCATTAAGAAACATCCAACTGACCAAATAGCTTCTTTACATAACACTCCTTAATGGTATGGTGAGTGCACCCCAAAATTACTCCGCCGAGATCCTTTCTACACAGATTCCTTGCAGATGTGCTGTGATTGGATATCCCGTTTTGGTGGCAGGCTTCCTCCAAGAAGTGATTATTTTTCTTGGCCTTTCCACCCATTCTGCTATCCAAAATTATAAGCACACTTGATTTAATTCAAGCAGTGGCAACATGACAAAATGAATGCTAAGCTAGACAGCGTGCAAATCAACGATTTCCACATGTCCCTTTACACCAACAAGGTTAAGGAGAGGAAGATAGGAAAATATAGGACTCCAGCTATAATATATTACATGATTGCATGATTTAATACTCGATGGATCCATGTTGATATTTGGTCCAACATTGAAGCTTGAAAACTTATCACAATCGGAGATAAATGAGGTCATAAGTGAACATGGGACTCTGTGCTCTATCGGACCCTTTGCTTTAATAAATAAGGATAGTAATATTTGATGTAAATAATTACATAGATATCACTTCACGAGAGCTCTTTTAGTCCATATGGTACTTAAGATTGTTACAAACTCCTCGCTTTTACCTTGGAAACACACAAAGCAAGTAGGTTTTTAAAGGTGAACCCAATAAATTCTTCAAGATGTTCCTACCATGTAAGACATTGTGCCAAACAAGTACAAGGCCATGGCCTGAAACTTGATTTCCACATGTTGCAAGACCAATGTTTAAATTTATCCAGCAAGTTTAAAATGTTACATGAAGGGATAATGTAATGAGTATGACCAAAAGCACTCAGTAGGAATGCCCAGCAAGTATTAGAATTTCATGCAAATAACAACTACGTGAAGCATTTCTCTTAAGGGATACCAATAGTGATTTAGATTTTCTTTAGGTGCTGCAGTCATTACATCCATGAACAAAAAATTCAATAAAATGCATCAGAACAGTCCATTCGGTCAAAAGTGACAAAAATATATATATGAATCGATTCACAGAACAAATATGGATTGTAAATAAGTATTTTTTACAAGCTTGGCCTCCCAGATTACAATATATACATTCACTTTATTCTATTGGCGCCCAACACAAGTATGTTTTCCACTTTTCCTTATCAGATTTTCACCAATATAGTCTCCATCTTTCTTTCATATTAAAACAGTAGATGGTGATATTCTATTTATCACTTTTCACCATGGGACATGCATTGCCCTTCATAGTACTCAACTTCTTCGCATGAAAATTTCACTTGAAGACCATAATTTCAGCAGTTGTATTAAAAAAATATTCTCTTCCCTCACCGGTTCCTTCGCTCGATAATCTAATGATATATATAAAGCACGTTCAATGAAACCTTTCAAACCTCAAGCTCGTATGAAACAAAACTTCCATGAAGACCTGCCCCAAACATATAAGACAAATTATGATAGTACACATCTACAAAACCAACAAAAAAAACTTGTAATTTACAAACGAATAGCATGATTTTGATTCAACAACATAACTACAATATTTTTCTCCCATATTTTCGGTTCGACTCTTCCCACGTGCAATTCACATTATCTCCCACGCTCATTAGAATTTATTCCAAGAGGACTCAAAAATCTTTGATCATTCTCCCTATCCACGGCAAAAATCTTTGCCGTTCGGCACACGCACGCGCCTCTACTATTTTGCTAGTGATGAAGACGAAGAAGAGGAACGCCGAGAAAAAAGGAAATACTTTCTCATCTCACGTCTTTCAAAGGACAGCAATCTCCGTCAACTTCCTTCCGATACACTCTCCGAACGAACGCCTCGAAAACGCAGATGATCGCGGGAGTGTTTCTAGTACCGGCAGAAGAATCAGGAACCGCTTCGCCTTCCGATTAGACCTCGACGAAAAAACGCGAAACGGATTAACGAGAAAGTCTCGCAACGGACTCGAGTCGCGATACGTCGCCTCGCTCGAGAGGGAAACAAACCGACGAACCGCGCAACGCAGATAGAGAACGAACGAAAAACCTAAGCGGATCGCGCACGGCCGAACGACTCCAAAAACCTCGAAAGGACGACGAGACGAGCGACGCCTCGAGAAAGAAAGATCCTTTCGCCTCTGTATCCCCTATAGCTCGAAATGGCAACGCACCAGAACCCTCGAGACGATCGTTCATCGAAAAACACAAAGCCGAGGCGGCACGAACATTGGCAACATCAACCTCGATTTGCTTCGACTTCGCGAGACGCGAAACCGAAACCGAAACCGGAAAAAAAAGAAAAAAGAGTAAATCTTCACCTGGAGAGAATCGCCGATCAGCGAGCTGCACGATGCCGAGAACGAAAGCCGAGAGCGGAAGCTGCGCCGAGAGAACCGTGACAACTCGACGAGCGACCGCGGACGGAGAAGCCTGTGAGCTTGCACTGAAGCTCGAGCAGGCTACTTTTATAAGCGCAAAAGCAGGCAGAGAGAGAGGGAGAGGGCGAGAGAGCAGTTGCCAAAAATGGCGGTGGAAGTGGAAAAGCAAACGAGGCGCGCAACGAGCCCCGCCTTCGCTTGAAGTGAGTCCTCAGCCCCTACTATGGAGAGGCGCGTGGGGCGTGGGGGGCGTGGGGCGTGGGGCGTGCGATTTTACTCTTTTGTCCCCGTCGTGGCGTTTGCTTTTCCCCGCAGGGCGCCGGCCTGATCTTTTCATATCCCCGCCGAGCCGCGGACGCGTGGCCGCTCCCGGGGGGCGAGGAGATCGGGAACACTGGGCAGTCACATCAACGGATTTCCCGATCATTTCTTGCTGAGGGCAATCGTGTCATTTCGTGTTGGAACTAGTACTGATTGTAGATGCGGGAACTGCCCATTTTGATATTGATGCTCTTTTTTTTTTTTTCTTTTTTCTTTTTTGTTATTTCTATTTTGGCCCTTAATTGGTGCTTGTACAGTTGTACTAGAAGTTAATCCCTTTTTTTAGAGGTAAAACTGGGAACAATTGAACAGGCTATAGGAATCGTTTTCGAGTTCCTGTTTTTATCAATTCAATTCTCAGATTCTGAGTAAGAATCAAATCAAAAACTGAAAAATCAGATCAAGAATGAGAAATCGATAAAGCTTAATTATGTATTTTGAACTTTTTATTATTTATTTTAGTGTATGTGCTTATTTTTATGGATTATTGCTTTTGACAAATAATCATTTTGATTAACTAAAAATGAAATAAAAAAATTTGATCGATTGGAACCGATCGACACGAATAAGTTTTATATTTCATTTATGCAAACTAATTTCAAGTTCCAAAAATTAATAAATCATTTCCAACTTACTTTCAGGCAGATAGAACATGACTTGCGAGCAACAAGAAGCTACACTTGTCTCTAGACCTTCTGCTCCCTGTACTTGCACATGCCCTTTACATGAACTTTCTTTAGTAGCCATGGTGAAACGCGTGCCAAAATGCTTTTGAGAATTTTTCCAAATTCCAATCATCGAAACGTACCAAAATATTCGAACAAAAATATATGAAATGATTTAGAGTACATTTGTTTCATGAAAAATAAATAAAAGGATCGCTTATATTTTTCAAATAATTTATCAATAAAAACATTTTCATTATCGATATAATTTACATTTAAATATTTTAATAGAATATTTTCCTAGTCTATGAAAATATTTTCTTCTTCATATTTGTAAGTGATATAAATAATTATTTTTAAAATAATATTTTTCAAATTATTCAATTTTTTTCATAAAGAGTGCCTTGGAATCTTATTTGAAAACTTAAATAAATAGGGGCCGATTTTGCCGGATTAGAGATAGTGGAGGTTTTAAACTAATGTAATAAATAATAAGGGAGACAGATTATAAGGAGTAGGTCGGGAATTTTGCTTCGTGCGAAAAAATTGGTTTTACTGAGATTTGAGAAGCTCGAAATCACGGGAGTTAACAATTACATTTATATCTTATTGTAAAGTAGTTTAAGAATGAAACGCAAATCAATAAGTTTGACTGGATGTTCAATTTTTTTAATAGGTAGTGAAGATGATGAATACAAAGGAAATTTCACAAATTTTGACGAGTGATTCTTCAAAATAAGGGAAAATTGTTAAAAGAAAAAAATCATAAACCTATTATATAGTAATCAATTCAATTCTAAAATTTTTAATTGTGAAAATTCAATCACAAACCTTTTGATAACTCGCCAATTCAGTTATAAACGTTTTAATTATACCAATTTAATCCTAGATGTTTTAACGATATGCCAAACTAATCATAAACATTTTGATGAATTGTCAAATTAATCATTCTAGCTAATTTAGATCAAATATTGCTGATATTGTAGCTCAGTCGGCATTGGCCACCTACTATAACGCAGCCTATGCTGATGTAAATAATTTTAAATTTTAAAAAAAAATCAATTTTTCAAAATTTTATTTTTCTTTTTAGTTTTTTTTTCCTCTTTTTACATAAGGCCGACAACCTTCACCAACAACTAAGCAAGGGTAGTTGCCCCACAAGCCCTTGGGTGAGGGTTACAACCCTTGCCCAATCCAATGAGGGTTGACCAAGCCCAAACTGACCCCGAGTAAGAAGAGGAGGAAAAGAGAAAACATAAAAAAAAAATTAAAAAAAAAATCATTTTTTTAAAGTAAAAATTATCCACATTAGCATCGGTCACTTCGCTTAGGACAATGTTAGTGTCAACTACTTCATATAAGACAGTTGATATTGACTAAATCGCAACGTCAGTGATATCCTACAAAAACTAGCCGGAATGATTGAATTAACAATTTGTTAAAGTGTTTAAAACTAGTTTGACAAATCGTTAAAAAGTTTTTGACTAAATTAATACGATTGAAATATTTATGATTAAATTGACATAATTTTAAAATTTAGAATTGACTTGATTGCCATATAATAGATTTATGACTTTTTTGATAATTTTTCTTTAAAAAAATTAAGCATGTAAAAAAAAAAAATCAATCAAGGTAAATTTTTAACTTGTTTGTCATGACACATTGAATTTCATACCGAAAGTGGAAGTTTCCTGTTCATCTAAGACTACATATAAATGGAAGACCTAATTACTTAGGTTGAGGCAAAACTTTTTATTTAAAAACTTTAAAAATATGTTTCATAAGATAAAATTTATTGATACAAGAGGATATTTTTGGACATGGGGAACAAGGACCGCAAGCCCCTCTTAGCTCCTCCTAGCTGTCCATCCGTAGGGCGCTCTTTAGTTGCCATAAAAATGGAATTACATAATGATATCATCCCAAACTAAAATTTGATCACTAAAAACTTTAAATCGGTATACTTGCGACAAATTTATACTGAAAATTTTATATAATATGGACTTACATTAATTAATTAAATTTATATCTTAAATAATCGGGTTAATTAATATTTTAATATTTGTTAAACCCTATAGTGATATTATTGAATTGGGTATTGACATTTATTAATAATGAGCCTAATTGAGCAGTAAAGTGTAGGCAATTATGTTTAACTGAAACCCGTAATAAGAATGGCCTAGTTGACATGATGTTGATTAGGGTTTGCTAGGTCCTCTCTCTAGTCTATAAAATGGTAGGTTATACATATTAGTTGCTTTAAATCCAATTGAAAGCCGTTATACTGAAATAGGTTATAGAGATGAAGATTTGGCATTTTAGTAGATTTCTGATTATCAAAGTGATCAATTTTTCTTCAAGTGAAGTAATGGCTCAAATAGATACATTTTAATTCCGCTATGCTTATCGATTAGTTGTTTATGTGAATAATTTTCTACATGACAAAAAAATAATAATTTATAAACAACATGAAATTGTAAGACTATATCACAATCCATCATAATTAGTGACATCCAGTCGTCTTTAAACTAAAATTTGTTTAAAGATATTGTTTTATACTTTTATTTCCTAGTCAACAAGAGAAATGATAACAATGAATCAATAATAACAATCATTGAAATAAATGCTTTAATAGACATCATAAAAGTATTATTAGTTTGCATATAACTATAATATCCAAAAATACAAATTATATAGCTCCAACTAACAAAAGAAATCAAAAGAATTTAAAACACCCATATTCTTTACATGTTTATTAAACAAAATGGGTTATAAGCCTTTTGTTAGAGGATCAGCCAACATAAACTCAATTATGATATTTTCAATGACAATGTCTCCCTCTGGTACAAAGTCCTTAACATTATAATATTTGATTGAGTTAATATTTCAACCGTGGTATTATTGTTGTTTATAGCAAATGTAACTATTTGTTACACATAATGCTCAGTTATGGGCAATAAGAAATTCAACAAAATAATTAATATATTATAAACTCTTATTTGGGCATAGTGTATAATGCACAATTATTTTCCATAACATGAAATTTATAAAACAACAACAAGGAGAATTACATATAATTATCAAGGATCATCCCCTTTGGGTAAATAAGTCTTTTAAATCATACATCTCCATAATATCAAAATAGATAGGAATTACATATAATTTTCAAAATATTTATCCCCTATGGGCAGATAAATATTTTTTTAATTATACATCCCCATATTTTAAATATGGGAATTAATATTCATGTTTTTTTTTTCTAAATTAATATACACAATAACTTCCTTTGGGCGAGTAATTGCATATACTTATTTTTATCAACAGGGAACTCCAAAAATTTATGCCCAAAATTCATTAAACAATATGAAATACTTTATAACATGCATTTCCCAAGATCATATTGCATTTTACTCCTCCATTAGTTTCCATTAAATTTTACTATTAAATTGTTAAGTTAGATGCTACGTGTCATAAATGTATCAATTTGGGATTATTCATAATATTAATCTAATTTAAATAAAACTAATAAAAGGTAAATTTATCATAAATGTACCGATCAGCGATAAATTTGTCATAAAATGTATCAATTTAGGATTTTCGCGGTATTTACCCAATTACATATGAGAAAGCGCATCTATGTCGACAGTCATATCATTTATCTCTGATTAAGCCAGCTAAATATTATATCCTCCGGGATGGAGCAACATGACTGCTCCATCTTTGCATTTGAACAGTCAGTCGAAGACTAGGAAACAGCAACATTCAAACTAGAGTAGCTAGATCTGTAGGGCTGAAAGGACCATGATAAATAGACTTTCCTCAAGTCCTGCCTCGCTTATCTATGGAGATGCTCCATGACGATCTCCCTGCCTCGTCCCGAGGGCCGGTGGTCGGAGCGAATGCCTGATCCCTAGGATAGATCGCAGACTGCACGGCGTGGCCAGCCAGCACAGTGCCTCCTACTCTTTGTTGCTGAATCACCAGGACTGAGGCCGTGCTCTCAAAGTCTGGTGACGCGAGCATATCGGGGAGGATGCCGAGCTCGGGGCACTCGCTCCACTGTTCGAGCCCCATGAAAATCGGGGAGGCCTGGTGCTGCCTCCCGATCAGTATCAGATCGTAAACGTCCACCATTTTTCCGACGAATGAAGCTAGGGCCGCCCCGTCTCTCACCACCTCTTCCACATAGACGAATCTGTCGTTCCCCATGTTGATATGCCTATACTCGTAGATCAGTTCCGTGTCGATCCTCCGGTCTTTCGTGTTCTCACTCCCGAAGAGAAGGAAGCGAATGACCGTTACGATGACGTTCTCGTGTTTCGCCATCCGGGAACCATAGGCAAGTGACTCCGCATCATCCGGGCCGCCGATGAAGAGGACTGCGACGTGGAATGTGGATTCGCTCGTCAGGATTGAAAGGGTGCCCCTCACGATCCCCCTGTCTATGAGGATCCCGACCGAGCACGGCGCTTGCTCTAGGACATGTAGATTCATGATCTGGACATGTCGGTTTACCTTGCCTACTTGGCCATCGACAGCCCACTGCTTGTGAAACGGGACGATCACGATGCTCGCTCTCTCGTCGAGGGCCACCTGGCATATATCGACATGCATGGTATCGAAATCAGATATGGCAGTGAACGTCTCCACCGTGACACGCCCTTCGCGGTGGTGCTCATAGTTCCTGAAAGCATTGATAATGTGCCCAGACGTGATTGAACTAGAGTCGATGACTTGATCGCTGTGGCACACGAGCATGGTGGTGGTTCGGCCAATGAGCTCTACCAGCACCATTGCCATGATTGCGATTGGGCTCTCTTCCGAAGCATGAGATACCTCTAGGAGGTTTAAGATTGTTGGTATACTGTGGTGACTGTCGACACAGACGACAATCCGGAGCTCGGAATTGGGCTTGCTATGCTGGATCGAAGATCTTTTGGCAGATATGAATTGCCTTGAAGGATCAAAGAGGGCTTTCACAAGAGGGGATGTGATTCCGGTCACCAGTATAGTTGATATTACACACAGGGAAAACAGTTCAGTCGTTAGGACCTGCCATACACAAGTTTCAGATTATCTCAACATGATGGTAAAGCAATTGACGTTACATAAACACGTGTTTTCGTTCATCTATGGGCTGCTCGAATCCGACATCTTCTAGAACTATGTAAGTGCAGAAATCAACGGCTGCATGCGCAGAAATGAGAGATTACCCGGCCATTTCGCCAGACGTTGTAGAGCACGAGCTCAATTATGCCTTTTCCGTTCAAGATGAGACCGAGAACAAAGGCTTCTCGAAAGGGAATCTTGCTGTAGAGCGCGGCCGATACTACCACCCCTAATTTGACGAGGATGGAGATGCCGAACATAGCAGAAAGGATACAGAGAGACTCATAGCGAATTTGGAACAGGTCGGTGCGTAACCCTGACACCGACACAAACGCAGGGTAGAGAAAGCTGGATGTGAAGAGTTCTAGCCTCGATTCGATGGCCGTGCCCAGCGGCGGTCCGTCCGGGACGATCAAGCCCAGGAATAGAGGGCCGAGATAGTGCTGGCCGACGCTCTCACCGGCGAGCCCCGTCAAGAGGACGAGCACTATGACATACATCAAAGTGGCCTCGTCGATGGTTTTCCCGGGTTGAGTATCGCGTATCATACGCAATATCAGCGGCTTAAATACATAAACAACAATCAGCAGAAGCGCTACTGCTGATGCGATAGATAAACCGGACGCCGCTGCGCGACCACCACTATCCCCGATCCCTGACCCTATGGCCGCCAATGCATCCCTATCAGGTCGCAGACCATGGACGAGGAGATGGCGAGCCTGCCCAGGTCAGTGTTGTGGATCCTAAGCTCGATGAGCAGGGAGGAGATGACCGGAAAGCCCGTCAGAGCCTGCACGCCCGCGACATACGGCAATGCCTTTTTAAGGCTCGAGCCCATGGTGACGTGGTTTTGTAGGACCGTAGCCAGGACGAGCAGGACGACCAACGAGAAGAGCAACATGGAGGAGCCGATCACGACTGCCTTGCGCCCTGGCCGCAGCATCGTGGCCGGGTCCATCTTCACCCCGAGACAGAAGAGGAAGAGCATGACGCCGAACATCGTGAACGTCTCGATGATTGTCTCGCTCCTCGCGGGGAATATGATCGACCCCGCAGCCTTGCTGCGGCCTAAAACGGAGGGTCCCAGCAGAATTCCTCCCTATCATCATTTCGGCAGATACATGAGCATCGAGCTGTTAAAAGTTTTTAGCATGCATCGTTCACGACGCGTTCTCAGCATCAATCCATCGACAGTGACGACGACTAGATCGAATGGACATCGAAGATAGACGAAAGAGATGGGGACCGTACGAGGAGCTGCGACACGATGCTGAGCTGACCGAAAGGCTTCAGGACGAGGTGGACGAGCCGGCTGACGAAGAAGATGATAGTGAGCTGAAACATGAGGAGCGGGGTCGGGAGATTCAGGGGGTTCTCCCGGAGCCATATGCTCTTCCCGCTTGTTTGGTACATTTGCTGGCACACGAGCGTCTGGTTCATTAACAGTAGATGGTTCATTGTTCTTGAAAGATCCTCCTTACGATCCCACTGATCCATTCCTTCACGTTTTAACGCTTTTTGTTGTTTCTCACAAGACCCAAAAGAAGGACACCAGAAGTGAAAAAAGCCGGGCTAGAGATAGAGATAGAAAAAGAGAGAGAGGGGTTGAGAGGGCCAAGCATTTTGGCTTTCTACTTTTGCACGGTTGACCTTCAAGGAGGATTGTTGGAGGGCTTGTGGAGGAGAGCCGCTTCTAGTTTCCCCTACACTTCGGCTTATACGGATGCCGTTGGCTTCTTTTACTGCAACGTTTGGTCCTGGTGTTACGATGCAGATGAAAGGAGAAGAGCTCGCGCACGCAAAAATGGGTCTAGCTTTCGACACCTGTAAGCTTCTCTTTTCGAACGCCCTTGAGAACGTTGGTTCGTGGCCTTGGCAATAATTGCTCGGGTGTCGTGGGATGGGGAGATCGTTGCATTCGATCAAAATATAGGGAAGTGCTCGGAGAGTCGCGGACATCCTCGTTAATTGAAAAAGGGAAAAAATCGCTCTTGGTTCGGCTTCCTATTTGCTGCTTTTGACTTCTAGACATCAAGCTCGGTAGTATTTTCAACGCACAAATGCAGCACTCTCCTAGAATTTTAATTGCGCTCTATTAATCGCTCAAGGAATTAGATTCAAACTTCTTCGGTCCCTTTTCCTCAATAGTCTTGAATCTTGATATATATGAAGGAGTGTGGTTCATTCAATAAATTCCTACCTCTCTATCTATCTCACATGTTTGGTTCAAAACTCAATGGATGAGCATAAGAGAAATGCTATCCCCCGACTCAGCACATAACTTCTATTTTTGCTCCTTTGACTCATACCTCGTAGTTAGAATAAGAGAACGAAACAACTAGTTTTGTCCATAGATATAAACATGTTGCTTAAATAAGTTATAAGCATGGTTGGGAACAACAAATCTCTTTTGATAAACAAATGCATTTTGCAAGTTCCTTATCATGGATAGTTACTATAAAGTATTGGACTAATGATGTATACAATACTTGAAGTCTCGATGTGAATAGCACATAATTGGTTCTCATCTTTCAAAGACTACAAATATGATAGATGTATCAACGAAAGAATCATGATCATCTCATGGCTATATTCCTTTATCATTTCCAATTGAAGGATCCATTAACCCAACTAACAGAGAATTATAATGGATTAATTTATTTTATTTTTTTACTTTTATTGGAGATTGGAAATAAATGTACTTTCTGTAGGACTTTTTTTTTTAATTGTGATTTATCACCATTTTAACTACTTTAGCGACTCGGTCGGTCACTTGAAATTCTTGATTATATCACTTATTGATGTTAGTAATGTACAGCAGTCAAATTTGATCATTTGCTTCTTAAGACTTTTTACTTTTTTTCATCGTGTGGGAGTGAAGAAAATGAATATAAACTAATAGAAAATAGAATATAAGAAAAAACATGAATAAGCTAAGCTAAAGGACGTATTGTAAGTGTTCCTTATTTGAATCATTCAAAATGTCAATATCCTTCTTGAGAGAGCAATTAGATGGAAAAAGTCGCGTCTTCCTTAGTTGGGGAAGAATCCACACTAAATCAGATTTTTTTAGGAACATATCGAGAGATAATTGGATTTGGTTAGACAATGTGAGGTTGGTAAATGAAGATTGGCTTTTTAGTGATGTACGAAATGTAATGTCAAATATTCGATATGATTTTACAAGATCTAGTTTTATTCAAATAATTAATCTTAGCCAATTGGAAGGATCTACTGATCAATCCAAATATCATTTCAATTTCAGTAGCAACAAGGATTTAGAATATCACACATTAAACAATTAAGAAAAGATTCAACAACTAAAAGAAAAAAAAATGATTCTATGAGATCATGGAAGTGTAAATATCCCAAAATAATGAAGAGATAACAAAATACAATTAAGTCATTTTTTTTTATGAAATATTTATGTAGTAAGAGTTAAGTTATGACTAGGGGTGAGTGACTCCAAATTTCGATTCCAAATTTCATATAGGTTTCATTTGGAATTTTGAACCTATAACGTGTCCTTCATCTTTTGAAACATTGAATCTACTTTGCATATCGTAAAATGACTTATCGGGTCACAGGTTTTAGAATTGGTTTCATGGTCTATGTAGGTTCCACTTGTATTACTAATTGAATGACTGGAGTGTTTTATCGCTTTTAATGACACCACTTATTCCTACAATTTATTAACCATAATTTATATTTATACATATAAAGAATATGAAATATTAACAAAATGAAAGTTTTAGTTATAAAATAGATACTCATATTAGTAATTTCATATTATGCACTGTAAAGATGTAAATCAAGAAAAACACAAAAACCTGTTTCATATTCAAGGTTCTATCTATTTAGAACTTAGAAGATAGATAATTGTAGAAATGAGTTTTGTAATTTTTTGAAACCGAAACCCATCATGCATACATTATAATCTAGAATTGGATAAGTTATCGCTGGTCTGATTAACTAATTATAAGTTTTACTTGGAATCATGCTCATCTCTAGTTAGTATTGATCGGCGGAGTATTTCATTTTCTTAGAGTTCTTTCTTAAGAAGACGCTATTTTTTATGTAGCTATTCACCTTTCAAAAATATTCATGATGTTTAATATTATATCAATGACTTTCCTTGCATTGTCAAATACGAGTAGTTTTCTTGTAAAATTGATATCATCTTTTGGAATAATTACCGGCCAACAATGTCTTCTAATGCCAAAATTACTAATTACACCCCTCCATACGTGATGTTATGTCCTACGTTGGAACTCTTGTCTATTATAGATGATGTAGGAACTTTCTAAGCCAAAGGAATTATAGAATAGATAGAACGCCGTTATGTAATTGTTTTAATATTCATTAACTGTTTATCTTTTTTTGAATTATATTAGGAGAGAGAAACGGTGATCTTTCGACACGACCTGTGGGCTTGTCCTTTTCTTCCGGCATGGAGCCACGTGACAAATGGATGAGAACGATGACGTGTCACGTGGGGAAACGGATTCGCGCTAATACCTATGATGTGGATAGGAACAAAGGAAAACATAAGATCCCGCAACACGTGGCAATTCGTTGCCACAATCTTGTCCATCCGACTTTTTCAGTTGGCCAACTTCCAAAAAGAATTTCTTCAAAAAAAAAAAAACTTCCAAAAAGAAAAGAATAGTATTTGTCCATTCTGGTCCGTTAGATATGGATACTTCGAACAAAGGCTGTGGGCGAATATCTTTCACATCTTGTCGCCATTTACGCGTCATTAAATTCTCCAGAAAATGTTCGATAAGTATCAGGATATTTCAGAAAGAAAAAGGACGGAGAAAATTAAGGAAAATAGTAAGCCGGAATTTATTTTTGATACCGCTTGCGGCATCCAGCCGGGGCAAAACTGAGTGCGGTGCGGGTGCGGGTGCGGTGCACTGGCATTTTCCTGGACCGGCCGCCGGGCCCCACACACACTCATTGCACGTGGGCCCCACGCTCATAGTCTAAACGACCTTCTTCAACTGCATTATCTGTCCATTTTGTCCTTTTTTAGTGAAAATGTTGGCCACTATTTATAATAGCTTTTGTTCCTCTTAGCATTAGAAAAACAAAAGTTTTGTCCATTGGCTATGATAACCAACAGTTAGGCGTGCATTATATGTTTTAGAGAGAGTTAAGAGAGCCTATTCGGCCATCTTTCAGGAGTAAGTTCAACTTAATTCATGTGGTTTAGGACGGTTTCATATACCTCGCTTAAATAATTCAAATAATAATATTAAGATTTTTTTATAGATTAATATTACAAAAACTTTAAACTAATATATATATATATATATATATATATATGACAGATTTACCAAAAACTATCTTAAATCTCAAATATCACTAAAAGATTTATCATCCGTTGATTTTTATTAAATTAGATTAATACTATAGTACACTTGCGATGATCAAATTATAATATCAACAAGCGATATAAGATAAATTTATCACGTATATATTAGTTTGAAATTTTTAATATATATACGTATTAATATGGAGTTTTCCATAATTTTTAATCATTTCCTTATCTGTCCATAGTATATCGATATTTTAATAGTGGATTGAAAAAGAAAAAGAAAATCGTAGTGCCCTCTCTCTCTCTCTCTCTTTCCCGTGGGCCGCCCATCTGACTCGTTGAAAAAAATGATAATATTTTTTACTCAGTTATATATAACGACGGTGGGCTCGAAGGTACGGTAGCGTCCCCTTATCTTCTTCAGCTTTGTAAGCTTTGTTGCTCTACTTCCGCCGATTCACTCTTAACCTGTAACAACCACGACCGAGCTTCGCTTCCGGTTTCTGCGCGCAGCATCGAAGTGGCGGCAATGGACGTGATCTCGAGGACGAGCCCCCTCCCGACGCCCTCCACGCTGAATCCCCACGCCCCGCTGTTCGTGCCGCTGGCGTACCGGGCGGTGGAGGACTTCTCCGACGAGTGGTGGGCCCTGGTCCAGACCTCCCCGTGGTTCCGTGACTACTGGCTCGAGGAGCGCTTCTGCGACCCCCAGGAGGACCCCCTCTTCTCCGCCGCCGGCGACGACGACGACGATCTGGCCCTCCCCGACCTCGACTCCCTCTTCGACGACTGCGATCAAGCCCTCGCCGACCGTAAGTACTCGAGACCCGAAACTTCTGGCGACGTTGAGATCCGACCATTTCGTGGGTTGGGTCGAGAAAAGAAACTGAAAAAAATGGCTTTTTTTTTTTTTGCTGCTTTTTTGCAGAGGGAAAGGAGGAATGGAGTGGGTACTGTGGAGATCTGGTTTCGATCGGGGGGTTGAAGTGGAAGGAGGCGCGACGCGAGGCTCGCGCGCCGAGGTACGCGGAGAAGGCGCCGAAGATCGTGAACAGCTCGAGGGTTTGCCCGAGGACGATTCAGCAGCCGCGCTAGGTTCGAGTTCGACTCACTGGGTGTGGGCTGGAACAAGGCCGAGTCGAGTTCATTGCGTTTCGGCCGTGAATTGAATTTGAATTCAGCTACTGTTGGCTTACTGCTTTTGTAAATAGAGGCGTCTTGTGTTTCTGTTCTTAGGTGTCGTCTTCTGACTGTTGTTTTAGCTCATGTAATTGGACTATGTACTGAATTCACCAACGAAAATCGAGGAAAAAAATTGGAAAATTCGATCATCGGCGACAAGGAAACCGCTCATATACATGGCACTTCACACGCGGATCTGATTATCCGTGGCGGATAAATAGCGTACAACTTCGAATTTCGACCATTCACGACCATGAGCTAGTTTAATCCCCTCTTGCTGTACCTGGAGTCTGGAGTCTGGCGATTGTCCCCGTCAATCGATCGATCCCTAGCGCGAAAGTAACTTCCATAGCTTTTAAGTAGTTTGATCGTCCGATCCCCAGCTACTCGCTTGCTTTCCGATCTTGTTAAGCGCTCTGATCACTGCCTCCGACGTCACGTTTCCGGTCACGGTCACCTTGTTCAGCTCCACGTCCACGTCATAAGTATCGACATCTGCGATTCGTTTTGCGAATTAACACAAGCACAAGCGTTTCGGCTGCTTCCAAAGTAAAAGAAGAAGAATCTGTCATTTCGGAGCATGTTACTACGCTTGGAGCGAGATTACCTTCCATCTTCTTGATTGCTTTGAGGATCTTCTTGATGCACTCTTCGCAGTGCAGACCCACCTTCAACTCCACCACCTACTCGCAAGAACAAGAACAAGAACGAAAAGGCCACCAAATCATTCAAGCCCGCAAACGGGGAAGAGAGTATCAAAAAGCAACAACGTGTAACTGGAGACTACCGTACGTTAGTCATTTCTGCGACGGCGGGCTGTGAAAATCGACGGAGCCGAATGAGTCCCCTGTTCGGCCGAGGAAGACGAACGCTGTAGGTTTTGCTTTAAGCGAAGGAATGTAGAGGGCGAAGAACTGGATGCTTTACGTAGGTGCTTGGAAAGATGGTCGGAAGGGAATTTCTCTTTTGCTAAAAGCTTCTTTAAAGTATGCTCTTTGTTGACTTGTCTCCCTTTCACGATGTTAAGGGTCGGCAAAAGCTACAGAATTGCCGCGGTGCTGGAACGGTCATTCAACGGCTGTGGCTGAATGACGCGATGTTGGTGGAGCCCAAGTCCAGCCGGCACGACGCCACTGTTACCCAAATTATATGTTTTTCCTTGACGAAGATTAGTGCTAGGTAGAGGCATAATATGAAATTTGTGGATGCAAATCTTACAACCATTCTTATTGATCATTGGAACAAAGTACCAATCTCGTACTTCAAACTCATCCTATGAATCATTTAAGCAGCGTATCTTATGATTTAGTAAATCGTGTATCCTTCACAACTTTTGTCGTCTCCGATCTATCGTAATTGCCTATAACACTATATCAAAATCATTTTTCTTCACAAGAAAGAGATATGTGCCGAGCACGAGACAATGGACTGACTTTGTCCTCATTTGAACAGCTTGTTCGCTAAGAGTAAATGTCTGCATAGGTTTTTAGAGTCCATACCATACATAAGGACAAGCGAAATTATGAAATTCATACTTCAAGCTAATCGTGCTTATTAAAATGGATGGTACTTTCGTTCAACCCTTGTTGGAGGAGTGAATTACGAATATGGACATCACCTCTGAGTTTAATTTGGGTGAAGTTTGTTTGGGAAAGATATCGATAATTTTTCGTTCAGAAATATTGTTTTGAAGGAATGGTGTTTTTGAAAGTATTACCCTCTTAAAACTGCTTCATTAGGAAGAAGCGCACATGCCTTGTGATTATCTACATGAATCCATCCTTATTAGGCTGCGAGAGCCCAATAAAGTTTTTGGGCCATTATTTCTTCCTGACTAATCCAGTCAAGAGAATTTGTAGTAGGCCGGGTGCAAAATCAAACCCAATTAGGCTGTTTAATGTATAAGGAAGGAGGATTTTCAGCTTTTATATATGCACAAGGAATGGCTCCATGTCACAACCTCAAGCTTTTGCTTGGTCTACAATTGTCTAATTGAATTAGGGCGTGCTTGGCACAGCTTTGGGAAAGACCTATGGGCCTCCTAAAGACCTACGTGCCTAAGCTAAGGCGTTTGGTAACAAAATCATAAAGACATTTTGACTAAAGTTCGACTTTGCAAATGTTGAAAGCCCAATGCAACTTAGGACCAGCATTGGCTTTCAGCATCTTGATAATGATGCTTTCAACTTTAATGATTTTGTTTCCTTCCAATCTAGCTCTTGCTAATATTTGCATATTCTTTTTATGTCCTCAGTTAGTGTTCATCGTCTCGACTAGCTTGTTGAACATAGGGCAGTCCGTTTTGGACGTGACAAAGGGGAGCGAGACAACCCGAAGCTGAGGGCTGCGCTTGTCCGTCAGCAGCAGAGGCTCGGAGGTAGAAGATCCACGCAAAGTTGGATCTGAACAAGGAAGCTTAGAAGGATGATGTAAATGACGAAGAGGGTGGTTCCGACAAAAAGGAAGATCCCGTTGCTTCTCCGTTAGCCCCCTCTTTTTGCCTTCTTTTTATTTTTTTACTTCAAAGTTGCTTGAAAAAATTACACTAAAACTCAATTATTTGAACGCTATTATAACTTTTCATCGTCCCAAAACCGTCTCAAAGTCATCCATACATGACTAGATGGCAAGCCTTCTTCATAAATTCCCTATCCACATTGCCAAGCACTCTAAAGCAGATGAATGGGATTAATTAGAGTATCATTTGTGCGTGTCTGACCTTTTGACCGGTCAAAAAGTCAAAAAAGTTTAGTACTAAAAAAATAAAGAAAAGGGACGGAAGTCCACAGTTTATATGGACTATGGAGGCAAAGAAAAGCAACAGAAATAGGGGGAGCACGCGTAGAAGAGAAAATAAAAAGGGAAGACAAAATAAAGAAAAAAAGAGAAAAAGAGGGGGAAAAGGATTTGCTTTGATTTTTTTTTTATCCGAAGATTTTATTTGGTTCGCAAGTAAGGATTTAAGCTATTTGTTTGTCTAACCAGAGGAATTTTTGGAATTAGAATATTAATTCAAAATTGTATGAAATTTGAACTATCGGATCCAGTTTTGAAGTTATTAAGCTGTGAATTTACGTGAAAATCATGAATTGTGACATTATGGAGCCATAGGTTTGACAGGAATAAATTTTAGAGTTTCGTGTGAGAGCCTCATGTTGCCAATAGCTTTAAATAATCGCTTTGGACAAGCGATTTGTTGACACGTGGGAGCCATTTTGTCAATGTTTGAGCTTAATTTAGTTGATTCGTAGTTGATGTAGCGTTTTCTGTAGTTTTGACGTCGATTCTTGTTTAATTGATAGGATTACAAGACCGTCAACTTGTACAATTATGTTATATGATTTTAGGCATTTTTAGGTGAGTGATGTTATCTCTTGTTTGGATTAATAAACTCATATTTTGAAAGAAAAAAGGATTAGACATATTATATATGAGGTGTGCTTTGGTTAAAAGGCCAAAGTAATGTTCATGACATATTTGATACTTAACTTCATATTTGGTATTTGCTACCCTATTTTGTGAATTTGATTTATGAAATAAATTTTGAAATGATTTGAGAATTACTTTACAAATGGTATTGATAGATGAGTTGAGTTGCGAAGAAATATATGGTTTGATTTATTAAATATATTCTACTTTATGATATAGATTATGGATTTGAGTTTTGGTATTGAAAGATGATGATTTGATGTTTATTATCGGGAAAATTACCAAAAAAGTCTTAAACCTATTGCAATTGTGCCAATTCAGTCATAAACTTATTTTTTTGACCAATTAAGTCCTAAACCTTTTATAATTATTCTCGATCAGTCCATCCCGCCAAAAATGGCTGGCCGGCGCTGATGTGGCATCCGGCCGGCATCGGCGACATTTTTTTAATAATATTTTATCTTTTAAAAATATTTTTATTAATTTTTTTAATCTTTTTTTCCTTTTTTTTTTTCCCTCTCCCTCCTTCCTCCTCCTCTCCTCCTTCTTCCCTTGGCTCCGGCGGCCGGTGGGGCGATCCCTCGCCATCGCCGGGTCTGGCGAGGCGAGCCCCGCCTGATCTGGCGAGGGCTCGCCTCGTCCGGCGAGGGGCTCGCCGTCGCGTCCGGCAAGGCCACAGGTGAGAGGCAAGCCCTCGCCGGATCCGGCGAGGAGGGCCTTGCCGGACACGATCCGCGCCAAGATCGAGGCCGAGCTCTCCAAGATCTGCGACGGCATCCTCGGCCTCCTCGACTCCGGCCTCATCCCCGTCGCCTCCGTCGGCGACTCCAAGGTCTTCTTCCTCTAGATCGGTTCTTGGACCGTTGGCGAGCCCCCTCACCGGATCGGCGAGGGCTCGCCTCGCCGCGACCACGGGCGAGCCCTCGCCGGATCCGGCGGGGGCTCGCCCGCCGTCGGCCGGCGGGCGCGCGCCGGCGCGGCGAGCCCTCGCCGGATCGGGCGGGGCTCGCCTTGCCAAACCCGGCGACGGCGAGGCCCCCTCGCCGAATCCGGTGAGGGCTCGCCCGCCCGGCCGCCTCGGTCCGGCGACCAGCCAGCCCTCCCCCTCGGCCGGTCGCCGAGCCCGGGAAGAAGGAGGAGAGGAGGAGGAAGGAGGGAGAGGAAAAAAAAAAAAAAAAAAAGATAAAAATAATTAATAAAATATTTCAAAAAATAAAATATTATTAAAAAATATCGTCGGCGCCATTTGGTTGCCACATCAAGACCGGCTGGCTATTTTTGGCCGGATGGATTGATTGGGAATAATAGTAAAAGGTTTAGGACTCAATTGGTCAAAAAAATAAGCTTAGGACTGAATTGGCATAATTGCAATAGATTTATGACTTTTTTGGTAATTTTCCCGTTTATTATCATTGTGAACCAAAATAGGATTTCTAAATATGCATATCGGTTTGGGAATATCTTTCTAGGTTGAGCCACCAACTCATTATAGGTGGATATTTTGCTAAGAGAAGAGTCTTGATCTACTTGTCACAAAGCGTTGTGTCGTGATTATAATTGGATATTAAGCATGGGATTGATCAACGTAATAGATCATTAATGTGTGATAAAAATTGATTGATGGATTTGACCATTGATATTTTATTTGTGTTGGTGAATTACATAAGTATTTTTGATTTGCATAAAACTTTGTTGAAATGAAATAGCTCATATTTGATTTGATATACATATATATATATATATATATATATATATATATATATATATATATTATATATTGGGTTTGGTTAATGAGTTTTGGTATGATTTTGTAAATATGTATAGTAAATGCTTGATTTGCTTAAAAGATATATGCACTTACTAAGCTATAACTGCTCACCTCAGTCCGTCCAAAATTTTTCAGGTTATTTAATTAGCGACAAATAAGGTAATAGCACCACTAGCGGGGAGCTTTTAGTAGTTGCGTTTTTGGATGTGAGTTGAGTTGAGATAATGGAATAGGTCTGACGGTATTTGTGGGGTTTAGTTGAGTGTGGACTGTGGAGATATATTCTGTAACCAACTTCCCGTTTTATTAGATATGAATATTATCAATATATATGTAACATGTTAGTGTTGGTTATGTTTGAGACTATATTCTTCAAGTGAAATGACGACTGCGTCATTCCCTATTCTTATGGGATTATGGGATTCGGGGTGGGACAAATTGTATGTTAGTGGGTGAAACGCGAAGTGGCAAGTCGAAGGTATTCTCATAGCCCTATCATGGGTATGGTCACCATCCAAACTTTCGAGCTGCAAAGGATCAAATTCCCATGACTCACTGTTAAAAAGTAGATATTCCCCACTCGAAATCTTACGATATTCTTATCCTTCATCAACTTTCATAAACCTCAATTTTCCCTTTTCTTTCATATTTTCTTTTTCCTTGACAATAGCAAAAGCTTTTGTCTGCTAGTGACAATAATCACGCGATGTTTGATACGTGATACTAACGAGGGATTCCAAACTTAAAATTTGTCTAAATATTTTGAGGAAACCTGGAGAAATAATTAAGAAAACTGGATATTTTTGGTGAAATGTAAATTTTGATTTGGCAACACTTCCATGTTGCTAAAGGGTAGTGTCCAAATCCAATCTTTCTCATTCTTTGAAAAAAAAAAAACCAAAAAAATTCTAAATTTATTGCATTCGTATCAATTCGGTATTAAAATATTCAATTTAATCAATAATTCTAAACATTTTGATAACTTATCAATTCAATTTTAAATCTTTCAATTGTACTAATTTAATCCTAAAAATTTTGATAATTTACTAATTTAGTTATTCTTACTAATTTTAGTCAAAAATCTTGATGTGAACAAATTTTAAAATTTTATCTTATTTTTATTTTTTTAATCCAAAGCCAACAAGTTCAATCACTTAAACGAGAAGGAGCATATGACACGGGTGACCTAACTTTTTAGTATTATTTTTTCTTCTCTTCTTTTTTTTATTTTTTCATCTCAACCATCAGAAAAGGCATTTCAACCTCAAAAGTTAGGTCACTCGTGATTGTAATAGTGACATGACCAGGATTTTTATCGAGAAGACATGGACAGAAACAGCAATTCCCCACGATAATATGATGCCTCAGAGCTTTTCCAAAGCCAACAGTAAGTTAGAAATGGAGATTTCCGCAGTCGCTTTTGTGCTTGTCGAGGAACGTCGACTCATCTTCACAGCCATTAGCACAGGGGACATTGATTCGACACCACAATGGCCAAACCTAGAGACTTCACAACCGGTATCCCTGATAATGGTGGGTTATCAGGGTAGCTATCAGCGACAATCATCACCCACTAACTTTTGAATTGAAGTCGACGTTTCCACGAACAGAATGGACAAGCCATTGGCATCATCTATATTGGCATTAAGTCCAAAAGTAAAACTTCTTTTTCGTGCATAAATTTAACAATTGGAAAGACAAAATCCACCGGGAAAAAGACCGTGAAAATCCGAGTGATGGGTGATGAACGATTCTCTCTCAACTTGATCGTCAGCAGACACTCGTGCATAGCACTTCTTCTGAGATTTGGATGTGAGAAATGGACAAAGACGTTGAGGGAGTGCTACATGCAAAGATGCGTGGAACAAGGGTGCGTTTCTATTCAAAAATTGTTTCAGGAAACAGAGATAGAAAAAACTATTTCATTCGGAGAAACATTTTGGAAAAAACACATTTTAGTAAAAATTTACAGGAATAAAAAAAAGAATCAAACACGTTTGGTAAATTTGTGTTCTTTTTTTGTTTCTTTTAATTTTTTAATATTTTTATTTTTTTTCCTTTTTTTCTTTCTTTTTTCTTTTTTCTTCTTTTGGCCGATCGCCGACCTCAGCCATGGCCGGCGGCCAGGACGAGGCCGAGCTCGCCCAGCCATCGGTCGCTGGCGGTGGTCGGGTGAGGCGAGTCTTACTAGTGGCTAGGCAAGCTCGGCCTCGTCGGATTTGGGTGAGCCCAAGCTTGCCTAGCCAAGGCGAGGTCGAGCCTTACCCGCGCCGGCGATGCTCGGCCTCGCCGGGGCCGCCGATGCTCCGGCGAGGTCGCTGGCCTTCAATGGTGTTGCTGGCCCTCGATGGCCGGTTGCCGGTCATGGCCGAGGCCGACGACCGGCCAAAGAAAAAAGAAGAAGAAAAAAATAGGAGAGAGAAAATTTGTTCTTAAAAATTATTATTATTATTATTATTATTATTATTATTATTATTATTATTATTTTATTTCTTGTTTCTGTTCTAAATGTATTTCCGGAAAAAAAAACAGATTTAGAACAAAAATGCAAATAAATGCGTTTCTGTTTTTCTTTTTTTGTTCCTGGAAACAAAAAAACAGAATTTTTGTTCATAAACAAAAAAAAAATGAATACAAACATGCAGGCCCTAATCTTCATGAAATACGAGATAACATATGCTTCCCTGGACATTCTCAACATGGACTGGACCCAAACACCCTTTTTCCCCACCGCAGAGGGAAGTTTCTCTTTTGTTGTCCTTACATTATTTTGGGCAGAGAAAGCCTAGTGATGTTCGGTACCGACAGGTTCGGCTATCACAAAATGAGCTCCAACCTTTTTAACGTTTCGACAAAACCCTCGTAGATGTAGCACCTCTAAAGTTGCAATAGTTTATAGTTGTTTTTATAAAGCTACCTTTGAGGTTCTACAGTATTAGAACATATATTATCAAATATATAAGTTATGATGGTTCCCAATCTAACCTATAACTCAATAGTAGATATGCCGAGCAGGTAATGGTCCACGCATTAAACATGGACGAAAAAAGATAATGGAATATGCTCCACTACATATTCTCTTGCGATGGCCCTCTAGAATTTTCCGCCACCAGTACTCGACATGATTAGCAAGACAAACACAAATTGATATCTGTGTAAGGCCCACTCATCTCCCGTTCGATTATTGTATGGAGGCTCCGTTTGCGAGCTTGCTGAGTTCACCCCGTCGCCAAAGGTCGTGAGCTAGCTGGTAACAAAAAGACAAAGAAATAAAATTAAAAAAAATTAACAATTTAAAAAAAAATCGATTTTTTTTTGAATAAATACTTTTAAAAGAACAAATGTTTCATTAACCAATGACCTAAGCTTGAACATCGAGGACCTGCACACGATCTTTGTGGACCTAAGATTGAGGGTTGGGATCAAAGCTCAAGAGTTGAGGACCTGACCACGGCCTTTATAGACCCAAGTTTGGGTGCTAGAGCATTGGGTTTGAGCACTAGGGATTTGAGCCTGGCCTCGATGGACCTGGGCGTGAGTGTTGGTGGCCAAGGCCAAGAATGGAGGTCTCGAGTCTAGCCATGGAGACCTAATCTTGAACGTTGAGACCTAGAACCAATGTTGGAGATTCTATGCCCAAGCGTAAAATTTCGGGTCCAAGATCTTATAGCTATTCATATTTTAGAAAATGTATTCCGGTTTTTTCAGAGAAGGAATCATTTTCCTAAATTTAGGTTTTGATAAGAAAACATTTTTTGTCGAGCAGAAAAATATATATTCAGTTGATTTATTTTTCTAAGCGAACTAAATGTCGAAAAATAAGGAAAATATTTTCTCGAAATTTAAAATCTGTTTTGTATGATTAATGAAAAATGAATGATTTGAAAATTATTTTTATAAAAATGATCTTGAAAGCAGCCTAAACTCCACGAAAATTTTTGTGTCTAAGAACAATGTTTTGCTTTGGAATCGCTTTTGGGTAAAATGATTAATTTTTAGTGAGATATACTGCTAATATCAAGTTCAATGGTTGGTTATTCTGTCGAACTTAAGTTTGAAACTTTATTTTCTAGATATTACATTGGCGTAATCCATTTTCCCCTTTCACGCCGACGCCGTAGATATCTTGCTCTGAATTGTCAATGCGTTGTCTATTTCATTAAAATTTTGGGAAAATTTCATATAAGGACATGAAGTGTCCTCGTGTTTTTAAATAAGGGTGCGAAGTGGATATTGTTTCAAATAAGGATTCAAAGTGCTATCAATTTTTCAAATAAGGGGCCTTAAGTTACTATATCAATTTCAAAGAAATGCTTCAACTCACTATTTGATAAGGACAATTTCGTCTTTTAATTTTTTTCTTTTTTTCATAAAAAATAAAACTAAATGAAAAAAGAAAAAGAAAAAGAAAAACAAAGACGAGAGGGATGGCTCCCTCCCGCCTGTGGCTATCGCCCCATCAATCGGGTTGTCAGCACCTAAACCCTCGTCGACTAGAGGTGTTGCCCAGATCTGGGAGAGGGTTGTCGCCCTCTCTCGACTCTAATGAGAGCCTATTGACCCTCCCTTCCGGTCAACAAGGGTTGTTGACCGTCATCCAAGTGTTGCAACCCTGCCGACCAGCACCACTCCTCTAGTGATGGGGCGGTGGCCACAAGTGAGAGGAAGCCCTCTTGCCTTTTTTTTTTTTTTTTTTTTTTTTTTTAAGTTTTTTTAATTTTAAATCTAACTTAATTTAAATTAAAATTGTGTTTTGACAAAAGTACCTTTGGTCAGCTGGAATTTTTTGACGACTAGTAAGCCAGTGTGGTTAAAAGCTTATTTGAGACAAATATAACTACTTCAAGCCCTTCTTTGATATTAATATGACTACTCCATGCCTTTATTTGAAATAAGATTCACTTTGAGCCTTTATTTGAGAAAATGAATGCATTTTGGGCCTTTATTTGGAATTTTCCCGTATAATAATATTGCATGCAATATTTTGTTAATTATTTTAATGAAAATATCTAACGTGAACAATCTTTTAATCAATATCTAAATGTAAGAAAACAACCGATATATAATGAATTCATATTTTCGTTTTCTATGTCAAAAGAATGTTGTTTGCAGGAAAATTACCAAAATAATCATAAACTTATTGCAATTTTTTCAATTCAGTTCTAAACTTTTTTTATTTTTGCGGATAGTTTTGGGTGGCCAGTGCTAACGTGAATGACTTTTTAATAATATTTATTTTTCGAATATTTATTAATTTTGTTTCTTTCTCTTTCTTTTTATCTTCACTTCCTTCTCCTTCCTTCAGCCGGTTGTCGTTGATGACGAGCTAGAGGCAAGGCTGGCAAGGTCCCTCGCTAACCTTGGGGAAGCCTAGCCATGGTTGGGCGACCTTGCCCAGGCCGCTCACTAGGCTGGCTTGCCAACCATGGGTGGGGCTCAACCTCGCTAGAGACCACAATCTTGCACAGCCTTTGGTGATAGTTGCCAATGGCTGAGTGAGGTTCGTCCTAACCGAATCTAGCAATGGTTGAGTCTTATTGATCACGGTGATGCCTGACCTCACCAAATCTAGCAAGGTTGTGTCTTGCTAGAGTTCAAAAGGCCTAATCTTGCATAGCCTTTAGCCTGGGTGAGCCTTGCTAGCCATGGGTAGGTTACAGCCTCACCATATCTGGCGGGGCCTTGCTCAGTCATGGCGAGGGTGACCTCGCCATCGCTGGAGAGAGAGAGAGAGAGAGAGAGAGAGAGAGAGAGAGAGAGAGAGAGAGTATTATTATTATTAAATTGTCAATTTTAACATCGACATTGATGTAGTCAGATAGATTGAATTAGTACAATTATAAAATGTTTATGACTGAAGTGGCAAAAAAAAAAAAATTATGACTAAATTGAAAAAATTATAATAGGTTTAAGACTATTTTGGTAATATTCCCATATTTTTAATGAGACTTTTCTAAACTTGGGATATCATTAAAAAAGTTCGAGACATCTCTTATTTATGTCGATAATCTACGTAGGAGATGTGGCTAGTTAATAACCTTCATTTTGTGAAAAAAGAAAAAAAAAATCCAACTCCTAATCTCATAAGCTTGGAAGCACACAAATTAGTCGAAAGGTTCCGATTTTGATATCGGATGGTTGCTATGAAACACTTTCTTTTTTAAGTTAAGAATAAACACTTTCTTTTTTACCACCGCCCGCGGTGATGTAGCTGGCTTCGGGCTCTCTCCCCCTCACGAAGGGGAGAGGTTCGAATCCCAAAAGCGTTGCGTTCGTGCAACTCAAACGCGGCTGGGTCTGTGGTGGTGGCTCAGTCCGCTCCGGATTTACGTCTAAGCTGCCGCCGACGGCAGTTCCCGGGTCATCAAAAAAGAAAAAAAAAAACAATGCAGGCAGTAAATATTGAATTAAGTGCACTATAGTGTGAACCTAAATATACTTTATTTAAGTCGAGAGGTTGGGTTGTTGTCTCGGATGACGTGATGCGTTGTAAAAAAGTATAAAAAAAAAGAGTATATTCTTAAGACAATTCATGGGGAAACGTGAAGGAGGGGGTAGGTGGGTCGGTGAGAGACTGAGAGTAGCATTGAAAGCCACTTGTGCTCTTGGATTTTGCGTGTGATATGGTGAAACCCCTTTACTTTGAATCAAAGGGAACGAATTTCCCTTGAAATGGACCCAAGCATGTCCTTAAATTACTACCCCAATAGTAAAATGGGGTAATGATAACCGCGGAATTCGGACCACTCTTAATTCGGGTCCTCCAGTCTTGATTCCCGTGAAGCTCTTCTCCTAACATACTAAGCTGGGTTCAGGAAAATGATAGGTGAAGAAGGGGGTAGGTGGGTCTGTGAGAGACTGAGAGTAGCATTGAAAGCCACTTGTGCTTTTGGATTTTGTGTGCGATATGGTGAAACCCCTTTACTTTGAATCAAAGGGAACGAATTTCTAAGCAACCACATATTCCCGAGAAAATTAAAGACATCCACGAAATTAAAACGTAAAAGGGAAGCAGTTTGTACGCCAAATTTCAATTTACATATATATTTATTCAGCACGACGTTTATAAGACTTGAAAAGGCACACGATTTTATTATTACACCATGACGACTCCACGAAACCGACAAATCCCGACGACACCAAGACCAAATGGGCTTCTCCACAACGGTTCCACCCATGACGACCCCAAAACGACACGACAGCCAAACAGAAACGACAGACCCTCTATTTTATATTACGCAAATCACTAACATAAGACGAAGGCGAACCAACGGGTTCACATCCTTCAGACCTCAAGCAATCCGACGGTTGCTACGCGCGCAACTTTATTTTATCCTAGTAACGGCCACACTGGATCACGCGAGCGGTCGGTCCGTCGTTCTCGGTCGATCTATATCGCCAGGACGAGACCGGGCACGGACTTCCCGACCCGGTTCGAGAGGGTGCTCTCCCAGATCGACGGGCAGTGGTGAGAGCCCGCAGCCGGAGCGATCTCGGACCTGGTGGCGCCCCCGAGGCGCGTGACGGTAAGGGACGTGTTGAAGTACTCCCTCACCTGCGTGACTATCCCATCGGCGACGGTCCAGGCGTGGGCCCAGTAGATGGAGCGCTTCTGGTCGCAGCCCTCGGCGAGGACGATGGACCCCACGGAGGTGATGGAGTCGGGGACGAATTCGAAGCTGTCGTCGGCCGCGGCGGCGGAGGAGGAGGGCGAGCTGGACGCTCCGGTGAGGAGGCGCATCAAAAACTGGTGCGTCGGGGGACCGTGGAACCACCACTCCAGGTCAGGGGCGACGATCCGGTGGACCGTTGCCACGTCGCGGGTGCGCAGGGCTCCGTAGAGGGCGCGTACGACGCCGCAATTGCTGGGCTCTACTTCCTCCAGAGTTTCCTGAGGGTGAGCCAGTTCGGAAAAAACTGCTCGCGCCTTGAGAGGTAGAAAGGGGAAGGTGCAAAAGAGAGCGCTTCAAACGGAAGAGGAAGAGGAAGAGGAAGAAGAAGAAGAAGAGGAAGAGGAAGAGGATGCGCTGTTGGCACTTTTCACGGGTTAGACAGAAAGCTGTTTTATAGGGGGCCGAGGACCGGTGCCTTTATCCTCTGCATCCGGCTTTTCCTCTCTTTCCGCTGCACCCGCTGCGATAGCGGGACGCGTGGCTCGACTGGGGGTAAAATGGTCATTCGAAGAAGGACGCGTGGGGCCGCGTTGCCGTCCGTGTGAACCGAGGGTTGACGTGTCGAAATGCGATTCGTGGATCGGAGGATTTTGTGCGTGTCCTGAGCAGAGAGAGGTCGAGCAAGTACAGAAAGAGTCAAAGCAGATTTTGTTGACTCGGGTCAGACTTTAAAAAACGAAAAATGGGGATTACCTGGGAGGATGAGGATTTCACGTCCAGAGCAACACGCCATTGAGTTCCCATCCTAATCAGGGGGAGGTCGTGCCTAAATTTAGCGATCGTCCAAAGCGGCTTTGCGATCAACCGTCAGAATCGGGGTATGAAAGCGAGTTGTAACTCATCATCCAATATTGATTAAACGATAAGCGATAATGATGTCGCTAATCTTGATAAGCATGAGAGGTGAGATCTTATATTGGATAAGTGATGAACCAAAAACACGTCTTGATTTTGAGAACATACAGAGAAAGAGTTGACTTATCTAACTTTCGATCGTACATGCAACTTGACAATTTCAATTGATCATGGCTCATAATTTCAATAAGGCGTGATGGATCGAGAGCATGATACTAGTTTGTTTTCTCCTTATCAGTTGTTGCAAAATAATTTTATATTTTAACCTTTTATTGGAGCTTCAAATCGTGTTTTACTCAATCCATAAAATCAGTAAAGTAATTTATGAGCTCGAAATTTACCTATTGCGGTCATCTTCCTCGTTATTGAAGGATGTCGGCTAGTGTGGAAATGTAATAGGAAATCAAAACGAAAGGATATGATCGTACAAAAGAGGGCCACAGAGAGAGGGTGAAAAGGGAAATCAACTTGACATTGCAGTTGAATTTCAACTTTAGAGATAATTGACTAGTCTATCCGTTGAATTTTATTTATTGCTTTTAGTTTCAACTTATTTTAAATTGAAAAATATATTAAATTTCACAATTCCGAGAAAAAACTTGATATTATTTTACGTCTTAATATTCGTGTATTTTGATGGATTATGGATATTTCATGTTAGATAAAAGTTAAATGGTTAGTATCATTAGAAAAACCCAAAATTGATAATCTTATAGCATATTTACTCCCGATTAATTTTTATCTCGCAAAAAATTCCAAATTAATGCCTCTGACCCAAATCTATCCTCTGTTGAATTGTATGTAGGTTAGCGTTTGTGAATTTTCCACGACGAAAATGTTATTCTTCATATCAAATCCGTCTTGCAATAATCTATGATATGTGTTAACACATGGGATCTGATGGAAAGTTGGATGAAGTGCTAATGGATGAAAGATTTGGGTCAAAGGTATCGGTTTGAGAAGACAATCAATATGGGATAAATATATGGGATACTAATTTAGGATTTTTTTTTATAAGATGAAAATTAATTGGAGATCATAAGGATACTAGTTTGTGATTCTTTTTGAGATAAAAATAATTTGGACTAACTATTTCATGGAGTACCAATTTGAGATTTTTAATAATAATAATCTTTAAAAAAAATGAGAGTCCAAAGTGATTCCGGAACATACCAATATCATAATCCATAATTCAACATTTTTCTTAGCCATGAATAAAATCCTAAAATGAGATATTGTATTTAGAAAACAAATAATCACAACCCTTACCCAATTTAAGATTTTTAATGATTAGACCACGAATAAAATTCAGATAATGACATTCCTTGTCTAGTTTGGGACTTTCAGAAAATAAATAATGACGACTCTTGTCCGATCATATTGCTAACTAATGATGTTATAGATATTTCTCTAGAATATTTTCCTTGTCAGAGATAAATAAAATATTTCTCTTAATTCTCCATTGTACCTTCTAATATCTATTAACACTTATAAATAGACTCTTGTACTTTCATTGTTTAATACAGAAAATATATGTGAAATTTCATAATTCTCTTTTCCGTTTCATTTTTATCTGGTGGAATAATGAAATTTAGTGGGGATTACAACCCGAATCAAAGAATATTTGGTCTGCATCCATGAGCCTTTCTCAAGTAGAAAGAGCAAACCGCAGTATTATTTTATTTTAAAACTTCAACTTGATGCCGGAATATCGAATAATTTGGGCAAGCAGTGTGTAAATGCTATGAGCCGCCGTAACGGGCCGGGTTGACCCGAACTTGGAAGGCAAGTCCAAGCAATTAAATGAAACATCCACATCGAAATGGTCCACGATCAAAGTGGCGGGTAAAACAAGCTTTCCTTCGGACAGCTTCGTCCATCGTTCGTCCTACTAACGGAGCTGTTTCTTTTGCAATTATTCTTCGTCTTTTTTAATATTTTTCATAAGTGTGAATTGGTTCTTGATTTCCCCTTTTTATTAACTTATTAGGCCACGCTTTTTTTCCCTTCACATTATTAATTAAAAAAGTCTTCGATCTTTCAAAATATTTTTTTTCCTTGGGATTTCATCAATGCGAAACAAAAGAAATGCACCAAAAATCACACGCGAGGGAGAAGGAATCTATTTACGGACGAAATTGGAATATGCTTCCTCTTCTGCGGCAAATTGAAATATAAAATAAAACTATTATATGGTGCATATAACTCATGGCCCATTTATAATATTGGCCTCCGAGAAAGCGAGAGGAAGGACGGCCTCTCCCATGGCTGTGTTTTTTTCTTTTCTTTTCTTGAGATTTTTGCTGACATGGTGGCTTCTTGGCGCTAAATCAGCGCCGTATGATCTCAACTAATATAAAAGAAGTCGTGTAAGCAATTTCTTCTGCTCAAATTGGACAAAGTTAAGGGAGATACTCGATTGCAGAAGATTAGATTAGTTTGAGGACTTGAGTTTGAGGACTTGAATATACAAATTAAAAGTTTTTTAAGAGTTGGATCGAATGGGTTAGTTATAATACTTCTTTTTTTTCCCTAGAATCGCGGACTTCTTTATCAATTGGACTTTTTCAAAGTTTATGGGTCAAACTCGTGGTTGAAAGAAAGCAAAAAGAAGGAAGGAAAAGTGATAACGAAGCTGAAGACGTAGGAAAATTTTGTATATTTCTTCAGTGTATTGTAAAATGTACAGATTCCCAAAGATATAAGACTAGAATTGTACAATTAATGGAAGTAAATGATCCTATGTATCAATCTAAATCTAAATCTAATCTTTAATTGATATTCACACAATTGTAATCAAATCAAATCAAAACCTTCCCACCAAAATGCCGCATATCTTCTAACAGTGGTGTCAAAGAATTTAGTAGTTTCAAGACCTTAAAAATTAGCATGGTAAAAATTATTTTAATATGAAAATGAATGGGGTTACAAACTATTGGAGAGGGAATTTCCTAATTAGTCTTGATATCATTTCAGTCTTAAATTTTTTCAGTTTTGTCAGCTTTTAGTGTTTTTATTTGAGTATAATAATTTTTTGCAAATTAATTTTGTAAACTTTCATGAGCTTGGTTTGATGAAAATGGTTAATTAATATAAAATAACTTATAGTCAAATAAAAGTTAGAAAAATAAAGTTTCCTAACTTGAAAAGGGGAAAAACATTTTTGTTTATTATGAAGTTTTCTCCAACTTAAATACACCCTTAGTTCTAAACCTTTACATAAAATTTCATTGTAGTTTTCTGGTCAATTTCACGCGAAATCGATATTGTTGCAACGTGCCATACATGATAGGTGCTGATGACTGAACTGTTTTTTTTTTTTTTTTTTTTTGACCCAAGGAACCCCGCACGGCCGGCAGTTAAAGGTAAACCACCGGGGGCGACACGTGCTGGCCACCACATAGCTGATGACCGAACTGTTATATTAGTGATTTCCTATGAAAATTAACTATAATAGCTATATTATAATTTCATACCGTGGTGAAGGACAAAATTGACAAATTAAAAAGTTCAGGATTATATTAGCATTTGTATAATAAATTTAGAACCGATTGGGTAATTCTCTCGAATATTGAGAGGGGACATTTGCCCCCACCATTTTTTCCTAGACACCATCCCTACACCAACGAGAAACCTCATGCAGTAGGAATGTATTTTGTGGTCAGACGCCTTGGCCTAGACGCGTTCTATCGTTTCATTTGATCAATTAGGTACGTGACTCTATATGAGATTCATCAGATTAGACCAGCCAGATCGGCCACTCTATCGTGAGATTGAGTTCTCGGCCTTAAATCAGGATACAAAGCCCTCCCACTGGATCTCGTGCCCTTTCACCGACTCCTTAAAGGACCACTGGGCATAATTTCTTATGGGACGAGGGTCTAGCAATTTTAGCTAGGCACAGGCAGCACCACGGCGGACCAGCACCTCGAATCCAAAGATCCGTGGAAATCCAACCTACTATGCTGGTCGCCTTGTGTGACTAATGACATTGACATTCGTGTAATTCCGACCTACCTTACCTTGTTAGCTTGTGTGACCCATGACATCAATGCACACCGCCCAGTGTTATGTGGTATTCAAGAATGAACAAAAACCATGTCCCCGCCGGAGCTCCAGCTGTACATAATGTGTGAACATATGTGCAATCTTTACTTATAGCGCGACAAAAAATACACCAAAGATGGTGCACATTTCATATGGACTTGACATGTATATCATTGGTCGTGTGATATGATCCTTTAGAGTCATAAATCTCTCATAAGATATCCACATTTCTTGAGATGATTTGATCAATCTTATAAACTAAATTTAAAAAATGATTCGACGAGGCTAGCCAGTTTTCTTTGTTTTTTTTTTTTTAAATACCCAAGTAGTGAAAGTCTCGTGCATGATCACAAGTGCGGCGGATTAGTATGATTGTTCGCAGAATCTCGGTGGAGGCGCGACAAAGGAGTACTATCAGCATCTATGGGCAAACCACGATTCGTTCCAAATGCTTTTTTTCTACTTTGCCCACTTTTAATTTGATGTCATGCTATGCAAAACTTTGACATTGTATATTAATTAGTCGTAAGGTTGGTTGGTTGCTGTCTCTGTGGTCATTAGCTGGAACTTTAAAGGTCTCGGTGGATGACCTGTGTGCTCCCTCTTCTCAATCTAGGCTCTACTTTTTCCTTTGACTAAAAGACCGTCCTTTAAATTGTACCCACAAAAATGAGAGGAAAAGCAGCAAAAAACTTCTAAATCTATTACAGTAATATCAATTTAATTCTAAATATTTTAATCGGATCAATTTAATTATAAATTTTTTATATTTGTATTAATTGAGTTCATAACCAATTTATGTCGAAAATCACTGACATTAACGCCACTATTCTATGTGACACGAAAGGCTCATTCTATGTTTGTATGCTCTCTTTTCTCAATTCGGGCTCTACTTTTTCCGTTGACATAAAGACCATCTTTTAAATTGCATTGACAAAAATGATCACTATCCTTTTCATCGTTTTGAAATTTGGGGCATGGTGATATAACTTCCCACTTGGTTTTCTCCTTTTTTTCCTCCTCCTAATGAGTGATATCTTAAGCCGGTTTTCACGTTGTTTGACACAATGTTACCGCGGCAAACGCTCAATGATTACTTTGATGAAATGTAGTTAGCACACCGAAACCCCTCCAGCGTCTGCTCATATGACTTGGATCTGATTGAGCACACACTCTTCGACAGTAACTTACACCTTTCTTCTACTAAATGTGGTGCTTTGTTGCCTTATTACGTACTTCAATTTTCTAATGTTATCGTCAAAATCAATGAACGATATTTGCTTGCTTTCTTTACCCATGTCCATCATCTCCACGTCCTCTTGCAATTCAGATCCATCCAACGTTGGGCCAAGCTGACCGTGGGATCTGTGGGCCGCAGGGTAAGTGGGTTGGCTCAACGCGAACTCGATTATTTCCTTTCTAAGTCAATTCGGGGGGGACTACATCCAGAAACGAACTCACAATCATTCTTTTTTGAGTTGAACTTGAACAAGAGCGTGCCTCTGTACGTGGTTGTCTTCAGATAATCGAGGTTAATAAGCTCCTTCAGATCCCATAAACATGTCAGCTGATATGAGAAACGAAAGTCACGAATGATAACCACTCTGTTCCGAAAATTAATTTCTTGGTAGAAATTGATTTTTCTATTTCAATTTCTTAGACAAGTTTTTATGTAAAAATAAATGTTTGGTAATGATACAAAATTTTTATATCCGGAATGGAAACAAAACTTCTCCCCCCTCAATAGTTGGAGGGCAACTGACTAGTGGGTGGGGTAGACAGCAGCTTGCGGTGACGATTGGTGCGGGTGCCAATTGACGGCGATTGGTGAGGAGTGGCGAGCAATGGACAGAGGGCAGGGCGGCGACGATTGGTGGCGAGTGGCAATTGACGGCGATTGGTGAGGAGCGGCGAGCGATGGACAGAGGGCAGGGCATGAGGGCGACTGGCTAGTAGCAAGAGCAAATAATGAAAAAAAAAATTATTTTTCATTTTGTTCTAGAAATAGAAAAGTAAAAAAATTTAAAACTTATTTCTGAAGTAAAAATTTATTCTAGAAATTGAAAAATGACATTATATTATCAAATATATTTTCATTCCAAATCTGTTTTAGGAAATTAAAAAAAAAATGAAGAAATAGAATGATTATCATATATACCCCAAATGTGATATGCAATATAATATGATTTGCCAATTGTTCAATAATCATTCACATGCTCGTTGGTAGACGGTCGCGCAATTAAATCAAGAGGGAGTTACGCATTAAGGTTTTAGACAGCTAGTTATCCTAAAACAAGAAGGCTAGTTCCAAATTATGGTTAAAAAATTGTATTCTGCGTAGGTTTCATCAAACATTAATGTTCCATTTTGAAACCATCTGCATTGCGATTTCACGAATCAATACACAATGTATTGTCATATGAATAAGATCGTACACTCCAAAACTTTAAAAGCATATAGACATTCATTATAAAGCTATTTTTTAATGATTCCTAAAAAATTAAAATTATGGTTGAAGTATAACCCACAAGCAATTTCTGCAGTTCGTGTATTTTAAACAAAACCAAAAAGTGAGTGGACAGAAGACGCCCCTCTCCACAAAAGGAAGGCAGAAAGCCATGACCTAGAGGACATCATAAGGATCGAGATGACCAGATAGCTTAATGTATTTATTATGTAGCAGTCAATAATATTCGAAAGACATTAGTACTTAGAGCGGCATCAAACACATTTCCAAATCCAAGCCCCCAAGAGGAAAAGAAAACATCAAGAAAGCCAAGCAATCTCAACAAGGTATAATCGACAGAGATAGACCATACACTCGAACGGTTAAAAGATGAATAGCTATCAAAGAAAGTAACAAGGAAGAATCATGTGAGATCATCCTCCTCTAATTCCTTGGCCTTCAGCTTTTCCTTTACCCTCAGCAGAAGAGTTGTTTTCCATGAATCCTACACAAACAAAAGTTCGACAGCATCAGCAACAATAGGAGTGTGTGATCACAAGACCACCCACATTCATATGCTTTAGCCCCAAATCTCCATAATGAAAGTTTGGTCTTTCCAAAAGAATAATGACAATGAAGAAGATATAGGACTTTCATCTTTAAATTCAAGACCAGAAGCACAGCATTTTCATGATAACTTCAAGAGCCAAACGCAGAGAGGGCAAATGCCAACTTGCTTTCGTACTTTCAAGGTAAAGTCATGTCAAATGTGGCGAAATGATCCTTGCCAACACACAAGAAGGAAAAGCAATCTGCAGAAAGGCCAATTAGATAGTGACATGAGGCATGAGTGTTTTACCAAAGGAGTCATGCTGTCAAACTCCTTCACAACGTCAGTAAACTTCACAACATCTTCTTCATCAATTGCATCAGCGATATCCTGGGAAAAGAAAAGAATTCTCACCTCTAACAATCAACCACAGCAGGTTGCAAGTTAAAAATTACAACAACATTTTTGTTGAGTGAAAAAAAAAATAAAAACTATATAACAAAAAGATAAAAGGAACTAGAACCACATCCATGGGGAAAATGGGTTCAACCACCGTCAGGAGTAAAATAGAGAAGGACAGAAAGTCTATTTCGTTATAAAGGTCAAAAAGGTGATACGCAGACAAATGAAGCAGGAGCACTCTCAACAGATAAAACCTTTAGTAATCTGTATTCACGTGTTCCAGAGAAAGTTGGATCAAGTTCCTGCAAAGTCAAATGTGCATTCATGAGCTCAGTCCGAGAAACAAGGTAATTTTTGGTTAATGGCCAGAAACAAGACCTGATAGCGTTCCAGCGCATTCGTTATTGCAACTATATCGGCCTTGCAGAGTTGGCAAAGGCCAGCATTTAGCAGATGTCCTTTCACTCCATACTTCAGTAAGTTATTATTAAGAGAGTGACGTGCTATATCCTCATAAATCTCAATAGCTTTCTGATATCTGAAAAGGAAAACAGATAAAATATTCAAGTATCCCATTAAGAATCTTCGAGTAACTTCAATAGCACTACACAATTGACCTGTCCTTACAATAATCATGTTCAGCTGAACATCCTTCATCTATTTTTTTCTAGGTAATATATTTAAGTTTTTTACACAGGCATACATAAAGAACTTGCCTTGCCTGCATGTGAGTTATATATATAGTGTGTCTGTCCGACACATGAAAAAGGATATCCATTCTGGATAACAGATATCAAGAAGCACCGGATGAACATAGACACAATGCAACGATATCAAGCACCAGATAATTGACAATGTTTTAAACCCTTCATACACGACAATACAAATGAAGGTGCAAACAAATAAGCCAAAAAAAAAAAAAAAATCTTTGGCCAAAAACAAAAATGAAAGAAAATCAGCAAAATCAAAATTCCCTTTCTGTTCAACGTTTTCTCTCTAATGTCAGTTATGAAAAATAAAGCTGCATAAATAAGAGCCCAAAAAACCAGGATCTAAAGAAGTTTATCAATTGACTTAATTTTGTTGCCGTGCCAAACAGCATTAGTATCTAGCAATGCCACTAGCTAAAGGAAGGTAGGCTTACTGCTCTAGTTGAGCTGCAAACTGTGCAACCTTCTGCTTGCACTGGTTAGCAGAAGTAGTCACTTCTTCACTTTCAAAGAGCTCAGCTGCCCTCTCAAAATTGTCAATAGCACGTTCAAGGTTCTGATCAGACTCATATAACTCACCAATATCCTACACAACAAAATCACAGGTCATCGGAGGCTGCCTCAATCTGGGAGAACAAAAATCAACGGACTATTGTTTTCAAACGTTTACATCCTGACAATGTAGAACAGATGCAATTCACTTACTAAAGGCCCCTTATCCCTTTGCTGGCATCATTAGTCAAAAGATCTAAACTTCTTATAATGCAGTCAGATGCATGAATGTCATTCTAATCTCTGAAATTTCACCAGAATTGAACAGTCGTGCTCCTCAGCCAGTTTCACCTCATATAAGAGCAACCTCCACAGTCAATATCAATTAATTATTGGGTGCTCATCGTAAATGCCTCATCACTTCAGTAAAATAACTCCCACGACTGAAATATACATAAACACTAGCATTACTTGGTGACGTCACATCTTTCACAAACACTAGTTCATTTCACTTGATTAAAGTCTTCTCCAATGTCATATCTTGTGCCATCAAACCAGACCTTACTCCAAGAAATCCATCCATCAGGAGCATAACAGAAATGAGCACACTTTTTAAATCCTTGAAGATATTTGGTTTCTTAGAAAGGGAAAGTCCCAGATAGTCGGCCAGAAATATCTCTCAAGGCAGATACTGTGGAACTGTGCTAATGCTAAAAGTGCTTTCCTAAGGTTGTGTAAACGCAGGATTAATTCAGACTGATGTCAAAGAGAAAATTGTACCTTGTAATATCTTGCTGCCATATTGAGCCTCCCTATGTCCATGAACAAATTCACTGCCTGCTCCAAGCAAGTTATAGCCTCTACATAAAAAGGAACACTCCAGATAATGATTATCCATATCTTATTTAGACCAAAAAAGGAAAAAAGCTAGGGAACAAAGGATGAACGGAAATAAAATAAAAAATAAAAAATAAAAAAATCAAGCGAACCCCAAGGAAAAGGCTAGATGTCCGTAGGACACAGATTGCTAACAGCCCAAAGGAAACAAACACAGAGCCAAATGGAGCTACTTTACACAATCATTAAGATACAAGCTACAGATTACGTTTAAAAAATGATGGATTTGAGTAGGTTTTGCTAAAGCCTAGACAGAAGCATCCAAATGGTTAGGGACCAAGGCACCCCTTTACTGCGGTGTAAATAATCTTCCGATCTTCTATTGTTATCTTACATCAAGTATCAACAGATGCATACCCTTGGAGGATGTTTTCTTGTAGCAATTGGCAGCATCAACAAAAGAGGAGGCAGCTTCATGCTTGCTTTCACACTGTTGCATGAAACAATTGTCACGTTAGGCTTAAGAGAGAAGCATATCATCTGGTTCTCAGTCCTAAAAAAGGTTGGCACTTGCCTTCAAGTGACAGTTTGCTAACTTTATATAAGTTGATCCAGCTCTGTCCCCTGAAATATTAACAAGATCATAATTATTAGCGAGCCATAGGTTGCTCAACTAGGCATGCCCTCTAAAAGCTAACTAGATAGCTACAATCCACAAAGCGCTTAGAGAACCCAACAAGTTCCTCGGTTATTTAGAGGATCAAGATCAAGGCAGCACTCGTGAAACCTATATCATCAATCCTACATGGACAATCCAGATAAAACCCGACAATCAGCAACATTAGAAATCACAGCATATATTGATCATAAATGCTTAGTTAAACATTCATTTTCCTTAACCAAACCTGCACATTAACCTATTCAGGTGAACCAGTCAACCAACCGAAAAAAAATAATCACGCAAAAATGGAAAAGAAAAGAAACAAGTAAATAGGATGAAATGAGACTACGCAATCTCGAAGAGAATATGTCAGCGCCCAAAGACATCCATCGGAAAAGACTTACCGCTACACGCATTTCCTAAACTCCGACGCTGTCAATCTCAATCAAATCAAAATTCATCCCCTAATCGATCCACCCCACTATAAATTCAATCTGCCAAAACCCAGAGACGCTCAGCAAACTCAGATCGAAAAACCACTCCCCTTCCCCGGAAACCGAAAAAATCCAGGACAACCCTAGAGCACGACCGAACTCCCCAATCTCCGCGATCGCCTCAATGCATGCAATCGCAACCCGCGGCATCGATCGTGCAGAGCAAGCTCGCGGCGCATCGGCATAAAAGATTTAATCGGATCGAAATAGGAAGAGCCGGGGGATGGACGTACAAGATTTGGCGAGCTTGAAGCAATTGGCGGCCTTATCGAAGAGATCGGCGGCGTCCTCGTGCTTGGAACCGAACAATCCCCAGCTGTTGAGCTTCTTCTCGGCCTTCTTCTCGTACTCGTCCCCTCTCGCCAGCTGATCCCCCATCGCTCGGTCCTCGATTGCGGCGGCCGGTCAGGAATTGGGGCGGCGCAGCTCTGCCGGAAGCAGAGACGCGTCGAGGTTGCGGTGGTGGTGGTGGTGGTGGTGGTGGAGACAGAAGTTCTTCGATGGCGTCGAACTGAGAGAGAGAGAGAGAGAGAGGGGAAACGTGGGAGAAGGAGAGAGGTGTCCATGGAAGAAAAGACTTGTTGTCACGCGGGTCGGGTCGGGCCGGACATCCGAGGTGTCGGGTTCCCTTTCTTTTACTTTTCTGTGAACCCGGAATATGCGGGGCCCGTTTTCCCAAGTAGACCACGGAAGCCCAAAAGACGGCCGAAGAAGGACAGGAGCCCATGAGACGCGGGTCTCCCAGCGAAGAAAATATTATTTATCCAATCAATTATCAAATGAAAATTTTCATCTGCAAATGGAATGAATTGATTTTCCAAAATTAAAAATTATATATGCGTCGGCAGTTGAACTCTGCTTATATACTTCATGATTCGACGAGGCGCCATATAAGTAGAGTTCAATTATCAATTGTCGACACATGTTAGATTTATGTTTGTTTAATATATTATAATTATTTCCGTATGACAATAGTGTAGAAGAAGTTGAACTTAGACACACACCCCAAATTGATAACGTCGTAATTATTGAAGAAGGAATTTGCAGTGTTTGCTCATCATTGATAAAGATGCGAGATCCGGTGATCGACCATTGATTTTATTTGACGGATTTGTTAATGTGGAATGAGTTTATGCTTGACTTTGCCAATACTCCATCAATCCTCTTTGTGTTATGAATTTGGCTTTATTTTTCGGCATTCATGCTCTATTTCAATTTGTTTTTATCATGAAGTATATGTATTTCTGTATCCTTTTGAATAATGAATACAATTTTCTTTAGACAAAAAAAAAAAAAACTCTTGTTTATATACCGATTTTCTAAAATTCCATCGGTTCAACTAGATAATAGTCATTCATTCATCGTTTATGATGAAGAAAAAATCATAATCCCTACTTAGATCATAAATCTGGCGGCTCATAGGCTCACCGGTGCCATAAGGGCCCAAAGGCAATCTCGAACGGGTCGTTACAAATATGCAAGATTGACCCTTGCGAGTAACTAGGCACAACAATAGATATTTGAATAGAAATCCAGGTTCGGGTGTAATGAGTAATCAAGTTGAGTGAATACAATTGAATATTCGAGCTCAACTTTTAGAGGAATATTCAAACTTGAAACTCAACTGGAGGTCGAGTAATATACTCGAGCTTTAACTCAACTCAACTAGTCGTTATGTTCTAGAGCTCTATTTAATCTTGAACTGGAACTCCATGAAAGGCATAATAATATAATGTTTTATCTGTACTTATCATTGTATGTATATTATTAAAATGTTGTCTGATGCAGTTACTCGATTAGGTTCGCTTGCTAATAAAGATAAGCATTTTCAAGCTCAAGCAATTAAAACTTGACCCAAACTTAAAAAAGAAAAAAGAAAAAGAAAAAAAAAAGAATCAAGATGGGACGGAGCAGCTCAAAAGCGAATTGGCTTGACTTTCTTACACTCTTAATTCAAATCCTTGTGTCAGTTCTCACGGTCAGTCTCTCAATTGCTATAACTAGACTTGTAATCATGTGGATCGTCTTGTAGTAGTTCAAGACCGAGAAGATCCAAAGTACATCAAATGTCATCCAAACTTGATTCATCGGAGTCAAAAGAAATTGAATTTTTTAGGCAATCTAATAATTTGTGCCATGTCATTCTAGGTATTTAACAAGAGGCTAGGTAACTCAACAGGAGAACGGTGGAAGTTTCTAATAACACACATGTATCGACAAAGACCTTAGCAGAAGCATCTAGGGGTGTGCATGGTCCGGGCGGGCGGTTCCCGACCTAGAACCGGGAACCGCCCGCTAAGGACCAGTTCCGAAAAATCGGAACCGGGATCCACCCGTTTATTGCATAGATCCACCGGGAACCGGACCGCCGGTCCGGTCCGGTTCCCAGTGGATCCATGGAACCGATTTTGATGCCAAAAATTCTGGTTTCGCGAGGAGAAACCCACCGAGAACCCAATTCAATTGTCGTGAGAGAAGAGAGACAAGGTGACGGGGATGGACAAAAGAAGGCAGCGAAGGCGAGCGAAGATAAGTTTCTCTCCGACCCGAGAGGAATGACTAGAGGAAGCACCACCACCCGCATCGATGTAAGCAAGCATACCGAGTCCAAGTTACTTCCGAGTCAAAAGGCGGTCAAAATTGCTGCGAATAGAATTCCAGCTAACTTAGCAACAAACAGATAAATAAACAAAATGCAAGAAGAACGAACCTGAGAAACTATTGAACCTATTCCCACCATCATAAGGATTTATGAGAATTGGTTCTTGTTGTAGCCAAAAGCTGCCTTGAGATAGTACTGTGTCAATAAAACAGCAAAGCATTTAGACTTAAGGAAATCTTAGCTCCCGAATTTCCCTATAATCTAGTCCTCTTCTTCATGCATTGCTTTCACTACCAGGCATCATTATACCCTAATGTTCAAATGGGTGTAGCCCCATGTCGAAGCACGAATTTATCAATTCCAATAACAACAAAGACCTCATTTATAAGGATGATGAAAACCAAATCATAAAGTAAGATGAAATTTCGTTGGAGAAAGACCCACATAAATCTTACCAGCAAGACACTGGTGATCCTTGACATTCCCAACTCATAGAAGAAAGAAATGAGAGAAATGCCTCTAAGTGCAGGGCTGCAGAGAAAAATGAGAACCTTTAGGCACAGACGCAACATAACCATGATTTCCACGGATACGAGGTGTGGATAGATTGAAAATTACTCGGTCAAGAACAGAACTATTCGGGACAATAAAGGCATTCGTAATAAATATGTGGCTGATCGGCGTGATGTACCCGCTTGCTACTATTGTTGCTGCATTTCTCATTGACGTGTACCTCTTATGCAAAACCTTGGCTATTTTACCCGAGTTGATGAATCCGGGTCCCGCTTTGGAGTAGATTTTACTTTCTCACGCAGAAAACAGCTTGTATGTAAACCGGGCAAAATATCGCAGCGCTATGGAAACCCGAAAGAAGAAAGGCACCAGCATAATAAGGGCGAGCAAGTATAAAGTGCATAATCTCTGAGATTAGAAGGACGGATACACTGAAAATGAGAAGTGAATTAAGTCGTAGCGAAGTGAATTATTCCGGTCCTGCTTGAAACAGGAAGTAAGGATTTGCTTTGGTCAGACTCGATTAAAAGCATTCTCAACTTTAAGCGAACCTATGTGAAATCAAACCTCCATCATCATCCAATTAACACATCATCATCTCGCTTCTCTCATTTTTCTTCAAATGGAGGTTATTTAAGTGCACCGCAGATAACGAGAAGAAAGAGAGAACGAACCTTGAAATGACGGCGAGAATGAAAGTGAAAGTTGGGATGAGGTTCATCATGGCCGTGCCCGGACAGGGGAGCATAATCGATCCGGCATACCCGCATATCTCGCGATGCGGATCCGCATCAACCAAATCACTAAAAAAATTCACCACGTTTTCCCGTACCAAACTCTCGCGGTAGATCAAGACGTTTCGCTCGAAAGAATTCCAAGAAAAGCAAAATCCACCAAGTCCACAAATTAATGCGAAACGAGGACACTTCACTCACTCACCCGACCGAGCGAGCAAGAAGATTTTGCGAAGCACGGAGAAAGTGAGAGGAGGGCGCGACCGACCCGCCAAACAGAGCAAACAAACAAGTCAAGAACTTAAAACCCTTCTCCCCCCCCTTTCGCCTGCCATCAATGGAGCTAGCGAGTGACAGGCATGAGCAGAGCACGAACTTGCGAGAGATGATGAAGGGACAAGGAAGGAGGACGAGAGAGGAGAGGGCATTACAAGGAGAAGGCCAAGGTGTACTTGTTGAGCCCGTCGGACATGGCCATTTTCGCCCCCACCATGCTGCTCGCTTGAACCGAACCACCATTATCATCCCCACGAACGGCAAATAACCCCGGCCCTCCCCTCCATCTCCATCTCTCTCTCTAGCTCTCTAGCTCTCTTCTCGCCCGTGGGTGAAATAATTGGAGGACCCCGAGAAGCTTTCCTCCGTTTTACGGGACCGCCATCGATTGGATGATTTTGTTTGACTTTAAAACTGACGGAAGACAAAGATCTCTCCCTCCAACGGAAGACAGTGGTGGAGGAGGAGCAGCAGCGGCGTGGATACTCGGGGATGAATCGAAGACGAAGAGAAGAAACAGAGAGAATGGAAGGCTGAGGAAGAAACAGAGAGAGAAGAGACGCGAATTAGGGTTGCGAATTAGGGCTCGGCGAGTCGCGACTTTTGTTTTGTTTAGTATTTTTTTTTTTTAAATTATAAATAGGTACCGGTCCGGTCCGGGTGGGCGGGCGGGCGGATCCGCCGACGGAACCGGGAACCGGACCGGTTCCCACCGGTTCTCAACAATTGGACCCGGAACCGGACCGGTTCCCTCAAGAACCGCCGGTTCCGGCGGTTCCGGTCCGGTTCGGCGGTCCGGCTGTTCCTGGTATTTTGCACACCCCTAGAAGCATCAAGGGTGGGTGGAGTTTCTATGTAATCACAAGAGACAAAATGTTCACGGATAATTTTTAACCTTTTTTTTTTTTTACTTATTTATGTGTAAACTCAAATCATAATGAACCGTGATTTAGCCAACGGATATATGAAGTGACAGGAGTCATGTGGGATCAATTTAATGCATTGGATCAGACCATTTAATCGATAGTGAATTGGGCTTAAGTGAGGATCTAATTATCTTTCGGCAGAAGACAGTATAATATAAACAATTCACATTCTGTTATCAGTTTGATGGATAGCTAGAAAGATCTTTTCGAAACACAGTCACTTCCAACTCGGCTCCAAGATGATTAAAGGTGGAACAAAAGATGAGACATGCGAAAGCTAAAGAACTCAAGCCCACAGTGAACAAATTATTAGATGGAAAATAGAATCTCGCTTTTCAAGCATGCTTTCCCACCTTTGCTTTTTTATTACTCCGTCCATCATTTTCACGTGTCCCCGCGCAAGACAACCGAATTGGACTACGATTCTAATTCCGAGACTGCATACAAGGGACCCTCCCGGCTTCCGTCCCTTTCGACACGATGCCTTTGCCTTAATTTTCGCTTTCCGCTGTGCGCCAAGCACTGACAGTATTATTGAAGTAATTAAATCAAGAAGAACGTGGTCAATCTCGACACGGATCTCAAAACCAACCAAGGTAAGCCCCCCTGTGACAAAGTTTGTTCTGGTCGTGTCTTTTTACAGGCTATTCGGATTTCGGACCATCTCTGAAACAAAATTGCTTCTATTTTAGGCTTTTTGCTCGATGTTTGTTTCACCAGCGATGAATCTTAAAAAGGAAGAAACAAGAAAAATCCACATCAATCACGTTTTCATCGACGCAAAACCACCCATGTGAAAACACGGAGAAAATTACTCTATACGATTCCTCTTCGTGAGCCGTTTTGTTTGTTTTTCTTCATCGAATGAAAATTAGCCAGAACAATCAATTCTATTGGCGGGGCCATTCAAATTGCCTTAAGCAATACCACTGTTGGCAAAGACAAAACCGAATCGGATGTCATGTTTCCGACCCATCTAAACCATCCCCCTAAGCTCCTTTCGCGTCCACATGCATTTCTGCATTTCTGAGGCTGCGTTGGTCTGCGTCTACGTACATCCGTCATTGCCCATCAATTATTCCAAGTCTCACTCCGCGGCTGAGCTGTCAAATAATCATGAAAAAGGGAGATACCGAATTTACACCCTTGCCCTATATTAACTTAAGAAGTGTTAATGACATTTCCCTGCGACCAATGACATTTTCGTAAGTTGAAGTCAGCCCCACATGCAAAACAAGCGCAGATTTATTAGTATTTATGGACAATCATGTACAACAAGACAGCATCCGAGACCCAGAGCTCAGACCTCCCCGTCCAGTGCCTGAAAATTCCTAGCAGCCATGTCGCCAGAGGCCGACCAGTGCGTCCTGCTGCTGCCGGAGAAGAAGTCTCCTGCCAGGCCGGCGTCGGTCTCCGGCGCGGTCTTCAACGTCTCGACGAGCATTATTGGGGCTGGGATCATGTCTATACCGGCGACTCTCAAGGTTCTCGGGGCTGTCCCTGCGTTCGTGCTGATTGTGGCCATCGCGTGGCTCGCAGACGTGTCAGTCGAGTTCCTGATGAGGTTCACGCACTCAGGGGAAGCCACGACATATGCGGGAGTGATGAAGGAGTCATTCGGGAAGGTTGGATCCGTGGCCGTGCAAGTCTGTGTCATGATCACGAACCTCGGGTGTCAGATCATTTACCTTATCATCATTGGTGAGTAGATGAGCTATACATAAAGTGGTTAATCGATGTTTAATGGCACTGACACCTGCATCTAGTAGCCATCGCTGGTTCTTCAGGGCCACAAGATTGTGGAGCTTGTGAGATTTCTGAATGGGGTTGATTCCCCCGATTAATAATCATGTCTTGTATGAAATACCTCTTCTGATTAGATTGAAGAGCAAAGTACGATGATGGATGACAGGGTGATATAGGAAATCTATGGAGTATTTCAATTGATCATCGTTTAATGAGCTTATATTAGATGAGTGACTTGAATCAGTGGCATTGGTGACTCCTCTAATCCATGTCCATGTTGTTTTAAGGACTCGGTTTTGACATTTAGAATCAGCTTTGCTTGTATAACTTTTCGGCATCACTAAATCTCAGTATCATCTTTCAGGGGACGTACTTTCTGGAAGTCAGCCCGATGGATCGGTCCATCTGGGGATCTTGCAGGAGTGGTTCGGTGTTTGCTGGTGGAACTCCCGAGAATTTGCGCTCCTCTTCATTCTAGCGTTTGTGATGCTTCCCCTGGTCTTGCTACGCCGTGTTGGTGAGTATCTGTAGGCCATCTTTCTTTAACTCTCCTGCAGCCATCGGAGCTAGGCGGTTGTCCTGTGCAATCTTCCTCTTGAAGATCCCTGCTGTCATAGCTTCAGAACAACTTCACTAAGAAGATGATTACCCTAAAAAAAAGAGCTAACTTAGAAGATAACTTCAACAAAATGAAGCGAAAAGTTTTCCTAGTGAACAGGAGACCTTTTAATTAAGTTAAAAAAGATCTCAATTGCTCAACAAACTTTCATGTTGCTGCTGAGGTTTGCGCTTTCTAAATCTCTTTGACCGTGTTTCCAGAATCTTTGAGATTCAGCTCGGCTGCATCAGTTCTTCTAGCAGTGGTCTTCGTTGCCATCAGCTCGGTATTGGCAATCTCTGCACTCTTGGAGGGGAAGGCGAAGAGCCCAAGACTGCTGCCTCATTTGGAGAACCCATCTTCTTTTTTCAACCTCTTTACTGCTATTCCAGTGATTGTGACGGCCTTCACGTTTCACTTCAATGGTGAGAACAACAGAAGAATCTTTTGCGCTCAGTATAAGATTCGGTAGTAGTGTCGATCATGCCTTAAAAGAACTTTAGCATTAGCATCAGTCAAATATGAAAAAAAGTTCTAATCCTCATTTACAAATTTGATCAAGTTTATGACACAGTTCTAAATCTCAATACCTGCAGTTCATCCAATTGGTTCTGAGCTCGCAAAACCCTCCTATATGATCACTGCAGTCAGAATATCACTAGTGCTCTGTGCTTCCATCTATTTCGCGATAGGAATATTTGGCTATCTGCTCTTCGGTGACTCTATCATGGCCGACATACTTGTCAACTTCGACCGGAACTCAGATTCAGCAATAGGTTCATTGCTGAACGACACAGTCCGGTTGAGCTATGCTCTACACCTCGTGCTGGTGTTTCCCCTCTTGAATTTCTCTCTACGAGCCAATATTGATGAGTTTCTTTTCCCAAAGAAGCCGATTCTGGCCAATGACACACCTAGATTCTTGTGGCTCACGCTTGCTCTGCTAGTCATCAGTTACCTCGCCGCAATTGCATTTCCGAATATTTGGTACTTTTTCCAATTTCTTGGATCTACCTCTGCAGTCTGCCTTGCATTCATCTTTCCAGGCGCCATCGTGCTGAGGTACCCATCCTGTCCAATATATTCAGCATCCATTAGAACCGCATGGCTTCAAAAATATTTTCAATTTAACTAGGTTTGTACTATTCGTGGGCAGGGATGTTCATGGTATTTCAACAGGGAAGGACAGGATCCTTGCGGGGGTAATGGTTGGCATGGCAGCAATAACAAGTACAATTGCCATTTCGACAAACATATATAGTTTTAGCAGATCATAGTTGTTCTTCTTTTCCTTCTCATCTCACTTTCTCGGCTTCTATCTTGTCCTGGCAAGGCAAAGGTAATGGCGTTGCTAGTGTATGTTCTGCGATGTATTTGAGATACAGAAAGCTTTAGATTATCTAGGATTTTGTCCATCTTGAGTGCTTCTCAGAGTTAGTGGATCTTGTAAAAATTTTACCTCCTGAAACCAATGAAAGATATGGTGATGTTACTCCACCGTCCTTGTATTACTATTACGGCTCTGATGAGCTTCAAGATTTCAAGATGCCATTTACCAAGTGCTGAGAATTAACCAACTATGTAGCTTCTTAGGTCTTACCCACTACCCAGAAGGAAAATCTCTCATAATCTGTAGATGATTTTTCGTGGGTTTCCTTTGCGGTCAACTCAGTCTATGAACAGGATGCAAGCAATCTTTTGCACTTTTATCACAGCCAAGGACCAGAAATTGCAGATCAGAAGTTAAATATGTTGAAAGGCATTTCACTGCCAGGTGCTGGCAAACAACGGTTGAAGATGAGCAGATTTCTCTTCAAGCAAATATGAATAGATTTTAATGCTGAGCACAGAGATGAGAAAACTACCGTCCGCTGCGGACCAGTTGATCTGTATGCTGCCATTTTTCGTTTGAGAGTAACCTTTGACGGGGCAAAGTAAAACAGATTATTGCAAGAAATTTTCTTGTACAGAGGACATCAAAATCCTCTTGTCAGAAAAAAAATCCCAGGCAATAACACAATAACAGAACTTCACGCTGGTTCAAGATCATCTCGAACCATCCATTGTCCTAAAAAATAATTGCAGCACTTCCAGGAAAGAACTACTATTAAAAGACATCATACCTTTCTTTAAATCTCCTCTCTGAAGACATGATCAGCCAGAGGTCAACAGGTTGACAAATTACCATTTACCGGCTAACAGAATCTAAGTAATCCCGAGAAAATGCAAGTCAAATTCCTATCCCGCCTGCGTTGGGTCTGGCACGGAAGCCATGCACTACATTTCACTCTCGGCACCTCTAATTTTACAAAAAATTCATCCTTTTCGAGGGTGTTGTTAACCTTCGGAGCGAAATTATGAATCTTTCCCAACGACAGAAACCGAACGTCATACCCAATACCCATTCCTTTTTCGCGCCTTTCTACTCCATAACCTCTCTCATGCTCTCTCCATCTTCAAATCTCCCAATCTGAACTCGTGTCAGTCGGAGTCCTCTGGCTCAATGACTAGGATGTGCTTCACTTCAACCTTTTCTGACTCGGGTTTATATCAACTACATAGGCTCCCAACAAGCTCTACCAGATCGTTTCCTCGGGTTCGATCGGCAGCTTCTCTGCAAAGCCTGTTGCATCATCCAATGACTTGGCCTACTACACAACTAAAGAGATCGGCAGTCGATCGGACCTCCTCATGATAATTTCAGTAATTTCGCAAATTGCAGGAGCATCCCTTGAGCAATAGACCATGGCTCTCCATTGACGCCGCAGCGATCATTGCCCAAGAAGACACGTTCCGCTTGGGCATATCATCAAACATTTCCTATGCATTTTAAGTAAACTTAAGCAACGGGATTCGGCAATAAAAGAACTTTCATTTTTATCTGGAGTCGAACCTATTTAAATTTTCAGAACACGTATGTGGTTAACTCTCACATACACAGACACGACCATTTTTTTTATTAGGACAACCTTTTTGGCTCCCATAATAAATAAAGCGTTGCATTATAACGTTAATAAAATATATGGTTAATACCTTGAAAAATCCAAAACTGATATATTTGTGATAAATTTACCCAAAATTGGTATACCTTTGACAAATTTACCCCGAATTGATATACTTGTGACAAATTTACCATTTATTAGTTTTTGTTAAATTTTGCTGTGAAATTATTAAATTAAATGACATGTGACAATTAACAAGTGTATCAATTTGGAATTTTGCGCCTTGTTTGTTATAGTTTATAATTTTTGTAATTTTTTTTGTGGCATTAATCTAATTTAGCGGAGAGTAAATTTGTGACAAATTTATCAGTTTGGGGTTTTTTACGGTCAAATAAATTAGTTTGAGGTAAATTTGTTATAAATATACAAGTTTAGGATTTTTTATGATTAGTTGAGGTAAATTTGTCACAAGTGTACCGATTTAGAATTTTTGGTGGTTAAAAGAATGGTTTAAGATAAACTTGTCACACGTGTATCAATTTGAAGTTTTTTAAAATATTAACCTTAAAATAAAAAATTTATCCACCCCATTGATGGTTGCGTGGTTTGCGCTCAATCCCTCTATCGGAAGGGAACGAGTTCAAATCCCCGCGGTTGTTTGTGCGACTCACCCGCGGTCCGGGAGAGGTGGGTCTCCTTGGGTCGCCCCGGATTTATGCCGCCGGCCCCGGGTTACCCAAAAAAAAGAAAACCTTAAAATAAAAAATCGTAAATTTTTTATGACTGTTTTTTCAACTGGGGCGACATTTGCTTTGGTAGCCCTTCCCCGGACAATCCCACTTATTAGTTTTCCCTCTCTCGACTCTTCTGCAGCGCGAGCAGAACAAGAACTCAAAAGCGGAGCGGGAGGGTTTTCACTGGGAATCATCATGCGTGCTTTAACAGCGCGATTGGCCACTGTAAATTTGACTGATTTCTCTTATCTCCTCTTATCTTTTTTTTTTTGCTCATCATCGAACTGGAACGCGTCCGCGAGAGTGGGCTGAGCGTATTCCAGTTGATTCTTGCTTTGATGGAGTCAATTTTGATGGATCGTTGTGCAGTATCTATGCAGAAGAAAACCTGGGCACTTGCAGGGTAGATATTGCTCTTCGTACAGCGGGAAAGGTTTCTGATTTCTCCGATTCACCCGCTTCGCTTTTCAGATTTGCGCCTCTTTCGATCTTTTATTAAGAGCATGTTCGTTCGGCCCCTTGATGGCTGTCTGCTTCTAGTACGATTGATGTCGTAGTTTTGCTAATTTTGTCCGAAAACGTTCCCCGGATGATTCGTGCATTTACGTGGGGTAATTAATTTGTTCTATTGAAGTATTGATTTAGCCCCTTTTTCCGTGAGGCGTTTGAGATCCTTGTGCATTCAGATTGAGCTAGAAAATCTATTTCGGATTGTTGGGGTGCCTATATGTTTGTGATTGAACCATTAGATTGCAAACTAATTGCCAAATGGCTGGCCCTTCACGTTCTTTTCCCTGATAATTCTGTGTACGTTTCGAGGTGGACTGATGGCTATGTATCCCTCTTGCTATTTGTTATACCTGCAACGATCACTCCAGGGAATCTGCGATGCATTCGCGCTGCTGAGACTGATTTTTTTAAATCTTGATTCACCCCTAGATGAGCTAGCGCTGGAGCAGGAGGCTGAGAAGAAAATAGGATGGTTGTTGAAGTTGTTCTTCGTGGGAACAGCCACGTATGTTGGCTATCAATTTTTCCCATACATGGGTATGTGGAAATGTTGCTCATGATCTTGAAGAGATGACTTGTCTACTTGATGTTTGCTGCCTCAGCTTGCCTTGTCTGATGGACAGATTCTTATCTGTTTTCCAGGAGATAATTTGATACAGCAGTCCATTTCCCTTCTGCAAGTCAAGGATCCCTTGTTTAAGAGAATGGGAGCTTCTAGGTTATCTCGTTTTGCAATAGATGGTAATGTCATTATCTCTATCAGCATGACAAACAAATACTGCCCAGGAAATTCACTGCTATCTGCTACGTTTTTTCACTATTCTAATATACGTGGTGGCATTATTTTCACATACCATTATGTTAGTGTCGTTGGCATGAACCATGCTTTGTTTTACTGTATCGTAGCTGCAGTCGATGCTTTGCCTCATAGAAATCATTTGATGCTTTGCCTCATGGAAATCATTTTCAACTTCACTGTTAACATTTAGATGAAAGAAGGATGAAAATAGTGGAGATGGGTGGTGCTCAAGAGCTTGTGAACATGCTAAGCAATGCCAAAGATGACCGGACAAGGAAGGAAGCTTTAAAAGCTCTTGCTGCTCTTTCAAATTCAGGTGGTACTTTTGCTTATTCATCTGCATGTTCCCTACATCTGTGTTCTAATCTTTATAATTGCAAATTCCTCATGCTTTAATATGGGTGCATAGCGTGTTATGCTCCTGACAGATACTCATTCTGGGATTTTCTCAGTGTGAAAAGTTATTTACATGTTGTGGCTATCACAAAGTCGATGATCCAACTTCTGATAGAGTTGCTTTGCTAACAAAGATATCTCTTGCAAGATATTTTTGGGTTGGAATAGGAAGATATAGTCAAGAGTTCATGACTTTTGAAATTCTAACCTTAGGCTCTGGTAAATCTTTGACAGAGTTTTGTCATGTCTTTAGTAGTTCTTTGATCCTCACTTTTCAACTATGAGTCAGCATCAATGGGAATGATTCAGGTTTTATGTTTCCTTTGTTCTCAAGGGAGTTCTTAGTGCTTTTCCAGGTGGTTTGTCTGCACTGTTCTATTTTCTTCCCGGCTCATCCATTCTCTTTTGCTGAACAGTCAATTTAATTTCAGTTTGATATTTCTTCCTTAAAGATAGTAAAGGTTTTGTGAATCATGTGATATTTTCTTCCTTGACATTTCTTTTTATGATGGTGCTTACCGATCGACATATCTGATTGAAGAAGACTTTGTGAATGGCCATAATATTACTGATTCAAGCTCGATGAACGAAATTGTGCTTCCACATTTGTACATCACTCAAATAAAATATGTTATGGTGTGGCAGTCGAAGCTGCGGGAGTTCTCCGCCAAGCCGGGTTGATCTCCGTCATGAGGTCCATCCCAGGTTCTTTTGAGGACGCGGAAGCAGATAAGTATAGATCTGGCTTATTAAAAAGGTTTCAAGATCTGAGATATGACGATTCCTCCTAGAACCATGGTAATCTAATTCTTCGCCATTGATGATTAACTTTGGAACATCCCCCGACGTAATCTCTAACAATCCCTTGGAAAAGCCTCCGTGGTCCTCCGTCCATCATTCAGAGATCTCATTGTCGCCATCTCCTGGATCACCAAAAACAGATGCAACCTTCCGCTGCAAGAAGGTGATGCTTGATGACCAGTCTTTTTTATGAAACTTTTTTTTTTCCATGGGAAAGTCCATTTATCTAGATTTCTTGCTTTTGGTTTTGCCCATGCGGTAGTTCACTAGTAGAAATAGAATGGTGCTGTAACTGTAAACTTCTTAAGTTTGGATCTCTTGTTGTGCAACGAGATTTGGTGTTTATATGAAGAGGTAATTTTTGAGTTACTAATGAATGCACTGGATTTGTGTGAACCCTATGGTGACCATAGCCATTTGATCACGTTGTTCTCATGCGAGGCACGCCAAATCAGGGGCTGTGGTGCATCGGATTCACATAATTCCGCGCACCTCGAAATTTCTCCAATAAAATAACCGCTTAAAGATGGCGGTAATTTCCAAGACAGTCGTCAAAGAAGAGAGATATGCAGATAACTGAAGAGGCTTTCCTTTCTCTTCTTGTTGTGTTCTGTTTTGCTTTTTGGGTGGGGGTCCAATGAACTTGATACGGGCCAGCGCATGGTCGACCCAAAGAAAGAAGTTCTTTCTAATCTGGTTTAATAAGCTTTCACAAGATACTGATGGTATCTTGACTACGAAAGAAGGTTCCCTTCAATCGAACTGTTGGGCATTTCCATCCTATAAGACCATAGAAAAAGGCAATCATACCTGAGCTTGGTCGAATCAATTTATCATCTATCTTTCCTCGGCGGACAGACCTTGCACGACCATATGGGATTGCCTCGTGATCTCACTTTGGTTTTCGGACCAATCACACAAGATCCGTCAGAGTTAATCTCGTGTTTCGAATGAGAAGTAATGGTGGGCTACTAATCGGGAATCCTGATCGGCAGAACGGTGCAACAGGTTGTGTCATTAGAGGACATGAACATGAATCTCTCAGTTTACAATAGTCAATTGAACCGCTCATGACCTACTGCGAGGAGACAAATGGATGAACAATAAGCAGGTCATCGCAAATAGTTTTGACTGTTGAATCTGCTATCATGATCTCTAAACTCAGTCTAATCTCTCTATGAATCGAGAAGATTCAGTTAATTTGTTATGGCGAGTGACGTCGATTGCATGCCATAGCGACAGCGATGCGACAATCATGTGAGCAATCATAAAAGTTTAAAGGTAACGAGGAAAGAGGTATAAACTGATTTTTCGGTGAAGAATTTGCTAGTCTACCTCTATGTCTCTCTATTGTTTAGGAAACTAAACTTTCATATATTAAAAGTATTTTGCGCCCAACTATAAAGAAAACTACAACCTATACCTATCAAATCGAAAGTTAGGTGCTTTTTGTGAAAACGCTAATAAAAATAGTGTTTTTGTATTACTTTCGTATCTTTTTGTTCTCCAATTACAGCATCTACGCATAATGACGATCGAAAACATGTATTGAACCGTATTTTTCGTATATAATTTACACTATTAAACGGGCCTGACACATGTTTTGGCTTTTATCCTAATGCAAACTTAACGAGTCACCTTGAAGATTTAGATCAAACCTCATCCCTCTTTAATGCAGCCTAAAAAGATAAACTTTGAGCAGGAAAAAAAAAAAAAAACATTACTGTTTTTCTTTATTGAAATAATTCCCCCCTCCTCAAAACAACCACCGAAACTCTCTCATGGATTCCGACAATGCAAATCAAAGGCATCTCCCAGAATTGTGGGGCTTTGAAACGACACAGCAAATCGAATCCAAGTAATCTCTGCCCTCTAAACCAGCACTCAATGGCAGGCTTGGTGGATTCGCAGCGAGGCGGCATGTGGCTGTGTGTGAGGCGGCATCCGACGCAGTTCAATATATGCTTAAGGAGCTACACCGCAAGTAGCATCCAAGCATTTGAAAAGTACAAGCTCAAATAGACATGTTCAATCTAAGGAAGAAGAAGAAAAAAAAAATCTAAGGAAGAAGAAGCGGCAAGAGAAGAGCTTCTCAGTCCAAGAACTATTTTGCACAGCAAGAACTCATTTGGCAATTGCCAAGGATGGCAAAGAAGATAAGAGGTGAACCGGCAAGAAAGGCAAAAAGATTCTCGCACGCTCACAAATGCAGGAATGAAATGTAATAGTACCAATGCAATTGAACTGCCTTGGCTTTTCTTCTCGAACATCGGGTCCCAGTCTCCGCGACAATTCAGTAAACATCTCAACCGCATGAACAGATAAAAACTCAAGACGAAAAGCCTCGAGAGAAAACAATTATGCATTGCAGAAGCATCCCCATCGTCCAACACCTCTTCCTCCAGAGAAGTCACTCTGCAATTCCCCATTAAAAAAACAAGAATCAATCCATAATGCTACGCTATTGGACCACTCCATGAAGCCCGTAAAAGCTCCAAATCGCGACACCCCGAGGATGCGCTCGATTTGGGAATTGGAGAAAGAAGTGAGCTCCATGCCCCAGTGGACGGCGGAGCCTCGCGCTTCTTCTGGTTGCGGGCTCTTCTTGGCATCGGAGTTCGAGTCGCTGCCGTCCTCTTCTCAGAGATTGCACGGCGGCTGGCAGCTGGGGAATCTAAGCTTGCGCGGCTGGTAACGGACGTCACGGTGTGCTGAAGAGACCACCGTTTGGAACAGACAATGGTGAGGATGATGAAGATGATGACAGCGACGTCGCTCCGAAGGGTGAAGGAGACAAGGGAGAGGGGAAGAGATGACGGCGGTGGAACCTCGGTCATTGCTGGAGTGGCCGTACCAGTTGAGCCATTGCCTTCTCTTTCCAGGACACTGGCTCTCAGTGGCTCTAGAAGAGTGTTTCGCTCGCGTTTCAGAATTCGTTGTGTCGGAAATTAGAGTATTTGATTGGAAACTTTTGGGTGAGCCATAGAGTTTTATTCACTTTTTTTTTTTTTTTGGGTCCGATAAGAGTTTTCGACTCGTTACAAAAGAGATATCGGAGTTATCTTTAGGGCATTTTTGTAAAATGGGCATCGATAGACTGGTCTAATGATATAAAATTTTAATGGTGAATCGCTCCCATTATCATTAAATCTTGCCACATAATACACAGCAAGGAAGTCTTTGTTTTTTTTTTTGGTGAAAGCAAGGAAGTCTTTGTTTGTTGTCCTTGAATCCGTAAACGACGTCCTTGTGGAGGTTTGGCCCAAAATATAAACCTTGAACTGCAAATTGAAAGAAGTTTCCCAATTCAAAACCCTAACCAACAATTCAACCCAAAATCAAACCCTAATTCGGTTTGCCTCCAAAATTAACAGCTCAATCTTGCAAATGGAGAGCAGAAGCATCATGAGTGGCTCAAATTCGTTTCAATAAGCGAAGAGGAAGCTTAATATTATCCGGCCAAAGAAGTCCTCAAACTTCACCAAAACAGGCGAGAATAGGGATGATGAAATTACTTGGCCGAAGGAGAAGTCCTCCGACTGTAGTTACGGAATTCGTACCTGGGTGGCTCTAGATACGTCATCTGAGTGGATGGGCGTCGGGGACAAGTCTTCAAATGAGTAGGCCATTTCGAGCTATCCTAGACGAGAAGTGAGCAATGATAATGCAATGAGAATCGAGAGAGATGACGGTTTTTTTCTGACCGTCGATTGTTCAACTAGTAAGGGGGTCCTAGTGGTATTGTCGCTAATGATTAGGACCCAACGGAGGAGGATCGAACAAGCTGGAAGCACTTCAAGCTTCCTAGCCGAGAAATGGGGGCAGAATGGAGTGGCTCCTCTGTTGCTCTGGGATGATGAATGGCGACGGTCGACAGTGGCTCCAACGGCTTAAAACGATGGAGAAAGCTGTCACTGGTGGTTGACGCTAGTGACCGAGCTTCAGGTGAACCCTAAACTCTTCAAGCCTTCTTTGTCGGAAAACAAAGCAAACCAGGACAAACTAACCGCGACTTCGCTACCGACCAACGGGGGCAGTGAATGGCAAGCGGCTTCGATCTACGGCTGATCCAAGATATTGGCAACCAGTGTGGGTTAGTAGTGGTAGCCCACGTCTCTACTTCTGGTTAGTTGGGTGATGTCTTCAGGAAAATGGTTGAGGCAGCGTGGTGATTGATGGTGGTTGTGCGTGGGACGACGATGGCTATGTGTGGGTTGGCGGTGGTTGAGAGTTTTTTCAATGAGGAGGAGGGGTGATGTGGATGGTGGGTGGTGAACGGCGGATAGTGATGTCCTTCGGTGGCGAGCGAGTCACGGGGATGGTAAAAGTTGAACAGTGGTGTTTTTAGCCTGGGAGTCGTGCAATGTCGTTTTTAGACGACCTAATCACGCGGATATCCACGTGGACTTTTTTTTTTCTTTTAAAATGTTAACTCACATTAAATTTTTAAATGCCAGGATTTTCCGCTGAAAGCACTCAAGTAATTGTTTATTTCTGATTAAACACTTAAGTGAGCTAGCAAGAACTTTTAACACTAAAGTATGTGTCTATATAAAACTTTTGCCACTTCTAGTATCCTTTTATCCATATTTTATTTTTAAGACAATCTTTTCGCAAAATGTGACCATTGATAAAGACATGGAGGGATAAGTATATTATAAGTGCCAAAAGTTATGTACGACACTTATTTTAATGTCAAAAGTTTTTTTCGGATCACTCAAGTACCACTTAAAAAGAAGAAGAAGATCATACGGCTATATTTTATTCGATTCTATGAATCAGCATATAATTCCTAAAAGACATTATTCAAAAGTTGTAAATAGTGATTATTGAAGTGTCAAATTTTATTTAAAGCGACACTTGAGTGCCAAATTTTGTTTAAAGTAATCACTTCAGTGCCAGTTATTGTTAAAAAGCGATCACTTTAGTGTCACGCATGCTATGTGGAAATGCCATGTGGATTGGAATTTTTAGAAAATTTTCCAAGTCATATTATAATTTTAATTATAAATGACACGTGGTGGAAATGTCTCGCCGTTGGCACTTAAGTGATCATTTTTTTTCTCCAATTTAGTACCTAAGTGAGCTAGTGAAAACTTTTGACACTAAAGTAAGCGCCATACACAACTTTTCACATTTCTAGTGTACTTATCCCAGGACATAAATGACATGATAGACAGGTTACTTTGATTTTGGATAGTTAATTATCGGCACTCGCTTTTATTACTTTTTAGTAGAACTATTTGGAATTTAAAGATACTTTGAAGGGAAAAGGACATTAGAAGTACTATAAGTTATGTACGACGTTCACTTTAGTGCAAAAAGTTTTTTTCGGATCCCTTAAGTGCCATTTTAAAAAAGAAAACGATTACTTAAGTGCTAACTCCGATTTAAGTTAGTGGAAATTTGATGTAGCCATATTTTATTAATTTTTTGATAAGTGTCAACTCTGATTTAAGTTACAGGAAATTTGATGTGGCCATATTTTATTAATTTTTCGATCTTTCATGGTTCACCGGTGGAACCAGTCAGCATATAACATCGAAACGACGTCATATAGTAGAATCAAAAGTCATCATTTCAGTGCCAATCTTAATGAAAAGTGATTGCTTCAGTGTCAGAAAAATGCCACTTTAGATAAAAATTTTAATTATAAAAGTTACGTAATTTTTCTAGTCGGAATTTGTCGCCGGAGGCACTTAAGTGATCATTTTTCTCCGACTTTGGTACTTATGTGAGTCGACAAAAACTTTTGGTACTAAAGTGAGTGCCATATATAATTTATCGCACTTCTAGTGTCTTTCTCCCATGCTTTGAATATGTCACTCCCCATTTCACTTTTGACCGATGTTCTCTATCAAGGACCATGTACAATAGCTTCTAGTCCACAATCTACTACCGACCTGCAACCTCAACAATTTTGGTTTAATTCTTCAGGACGTATTTCCACAGCAGATTAAGCTATTGAAAACTTTGGCTGATCTATCAAGTGAGGTCTTCACTTCTGATTCTCCATAGACAAATAAAGCTAGGGGCATAAGAACATGGAAAAGATAACTACAAATTTTAATGGCACTTGCTTCATTTTTTTGTTTTTAGCTTCTTTTTGTTTTTTTTCCCTTTTAAAGCCATGTGCTTAATAGATGTCATTGTTCTTCTTCTTAATTCAACTGATATGGAGTTGCATCAAAACAATAGATATGGAAGACATTAGAAACAAACGTCCCTAAGGGAAATGACTTTTCAAGCTACTTAGGTGACATCTTTATTCACTGAATCTATATTAAACAATATAAAGAGACATCTCCTCAACAATTTCATTTTCTAAGAAATTTGATGGCCTTCCGCTTTGGCCTCTCCATCCACTCGGTTGCCCTTCTCTCCAACATTCTCACACCTTGCATGAGCCATTTGGGTCTTCGTGTTTCAAAGGCAATATATGCTATAGAAATCCCAATTACAATTCCCGATGCATAACCTATCCACACTGCTTTCTGTTTGAACCAATTCTCATGTCCTTCATGGTCAAAAATTGACGAGGATGATGGTGAAGGAGGTTGAGCATCGCCAGGGCATGATTTTGACAACGGAGTTCCGCATAAGCTTGGATTCTCACTGAACGAGTCATTTGAAAATGTGCTAAATTGCTGGTCCTGAGGAATTCGATCGGTGAGTTGGTTCTTTGAAAGGTTTAAGTACCCAAGGAATGTCAAATCTCCCAATTTTCTAGGAATTTTTCCACTAAGCTTGTTTGAAGAAAGATCAAGCCATTCAAGATTAGTCAAGTTCCCCAGAGTCGGGGGGATGGAACCTGCAAACTTGTTATGAGAAAGATTGAGCCCTATAAGAGACTTAAGATGTCCAATAACTCCCGGGATATCCCCATGAAAAGAGTTGTTCGACAAGTCAATGGTTGTGAAGATGGTCAAGATCTTTACTAACTGAATCTCTAGCCCTTTCATCCTCACGGTCATGGAATTTTCATATGACCACACTCTGGAAGGCGGTGACTGTGTCATATACAATGATTTGTTTTGCCCATCTTCACCATTCATCATGCTTTTAAGGTTCATCACCAAGTTGCTTGGCAAAGGACCACCAAAATTGTTGTTGGAGAGGTCTAAAATGTGTAACATGGGAAAGAGGGGAGCTCCCCTAGGAACGTTTAAAAGATCCTTAAAATTATTGGACCTTAAAACGAGTACTTTCAATTTTGGGAGAGTTCCCAACCATGTTGGGAAGGTATCATCTATTTGATTGTCACTGAGATCTAGAACTTCCAAATTTTCACATTCGATCAAGGATCGGGGCAATGTGCCTTCTATCCAATTTCTACTCAAGTCGAGAGTCATCAAGCTATTTCTCGAAGAAAATGATTGAGGAATTGTGCCCTCAAAGTGATTCATTCGCAGGTTCAAAACTTGCAAATCGATGCTAAAATTTGTTAAGCATGGAGGCAAGCTACCAATTAAGCTGTTGTTAGGCAAGTCAATGACCTCAAGCATGGTGAAATTGCATAACAAAGAAGGGATCTTTCCCGTGAAATTATTACTTGCAATGGAATAATAACGTGTGGTCGGCGACGGAAGTGGAATTTGCCCTTCAAGCTTGTTGTTGGACAAATCTATTACTGGTAATGAGGTGTTTGAGAAAACCTCTATGGGCAACCATCCAGTAAAATTGTTATTGCCAATAGACAAAACAAGGGCATCAAAGGCAGTGAGGTTGATCTCACCATGAAAATTGTTGGATTGTAAATCAAGGAATTCTAGATTCGGTGCTTCTAGCCAATGTGGGAAGATATCACTAAACTCGTTGTGGCTGAGATCTAGTGATTTTAAGTCGACAAGTCTAACTAGCGAGCGTGGTAATGTCCCTTCCAATCTATTGTAGCTAAAACTTAGAAATTGGAGACCGGTTATATTACCAAAACATGATGGCATGTTCCCTGAGAGATTAGTCTCATCCAAATGTAAATATTGAAGTGAACTCAATAGGCAAATCGAAGAGAGGATCTCACTGGTGAAATTATTAGAGGAAAGGTCAAGAAGGAACAATCTCTTCGAGAGCAAATGTTGTATACCCCCCTCAAGCTGGTTATTAGAAAGATATAAGGCTTCCAATGTATCATGATTCATTCTCCCAAACCACCTTGGGATCTCCCCACTAATGCTATTGGAAGACAAGTCCGGATAAATAAGGTCTAGGAGATGGAGGGAGATATTGGGATGGAGAGCGCCACAAAGCCAACTACAGCCAAGATCGAGGCCGATGATGCCACCCATGAATTGGTCACATGTGACACCGTCCCATGAGCAGCAGTCCACCCCCTTATTCCATGACTTTGTCGTTGGACGACAAGGAATGAATGTATTGGTGGGGGACGCCGTGCTATCAATCACGAAGGAATTCGCAAAATGGACCAAGGCATCACGTTGATATGGAAAGCAAGGCGAGGGAGGCAGTGGGAGGGGGGGTTGGGGGTGGGCAGGACTATCGGGATATGGATTGATGCAGGAGATATGTAAAACGGGCGAGTGAAAGAAAAGGAGGAAGTAGAAGAGGTTGAGGGTTTGATGCCACCCCATTCTGCAGTTTAAGCAAGCGAGGGGTTCAATTTATTAAGTGTGAAGTGAGGGACACAAGTCTCTGATAAGACGAGTTCAACTTGCCTTGTGGGTTGGGAGTTAATTTAGTATGCAAGATCCACCCACTAGAAAAAGCCATTAGATCCCCACCATTTTTTGTTTTGGTAATCATTTATCAATTTTAAATGCCGCTAGACTATTAACGTCACTCCATTATTCACTTTAGCACGCGGGTGAGCGCATTAAGTTGGACAACCCTTGTGAAGTGATCGACATGTCTTCTCTAGAAGGTCACTTGGGGAGTTCACAAAATGAACTAGCTTTTCTAAAAGCTCTGTCGGTCGTATTGTTGACTATACCATTACCATAGTGATGTTTTCCAACAGGGCTAAGATGGAGGACTATCGCGGGCCAAATTAGTCCTAATTGATTAATATTACCAGAGAGACTTTGAAATACATAGGTAAAGTTTCATACCTATTTGTGCGATCGCTGTATTTTTTATTTTGCCTAAACATATGACTGAGTCCCGTACCAGAAGCTCTGCCACCCCATCATTTACTTCAGCGGAGGAGTGAGTTTATTGGCCGTGGGGATAGAGATTCAACTCATATAGCCCGTTTAATAGGCCATGTTATCAACACAAGTCTTCTCTGAAAGGTGTGTCGGTTGGCTTATGCCAAACGTGAATTGCGGTTCGGACTGCTTTCACCGAAGTCTAATTATAACGAGATTGGATTCCCATGTAAAAGCGTTCTAGTTTTGTCAAGAGTCAACAACCTTTGGGAAAGCAAAAATAAAGCAGCAAGAAATGGCTTTCCAAATGACCAGAAAAGGACGTTAAGGCAGAACTGAATGTCACGTTTCCTTTTTCTTTCGGGTGATTTAGTTCATTTGGTCTCTAAGATCACAAGACACCATGATTCAGTTCATTTTCCTAAAGTCCCCAATAAGAAAAGACAAAAGGAACTGTTTCTTCACTGCAGGCTTCCTTTGTTATGCAAAAATAAGCAATCTAAAAAGTAATAGCTTATATCGCTTGAGATAATTAGTCGATTTAAAATATTTTCATTATCCATGATAATTTATTTTTGAACATTTTCGTGATTGATGAAAATTCGTTTTGTTCATTCATTTTTGTAAACGATACAAGAGATCGTTTTTAAAAAAAATATATTATCAAAATCGTTCTTTTCTCGGCGAAACAAACGGAGCTATAAATCTCTTGAATTTGATGTAATTTACTTAAAATTATAGTAACGTTGATTGCACTTATGGATAGCGATTGTACTTTATGGATTGTAACTTACCAGCATGGTCGTAACTTATTTGCCCTTGCAACTAGTAATTTACCTTTATGAATGGTAATTAATCTATGGAGTTCGTAACATTAAGATATTAATACTTAGTAATTGAGCAATAAGCTAATAAAATACCTCGAATTGTTGTATGTGATGGCAGTCATGCTTAGTAATTATCCTGAACAATTGTAATTTTCCTACAAGTCTTTTTAAAATACAAGTTAATAACCAACCGTCCCGAACTTTCCATAAAAAATTGTAATCAACTTGAATTCATCATTAATCTTTTTTTCCTACTCTTAGTAACTTGTCTCCATGATCGTAGCATTACTTCATAATTGAAAGGCCCATTTGGTGAGTAATTATCCTCATATGTCATAGTTTTTCTTAAACTAAAGTACCATAAGTCATAATATAGTCCGCAATTTTTCTTAAGTGTTTGTGAGTTTCAAGCTTTTCAAAATCATCAGCGGTTGAAATTCTTTTTTACTTTTAATTAACAATCAAAGTTATATGGGAGATCGGTCCCGAAAATTGCGTGTTCTCCAGTATTCAACTATGAGTTAGCATGGGATTGATTGATTCAGATTTTATGTTTCCTCTGTCCCTCTAGAGACTTCTTAGTGCTTTACCAAGGAGATTTCTCTGCACTGTCCATTTTTTTCCACGCTCATCCATTCTCTTTTGCTGAAAATTCGATTAAATTTTCAGTGTGATGTTTCTTCCTCAAAGATAGTAAAGATTTTTGCGAATTATGTGATATTTTTTTCCTTGACATTTCTTTTCCATTCCGGTGCTACCCGATTGACATATGTGATTTGAGAAGACTTTGTGAATGCTCCTATTATTTACTATATCGAGCTCGACGAGAAAAATTGTGCTTCCACATTTTTACATTGCACAATATAAACAAATTGAAATGGTGAGGCAGCCAAAGCTGTGCAAGAGTACTGCATCGAGCCAGGTTGATCTTGGTCATGAGCGTGGAAGTAGAGAAGTATAGATCTCGCTAGTTAAAAAGGTTTCGAGATCCGAGGTACGCTGATTCCTCCTAGAAACGTGGTAGTCTAATTTCACACCATCGGTGATGAACTATGGAGCATCTTCCTCTGTAATCCGTAACAATCCCTTGGAAAAGCCTCCGTCCTCTATCCATCATTTGGAGTCTCATTGTGGCCATCTCCTGGATCGCTATAAACAAATGCAACCTTCCGCTGCAAGAAGGTGAGGCTCGATCTATAGTAAGATGACCTGTCTTCTTGCTTTCGGTTTTGGGCATACGGGCATGAGGATTTTCAATGAGGTTTACGCTTTGCGGCAAGAGGCTTCCTTTTTCTCTTCTTAGTTGTGTTCGGCTTTGCATTTTGGGTGGGGGGTCCAATGATCTTTGATACGGACCAGCGCTTGGCCGACCCAAAGAAAGAAGTTCTTTCTAGTCCGGTTTTCTAAGGTTTGACAAAATGCTGAGTTTGTATGTTGAATGCCAAAGAAGATACCCTTCCTTCGAATTGTTGATTTTCATCCTATAAGACAATAGGAAAAGGCAATCATACACAAGCTTGCTCGAGTTTTTTTTTTTTTTGAATAAATTGCTCGAGTTGATTTATCGTCTATCTTTCTTCGGTGGGCAGACTATGTACAATTATACGGATTGCCTTGAGATTGCTTTTGTTTTTGGACTAATCACGCAAAATCCATCATGGACACGTGAGGCATCAACGAATCATTGAGTTAAAACCTCTTGTTAATATTCTGTAGAACACAACTTAATGAGAAAGAAGAGAGAAAAAACCAAAGACATTATGTTCCATCTGGAAATGGAAAAAAATAGTTCAACAAGCAACCAAAATTTCAGATTTTGGCACAGCTTGAGCATTCATACAGGCCTTTCTCGAGCCACAGCATTAGCAGTTGCTTATCTTACATCAATATATGCTCAAGGAGCTATACCGTAAGTACCATCCAAGCATTTCAAAATTACAAGCTCAAATAATCATGTACAATCTAACGAAGAAAAAGCGGCAAGAGGAGAGCTTCTTAGTCCAAGAACTATTTTGCACCGCCAGAACTCACTTGGCAATAGCCAAGTGTAACGGGCCAAAAGAAGGTCGACTCGAGAGGTTCCCTAGGGATGACCGTGACTCGTCCGTGGTAGACTTCCTGTGCTCGCTCGGATTTCCAACGAGTCTTCTCCCCGAAGTTTCTAGAAGACTTTAGCTTTATTTATGTCGGTAGTTAGTAGTTGGTATTTATGTCTAGTAGTTAGCACTTATGTCGGTAGTTGAGGTGGTGCGATCTCGTCCGTTGGTAGAATTCTAGATCAATGGTTGTAAGCCGATGCCCTCGACTATAAGAAGGGCGTCCTCCTTCATTTGTAAGCATCCACTATTTCCGCAATACAAAGCATACTTCTTTCCAGAGCTGCTCTCTCTAGATTATTTCTCTCTCTATGATCTGGGTATACGAGCGAGTGAGCGTTCGATCAAGCAAGGCTTAGCTTAGGTGCTTGGCGATCCAAATCGATCCTAAAGTGCCTGAGTCGCCGCGCGGTCACAATCCCAATCGATCGGCCTGTGACACAAGCATGGCAAACAAGATAAGAGGTGAACCGGCAAGAAAGGGAAAAAGATTCTCGCAGGGGCGCGCGCACGCACTCACAAATGCAGGAACGAAATGTGATAGTACCGATTAAATCGAACTGCCCTCGCTTTTCTTCTCGAACATCGGGTCCCAGTCTCTGCGACAATTCAACAAACATCTCAACCGCATGAGCAGCTATAAACTCAGACCAAACGCCTCGAGAGTGACAACCACGCATTGCAGAAGCATCACCTCGCAAGCATCAGAGCGTCCAACACCTCTTGCTCCATTGAAGCCACTCTGCAATTCCCAGTTCCAAAGGCAAGGATCAATCTATAATGCTACGCTATTGGGCCACTCCATGAAGCCCGTAAAAGCTCCAAATCGCGACATCTGGTGGTTACATTTTTTCCCCAGTAGTACCCGAGGATGCGCTTGATATGGGAATTGGAGAAAGAAGTGAGCTCCATGCCCCAGTGGACGGCGCGCTGAGCCTCGCGCTTCTTCTGGTCGTGGCTCTTCCTGGCGTCGGAGGAGGAGTCGCTGCCGTTCTCTTCTCAGGGATTGTATGGCGACGGGCAGTTGGGGAATCTGAGCCCCGCGCGGCTGGTAACAGACGTCGCGGTGTGCTGAAGGGACCACTGTCTGTTCCAGACCATGGTGAGGATGATGAAGATGAGGACAGCGACGTGGTTCCAAAGGGTGAAGGATACAAGGGAGAGGGGGGAGAGATGACGGCGTGGTGATGGTGGAACCTCGGCCATTGCCGGAGTGGCCCTACCAGTTGAGCCATTGCCTTCTCTTTTCAGGACACCGGCTCAGTGGCTCGCGTTACAGAATTCATCGCGTCATAAATTAAGAGCATTTGATTAGAAATTTTTGGGTGAGCCGTAGAGCTTTATCCATTGATTCAATACTGAAGGATTTATTAGTAATTGGGCTTAAGGCCCGTCCGGCTAAGTTGGGCCCAGAAAGCCCGGCCCACGGGAATAAGGCCCGTGGAAAGAAGAAGGTATAAAAGGGAGGAGAGAGAGAGAGAAGCACCGGTTGGATTAGAAATCAACGTACGCTTTTTCTCTCCCGTGCGTTTTCTCTCAAAAGGAAAAGAAAGAACAAGTAGGCATACGGCTTCAAATTCTTCCCTTCAAGGCTTCATCGACCGGATTCTCTTCCTCCATTGACGACGGTGTTTAATCTGTGACTAACAAGGTATGCTCGAATCCGTGGTGTCTTTACGATCGGTGATACGTGTAATTCCCGGGCTTCGTCTTCCGCATTGATTTAGGGGTTCGATTCGGTGTCGAATCCGCGTTTTCGGGGATCCGTAATTCCCAACATTGGTATCAGAGCCCGCTTTCACGTTTTCCCGATCTGTTTGATATATTTTGATTGATTTTTCGCAAAAACAAGTTCGGCCGTACGGATCGGGCGACAAATCCCGACACCCGAGCGCTCTTCGGCCATTTTTACATGTTTTAGTAAGTCAAAATAAAAATCTAATGGCATAGGGAGAAAGAGGACGTCGAGACGAGTCCGGAGACATATTGTGAGCCGCCGGGAGACGCTGCACGCGCCCACACGCGCGGCCGGAAGCCGATGCGCGTGGGCGCGACGCGCCCGAAGCGCTGGCTATGGCCAGCGCGTGCACCACACGCGCCGGCGACGAACCGGCACGTGCGCGCCGGCGACCGGCGAAACGGCACGCGCCGGTCCGCGGACCGACGCGTGCTGGCGTCACGCGATGACGTCATCGTGACGTCATCCAACGGTCGGTAACCGCTCGGATGACGTCACCGATGACGTCATCGCCGACGGCGTTTCGCCGGGCGGTCACCGGTCGGAGACCCGACCCGACGGCGACAGACCCGACCCGATCAGCCTGGCGCATGCCGCGCACGTGCGGCCCGCGCACGCGCGCGGCACGTGCGTCGGTCCGCGCACGCGGCCCGAACCGGCCCGACCGGCGCGACCGGTCCGACCGGTCCGACGTCCGACCGGCGACCGTTGACCCGTTGACCGACCGTTGACCGTTGACTGATCGTTGACCGTTGACCGTTGACCCGGGAAAAAAAAAAGAAAAAAAAGAAAAGAAAAAAGGAATTTGTTTCTTTTTCATATATGCCTATGTGGTTTATATGTAACCCATTTTTTTTTTTTTTTTATGCATGTGTTGCATGAATTATGGAAAATTATGTATTTTCCTTATGTAAAATTATGGATTATAAGTGATCCATATTTAGTTCTGCATTTGTTGCAGGAACTATGATGCGTCATGCACGAATACCTGCAATCCCGAGAACGGAGGAGGGAAATGCAAGACTGAAAAGGCTGATGAAAGAATTAGCTAATTATCGGTGGCATGACGGTGATTTAGTATCACGTGGTCAGTGGTCAATCGATGATACAGGAAATCATCTAGAATGGTTATCTTATGCCGGATTTTGAGAAGGTGCCGGCTATGATGAACACTCTTCCACCTGAATGGCAAGCAGTGTTAGATCGGCTATGGGAGGTCAACGTGGTCCCGGATTATAGGAGGCTGGTGGAAGCTTTTGTGAGAGAATACTATAGGATTGAGTTGGCCAAAACTTCAACCCTTAGAATGAGCGCCACATGGCGTAGAGTAAATGCGCCTTGGTGGCGACATGACTGCTCTCCAAAAGTTTTTCCATGGTTGGCAAATGTGCCTTCAGTTTTCTCAGATGTTATGACTGATAGATTAGAAGGGACATTCCCCGATTATTTCTTAGATTAATTATGAGATGTTTTATGGATGTAAATATATCTTTCCATGCTGATATTTTTTTTTTCTCTGTATATATTGCTTAGTGTAATGTATATTTGTATTATGTGAAAGCACCGTTATTCTATTGGATGTTAGATAATATTTGCTTTCTCATTCTTTACCGGTTCTTTGTGGGTAGTTAGTCAGGGTAGTAAAAGAAGTTTTTGTAACTTCATAGAATGTATTTGCATAAGACAATTATATTAATAATAATTTTGAGTTAGGATTTTGGAGGATGATTGGAAACGTAGTGACCTTTTGATTCTGAAACCTTACTTGAAATTATTCATTAATATGATGGGTCTGTGCAAATAGAGATGCATAAATGATAGGCATTAATTATTCGTGCATGCATGTCTGATGTGTTCAGATCGATGGTTTCAGCAATTAAGAACGTAATTGCTGATATGAACGGCAACAATTGTGAAATATTGAATATGAGGATTCAATATGTGCTGGAAAAGCAAGAAGCACTAGAAGCTCTTGACCATATTATGGAAGATCTTGTGGGTGCCGTGCGCCACCTTGAGCTGGCTGAGGACCGCCTAACGGCATTTGAGCTGAAAATAGATATTTTCTATGCTGGTTCTAGCTCAAAAAGGGCTTTGTGCTCTGAGTGCAAGCGTATTGATTTGTTCAATATGTGGGAATGCGAAGGATCAAGTCCTTGTTGCAAGAAATCAAGAGTTAACCAACACAAGAGAGGAAAACGTCCTCAAGTGAAGAAAATGTCAAGGGTGAGGTGTTACAATTGTGACAAGAATGGTCACTATGCTTGCTACTGTCGTGAGCCAAAGAATGTATACACCTCTTGTACATTTAAGAACTTTGCTTATGTGCCAAGTTCTCATTATTTGCTGAATCCAATCCTTTGTGGGCTGTAGATTCAGGAGCGACAGACTATGCAACGAAGGATATAAAATCCTTCGTGGAATTTTGATGAGTACCAACTGGAACTAAGTGGATCTATGTGGGAAATAACTCCAGAGATGAAGTTAAAGGGATTGGCACCGCCAATTGAACATGCGTGGTGGACGCACCTAATTCCTACATGATTTTCTATATGCTCCGAGATTCGTCAAAATTTAGTGTCCGTTATGGTGTTGGTCAAGCTTGGTTTTTATATGAACTTCCATAATAAAGGTGTAGATTTGTATTTGGATACAAACTACTATGGTTGTGGTCACTTTCTAAATGGTTTTATTGTACTAAATGTTGATTATGGTGATGTCAATATGTTATTCCCTTGTTTCACGTCTTCTTTTATATGATAATGATGTGAATATGGTGGCATGCTAGACTTGGTCATATGGGCCAATAACATATGAAAAGACTAGCCAAAGAGGGCTTGTTGGGCAACATTGAAAAAGTCGATTTGCCCATATGTGAGCATTGCCTAGTAGGGAAAATGACAAGGAAACCATTTGGAAAAGGTAAAAGAGCTGAATTTCCTCTGCATTTAATCTATTCTGATGTCTGTGGTTCAATGAATGTGAGAGGAAGACAATGGGCTGTTTATTTCATCACTTTTATAGATGATTCTACTCGATTCGGATATGTCTATTTGATTTCTCATAAATCTGAAGCATAAGTTGTTTCAAAAGGTTTATGAATCTGACAGAAAATCAATTAGACAAGAAAATAAAAGTATTGAGATCCGATCGAGGTCGAGAATATTTATCTGATGAGTTCAGAAAATTAAGTGATGAAAAAGGAATAGAAAGACAGCTTGTCTATTCCATATACTCCTCAACAAAATGGTGTTGCGAGAGAGAAGAAACAGAACCCTACTGGAAATGGTTAGGTCCATGATGGCGTATGCTAACTTACCTATCACTTGTTGGAGTGATGCGTTGTTAACTGTTGCCTATGTACTTAACCGGGTGCCTTCCAAAATCAGTTATTTCCACTCCATATGAGTTATGGAAAGGTAGAAAACCGGACTTAAGTTTTCTTAAGCCATGGAGTTGTGCTGCCTAAATTCATGAGTCCTCTCACAAGTTTGGGAAATTGGGTCCCAAAGGAAATAAGAGTATTTTCATGAGATACTCCAAACACTCAAAATGGTATGTGTTCATAGGTGAGCAGGAAAGTGGGAGTATAACTGAATCTGAATCACGGGATGTAACATCCTTAGTGGATGAATTTCCTAAGAGGGGCGAAATAGGGAAGATTACTTCCTATTTGAAATCTTGGATTAAGATAATGATATTAGTGGTTTTCATCCAAGTGGGAGTAATATGAGAAGTGATGAATTGAATTCGACTCATTCTCAATTGCAACTACATGATGAGACAACATTGTCATTATCTAATCCTAGTGAGAGCATTATGGGGAATGGTGTGCTAAGTGTACAATCTCCCATATGGTGAACAAAGTCGCCAAAGTTTTCCCTGTCAACGTTTTTTTGACATTGAAGGGGAAACTTTTATGATTGCTCCACAAGATGAGGATGAGCCAAGAAATATTAATGAGGCTCGAATTGCCCTAGTAAGGAAAAATGGATTAATGCAATGGAAGAGGAAATGGAGTCGATGAAATCAAACCAAGTCTGGGAACTGGTTGATCTTCCAAAGGGACGCAGAGCTATTTGGAACAAATGGGTTCTCAAAATAAAGCAAAAGGCTGATGGCTCGATAGAAAGGCATAAGGCTCACCTTGTGGCGAAGGGGTATAATCAACGAATGAATTGATTATGAAGGATTATTTTCTCCGTAGTGAGATTTACCTCGATTCGCATTATTCTGGCAATAGTAGTTAGTATGGATCTTGAGTTACATCAAATGGATGTAATGACTGCTTTCCTCAATGGAGAATTAGAGGAAGAAATATATATGGAACAACCTGCTGGTTTCATAGTGAAAGGCCAAGAAGAAAATGTATGTCGACTTTGGGGGTCGATATATGGTCTTAAGCAGTCATTGAGACAATGATATATACGTTTTCATAATGCCATAATGGCATATGATTTTACAATGATTGACGAGGATCATTGTGTATATATCAAAAGATCCAATGATCAATTTGTGATCATATCATTATACGTTGATGATATACTAATTGCCAGAAGTAATATGGAGTTTGTTAATACTGTGAAGAATTCGTTGTCTTCCAACTTTGATAAAAAAAAGACATGGGTGATGTTGCATACATTCTTGGAATTAAGATTTCAAGATTGTAAACCCATATATACTCCTATTACAAAAGGTGAAGGATTGAGCCATAGACTGTGTCCAAGGACTCCACAATAGAAGGAACAAACGAAATATGTTCCTTATGCTAGTGTTGTTGGGAGCTTGATGTACACTATGATATGTACAAGACCTGACATATGTTTTACAGTTGGGATGGTGAATAGATACCAATCCAATCCAGGTCAAGCACATTGGAAAGCCGTTAAGAGAATATTGAGGTATCTAAAGGGAACTGCTGATTATACGCTGAGTTATTAAGGAAAGGATCTGCAACTCAAAGGCTATTTTGATACTGATTGGGAAGGAGATTTAGATGAAAGAAAATCTATCTCTTGGTTTGTTTTCTTATCGAATAATAGCACCATATGTTGGAGCAGTAAGAAACAAACATGTATAACCTTGTCCACGATAGAAGATGAGTTCGTGGCATTATCAGCAGCAGTATAAGAAAGTGTTTGGCTTAAGAGATTTTTTTGGATCATTTAGGTGTTATTGGAAATGCTGCAGATCCGTTATTAGTTAACGATGATAGCAAGCAGCAAAAGCGTACACCAAAAATCCAAAATATCAAGGCAAGACCAAACATGTAGATACCAAGTATAACTTTGTTAAAAATATGGTTGCACGAAATGATGTGAACTAAGAGTACATATTACGCATAAGATTGGTAGCAGATCCTATGACAAAGCCAATACCTAGAGATGTGTTTTGTGGCTATATGAAATCTCTAGGATTGCGTAGAGGCTCGATGTACTTGAATATTGCAATTTCCCTAAGTGTTCACAATTTGATGAATTTGTGTTTTCATCATTAATGCCTATGAATCTTTGTTTGATCTTTATGCATCTTAATGCTCAGTGCATTATTTTAAGTTGAGAAGTATGTCGGACAGAGATAAGATTAGCCCACTCACACGGGTAATCGCCTCTATTTACTTGTGTGATAAATAGAGATAAGACTGTTTTTAAGCTTATTATCTAGGTGATAATCGAGAGCTCAAGCTTAAAACACGTATGTCGCCTTAACTAGTGTTAAGATGAGGACATAATTTTACGATGTCCGAAAGTAAAATACCCCACATATTTTACTTTATCTGTCTAAGATGCCGATGTGAGTTCGATGAATTTTGTGAATGAGTAGATACGTGAACTCAAGTTAGACATTGGGTATGTCTGAACTATCATCTGTACGGTATTGAAGGTGTAGACATACGCTCCATGGGAAAGGAGTTAATACCGTAATACGTATTTCATACTACGTATGCATGAGACGACCAATAAGAGTGGCAAAAAGTTTGATCTCAACTTTTATGCGTGTGAGGCTCTTGAGGGAATGAGTTCCTCAATTTTTAGTCCCCTCATGACTCTTACTTATTCTCAAGATTTTTATTTAGTGTTTGCTATCTTAGGATGTTGCCAATGGTCATGAGTTTGATTCGATCTAATGGGGCATTTCTAGAAAAGCAAGCTGAACTGAAATTGAGAGTTTGAAGGAAAGAGGAAGATTGATTTTGGAGAATCACATTATAGTTTTGTATTCACCGGTTAACCAATTATGACTGTCTTTGTGATAATCATAATTGTGAATACAATATATATCATTGTTTAAAAGAGATCAAGAGAGATATAAATGTGATCGATCGATCTAGGGTACTGCATACTAAATCTACTCGGAGTGTGTTGCCCATTATGAGCTGCTATATATTCCTAACAGATGTATAGCAATGAGCTCTCAAAGTATGCTGGTCGCACGGATTATTCACCGGTATGAATGTTGAAGAGAGGTCAAGAGAATTCTGTATGACCATGTTAAGAGAGTCTATGATGGATTATTCTCTGATGGGGTTGAGTAGGCCCTGTCCGCCCATGTTGGTTTTTGTACCACCATGTGCGAGTGGGAGATGAAGGATTTATTAGTAATTGGGCTTAAGGCCCGTCCGGCTAAGTTGGGCCCAGAAAGCCCGGCCCACGGGAATAAGGCCCGTGGAAAGAAGAAGGTATAAAAGGGAGGAGAGAGAGAGAGGCACCGGTTGGATTAGAAATCAACGTACGCTTTTTCTCTCCCGTGCGTTTCTCTCCCGAAGAAAAAGAGGCATACGGCTTCAAATTTCTTCCCTTCAAGGCTTCATCGACCGGATTCTCTTCCTCCATTGACGACGGTGTTTAATCTGTGACTAACAAGGTACGCTCGAATCCGTGGTGTGCTTTACGATCGGTGATACGTGTAATTCCCGGGCTTCGTCTTCCGCATTGATTTAGGGGTTCGATTCGGTGTCGAATCCGCGTTTTCGGGGATCCGTAATTCCCAACAAATACAAAAGAGACGCCGCAGTTATCATCGAGGCATTCTCGTAAAATGGGCATTGACAGACTGATATAATGATATAGATTTCACGGGTGAATCGCTTCCATTATCATTCAATCTTTGCCACATGATACACAGCAAGGACACAGCAAGGAAGTCTTTGTTGGTTGTTCTTGAATCCGTCAGAATCAAATCTTTAGTTTTGTTGGAATATGTCACTCGCCATTTCTCCGTTTCCCTTTCGACTCATGTTCTCCATCAAGGACAATGTATAATAGCTTCCAGTCCACACGATCTACTACCGACCTGCGACTTCAACAATTTTGGTTTAATTCTTCAGAAGATATTTCCTCAGTAGATTAAGTTATGGAAAACTTTGGCTGAATTGTTAAGTGAGGTCTTTGCTTCTGATTCTCCCTGGATAAATAAAAGCTAAGTGCGTAGGAAGATGGAAAAGATATCTACAGATTTTAATGGCACTTGCTTCATTTTTTTTTTTTTTTTGGTCTTGTGCTTAATATTATTATTTTTTTAAAGTCGTGTGCTTAATAGATCTCATGGTTCATCTTCTTAATTCGACCGATATGGAATTGCATCAAAACAAAAGATAGGGAAGACATTAGAAACTAACCTCCCCAAGAGAAATGACTTTCCAACCTAGTTAGGTGACATCTTTATTCATTGAATCTATATTAAACAATATAAAAAGACATCTCCTCAACAATTTCATTATCTATGAACTTTGATGGTCTTCCGGTTTGGCTTCTCCATCCACTTGGCAACACTTCTCTCCAACATTATTACACCTTGTGCGAGCCATTTGGGCCTTCGTGTTTCAGATGCAATATATACTATAGAAATCCCAATTATGATTCCCGATGCAAAACCTATCCACACCACTTTTTGTATGAACCAATTCTCATGCTCTTCGCAATCAAAAATTGACGAGGATTATGGTGGAGGAGGTTGATAATCGTCAGGGCATGCTTTTGACAATGGAGTTCCGTATAAGCCTAAATTCCCATTGAACGAGTCGTTTGAAAATCTGCTCAATTGCTAGTCCGGAGGAATTCGACTGATGAGTTGGTTCATTGAAAGGTTTAAGTACCCAAGAAATGTCAAATCTCCCAATTTTCTAGGAATTACCCCCACTAAGCTTGTTTGAAGAAAGATCAAGCCATCCAAGATTGATCACATTCCCTAGAGTCAGAAAGTTGAAACTTGTAAAGTTGTTATGAGAAAGGTTGGCCCTATGAGAGAGTGAAGATGTCAAATAATTCCCAGGATATCCCCATGAAAGGAGTTGTTCGACAAGTCAATCGTTGTGAAGATAGTCAAGATTTTTACTAGTTGAATCTAAACTCAATTGGCAAATTGAAGAGAGAATCTCACCGGTGAAATCATTGGAGCGATGGTTAAGTCGTGACAATCTCTTCCAGTTCAAATGTTGTATACACTGTTCAAGCTGGTTATGACAAAAAATTAAGATTTCTAGTATATCATGATTCATTCCCCAAAACCACTTTGGGATCTCCTCACTAATGCTATTATAAGACAACTGCAACTGTTCAAGCATTGGGAGAAAGAGGAAGTTATTGGGATGGAGAGCGGCGCGAGGCCAACTACAGGTAAGATTGAGAATGATGATGCTACTATTGATATGATTGCATTTGACACCGTCCCAAAAGCAACGGTTCACCTCCTTATTCCATGACTTCGTCCTTGGACGACTAAACATGAGATGATCTGAAGGTGATGCTGTGCTATTAATCACGAAGGAAGTCAAAAAATGGAGCAAGGCATTGCATTGATCAAGAGGGCAAGGCGAGGGAGGAGTAGGAGGCGGGGGAGGCAGGAGGAGGTGGGTTGCGGGGTGGGCAGGACTCTCGGGATATGGATTGATGCAGGAGATATGTAAAAAGTGCGAATGAAAGTAAAGAAGGAAACAGAAGAGGTTGAGGATTTGATGCCACCCCATTTTGCAGTTTAAGCATGCGAGTGAGGGGTTCAATTTATGAAGTGTGAAGTGAGGGACACGAGTCTCCGATAAGGCAAGTTTAACTTGCCCTGCGGTTTGGCATTTAATTGAAGGAAGCCTTGAGTTGGGCGCGTAAGCTTAAGGATGGTGTGGGTTTTCGATGGATAGCTTTTTCAATCTCAATCATAGGTTTGAGAGATCTATAATATGCGAGATCCATCCACTAGAAAAAGTTAGTATATCCCCATCATTTTTTCTTTTTTGTAATCACTTATTAATTTTAAACGCCACTAGGTTATTAGCGCCGCTCCATTATTCGCTTTAGCACGAAGGTGAGCGCTTCAAGTTGGACAGCCCTTCTAAAGTGTGAAGTAATCGACATTTCTTCTGTAGAAAATCTGTTGGTGGGTTCATAAAATGAAATAGCTGTTCTAGAAGCTCTGTCAGTCGTATTGTTGACTATACCATCACCATAGTGATGTTTTCCAACAGGGCTAAGATGGAATACTATGGCGGGCCAAATTAGTCCAAATTGTTCAATATTAGCACAGACTTTGAAATACATTGGTGAAGTCCCATTCATATCTGTGCGACCACTGAATCTTCTATTTTGCCAAAACATATGACGAATCCCCATTCCAGAAGCTCTGCCACCTCACCATTCACTTCGGCAGAGGACCGAGTTTATTGGCGATGGGGATAAGGATTCAACTCATCTAGCCCTTATAATAAGCCGAGTTTTCAACGCAAGTCTTCTATGAAAGGTGAGTCGGTGGGCTCATGCCAAACGTGAATTACGGTTCCGACTGCTTTTGCCGGAGGCTAAATGTAATGATATCGGATTCCCAGGTAAAAGCGTTCTAGTTTTGTCAAAAGTAAACAACCTTTAGAAAAACAACGATAAAGCATCAAGGAATGGCTTTCCAAATGACCAGGAAAGTTCGACCAAAAAGAAAAAAAAAAAAAAAAAGACCAGAGATAGAACTGAATGTCACATTTTCTTTTTCTTTCCGGTGTCGGTTCATTTCATCTCTAAGATAACAAGACACAGTTATTTGGTTCATTTTCCTACAGTCCCATAAGAAAAAAAAGGAACCATTTCTTCACTGTAGGCTTCGTTTATTTCGAGAAATGTAAACAAATTCGAAAACATTATCTTAAAAGTGATCGCTTATATATCATAAGATAATTAGTCAATTTAGGATGTTTTTATTATCCGTGACAATTTATGTTTGAACATTTTCGTTATTGATGAAAATACTTTTTGTTCACTCATTTTTGTGAGTTATACAAGTGATCGTTTTTAAAATAAAAAATATTTCTCAAATTGTTTATTTTCCACAAACCAAAGCAAAAATTATAAATAAGAGTTTAAAGTGTTCTGATATTCTCAAATAAGGATCTAAAGCAAATAGTTTCGACCGTTGAATCTGCTATCATGATCTCTAAACTCAGTCTAATCTCTCTTTGAATCTAGAAGATTCAGTTCATTCATTGTGGTGAGTGATGTCGATTGCATGCCATAGTGACGGTGATGTGACAATCGTGTGAGCAATCATAAAATTTTAAAGGTGACGGGGAAAGAGGTGTAAACTGATTTTTCGGTGAAGAATTTGTAAGTCTACCCCTATCTCTCTCTATTGTTTAGGAAACTAAACTTTCATATATTAAAAGTATTTTGCATCCACCTATAAAGAAAACTACAACCTATCTCTATCAAATCCAAAGTTAGGTCCTTTTTGTGAAAATGCTAATAAAAATAGTGATTTTGTATTACTCTCGTATCTTTTTGTTCTCCAATTACAGCATCTACACATAATGACGATGAAAACATGTATTGAACCGTATTTTTCGTACATAATTTACACTATTAAATGGGCCTGAGACATGTTATGGCTTTCGACCAAATGCAAACTTCATGAGTCACCTTGAAGATTTAGATCAAACCTCATCCGTCTTTAAAACAGCCCAAAAAGATAAACTCTCAGCAGGGAAAAAAAATTACTGTTTTCTTTATTGGAATAATCCCCCCTCCTCAAAACCACCACCGAAACTCTCTTATGGATTATGGCAAAGCGAATCAAAGGTATCTCCTGTGGGGCTTTGAAGCGACACAGCAAATCGAATCCAAGTAATCTCTGCCCTCTAAATCAGCACTCAACGGCAGGCTTGGTGGATTCGCGGCGAGGCGGCATGTGACTGTGTGTGAGGTGGCATCCGACGCAGTTCAGTATATGGTCAAGGAGCTAACCCGCAAGTACAAGCTCAAATAGTCATGTTCAATCTAAGGAAGAAGAAGCGGCAAGAGAAGAGCTTCTGAGTCCAAGAACCATTTCGCACAGCGAGGACTCATTTGGCAATGGCCAAGGATGGCAAAGAAGATAAGAGGTGAGCCGGCAAGAAAGGCAAAAAGATTCTCACACGCGCACGCGCACTCACAAATGCGGGAATGAAATGTAAGGGGAAAAGTGTTAAAAAAGTCCAAAACCTTTTTTTTTTTTGTCAATTAAGTCCTAAGTATTTTTACGTTGTGCCAATTCAGTCATTTCCAGCTAATTTTGGACGGATTTTGCTGACTGGACGCCGGCTGGCTAACGTGGTCGATCGGCGGCGCGTGGACAACTTTTAATAATTTTTTAATTTTGTTTAATTTTTTTTCCTTTTTTTTTTTTTTTTTTTTTTTTTTTTCTTCTCCTCCTTCTTCCTCTGGCCTGGAGGAAGAAGGAGGAGAAGGAAAAAAGAAAAATAAATAAAAAGAAAAGAAAAAAATTCAAAAAATTAAAAATTATTAAAAGTTGTCAACGCGCCGATCGTACCACATCACCCGGCCGGTGTCCAGTGAGCAAAATCCGTCCAAAATTGGTTGAAAATGACTAAATTGACACAACGTAAGAATGTTTAGGACTTAATTGGTACCAAAAAAAGGTTTATGACTAAATTGGCATAAATGCAAAAGGTTTATGACTTTTTTGACACTTTTCTCAAAATGTAATAGTACCAATGTAATTGAACTGCCTTCGCTTTTCTTCTTGAACATCAGGTCCCAGTCTCCGCGACAATTCAGTAAACATCTCAACCGCATGAACAAATAAAAACTCAGATGAAAAGCCTCAAGAGAAAAAAAAATTAGCATTGCAAAAGCATCCCCATGCAAGCATCGGAGCGTCTAACACCTCTTCCTCTAGAGAAGTCACTCTGCAATTCCCCATTAAAAAAACAAGAATCAATCCATAATGCTACGCTATTGGGCCACTCCATGAAGCCCGTAGAAGCTCTGTCATGACCTCTCTTTTTTCGTCCGAGGGAAAATGAAGAAGGTTTAGGGGTATTTGTCTAAAGAGGCAGACCAATGGCCCTAAATTAGGCGTGGGCTCTCCCAATCCCATATCTCGCACGACGTTGGATTTTGTATTTTAATTCTTAACAACCTATGTATTTCTAGGAGTCGCTACTAGCCTATTGGGGTCGGCTAGAAACCAATCAAGACGGGGGATTGTTGTCTCGATTCCTACTCAACCAAAGATTTCTAGGAACGGGGACTTGTTTACGCCAATGTTTCTATTAGCGCCCTTGCAGTACCACTAACTTGGAAGATTGTTTATCTAAATAGCCACACAATCTTAATTACCAATTATAATCCTTATAAAACCGTTAAGCGTCCATGCAAATGTTTTTGTAGGTTTGTTTTCCTTAATGTCTAGACTAATTCTAACATAATTTAGAAGATAAATTTACACTCAAATTAATGAAAAGCGGTCCGCAAGTAAACATCCAAGAAATTGAAATAACTTGAAAATAAATGCGGAAAAGGGAAACCCGATACAAGTCGGGCAAATAATATTATATGGCCTTATTATCATGCCCCCAGACAGGACCCCCATGAGCAAAAATGAGAATTTAAATATACATGAAATTACTCTAAATGATTTTAATCTACGCGAAATAGATTATTTACAAAAAGGATTATAAAATACCAAAATAGCATTAAATTAGGAAAAATGACTTTATAAAATTAGGAAAATTTCATAGATGTCACTTCTGCCATAATTTGATACCATCCATCATTTTTATAATTTTTTTTTTGAAATTTTCCTTTTTTCATCATTTTTTAAAATTTTTATTTAAAATAATTCCATAAACCGATATATGCTAATTTATACTAATATGGAACAATCTAGTACATGAATATCACAAGAATCGAGCTCGAATCAACCGTTTCAAGATCAAAGCTTAGTTTGGGCATTCCGTTGAACGCTTGGTGTGCATTGAACCACCTCAAGCAACTTCTTCAAGTCATATTTGTAGCCTTCAATATCGACCCATAAGCAATCTCATGTGGAACTAAAATATCAAGGTTATACTACCACATGTAAAGAGCAAGATTAGATAGAAACCATAGCCTAAAACACACAAAAACGAAGTTGAAATCGTCCTCAAATATGTGGGTTTAAGCTGATTTTGCAAATCTGGATTTGAACCCAAGTCAAGCAAATGAGTTGCATGCCCATATTCAAGCCCCGACATTCATCACATGCAAGATCTACGGAAAAGATCACTTGATCAAAATGAAAGTAGGTAACATGGACTTTCAAATGCAACAAATATCATAGAGAACGATTAATCGAACACATCGAAACGACCTCTCCAAGAAGCACACATGCAAAGTCTACACTGACTAGCCATTAATCAATGTGGATAGGATTGGTTTTTGGCCAAATTTTTTTAATGATCTCATAGTTCACATGGGGATTTAAAGACCAAACCAAGCTGACCTCAGCAACATTTGTACTCTCATACAACATTTATTAAGCTCATGAAGACAAAAAAACGCATACAAAGGGGAGTAACAAGTCAAGCATGTAGAGCTATTGAAGAGGTCTTAAACACTTAGAAAAATTTCAACATTAGAAATCAGTTTTTCGAACTGGTTTTCTTATTGATTTTCATGATCAAAACATGCTCAAATTCAAATGAAAATACATCTAGGATGCTTACCTTGCTTCCTAGTTTCTTTTGCAAGTGACTCTTGGCCAAGGAAACCGAGAATTGTCCTCTGGAAGCACATGGAAGTTGGTTCCTTCAAACTAGAAAATGAGATCTGTAGAGAAAAAACTAATGACGAATTTTTTTGTTGACCTCTAAAATTAGACTTCAGAACCTCTTTTGTTTGCAAACTTAACACAAAACCAAACTATATGTATTCTAGTTTGGGGTACAAGTCATGCCTTTTCTCATTTATCTTTCAATTTTCTCAAAAACACTTGTTTTCCCTCACCCGTGACCAACCGGGCTCAACACCTAGAAAATTTTTTGGACTTTCTTAGCCCGCTAAGAGGGTATTGTTTCGGGGGGCTTTAGGAGGTCTTCCTGATCTCCATTTGGGACATGCGACCTATGGTTGGAAATATCTTTGAGTGAAGTTTCACTCTCTAGTTGAAGGTTTTGGCTAATTTTGGCCGCAAGTTCGTGAAAATTTCACTTTTCTCTGCCAAGGTCGGTCTGAAATTTCTAGATTTTTTTTTTTTTTTTGGAGTTGCTTCTGAGGGTGTTTTTGGAGAACGACCGTGAGCTCTCTCTTCTCTTTCTTGTCTCATATCTTTCCTGCCCTAAAAGAGCTTGCTTTAGTTATCTTATACCCTGAATTAAGGGATTTTTGGTCGGTCTTTTTTCCACCTACCAAGCCTGTCAACAAGGTTACTTCAACAACTTTGACTTAGCCAAATTTTCAACTTTTACAGCTTGTTGAGTGTGCGGATCTTGCTGCGATTTTCCCATGCTTTCAGCAGCTTATCCCTGACCAATTTTTGTCCGCTTGCACTAACAATAATGGTCTTCCATGACGTGCAGAGATTAGGCTGATTGGGCTGCTGAGAAGGATATGGTGGGGTCACAAAGTTGCTTACTCAGCAACTCCGAATTGAGACCTAACTATAGGCTGGGTTTTGGTAGCTAGTTTGAGTACTTTAATCCATCAATTTGGCTGCGGTTTTTGATCAGTTAGCAAACTCATGTATAGTAGTTTAAGATCTCGACCAGCTTTCGCAATTGTGCCCATCCAATTTTGCAAGAAAGTCTCTCAAAGTTGGACATTTTCTTATCCGAAAATACCAAATTCAATGCAAATTTGGTCCTTTTGGCCCGATTTGATTGATTCGACCTGGCCCAAGTTCAATTTCAACTTAATTGGTGACCAAGATGATGATTTAAGGGTTTGGGCAAAATTTTGCAAAATTTGAAATTAATCCCTCAACTTTTCGAAATTGCATTTTGGCCCCAACTTGCTGTTTTAGTTACAATTTGACCTCTTGGGCTTGGCTAGTCAATTTAGATCATCAACTCCAATTTTTTCTTTTTTTCTTTTTTAATGGAAAAACATCTTCCATCTAAAACACTATATTAAATGCCTAGATAATCTATATGTAAAAATTTAATATGAAATATTTTTGTGGAAAAACAAGTTCTCATTTTTCGGAAATGATTTTTTTGGCAAAAAATTTAGGTGTCAACAAGCTCCAAATCGCGACACCCCGAGGATGCGCTCGATTTGGGAATTAGAGAAAGAAGTGAGCTCCATGCCCCAATGGACGGTGGAGCCTCGCGCTTCTTCTGGTTGCTGGCTCTTCTTGGCGTCAGAGTTCGAGTCATTGCCGTCCTCTTCTCAGAGATTGCACGGCGGCTAGCAATTGGGGAATCTAAGCTTGTGCGGCTACTAACAGACGCCACGGTGTGTTGAGGATGATGAAGATGATGATAGCGATGTCGTTCCAAAGGATGAAGGAGACAAGGGAGGGGGGAGAGATGACGGCGGTGGAACCTTGGTCATTGCTGGAGTGGCCATACCAGTTGAGCCATTGCCTTCTCTTTCCAAGACACTAGCTCTCAGTGGCTCTAGAAGAGTGTTTCGCTCGCGTTTCACAATTCGTTGTGTCGTAAATTAGAGTATTTGATTGGAAACTTATGGGTGAGCCACAGAGTTTTATTCACTTTTTTTTTTCCTAATAGAGTTTTCTTCATTGACTCGTTACAAAAGAGACACCGTAGTTATCTTCAAGGCATTCTTGTAAAATGGGCATTGACAGACTGGTCTAATGATGTAAGATTTTACTTTACTGGTGAATCACTCCCATTATCATTATATCTTGCCACATAATACACAGCAAGGAAGTCTTTGTTTGTTTTCCTTGAATCCGTAAACGACATCCTTGTGGAGGTTTGGCCCAAAATATAAACCTTAAATTGCAAATTGAAAGAAATTTCCCAATTCGAAACCCTAACCACCAATTCAACCCAAAATCGAACCCTAATTCGGTTTGCCCCCAAAATTAAAAGCTCAATCTTGCAAATGGAGAACAGGAGCATGATGAGTGGCTCAAATTTGTTTCAATAAGCGAAGAGGAAGCTTAATATTTTCCGGTGGAAGAAGTCCTCAAACTTCACCAAAACAGGGGAGAATAGGAATGATGAAATTACTTGGCCGAAGGAGAAGTCCTCCAACTGTAGTTATGGAATTCGTACCTGGGTGGCTCTAGATACGTCATCTGAGTCGATGGGTGTCGGGGACAAGTCTTCAAATGAGCAGGCCATTTTGAGCTATCTGAGCCGAGAAGTGAGCAATGACAACGCAATGAGAATCGACAGAGATGACGGTTTTTTTTTCTAACCAATGATTGTTCAACTAGTAAGGGGTCCTAGTGGTATTGTCGCTAATGATTCGGAGCCAACGGAGGAGGATCGATCAAGCTGGAAGCACTTCAAGCTTCCTAGCCGAGAACAGGGCAGCATAGAGTGGCTCCTCTGTTGCTCTGGGATGACGAATGGCGGCGGTCGACAGTGGCTCGAACGGCTTGAAACGATGAAGAAAGCTATCACTGTTGACGCTAGTGACTGAGCTTCAGGTGAACCTAAACTCTTCAAGCCTTCTTTGTCGGAAAACAGAGCAAACCAGGACAAACTAACTGCGACTTCGCCGCTGACCATTGGGGGGCAGTGAATGGCAAGCAGCTTCGATCTACGGCTAACCCAAGATATTGGCAACCAGTGTGGGTTAGTAGTGGCTGCCCATGTCTCTACTCGTGGTTAGTTGAGTGATGTCTTCGGGAAAATGGTTGAGGCAGCGTGGTGATTGATGGTGGCCGTGCGTCGGACGACGATGGCTATGCGTGGGTTGGCGGTGGTTGAGAGTCTTTTCAATGAGGGGGAGGGGTGATGGATGGTGGGTAGTGAACAGCAGATAGTGATGTCCTTCGGTGGCGAGTGAGTGACGGGAACGGTAAGTGTTGAACAATGGTGCTTTTAGCCTGGGAGTTGTGCAATGTCGTTTTTAGACGACCCAATCACGCGGATGTCCACGTGGACTTTTTTTTTTATAAAAATGTTGACTCACATTAAATTTTTAATTATAAAAGCCATGCGATCATGCTGGGATTTTCCGTTGAAAACACTTAAGTAATTGTTTATTTCTAATTAAACACTTAAGTGAGCTAGTAAAAACTTTTAACACTAATCCTTATAAAACTTTTAGCACTTCTAGTATCATTTTATATATATTTTATTTTTGAGACAATCTTTTGGCAAAATGTTACCATTAATAAAGATATGAAGGGATAAGTATATTAAAAGTGCCAAAAGTTATATACGGCGCTCACTTTAATGCTAAAAGTTTTTTTCATATTACTTTATCACCACTTTTTTTTAGAAGTGCCAAAAGTTATATATGGCTATATATTTTTTTTTATATTTCTTAGTCCTACATGACTCGTTAGCGTGCCTAGTCAACATATGATTCTTAAATGACATCGTTCAAAAGTTATAAACATTGATCATTGAAGTGTCAAATTTTATTTAAAGCGATCATTTGATGCCAAAATTTGTTTAAAGTGATCATTTCAATGCCGGTTATTGTTAAAAAGTGATTACTTTAGTGCCAAATATGCTATGTGGAAATGTCATGTGGATTGGAGTTTTTAAAAATTTTGTCAAGTCATATTATAATTTTAATTATAAATGACACGTGGTCGGCATTTCTCGCCGTTGGCACTTAAGTGATCATTTTTTCTTCAATTTAGCACTTAAGTAAGCCGGCGAAAACTTTTAGTACTAAAGTAAGCGCCGTATATAACTTTTGATACTTCTAGTATACTTATCCCAAGACATAGATGACTATGGCCGTGACCATATGATAGATAGTTTAGTTTGATTTTGGATAGTTAATTATCGAGGAGGTCCCTCGCTTTTATTACTTTTTAGTAGAACTATTTGGAATTTGAAGATACTTTGAAGGGAGAAGACATTAGAAGTACTATTAGTTATGTACGGTGCTCACTTTAGTGCCAAAAGTTTTTTTTTTTTTTTTTTTTTTTGGATAACTTAAGTGTCACTTTAAAAAAAAAAAAGATTACTTAAGTGCTAACTTCGATTCAAGTTACCGGAAATATGATGTGGCATCTTTGGTGGTTCATCGGCATAACCAATCAGTATATAACTTTTAAACGATGTCGTATAGCATGATAAAAAGTGATAACTTCAGTGCCAGTTGTTGTATAAAAGCGATCACTTTAGCGCTAATCGTTATTAAAAAGCGATCACTTTAGTGCCAATCTTAATGAAAAGTGATCGCTTCAGTGTCAGAAAAATGCCACTTCAGATAAAATTTTTAATTATAAAAGCCATGTAATTTCTCTAGCCGGAATTTCTCGTCGGAGGCACTTACGTGATCATTTTTTTTTTCCAATTTTGGCACTTAAGTGAACCGACAAAAAAATTTAGTACTAAAGTGAGCGCCATATACAATTTATCGCACTTCTAGTGTCTTTCTCCCATACTTCGAATATGTCACTCCCTATTTCACTTTTGATCAATGTTCTCTATCAAGGACCGTGTACAATAGCTTCCAGTCCACAATGTACTACCAACCCGCAACCTCAACAATTTTGGTTTAATTCTTTAGGACGTATTTCCACAGCAGATTAAGCTATTGAAAACTTTGGTTGATCTATTAAGTGAGGTCTTCGCTTCTAATTCTCCATAGACAAATAAAGCTAGGTGCGAAGGAACATGGAAAAGATAACTACAGAATTTAATGGCACTTGCTTCATTTTTTTGTCTTTTGCTTCTTCTTCTTGTTTTTTTTTTAAAGCCATGTGCCTAATAGATGTCATTGTTCTTCTTCTTAATTCAACCGATATGGAGTTGCATCAAAACAAAAGATAGGGAAGACTTTAGAGACAAACGTCCCTAAGGGGAATGACTTTTCAAGCTAGTCAAGTGACATCCTTATTCACTGAATCTATATTAAATAATATGAAGAGACATCTCCTCAACAATTTCATTTTCTAAGAAATTTGATGGCCTTCCGCTTTGGCTTCTCCATCCACTTGGCTGCCCTTGTCTCCAACATTCTCACACCTTGCATGAGCCATTCAGGCCTTCGTGTTTCAAATGCAATATATGCTATAGAAATCCCAATTATGATCCCTGATGCATAACCTATCCACACTACTTTCTGTTTGAACCAATTCTCATGCCCTTCACGGTCAAAAATTGACGAGGATGATGGTGAAGGAGGTTGAGCATCGCCAGGGCATGCTTTTGACAATGGAGTTCCGCATAAGCCTGGATTCTCATTGAATGAGTCGTTTGAAAATGTGCTCAATTGCTTGTCCTGAGGAATTCGACCGGTGAGTTGGTTCTTTGAAAGGTTTAAGTACCCAAGGAATGTCAAATCTCCCAATTTTCTAGGAATTACCCCATTAAGCTTGTTCAAAGAAAGATCAAGCCATCCAAGATTAGTTAAGTTCCCCAGAGTTGGAGGGATGGGACCTGTAAAGTTGTTATGAGAAAGATTGAGCCCTACGAGAGACTTAAGATGTCCAATAACTCCCGGGATATCCCCACGAAAAGAGTTGTTCGACAAGTCAATGGTTGTGAAGATGGTCAAGATCTTTACTAGCTGAACCTCTAGCCCTTTCATCTTCACGGTCACGGAGTTTTCATATGACCAGTCTCCGAAAGACCGTGTCATATACAATGATTTGTTTTGCCCATCTTCACCATTCATCATGCTTTCAAGGTTCATCACCAAGTTGGTTGGCAAAGGACCACTAAAATTGTTGTTAGAGAGGTCTAAAATGTGTAACATGGGAAAGAGGTGAGCTCCCCTCGGAACATTCAAAAGATCCTTAAAATTGTTGGACCTTAAAACGAGTACTTTCAATTTTGGGAGAGTTCCCAACCATCTCGGGAAGGTATCATCTATCTGATTGTTACTGAGATCTAGAACTTCCAAATTTTCACATTCGATCAAGGATCGGGGCAATGTGCCTTCTATCCAATTTCTACTCAAGTCAAGAGTCATCAAGCTATTTCTCAAAGAAAATGATCGAGGCATTGTGCCCTCAAAGTGATTCATTCGCAAGTTCAAAACTTGCAAACTGATGCTAAAATTTGTTAAGCATCGAGGCAAGCTACCAGCTAAGCTGTTGTTAGACAAGTCAATGACCTCAAGCACGGTGACATTGCATAACAAAGAAGGGATCTTTCCCATGAAATTATTACTTGCAATGGAATAATAACGTGTGGCCGGCGACGGAAGTGGAATTTGCCCTTCAAACTTGTTGTTGGACAAATCTATTACTTTTAAGGAGGTGTTTGAGAAAACCTCTATGGGCAACCGTCCAGTAAAATTGTTATCGCCAACAAATAAATAAGAGGGACTAAAGGCAGTGAGGTTGATGTCACCATGAAAATTGTTGGATTGCAAATCAAGGAGATCCAGAGACGGTGCTTCTAGCCAATGTGGAAAGATATCAGTAAGCTTGTTGTGGCTGAGTTTTAGTGATCGTAAGTTGACAAGTTTAACTAGCGAACGCGGTAATGTCCCTTCCAATTTACTGTAGCTCAAACTTAGATTTTGGAGATGCGTTATATTACCAAAACATGATGGCACATTCCCTGAGAGATTAGTCTTAGCCAAATATAAATCTAGAAGTGAACTCAATTGGCAAATCGAAGAGGGGATCTCACCGGTGAAATCATTGGAGCCAAGGTCAAGATAGAACAATCTCTTCCAGAGCAAATGTTGTATACCACCCTCAAGCTGGTTATAAGAAAGATCTAAGAATCCCAACGTATCATGATTCATTCCCCAAAACCACCTTGGGATCTCCCCACTAATGCTATTATAAGACAAGTCCAAATAGTCAAGGTCCGGGAGATGGAGGGAGATATTGGGATGGAGAGTGCCACGAAGCCAACTGCAGGGAAGATTGAGCATGGTGATGCTACCCATGGAATAGTCGCACATGACACCGTCCCATGAGCAGCAGTCCACCCCCTTATTCCATGACTTTGTCCTTGGACGACTAGGGAGGAAACAGTCAAAGGGGGACGCCATGCTATCAATCACGAAGGAATTCGTGAAATGGAGCAAGGCATCGCATTGATCTGGAGGGCAAGGCGAGGAAGGGAGCGGGGGAGGCGGGAGGAGGACGGTTGCGGGGTGGGTAGGACTCTCCGGACGTGGATTGAAGCAGGAGATTTGTAAAAGGGGCGAATGAAAGAAAAGGAGAAAACAGAAGAGGTTGAGGGTTTGGTGCCACCCCATTTCGCAGTTTAAGCAAGCGAGGGGTTCAATTTATTAAGTAGGAAGTGAGGGACACAAGCCTTTGACAAGACAAGTTCATTGTGGGTTGGGAGTTAATTTAATATGCAAGATCTACCCACTAGAAAAAGCTATTAGATCCCCACCATTTTTGTTTTGGTAATCATTTATCAATTTTAAATGCCACTACACTATTAACGTGGCTCCATTATTCACTTTAGCACGCGGGTGAGCGCATTAAGTTGGACAGCCCTTCTAGAGTGTGAAGTGATCGACACGTCTTCTCTAGAAGGTCTCTTGGTGGGTTCAAAAAATGAACTAGCTTTTCTAAAAGCTCTATCGGTCGTATTGTTGACTATACCATTACCATAGTGATGTTTTCCAACGGGGCTAAGATGGAGGACTATCGCTGGCCAAATTAGTCCTAATTGAATAATATTACCAGAGAGACTTTGAAATACATAGGTAAAGTTTCATACATATTTGTGCGATCGCTAAATTTTTTCATTTTGCCTAAACATATGACTGAGTGCCGTTCCAAAAGCTCTGCCACCCCATCATTTACTTCAGCGGAGGAGTGAGTTTATTGGAGGTGGGGATGGAGATTCAACTCATATAGCCCGTCCGATAAGCCATATTATCAACACAAGTCTTCTCTGAAAGGTGTGTCGGTTGGCTTATGCCAAACGTGAATTGCGGCTCTGACTGCTTTCTTCAAAGTGAAAGCGTTCTAGTTTTGTCAAGAGTCAACAAACTTTGGAAAAGCAAAAATAAAGCAGCAAGAAATGGCTTTCCAAATGACCAGAAAAGGACGCTAAGGCAGAACTGAATGTCAGGTTTCCTTTTTCTTTCGGGTGATTTAGTTCATTTCATCTCTAAGATCACAGGACACCATTCAGTTCATTTTTCTAGAGTCCCCAATAAGAAAAGACAAAAGGAGCTGTTTCTTGACTGTAGGCTTTCTTTGTTTCGCGAAAAATAAGCAATCTAAAAGTAATCGCTTTTGTTTTCATAATCCATGATAATTTGTTTCTGAATATTTTTGTGGTTGATGAAAATTCATTTTGTTCATTCATATTTGTAAACGATACAAGAGATTATTTTTAAAAAAATATATTATCAAAATCATTTTTTTCTCTGCGAAATAAATGGAGCTATAAATCTCTTGAATTTGACGTGACTTACTTAATAGTAAGGTTGATTGCACTTATAGATAGTGATTGTACTTTATGGATTGTAACTTACCAGTATGGTCGTAACTTATTGGCCCTTGCAACTAGTAATTTGCCTTTATGCATGGTAATTAATCTATGGAGTTCATAACATTAAGATAATAATACTTAGTAATTGAGCAATAAGCTAGTAAAATACCTAGAATTGTTGTATGTGATGGCAGTCATACTTAGTAATTATCTTGAACAATTGTAATTTTCCTACAAGTCTTTGTAAAATACAAGTTAATAACCATTCTTCGCATAATAATATATCTTAAACTCTCGTGAAATTGAATATCCGACCGTCCCAAACTTTCTATGAAAAATTGTAATCAACTTGAATTCATCATTAATCTTTTTTTCCTACTCTTAGTAACTTGTCTCCATGATCGTAGCATTACTTCATAATTGAAAGGCCCATTTGGAGAGTAATTATCCTCATATGTCGTAGTTTTTCTTAATCAAAAGTACCATAAATCATAATATAGCCAGCAATTTTTCTTAAGTGTTTGTGAGTTTCTAGCTTTTCAAAATCATCAGCGGTTGAAATTCTTTTTTGACTTTTAGGCTGCGTTCATTTCACGGAAAATGGGCTATCTCCAGAAAACATTTTCCTAGAAGTCATTTTCCAGGAAAATGGCTATATTTTCCTGTTGTTTGAAACTTAAATTTTGAGTGGAAAACATTTTCCACCGTTCGTTAACTAATTTAATTGTTTAGGAAAAATTATCAAAAAGTTGAATTTTAATATTTTTAATTGACCAAAAATATTTGTATTTTTAAAAATAAAATTTTTATTATTTTCCACCATTCATTAGTTTTATTTTTTCTTTCTTTTTCTTTTTATTTTTTCCTTTTCTTTTCCTTCTCCTTCCTCCTTCCTCCTCCTTCTTCCTCCTCCTTCCTCCATTGCCGCATGCCTGACGATGGCGATCGCCCGCGGCCGACCAAGATCTCGGTCGCCAGATCCAGCGAGCTCGAGGCTCGGCCGATCTCGCCCGAGCTCGCCAGAGGTTCGTCGGGCTCGGCGAGCTCGGGCGAGGCCCGAGCCCCGCCTGGCTCGCCGGATCTGGCGAGGCCAGAGCTCGCCCCCAAGTCGGCGAGGCTCCACCTCGCCCGATCCGGGCGAGGCCCGAGCTCGCCGAGCTCGGGCGAGCCGGGCTTCCACGATCGGGCTAGGCGGAGCCTCGCCGGCCCGGGCGGAGCTCGAGCTGGCTCGCGATCGCGGGCCGGTCGCCGGTCGCCGGTCGTCGGTCGCCGGCGCCGGTCGCCGGCGTCGGTCCGCCGGTCGCCGGCGCCGGGGCTGGGCCGGCCACCGGCCAAGTTAAGGAAGAAAGATGAAAAGGAAAGAAAGAAAGGAAAAGGAAAAAAAGAAAAAAAAAAGCATAAAAAGAAAAGATATAGGTGAATGAAGTTATGGAAAATGTTTTCCACTTTTCAAAAGTGGAAAACATTTTCCTTATCTTTGAAGGTAGTTTTTACTATTGATGGAAAACATTTTCCTTGAGTAGTTGATTTTCTGTGAAACGAACACCGGAAAATCCGGAAAACATTTTCCTGGAAGTCATTTTCCGTGAAACGAACGCAGCCTTAATTAACAATCAAAGTTATATGGGAGATCGGTCCTGAAAATTGCGTGATCTCCAGTTTTCAACTATGAGTTAGCATGGGATTGATTGATTCAGATTTTATGTGTAGTACTTTAGCTGGTACGTCCATGATGGGGTGCGATTGGAACGCACCATTTCGTCTTGATGCGTTACAATGGAAAAACATTAATGGAGGGGTACGAAGGGAGACATATAAAAGCCTCCCGAACACAACCGTTGGAATTGTTGGCAATTCATTCGCACCAAATTTCCTCTCCATTTCCATCAAAGAAGAAAAAGAAATTCTATTTCACTTTTGCAAGAACAATCGGCATTTACGCCGTGGAAATCGTGTGTTTTCCTTGTGATTGCATCCAAACTAACGTGAGGTAGTGTTGTTCGTGATTTATTCGCAATTCAACGTTCGTTCTGGGGTCATTTGCTGTTTGCGCATTGGAATCAGGTAAGTCGTCTTCTGCCGACTTGAATTCTAATATTGGTATCAGAGCTCGATCGTGATTTCTACCTTATTTTTCATTGAGTTTTCTCATTTACCATTTGATATTGAGATCAAGAGATTGTATTCTACACTGTTTGGATCTCTGATAGTCGGAATTGCCATATAAAAAACTCGAAATTGAACCGGAGCGAAGAACGGGTTCGGGGTCGCGTGCATCCGTGAGGTTTTGGCTGTTTTTCGAAATAATTTTTTGGTCAAAATTAATTTTTAAATATACCGAGTGAAAGAGCTCGTCGAGACGAGTCCGGAGATGGGTCGAGCGCCACCGGGCAACGCCGGACGTGCCCACATGCGCAGCCAGAAGTTGCTGCGAATGGGCGCCACGCGCCAGTCGGCGAACTGGCATGCACCGGTCGGCGAACCAGCGCGTGGTGACGTCACCGTGACGTCACCCAACGGTCGGTAACCGCTGGGATGACGTCATCGATGACGTCAGCGCCGGCGACAGTTGGCCGGCCGGCGACCGACACGACCCAACCGTTGACCCGACCCGACCGTTGACCGATCAACCGATCTGGCGGTCAAACCGGTCGGACCGGCCAGGAGCCGTTTGGCTCGTTGGCGCGTGCGCCACACGAGCCGCACACTCAGGCGGTGCGTGGGGGTGCGTGCGAGTTCCGATTGGAGCGTGGTTGGTGGCGTTTGATTCGTATGAGTGTCCTCTACACAGTGGTATAATTATTTTATACTTTTGAATTTTATAAATGTATGAAAATGCTTTGGGAACCCTATGTACGCGTATTTTTTGGGGTTTAATGCAGTTTATTCATTTGTAGCTTGTATTTTCTTGTGATTTAGGAAATACAGTAGCTAGTTTATGTGCAAATGATGTTATATATGCTGTGTAGAGCTTGGTTCAATGATATGATGTATATATTTTAATATACTTGCAATTTTCTAGTTGCTAGAAAATTAGAACAATGGTAGGAAATCCATTACATGTTGAATTGCAATTTTAATTATAGTTGAAGCATGATTGTTGTTTATACGTTGGTTATTATCATGCAATGTTTTTTTGTGTTGAGGAAAAATGTAGAAATTACATAAGGTCATGTAATTATTTTTCCTAGTGGGAGTTCGTAGGTTAGTAGAATTGAAATGAGTTCTCACCTAGAACTTAAAATTTGCGCAAATTAAACTAATTAATGATAATAGAACAATTGTACATAAAAGTTGATTGGGAACATTGTGAACTTTTGCTTTTGTGTTTTTTGTTGAATTATCATTAATTTAGTTTGTCTTTGTTGCAAATTAAATATGTGTGTTACTCTGTATAGTGTGTTAGTATTGATTCTGCGTTTATTATGTCAATGTGTTATAGCAATTGATTATAGCATCGGCATCCAAGACCATTGTGGCTGACCTCAATAAGGGTGAGAAGCTGAACGGTGACAATTATGATATTTGGCACCGAAAGGTTCAGTACATTCTTGAGGAACAAGAGGTTTTGGAAACCCTCAACCATATCATGGATGAACCTGAGCATGGAACTTCAGCTCAACACAGGAGATATCTGGAAGCTTATCAAACTTGGAAAAAGAAAAATAGTATTGCTCGCATCACGTTGCTGAGCTATATGCAAGATGATCTCATATGTGAGTTTGAGAGTTACGATAAAGCTCAAGTTATGTGGGTTGCCTTGAAGGATAAGTTTGGGGGTACATCTGCCACTAAGCTGAGGAGACTCACCATCAAGTTTGACACATTCCGAAAGCGCCCAAATGTAACGATGAGGCAGCATCTTCGGGAGATGTCAAACATGATCCATGAGCTGAAGTCAGCAGGTCACTCCCTTACTGATGAACAACAAGTTCAGGCTGTTATAAGGTCTCTTCCTGATAATTGGGAGCATATGAAGATCAATATGACGTATAATGAGAACATTGTCACTTTTGATGATATTGCACGTCATTTGGAATTAGAAGATGAGCGCCTAGAGGTTGCAAGATCCTCTACCCATGTTTATGTTGCTAAATCGAGTTCGCGCAAGGCTTCGGGCTTCAAGCGCAAGAAGACTCTTCAATTCAACAACAAAGGGAAGATGACTTATCAGGGACCCAAGAGGGCTAAGACCTTTCGACGCAAGAAGCGTGGTGGGAAGAAGGACAAGGCCAAGATGGAGTGCCACAATTGAGGCAAGATGGGTCATTTTGCTCGTGAATGCACTGAGCCGAAAAAGGTACCCTATTACTCCATTACTTTGAGTAATGCTTTTGTTTCTAGTACTGTAATACTTGCTGAATCTCATCCAATGTGGACTATAGACTCAGGAGCAACAGACCATGTAGCTAGAGACCGAGAAGCATTTGTGGAGTATCGTCGGATACTGCTTGGAAGAAGATGGATATATGTTAGGAATAACTCAAGAGTTGAAGTGAAGGGTTTTGGCACATGTAAATTAATTTTACGTGGTGGTCGAAACATGTTCCTGCATGATGTCCTTTATGCTCCAGATATTCGACGAAACTTGGTCTCTGTAGTTGTTCTTCTTAGCTTAGGTTATGTATTGAATTTCCATGGTGATTGTGTTGACATTTTGTATGGAACAGTTTATTATGGTTTAGGTCATGTATCGAATGGTTTTATGGTATTAGACATTGACTATGATTAGTACAATGTTAATGTTGGTGGTTGTTTTTCTTTAATTGCGTCTTCAAATAACGTTGAGATTGATGCAAGTACTTGGCATGCTAGATTAGGTCACATTGGATTGCAAAGAATGCAAAGATTAGCTAGAGAAGGCCTTTTAGGGTCACTCACTAATGTTAGTCTATCCATATGTGAACATTGTCAAAGGCGGGAAAAACAACTAGAAAACCATTCGGTAAAGGGACTAGAGCTGAATTTCCATTGCATCTCATACATTCTGACATTTGTGATCCTTTGAATGTGAGGGCGAGGCATGAAGCCTCATATTTCATCACTTTCATAGATGACTTCACACGTTTCGGTTATGTCTTTCTGATCTCCCATAAGTCAGAAGCATTAGACTGCTTTAGACGATATATAGCGATGATAGAGAATCAGTTGAACAAAACAATAAAGGCATTGAGAACTGATCATGGACGTGAGTATCTATCGGAGCAATTCAAGGCTTTTTGTGATGAAAAGGGAATTGTACGACAATTGACTATTCCTGGTACTTCACAATAAAATGGGGTAGCTGAGAGAAGGAATAGAACCCTATTGGAAATGGTTAGGTCTATGATGGCGCAAGCAAATTTACCTATCTCCTATTAGGGAGATGCATTATTGACTGCTGCCTATATACTTAACCGTGTGCCCTCAAAATCGGCCACTTCCACCCCTTATGAATTATGGACTGGTAGGAAACCAGACTTGAGAAGTCTACGTCCATGGGGATGTGCAGCTTATGTTCATGATTCTTTCTATAAACATGGCAAATTAGATCATAGATGGAAGAAATGTATCTTTATAAGATATTCCGAACACTCCAAAGGGTATGTGTTCATAGGTGAATAAGCTGATGGAAGTGTGATCCGAAATGGAGTCACAAGATGTCACGTTCTTGGAGAACGATTTGCCTAATAGAGGTGAGATTGATAAGGACTTCCAATTATATGAAATGGAAGATCCTGATAACACACCCACTGATGTTGTAGAGGGAAATGAAGATTTACCTCAACACACAAGACCTAGTGGGAGTGTTGCATCGCCTGATGAATTGAATTCAAGAGAAATTCAATTGCGTAAAAGTAATCGTAAAAGTATTCCCTGTCGCCGTTTTGAGATTGAAGGGGAAGCATTTATGATTGCTCAAAATGATGATGCCGAGCCTAAGACTGTTCAAGAGGCTCTCTCGTCCTCTGATAAGGAAGAATGGAGAAAAGCTTTGGAAGATAAGATTGAGTCAATGAGAGCAAACCATGTCTGGGACTTGGTTGATCTACCACCCAATCGTAAGGCCATTGGAAATAAATGGGTCTTTAAGATTAAGCATAGGGCGGATGGATCTATTGAAAAGTATAAGGCTTGCCTTGTGGCAAAAAGTTATACTCAACAAGAGGGTATAGACTATGAGGAAACTTTTTCACCAGTTATAAGGTTTGCCTCAATACGTCTTATTCTAGCTATCGTTGCACATTTGGACCTTGAATTACATCAAATGGATGTAAAGACGGCATTTCTCAATGGAGAATTAGATGAGGAAATCTATATGAAACAACCAATAGGTTTCATAGCTAAAGGTCAAGAGCATAAAGTTTGCAAGCTTCATCGCTCAATATATGGCCTTAAGCAATCATTTAGACAGTGGTATCTTCGTTTTCATCGAGCAATAATAACTTTTGGTTTCACGATGATCGAAGAAGATCACTGTGTATATGTCAAGCGGTCCAAAGATAAATTTGTGATTTTATCACTTTATGTGGACGATATTCAGTTGGCTGGAAATGACAAGGTTTTGGTTATCATCATAAAAGAATAGTTGTCCTCCAATTTTGAGATGAAGGACATGGGAGAAGCTGCTTATATATTAGGAGTTAAGATCGAAAGAGATCGATCGAGGAAACTCCTTACTTTATCACAAGAGTCTTATATTATGAAGATTCTTGAGCATTTCAATATGCAGCATTGTAATCCCATTGATACCCCTGTCATGCAAGGTGAAGGCCTAAGTACTGAGATGTGTCCTAAGACTCCAGAAGAAATTAAAGTGATGGAAACTGTTTCTTACGCTAGTGCGGTCGGAAGTTTAATGTATGCTATGATTTGTACTCGACCCGACATATGCTATGCCGTGAGATTGGTGAGCCGATATCAATCAAATCCCGGTCAAGCACACTGGAAAGCAGTGAAGAGGATCCTGAGATACTTGAAGGGCACTATGGACTATCGACTTAGTTACCAAGGGAATGATTTACGCCTATTAGGCTATTCAGATGTCGATTGGGGTGGAGACCTGGATGAGCGTAAATCAACTTCTGGATATGCGTTCTTGCTCAATGGAGGTGCGATTTCTTAGAATAGCAAGAAACAGACATGCACGGCCTTGTCTACGATGGAGGCAAAATTTATTGCATGTTCTGCCGCAGTGCAAGAAGTAGTATGGCTAAAACGTTTCTTGGAAAATTTAGCCACTGTCACTGAAGTTCCCAAACTGGTGACAGTTTATTGCGATAGTCAAGCAGCCATTGCCTATGTGAAAGATCCCAAGTATTATGGAAGGACAAAGCACATTGACATAAAGAATAATTTCATCAGAGATATTATAACGCAGAAAGAAGTGATCCTGCAATACATTTCAACCAATAGAATGGTTGCTGATCCATTTACGAAGGTTATTCCTAGAGACATGTTCTCGACCCATAGGATGTCACTAGGATTTCGTAGAATGTGATATCTGTTATTGTAGAGGATCATTGGTTTATGTATTTGTGGACATATGTATTGTACTTGTTTATTTATTAGTGATTTGATATTTCATCAATAAGTACAAATCCACTATGAGACTAGCACAAACACACATATATTATTGAAAAGTATGTCAGCAGGCAATGATTGGCTCACTCACACGAGCAATCGCCTCAAGTGCTATAGTTAGCACGTTGAGATGAGACGTTATGTACAAATAAATACTGAAGAGCAAGTTTGGTACATAAAATATGTCGCCTTGATTGGAGTCAAGATGAGGTATGTGATTGGTTTATAACAAAACCGAACATGATAGTCCCACAATCATGTATGCCTGAAAGATGCCGGATGCGAGTACTTAATTGGGCGCTATAGAAAGCGAGCTAATATAGCACTCGGGCTACACATGAGTACGTGAGAAGCACGTGACTATGTTTAAGCTAAGATCAGTATGGTGGATATATTTGATAAATGACATACGCTCTTATAGAAAGAGTAATCCACTATAACATGTAATTCATACTACATGTGCATTGTATGACCAATAAGGGAAGATGAGTAAAATTATCCCTATTTACTCATCGTGTGAGCCATTGAGGTAATTTATATTTTACCTCAATTTTGTGCCTTATGTTACTTCTGACTATGTTCTCAAAGTGAAAGATCAATGTTGCTACTTTAGCATGTTACGAGCGGTCATGAATAGATATGACCTATGGGACGTGTCTAGGAAAGCAGTTGTTCTGAAATTGAGAGAGACATGAGTGTGAAGGAAGACTATTGTTGTTTTACATCTATCGCGTGTATTTACTGGTCGACCAATTACATCGTCTTTTGTGGTTGCGGATGTAATTGTAAATACATGGTGTTTTTTTTAGAATAGTAAAGTATAGCCTTTAAGGGATAGATATACTTGGACTGATGTAACAAAATATGTCTGGGGCACTGTGAGACATCCATTGTTTTTTTCTTTTCGGGGTTGTAGCCATTATGTTATCCCTAACAGGTGCATAATTAGAGCTCCCAAGTGTAGGTGTACTCACTGGTCGCACGGCTTATTTGCCAGTATGAATTGTTTTGTAAAATTGATGAATGTTGAATGTCTTATATTCTTGATAGAACACTATCAAGCCCATCATGTCCGAGTGGGAGATGTAGTGCTTTAGCTGGTACGTCCATGATGGGGTGCGATTGGAACGCACAATTTCGTCTTGATGCGTTACGATGGAAAGACACTAATAGAGGGTTACGAAGGGAGACATATAAAAGCCTCCCGAACACAACCGTTGGAATTGTTGGCAATTCATTCGCACCAAATTTCCTCTCCATTTCCATCAAAGAAGAAAAAGGAATTCCATTTCATTTTTGCAAGAACAATCGGCATTTACGCCGTGGAAATCGGGTGTTTTCCTTGTGATTGCATCCAGACTAACGTGAGGTAGTGTTGTTCGTGATTTATTCGCAATTCAACGTTCGTTCCGGAGTCATTTGCTGTTTGCGCATCGGAATCAGGTAAGTCGTCTTCCGCCGACTTGAATTCCAACATTATGTTTCCTCTGTCCCTCTAGAGACATCTTAGTGCTTTACCAAGGAGATTTCTTTGCACTGTCCATTTTTTTCCACGCTCATCCATTCTCTTTTGCTGAAAATGCGATTAGATTTTCAGTGTGATGTTTCTTCCTCAAAGATAGTAAAGATTTTTGCGAATTATGTGACATTTTCTTCCTTGACATTTCTTTTCCATTACGGTGATACCCGATTGACATATGTGATTTGAGAAGACTTTGTGAATATTCCTATTATTTACTAAGGATAAGTGCATTGGAAGTCCTAAAATTTATTATGAAAATGCAATTAAGTCCTAAAACTTTTAAAAAGTGCAATTAAGTCCTAAAATTTGTCACAAAGTACAATTAAGTCCTAAAACTTTCAGAAAATGCAATCAAATTCTAAAATTTATCAAAGTATTTCAATCTAAGTCATTTCATTGATTGCACTTTTTGAAAGTTTTAAGATTCGGTTGCACTTTCGAGACAAGATTTAAGACTTTATTGAACTTTTTGAACGTTTTAGGACTTAATTGAACTTTCGTGACAAATTTTAGAACTTAATTGCACTTTTTGAAAGTTTTAAGACTCAATTGCATTTTCATGATAAGTTTTAGGACTTCTAATGCATTTATCCTTATTTACTATATTGAGCTCGGCGAGAACAATTGTGCTTCCACATTTTTACATTGCATGATATAAAAAATATGTTATGGTGAGGTAGCCGAAGTTGTGTAGGAGTACTGCATTGAGCTGGGATGATCTTGGTCATGAGCGTGGAAGTAGAGAAGTATAGATCTCTGTCGTGACCCGATCTTACCGCCCTTGAATCACTCATCATCACGAGGAGAGAAAAGGGGGAAAGGTCGGGTTTAGGGGTACTTGATCACGAGAGTTCCCTCATGGCTCGCGTTCCAAAAGACATCATCACCTCGCCTTTTGGATCAAGCCTCTCGTGAGTTTCCGTCACGAGATCGCGAACTTTCCCAAGCTCGTACCCCACGTGATAGCGGAGTGTCACGATCCATACCCACACGAGCGGCACACCTTAGAACAAGGGGTTAGGTGTGGATATCGGATTTAAGGATACCCTTACCACGGTAGCCCTCTCGATAGTACGCCTCGTCCATAAGGATGACATCACTTCATCCTTTGGGTTACTTCCATATCGAGTATGTTAAACCATGATGAGTTTTACCGAAACTCATACCCCACGCGATAGGTTTATTTATACGGTCTAGTTGTTTATGACAACCTAAAAATAAGACGGGAGTCGCCACTAGCCTCATTTTGGGGGTCAGCTAGAAAACTCAATTGAGGGTCAGGAGTGTTCTCTCGATTCCTACGCAACCAACTATCTAGGTTCGGGGACTTGGGTTACGCTAATATTTCTATTAGCGCCCTTTCCGTACCTAAATAGTATGTTGTGTTTTCCTAACATATCCATGCGTTTCTTTTTACATTTTCGGGATCATTAGTCCTAAACTAAGCGATCATGTGTGGTTGATCATTTCGATTCTAGTATATTTCTAGAAAAGCAAGAAAAGAAAGCAATTAATTGAATTGAAATTACAAGACAGTAAGTAAACAATCAAGGAAAACAATAAATCTACCATGCAATCCTAGAAAATATAAAAGAGAAATACAATTGAAAAAGATGAGAGAAAGAGAGAAAATCCATAGCTCGTCGGGTTTTATACAACAAATGAAACCCGAGACATATGTTGGGGAAATGAATAGTACATGATAATGGTTGGAATGGATATCGACCTCCACCGTCTTCGCGCTTTCTCCATCTTCGAGATCCTAATTTAAACCTAATCTAAGAAATCTATAACTAAGTGCATACAATGGAAATAAACAAGCATACATATCAAAACGATAAAAAAACAAGACATTATATCGAGATCAATCATTTAAAGGAAGTGCAATACGAAAGTCAAATTTTGAGGCCTCGAGATCGGCTTTTGTCTTTTATGCGAGGGTCCCACTAAGACACCTACAAAATCCATTTTTTTTTGTGACTTATAGTAATTGTTGACTAATTGTATTCTCGCATAGCCAATAACGCTTATAATTTTTATAATTAAACGATCTATGTGATCCTAGGGTTTTCCCTCGATATTATGCATTGACCCTACAATTTATCTAAAAATTACATGCATTGCAAAAATTTAAATATGCATGCAGGTCTTTTGAAACTTGTTTCTCAACGAATCAAGCAAGAAAGTGAACCGTTGGTGGATCACTTATTACCAATGGCATGCACCAATCACAAACACATGCAATTTCTTATGCATGATGGGATATATGTATGAAGGGTACATGTGATATTTCAAAAACATATCTCGAAATCATTCATGAAATGTTTTGAGACAAGGTGATGTCTCAGTTATGAAAGACATTCAATTGTCAAGGCTAGCCCGGGGTTTACATAAATGCACTCATAAGTATTGCAGGCATTTTGAATACAATTCAAACCGTAACTTTCACGATGTCAAAATAGGATTTTAAAAATGTTTGAAAATATTTAAGATTAAGGAATATCTAGGCTATGGAACACATTCAATTGTCAAGATTAGCCCGGGGCTCGCATAAATGCACTCATAAGCGTCGCAGGCATTTTAAATATAGTCGAAACCACGATTTTCCCTTAATCCAAATTGAGTTTTGGAGAAAAACTTTTTTAAAAATCGTCATTTTTGGGGAAATATCACATGTACCAAAGCATTTTTTTTTAAAGATGCAATTTAAAAAGGCCAATTGTTTAACAATAAATGCACAAACTAACCTAAAAGGTATAACTAAATAATCACAATCATGTTTTTTTTTTTTTGTAAGGTAAGTATTATAAGGACTTGAACCAAAAACTATACAATAGGAGTTCACGGCACCAAAAACTTACACTCATGATGACGGACATGTTAAAACGAGTGGAAGGGTGTCGAAAGGAGGAAAAACACAAAGCCAAGCAACGGCTACCAAAAGAGAAAAAATAGCTACAAGCAGCCAACTAGTGACACCCGAAGGAAGGGGGAAGAGAGGAATGAGGACAACAACCAGCAAAACAACAACACCCGTCATGACAAGCAACATCGAATATTGAAGAACCAGATGCAGCCTGCAGCTTCAACGGATTGTCATACCCGCCACAGCAACAAGAACTAGGGCATAGGAAGAACATAGGCGTAAATCAAAATTGAGGTCTGATACATTGTTCTGTTGTAGGGGGAAACCAGTACCGTTAGTGGAGGAAAGCAGAAGAAAATGCTGGCCAAAAGTTAGTCCAAGAAAATAGACGAGTTGAGGCACCAGCACCACTGCAATTTTCTGTTAGAAGAGGTGGCAGACATTTGGTGGAAGGTGAGGGCTTTATCCTTAACAATCTTCTCAAGGCGTTTCTTCAAAATCGACAAGGAGGGAGGCCTCGCATGGAAAATGATATTATTCATTTCCTTTCAAACAATATTGCATAGTGCACCAAAGGCAAAACGAGAGAGCGCAATTTGAAAAGAATCTCCAGATAGATGCTTGATGGCCCATTGGAGGTTTTCTGTCCACGATCTGTTCCACCAAGCAAAATTACATCTTGAAGCCCAAATATCAGCTAAAGCCCCAGTAGTAGAACACTCAAAGACAAGGTGATCAATAGAGTCCGGACGACAAAAGGAAAAGGCACACTTATCATTAGAGATTCTGCCATAGGTAAGGAGCATGACCTGAGTGGGTAATCTGTTTCTAGTGATCGGCCATAGCAGGAATCGGTATCGAGGGACTAGCATGTTATTCCAAATAAAAGGAGCCCAATGTGTAGGTTGCCCTCTCAGGCGAATGGCGTCCCAGGCGGAACCAGCAGAGATGGTCCTTGACGAATGGCCCAACCAGCAGGATCACTATTGAGCATAGGAAGAGGGTCAATCCAAGAGAGTATAATGTCCAAAACTCTAGATGTCTCACTTGAGAGCGCCATAAAGTCCGCAACTGAGGCTTGCCTAGGAAGAATTTGGCAATGATAGGATCGCAATCATATTTATATCAGGAAATTTCATAACAAGCATGTGACAACAACAATGTTGAGTAATACCTAACGATAATTTGGCAATGACAAAAATTTCCTAACATGCATGACATGATGATGAATGATTTTTGCGAAGAAAGTTTTCTTAAACAATCTATACACGATTTTACAAAAATCAAACAACATGCAACAACACATCAGAAATTTGTCAAAATAACAAGACATTCAGCTAATGTCACGAGGATTTTTCCTATCAAAATATGTCTACAAATCATTAAATTTACACACAACATAGCCAACATGATGACAAGCAAGTTTCATTCAAAGGCCAAGTTCAGATTCCAAATAGAAAAAATTGAACAAAAATATCAAAGGTTTGTCCAAACATGGGTTAGAACAGGGGTTCGAATTTGATCCCTTATTCAAATTGTAGTCTAACTTTTGAAAAATGGAAAATTGGTCCAAAGCGATTGGCATGAAATTAGCGGCATTAAAAACTTTTAAGCATGCCTTACGTCTTTCTAGAAGAGCTCAAGTCCAAACTAGGTCAATTTGATATCTTAAGATCAAGATTTTTAAAAGTGTGTGCATCAGTAATTAAGAAAAAAGAATATAAGTATTCATTAGAAAACCTTAAAATCACTTAAAGAATGCCCAAATGGCATGAAGAATTCATACGGGACTTGGGATTGGATGCGACAAAAAGTTTAGATAGTCATATAATTCGAAGTCGGCATGCAAAATGTCATACAATTAAAATGACATTATGAGATGATTTATGATTCCTAATGATGTGCTTGAGAATTCTAAGTGTGATGAACACTTTTTGTAAGACAATTTGATGTGCAAGATGAAACTCAAATGACATGACCTAAACACGTATGCAAACCTTGCAACATGCGGTTAAATCATCAAGAATGCATGATTGTAAGATTTGATCCTTAGATGACTCAAATAAGCATGGAAATGTGCACATATGACAATGTTTCATTTTATCATTAAGTTTACAGAACAAGCATGATTTTAGCCATCCTTAAGACATGCATAAATCCTATAAAAAATCTCACATATAGAGCATACGATGATAAAAATTTCTCGTTAAGAGGTCGAAACTCAATTAAGATCACATGAGTCGTGGAAAAATGGCAAAACAGACCAATTTATATGTCCAGCATATATTGCTGTAGTACATTTTACTCTAATAGATGCAATTAACTCATTTTGCCAATATAAAAACCTTGCAAAACATGCATTAATTGAACATATATATCATATATTTCAACTCTCATGAAGGATTTGAGACCAAATAAATGCATTTATGGACTCAATTTCATCAAAACAAAACTCAGATTGATATAGAACAGACTGGCCTAAGTTCAAATCTAAGCGATTTTGACCTATCTAAACATGTCTAAAAATTTTGAAAAAAATACAGGACATGCATAACACCTGTACGACAAATTTCATGAAGGAAAATTATTGCAGAACTCAACACAAAAATCAGCACAAAAATAGCAAAATCAGAGATCGATATGGAACAGATTGACCTAGGCTTAGATTTGAGGAGATCTGATCTAGTTGAACACATCCAAAAAAATATGAAAAAATTATAGAAGATGCATGAGATGATTTAGAACAAAACTCATGAAGACAATTTTATCAAAAAATGATCATAAAAATCGGCACGAAAATAACAAAGTCAAAAGGGGGAAGAGGATCAAAACCGAAAAAAAACCTAAAATACTACAGAATCGTTAATCTTCGGAGATGTTTTTCAAGGGTCAAATGACACTTGATTAGGGCATTTGGCCTATTGTTTCGAAGCTTAGGATATCTATTATCTAATTTTAAGAGGACTCGAGCTGAAACGAGGTCATTTCGGACCTCGTTTTGGCCAAAACAGTGACCTATGTACAAGCCTACGAAAATCACAGATTAGGTTTAAAATCACAATCATCATTTAAATCATTAACAAATCATTGCAGCATTCATACTCTTTGATTTTAAGCATGTAAAAGCACTTAATCTTGAATCCTAGCCTTAATCGACTAACTCGATCTTGCTTCATTGGATTCGAGTTTCGAATCGTTACATTTGTCCTAATTTTCGTCGATTTCTGTCACGATTTTTGTCAATTTCTATCGTGATCAATTGGATCAAGCCACCGGATCACGATCGAGACTCCAGGAATGTAGATTAGGTCACTATGGCTCGGATCGGGATTAATCGAACCACTAGCTCAAGGAAAAAAGGAAGAACCGGTCCAAAATGGATTGGCCTTGACTTGCCGGTGAAGATTTGGCCACTGATCTAACCTCCTCTATCCATAGCAAGGTCAAAGATTTCTACTATTGTAGATCATCAACAACTTGAAGGCTTGGGAGCTCTGGCGATCGCCGGTTTGAGCCTAGAACGAGATTGGTTTAAGAGATGAACCGATCCTAGAGAGAGAAAGCATGCGATCTATTTGGGCGAGAGTTTAGAGGGAGAAAAGAGAGAGAGAGAGAGAGAGAGAGAGAGAGAGAGAGAGAGAGAGAGGGGCTGAGGAGAGAGAAAATTTCGTGCAAAATGAATCCCCCTCTGAAAATAGAAGGGATTTCATTTATATACTCCCACATTAAGCGATTTTGGCCGTCGGTTTGACCTAACGGTCGAAATCTCGATCCAATAGTCAAAAATCTATTTCGAATGCTCCATCATGATCTCGAGGTGTTGGGTAATTGATCTAGTGGGTTTGATTTGCAAAAAACCAAGCCAAAATCGGTAATTGCGTCAAAATGTCTAATTAGAGGTTAAGTTGAAATTTGATGAAATTCGAGGACCAACTTGTAAAATTTTGGGAAATTAAAGGTGTAGAAGTGAAATTGGGATTGAGAGGGTTCCAAAAACTAGTGGCTGGAGGTCAAGAATTGGCCGGCAAGTGCCTGAATTGGCCAGTCCCGCTAGTGGCCGGTTAGACTGGCCGGACCGGTTCGGTCCAATTTGGTCGGATTTTGACCGGTTCTTGACCAGTTTGGTCCGGTTCCTGTTGTTTTGTCCACTTGGGACCCTTGTGGGTCAAAAAATTATGCAATTTGACCCCTAAAAGACCAAATTGAAAAAGAATTTTATCATTTTTATGAAGAAATTGATCAATTAAGATACAATTAAGCTAATCAAACCTTATGAATGTGATATATGGGTATTTTATTGACCTAATTGAATGATTATCGTGGAAAAAAATGAGTTGAAACTATGGGTGCTTTGAATTGGGCCTAAAAGGCTAAAATGGTAAAATTTGCAATTCAATGGACAAAATTGCAAATTATCCAAAATTAAACTCAATTAGTGTCATAATTGCCCTATCTAATGAGCTACCCATATGTAAGATCATGTATCATATTCAATTTGATATTGAATTGAAGTGCTCGAGCTTAGGTCAAAAATGGATCTAAGCCTAATATTAAAATTGGACCTAGATTCATGAAATTAAACCATAGCAATGAATGGGTCAATTCAAATTTTGTCGATTGAAGCTTAATTGCTTGATTTTCTAATGCTTGGGAGGATAAATTTTTTTAAATTGATGAGTTCTTGCATGAATTTTTCAAAATCAATCTCAAGTTTAAACTTATCTTAAGAAAATGAGTGAGAAACAATCACCCATTCACAAGTTATGAATGATTGATTTCGGTCCCCTAATTAAGGCTCAAAACGGCCTTTTGTATTTTGACTCGATAAATTACGAAATTGAATGCTCAAACAGATTTCAGATGGTCTCTAAACCAAATGTCAAAGAAGGAACTATACCTAATTATGACTAGAATAAAAGTAATTTTATTTTTGGTCAAGTTAGAACCTAAAACTGAAAAATTGAGAAATCAAGGTTTTTAATCGAATTTTGTAAAAAAAATTGACACAAAAATCAAATTGGCATTAGAAATTTATTTGTGCATTTTTTATTTTTATTTTTATTTTGTCAAAGGTTTGACCAAAAGTCAACCATTTAGTTGGCTTTTCCTAAAATGTTGATTTTTTGATCAAATCTTTAAATTTTGAAGAAATTGATTTGAAAAAAGTGAAATTAAAACTAAGTGGTTTTTTTTTTTGGGTAAAAAGTCAATTTTTGACCCAAGGTTGACTTTTGGTCAAATGGTTGATCAAAAAGTCAACTCAAAAGTTAACTGTTTGACTTTCTGGATATTTCTTGAAAATGAGCTAAAAACTACTTAAAAATGACAATGCAAAAGAAAGAAATGAAAAATGACACTTTTTGGTCGAAAGATAGGGTTCTGTCGCGATTAGAAAGCTAAATCTCGACTTTTTTTACTTTTTAATAATGCGTCGATTAAAAATCAAGTGTCGACAATCTCACTTGTTAAAAAGGTTTCAAGATTCAAGATACGACGATTCCTCCTAGAAATATGGTAGTCTAATTTCACACCATCGGTGATGAATTGCGGAGCATCTTCCTCTGTAATGCGTAACAATCCCTTGGAAAAGCCTCCGTCCTCTATCCATCATTTGGAGTCTCATTGTGGTCATCTCCTGGATCGCTATAAACAAATGCAACCTTCCGCTACAAGAAGGTGAGGCTCGATCTATAGTAAGATGACCTGTCTTCTTGCTTTCAGTTTTGGGGACGTGCAGACTCCTAGAATGCCATAACTTTGCACAAAGGGACACTTAAGTGTCATAACTTACGAAAGGTACACTTAAGTAGTTTTTCCGACGAATCGAGCCCAAAATCGGAGTAAAATGGATCTCTTGAGTGCCAATCTGGTCAAAATCCGATCAAAATGCCGACGTGGCATTTTTCCGACGAATCGAGCCCAAAACGACACCGTTTTGCACGTTGACTTGGCCAAATAATACAAAAACGGCGTCGTTTTAGGCTGACGTGGTAAAAAATTTTAAAAAATTAATTTAATTTAAAATTAAATTTTGTTAAAATATTAAAAAATAATAATTTTAAAATTAAATTTAGTTAAAATATTTAAAAATAATAATTAAAAATTTTAAAAAAAAAAGGAAATGGGGGAGGCGGGTGGGGATCGGCTCTCGGCCGTCGCCAGCTGCGGAAGGGCCGGCAACGGCGGGGGAGGGTCGGCCGGGGTCTCCGGGCCCCGGCCGGGGGGTTGGTGACCCCGGCCGACCGGCGGTGAGGGCTCACAAGCCCTCGCCCGATCTGGGGCGAGGGTCGCAGCCCTCACCCCGGATCCGGCGGGTCGGCGACCCTCGCCCGGCTGGCCAAGGACCGTGAGCCCTCGCCATTGGCCACAGATCTGGGGAGGGTCGCGGCCCTCGCCCAGATCCAGCGAGGGTCAGCGGCCCTTGGCTCGGCCAGGCGAGGGCCACCGACCCTCGCCGGATCTGAGCGAGGGTTGCGACCCTCGCCCCAGATTAGGGCGAGGGCTCGCGAGCCCTCGTCGCTGGTCGCCGGGGTCGCCAGGCCGGCCGGGCTCGCGACCCGGCCGACCCTCCCCCCGCCGTTGCCGGCCCTTCCCGGCGGCGGCGATGGCTGAGGGCTGATTATCTGAGCTTGTAATTTTGAAATGCTTGGATGGTACTTACGGTATAGCTCCTTAAGCATATATTGATGTAAGATAAGCAACTGCTAATGCTGTGGCTCGAGAAAGGCCTGTATGAATGCTCAAACTGTGCCAAAAATCTGAAATTTTGCTTGCTTATTGAACTAATTTTTTTCCATTTCCAGATGGAACATAATGTCTTTGGTTTTCTTTCTCTTTTGTCTCATTAAGTTGTGGTCTACAAAATATTAACAAGAGGTTTTAACTCAATGATTCGTTGATGCCTCATGTGTCCATGACGGATTTTGCGTGATTAGTCCAAAAACAAAAGCAATCTCAAGGCAATCCGTATAATTGCACATAGTCTGCCCACCGAAGAAAGATAGACGATAAATCAACTCGAGCGAGCTTGTGTATGATTGATTGCCTTTTCCTATTGTCTTATAGGATGAAGATGCCCAACAATTTGAAGTAAGGGTATCTTCTTTGGCATTCAACATACAAACTCAGCATCTTGTCAAACCTTATAAAACCGGACTAGAAAGAACTTCTTTCTTTGGGTCGGCCAAGCGCTGGTCCGTATCAAAGATCATTGGACCCCCCACCCAAAATGCAAAGCTAAACACAACTAAGAAGAGAAAAAGGAAGCCTCTTGCTGCAAAGCGTAAACCTCGTGGAAAATCCTCATGCCCGTATGCCCAAAACCGAAAGCAAGAAGACAGGTCATCTTACTATAGATCGAGCCTCACCTTCTTGCAGCGGAAGGTTGCATTTGTTTATAGCGATCCAGGAGATGGCCACAATGAGACTCCAAATGATGGATAGAGGACGGAGGCTTTTCCAAGGGATTGTTACGGATTACAGAGGAAGATGCTCCGCAGTTCATCACCGATGGTGTGTGATGGTTTTATGTGATGGGCTTAAGGCCCGTCCGCCCATGTTGGCCCTGAAAGCCCGACCCATAAAATTAGGGCCCATGGATGGAGGGATACGATGAAGGGGTACGTTTCTATTTTTTGAGGGAACGTATATAAGGGAGGACAGAGAAAGACGAAGACACCTTTTGGCATTTTTTCAACGTACGTTCGTCACTCCTCTCTCCCTCCAAAAGAAAACCAAAACGCTTAAGGCGACGCCGTCTTCCCTTCAAGGCCAATCGATGTCATCGGATCGAACATGATCGGTTTTCTCTTCCTCTTATCGGCATTGGTGTTTAATCTGTGGCTAACAAAGTACGCTCGATTCCGTGGTGTGCTTTAGGATCGGTGATACGTGATTTTTCCCGGGCTTGTCTTCCGCATTCGTTTTAGGGGTTCGATTTAGTGTCGAATCCGGTTTTTGGGAATCCGATAAATCCCAACATTGGTATCATAACCCTAGTTTATGTTTTCCCGACCCCTTTCATGTTTTTTTGATTGATTTTTCGAGAAAATATTCGGCCGACACGGATCGGGGCGAGAAATCCCAACACCCGAGCACTGTTCATCGATTTTTTCGAGTTTCTGTAAGTCGAAATCAATTTCTGAAGGCATAGGGTGAAAGAGCTCGTCGAGACGAGTCCGACGATGTGTCGTGTGCCGCCGGGCGACGTTGCACGTGGGCGCCACGCGCCGGTGGCGAATCGGCACGTGCGCGCTGCCGGCCGGCAAACCGGCACGCGCCGGTCGGCGAACCGGCGCGTGCTGACGTCACTGTGACGTCACCCAACGGTCGGTAACCGCTGGGATGACGTCATCGATGACGTCATCGCCGACGACCGTTGGCCGGCCAGCAACCCGACCGGCGACCGGCGACCTGACCCGACATGCGCGGAAGCCTGGCGCGTGCTGCGCACGTGCCGGCTGATGTCTACCCGCGCACGCGCGCGGCACGTGCCGGTCGGTTCGTCCGACCCAGCCCGACCGGTCCGACCCGCCGCCCGTCGACCTGACCCATTGACCGTTGACCGTTGACCGACGACCGTTGACCGTTGACCGACGACCGTTGACCGTTGACCGAAAAAAAAGAAGAAGGAATTTGTTTCTTTTTTCAATTATGCCTATGTGGGTTATATGTAATCCACTGTTTATTCTGCATTAGTTGCATGAATCATGGAAAATTATGTATTTTCCCTTATGTACATTATGGATTATAAGTAATCCATTTTTAGTTCTACATTTGTTGCAGGAACTATGTTACGTTATGCACGGATACCTGCAATCCCGAGAACGGACGAGGGAAGTGCAAGACTTAAAAGGCTGATGTCAGATTTAGCTAATTATCGGTGGCATGATGGTGATTTAGTATCACATGTGGTAAGGGTCAATCAGATGATATAGGAAATCATCTGGAATGGTTATCTTATGCCGGATTTTGAGAAGGTGCCGGCTTTGATGAACACTCTTCCACCTGAATGGCAAGCAGTATTAGATCGATTATGGGAGATCAACGTGGTCACGGGTTATAGGAGGCTAGTGGTAGCTTTTGTAAGAGAGTACTATAGGATTGAGTTATCCAAAACTTCAACCCTTAGATTGAGCGCCACATGGCGCAAAGTGAATGCGCCTTGGAGGCGACATGAAAGCTCTCCAAATTTTTTTTCATGGTTGGCAAATGTGCCTTCAAATTTCTCAGATATTTTGACTGATAGATTAGAAGGGACATTTCCTATTTATTTCTTAGATTAGTTTGAGATGTTTTTTGTGTGTGAGTATCTCTTTCTATGTTGATATGTTTCCTCTGTATATATTGCTTAGTGTAATGGATAGTTGTATTATGTGAAAGCATTATAATTCTATTGGATGTCAAATATTATTTGCTTTCATTATTGTTGACTAGCTGTGGGTAGTTCATAGAAGTTTTTGTAACTTCATAGAATTTATTTTGCATAAGACAATTATATTAGTAATAATTTTGAGTTAGGATTTTGGAGGATGATTGGAAACATAGTGACCTTTTGATTCTGAAACCTTACTTAAAATTGTTCATTGATATGATGGGTGCATGTGCAAAGTGGATGCATAAATGATAGGCATTAATTATTCGTGCATGTATGTCTGATATGTTCAGATCGATGGTTTCAGCAACTAAGAATGTAATTGCTGATATGAACGGCAACAATTGTGAAATATTGAATATGAAGATTCAATATGTGCTGGAAAAGAAAGAAGCACTAGAAGCTCTTGACCATGTCATGGAAGATCTTGAGGATGTCGTGCGCCACCTTAAGCTAGCTGAGGACCGCCTAACGGCATTTGAGCCGAAAATAGATATTTGCAATGCTGGTTCTAGCTTAGAAAGGGCTTTGTGCTCTAAGCGCAAGCGTATTGATTCGTTCAATATGTGGGAATGCAAAGGATCAAGTCCTTATTGCAAGAAATCAAGAGTTAACCAACACAAGAGAGGAAAATGTCCTCAAGTGAAGAAAATGTCAAAGGTGAGGTGTTACAATTGTGACAAGAAAGGTCACTATGCTCGCGACTGTCGTGAGCCAAAGAAGGTATACACCTCTTGTACATTTGAGAACTTTGCTTATGTGTCAAGTTCTGTATTATTGACTGAATCCAATCCTTTGTGGACTATAGATTCAGGAGCGACAGACCATGTAGCGAAGGATAGAGAATCTTTCGTGGAATTCCGACGAGTACCAACTGGAACTAAGTGGATCTATGTGGGTAATAACTCCAGAGCTGAAGTTAAAGAGATTGGCACCTGCCAACTGAACATGCGTGGTGGACGCACTTTGTTCCTACATGATGTTCTATATGCTCTGGAGATTCGTCGAAATTTAAGTGTCTGTTTTGGTGTTGGTTGAGCTTGTTTTTAGTGTGAATTTCCGTAATAGCGGTGTAGATTTGTATTTGGATACAAACTATTATGGTTGTGGTCGCCTTCTGGATGGTTTTATTGTATTAAATGTTGACTGTGGTGATGTCAATAATTGTTATTCCCTTGTTTCACATCTTCTACTTCATATGATAATGATGTGATTATGTGGCATGCTAGACTTGGTCATATTGGCCAACAACGTATGAATAGACTAGCCAAAGAGGGCTTGTTGGGCAACATTGAAAAAGTCGATTTGCCCATATGTAAGCATTGCCTAGAAGGGAAAACGACAAGGAAACCATTTGGAAAAGGTAAAAGAGCTGAATTTCCTCTGCATTTAATCCATTCTGACGTCTGTGGTCCAATGAATGTGAGAGGAAGGCATGGGGCTGTTTATTTCATCACTTTTATAGATGATTATACTCGATTCGGATATGTCTATTTGATTTCTCATAAATCTTAAGCAATAAGTTGTTTCAAAAGGTTTATGAACTTGGTAGAAAATCAATTAGACAAGAAAATAAAAGTATTGAGATCCGATCGAGGTCGAGAATATTTATCTGATGAGTTCAGAAAATTATGTGATGAAAAATGAATAAGAAAACAGTTGTCTATTCCATACACTCCTCAACAAAATGGTGTTGCGGAGAGAAGAAACAGAACCCTACTGGAAATGGTTAGGTCCATGATGGCGCATGCTAACTTACCTATCACTTTTTGAAGTGATGCGTTGTTAACTGCTGCCTATATACTTAACCGGGTGCCTTCCAAATCAGTTATTTCCACTCCATATGAGTTATGGATAGGTAGAAAACCGGACTTAAGTTTTCTTAAGCCATGGGGTTGTGCTGCCTATATTCATGAGTCCTCTCACAAGTTTGGGAAATTGGGTCCCAAAGGAAATAAGAGTATTTTAATGAGATACTCTGAACACTCGAAAGGGTATGTGTTCATAGGTGAGCAAGAAAGTGGGAGTATAACTGAATTTGAATCACGGGATGTCACATTCTTAGTGGATGAATTTCCTAATAAGGGCGAAATAGGGGAAGATTACTCCCTATTTGAAACCTTGGATCAAGATAATGATATTAGTGGAGTTCGTCCAAGTGGGAGTAACATGAGAAGTGATGAATCTAATTCAACTCACTCGCAATTACAACCACATGATGAGATGATATCGTCATTATCTAATCCAAGTGGGAGCATAATGAGGAATGATGTGCTAAGTGTACAATCTCCCATAAGGCGAACAAGTCACCAAAGTATTCCCCGTCGACATTTCAACATTGAAGGGGAAACTTTTATGATTGCTCCGCAAGATGAGGATGAGCCAATAAATATTAATGAGGCTCTGAATTGCCCTAGTAAGGAAAAATGGATTCATGCAATGGAAGAGGAAATGGAGTCAATGAAATCAAATCAAGTCTGGAAATTGGTTGATCTTCCAAAAGGACGCAAAGCTATTGGGAACAAATGGGTTTTCAAAATAAAGCGAAAGGCTGATGGCTCGATAGAAAGGCATAAGGCTCGCCTTGTGGCGAAGGGTATAATCAACGGAAGGAATTGATTATGAAGAAACATTTTCTCCTGTAGTGAGATTTACCTCGATTCGCATTATTCTGGCAATAGTGGCTAGTATGGATCTTGAGTTACATCAAATGGATGTAAAGATTGCTTTCCTCAATGGAGAATTAGAGGAAGAAATATATATGGAACAACCTCTGGTTTCATAGTGAAAGGCCAAGAAGAAAAGGTATGTTGACTTTTGAGGTCGATATATGGCCTTAAGCAGTCGTCAAGACAATGATATATACGTTTTCATAATGCCATAATGGCATATGACTTTACAATGATAGATGAGGATCATTGTGTATATATATCAAAAGATCCAAGGAAACTCTCTCTATGGCTTTCTAAATCTCCTCTTCTTCTCCAGCCTAGTAGGATCCTCCGAGAAATGTAGCTTGAGTAGGTTAGAAGCGTTTCCATCCTGGCATCTTTGGGTGTCTCTAGGCTCTGAACTAAAGGGCGAGTGGTTCTCTGCTAAAAGGCTGTCCCTGAAGGGCTTGAACAAGGTGTTCGCCCACTGTGGGAAGGCATACCTGCAGAAAATTTACTCTCCTTCCCTGGTTCTAAGTCTAGGTCCATCCATGGTATCAGAGCCATGGTTTCATTTTTAATATTATCCATTCCATGCGCTTGGTAGGTGAATCCAGTGCTGAGAAGATCTCTTCTCATTATGTCTACAGAACCAGAAATCCTCGAAGCACCTATTTCTCTTGCTCCATCTTCCTCATCTTCTACCCCACCAGAATTTCGTGTTTCTAATGCTTCTAAGATAGACTATCTCTATGAAGTCTCTCTTAGTGATGAAACCAAGATTTTTGAAACCCAACTTCCTCTCATGAACCCATACTCAGCTTTTGCTAAACCCACTTCATCCTTCTCACCCATCCGCTTAATCCGCCAACTTATTCACCAAACCCCAAAGCAAGTAAAGGAGTACATCCAGTCCTCCAAATTCGACCAGCATCCTATTCCTGCTACTGAAAAGGAGTACTTTGTTACTCTTCAGATTCCTCCAGAGTTTCCCAGACAATGGGCTCAGCAGGGATACACTCATGTTCATTATGGCACTGTTTGTCTTGCTCTTACTTTTCATGGTCGTAAAGGTTTGCCAGTCGTGGCAAGAATTGCTTTATTAGATACCAGATTTCTACAGTACCAGCATGCTTGCATTGGCACTGTTCAAACTACTTTGAATACCGGAATAGTCTTTGTGACTTTGTACCCAAACTTCAACATCGCTCTTTCAGATCCCCAACTACTTTCTTTCTTGAAAGTCCAAGTTCACTCACTTTGGAGCCCCTCAAACTGCCGACTCTCTGTAGCTGCAACCCTACATTACCATATGGTTTATCGAGTGCAGAATCATGCTCTAGACCTCAACTTCAACAATGGTAATGAAGATGCGTTATTCATCTCTATGCAGAATGACCAGGCGTCTTGTATCCATGTTCCTAGACAGATCCCGAAGGATACGTTGGCCAAGCTCCTTCCGGAAACTTGGATTACCAACTATGAAAAGCTACACCAGACACAACAAGCCTTTCCGGTCTACGGACTCGGAATTCGTCCGGAAAAAAGATGGAACTGTTTCCATCAAATTTGGCAAAGAAAAGGAAGAAAGTCCTTCTATCTTCCAAACCCTCTTCATGATTGAACCATGTGTTCCCCAATCAATTTCTGAGCCAGACCCAAAAAAGCTTGTTCGACATTTTGATGGTGATGGACATCCTGTCCATTACTACAAAGACAACTATGGTCATTGTTTTTGGGATCCCTTTTGCCAGTGTTCCTATTGTACAAACTCCCCTGACGAGGTAGATCCTCTTGCAAGATCTCCACCTCGAAGAAAGAAACCCAAGGATAAGATATACCAAAGGTACTTAAACGGAGATCCCTCCGTTGATACTCTTGGTGAGTGCGATAAATACCAGTTCATGGTTTCTTATGCACCGCCTCCATCACCAGAGTTCAGTACTACACCCCAAGTTTCACCAGATCCACCAAAATCACCTCCACTATCTCCTCCTCAGAAAAAACAAGCTCTCTCTCCGTTTTACAAGCCAATCCTCAAGTGGGCTAAGAAGCATTCTTACCCCCTTGAAGTCCCCAAAGAAACACCACCCACTTCCTCCATTGCTATGTTTTAGGATGCTGATTTTCCTCCTCTTGTCAAAGAATGATCAAAACTATCATTTCCTGCTCCAGAGGAATTCATTGATCCTCAAAACAGATACCGTCATGTCCCAAAGATAGCAACCCCCACTGATGTGGATGAACAGGGCAGACAGAGAAAAACTCCTGCTGCTGAAGCTGTTCTAAATTGGCAATCAGAGACTCTGTTGGCACAAAACAATGCCTTTAGGGCAATTGATTCCAAAATTGGAAATGTGCAACAAGATCTCCGAAGGTATGATGAAAGTACCAAAAAGATACTTGCTGAGTTCCAGAAAAGGCTTCACGCCTTGGAATCAGGACAACATCTTGGGTATCATCATCTTGAAAGTCCAAAGCCAGAAATAGAAAAGCTCAAGAGGCAAATCCAACTTCTTGAAGAAGGAAGGTTCAGACCTTTCGATCCATTAGCACCTCCGGTTAGAACTGGGTACTTACCTCCACCTCCACATATGTTTATCTTTGCCACTATCCCAGAAGATCCCTACAGAAGAGAACCAGATATGGCAGAGATACGAAACCACCTCAAGGCCATACAGAAGGAAAAAAGGGAAGGAAAAAACACCACCTACAAAATCAAGTTCGATTGTTATAAGAGAAAGGCCAGATCAGATGATGTTATCAAATCCATTAGAATCTTTTCTAAAGGATTTGGGTACTCAGGAACCTGATCCTATTATCCAACAGCCTGATCCTGCCATTCCGAAAAAACAGATTTTGTTTCCAGCTGAACAAACTTCTTCTGATACTAAATCAGATTCAGCATCTCTTTCTTCCTCTTCATCCTTCTCAATTCCTACAGTTGATTCCCTCCCCATTGCACCGTAACCTCATCCATATTCATGGCTGATTCTCCAGATGATGAAATGGAATCAAACTATTCGATCCGAATATGGACAGACAAGCAATCTGCTAGGAGCAATCCTGCTAGACATGTATCCATGGCATCAAAACAACTCTTCACCGTCGATGATATTCCTTATCCCAAATGGCCAGAAAGACTTGAAGAATTTCATACTTGGTTGAACACTCAGTCCATTACCAACCATGATATGAATGATGTCCTTTACAACTTTGTTACAAGGTTTACAGGAAGCCTTAAACTCTGGTGGCAATCAATTTCAGAACAAGATCAGATTTTGTTCCTGATGTCACCAAATTTCAGCCATGCCATTACTTACTTATATCATGTTTTTGTGGGAAAACCCGGAGATCTCATAGAGATAAAAAGGAGAGAATTTTTTGAAAGAAGATGCTTTGCTCTCTCCGGGAAAAGCATCTTGATAAGCATTATCGAGTAATGCTTCACTCTTCTATCAAGTCGGAGCGAGATCCAAATCAAGCATGTCTTCCTCACATCCATCCCTAAAGAGCTATCCCAGATGGTTGAAAGATCTTTTTTCTCAAAACAAAGAAGAGTACAGGATATTCCCTTGGGGGAAATACAGCAAGAAATCCATTTATGCCTTGAAGAATTATGCTTAAAGCGCCAAATGGTCCGTACCTACATCACAGATGACAAGCGCCTTGAATCAGCTTGTTCTCGCCAGAAGTTAAAAATAAAATGCTCCAAACAAGACTGTGATGGTACTTGTGGCAAGTATTCCCAGAAGAAAAAGCACTACAAGAAGTATTGGATGAAAAAAATCCAAACATGGCTCCAAGCATTTCCGGAAGAAGAAGAAATGGCGATACCTACGCAAAAGGAAGGATCGCACAGGCCATAAGAAATCAAACCGTTGCTACATTTGCAACAAGAACGGACATTTCGCCAAAATCGTCCTCAAGCGAGAAAAGGTCGAATCATCATATTGAAATTGAGACAGGTATTTCTCTTGAAAATGATGATATTGAATCCCTATTCTCTCGCTAATGAAGAACCATCCGAACAAACTCTTTGTGTCATTCCTTTTTACCAAACTTCCGGTGGCGAGTCGGACTCGGAATCAAGATATTTTTCACATATCTCCTACATCTCCGTAACCAAGCCTTGATATATTTTCAAGTCAAACTCACTTGTCCCCATTTCCCAGTAAAAATCCTCACTTCGAAGTTTGCCAAACCAATCAATGTTATTGCTCTCATTGACAAAGGAGCAAGTTGTTCCATTCTTGATACTAAAATTCTGCCTGAAGAATATTGGACTCCCCATGTCCGATATTTCAACTCCGCTTCTGGAGATACTTTCTCCACAAATGTCAGGACTGCCCCCATAACGGTCCAGTTCTTTCCGCAGTGTTCCATAACTGTAAAAATCTTTGGATCAAACCTCTCCAATAAAGATCTGATAATTGGGTGGGACATCATGACTCAAATTTCTCAGCTTCGCATCATTCCTGGAAAAGGTCTTCGATATAAAGATCAATTCTCTGAGTTTGTTAATATCTAGAGACTCTTTTCCATTCAGATGAGTCTACTAGATCCAATTATGAAAAAGTTACTAGAATCTTGTTCAGAATCCCATTTAGAATTCGCTCAAAAATGTTCTCATCCTTTATGGGAAAATCCAGAATTCTTTGTTCGCCTCCCTTTCAAGAAAAATGAAGACATCAACCCAACAAAGGCGAGCCATGTGGGAATGAAGCCAGAACATCTGGCTTTATCTCAAAGGGAATGCTCAGAACTCTTGCAACAAGGCCTTATTGAAATCTCCAATTCTCAATGGGCTTGCGAAGCCTTTTATGTCAATAAGCGCGCCGAGCAAAACAGGGGAAAAATGAGACTGGTGATCAACTATCAACCCCTCAATCTTTTTCTCCAAGATGATAAATTCCCCTTGCCATCCAGAGATTCTCTCTTTAGTGGTCTAACCAAGGCCCATATCTATTCCAAATTCGACCTCAAAGCCGGATTTTGGCAATTGGGCATCCATCCTGAAGACAGATCCAAAACAGGATTCTGTATCCCAAACCAGCACTTCCAGTGGAAAGTTCTTCCTTTTGGCCTAAAGGTAGCACCATCCCTTTTCCAAAAGGCCATGTGTCGTATATTTCAACCAATCCTGTCAAGTGCAGCCGTACACATCGATGATATTCTACTCTACAGTCCTGACGAGCAGTCACACTGTCAACTCCTTGAGCAGTTTATAGAAATTGTGAAAAAGCATGGTATTATGCTTTCTCAAAGGAAAATGAATATTGCCCAGACAGAAATTGAATTTCTTGGTATGCACCTTAACAAAGGAACATACTATCCAGGGCCACATATTGCTCAAGAATTATTAAAGTTTCCTGAAGAAAACTTCACCACAAAACAAGTTCAGCAATTTCTTGGGATAATCAACTATCTCAGGGTTTTTGTCCCAAATATTGCAAAGCTTCTGATTCCTTTGCAATCCATGCTGAAGAAGAATTCTCCACCTTGGGGAAAAACCCAGACTAAAGCAGTTGCTGAGCTTAAGAAGATTATGCATAATCTCTCACCATTGCAAATACCATCAACAGGGAAAAGAATTCTTCAAACTGACGCCAGTGATGAATACTGGGCAACCATCCTCTTTGAAGAAATTGATGGTAAGAAACACCTTTGTGCCCACAAAAGTGGAAAGTTTTCTCAAGCTAAAATGCATTACCATTCAACTTTCAAAGAAATCCTAGCAGTGAAAAATGGAATAAAAAAATTTGAGTTTCATCTTATCGGTCATCACTTCCTGGTAGAATTAGACATGGCATCTTTCCCTCAGATGACCAAGTTTAAACAGAAATAGATTCCAAATTCTCAACTGCTTCGATGGGCTGAATGGTTTTCCAAATACTCCTTTGAAACCAAACACATTCCTGGAAAAAAGAATGTACTTGCTGATTTCCTATCAAGACCCAAAGCACCAGCCGAAATCAACATGTACATCAAAAGACCTGCTTTTAGGGGTGAGCATGGTCCGGGTTGGTCCGGGCCACCCCCTAACCCTAGGACCAACCCATACAGTGTCGGTTCTCAATTTTTAGGACCGAGGACCGACCCTATTGAGCATGGGACCAAGGACCGGACCGACCCAATGGGTTCGGTCCGGTTCCAGGGTTAACCCGAGACCGATTGATAATTTTTTTCGTCTTATTTTTTATACTCCCTAAAAAAGCAAACCTACAAATTCAAATTACACATCCATCGACAATGTGGCATTGTGCAACTAAACTATAAATACCAATACATATTTAGCAAATTTAAGATGACACAATAATAGAAATTTCGTACCTGCTAACTGTTCATCGAGATATAGAACAAGATGGAAAGTTCTTGTAATCATCTATCTTTAATATTCATAACACCATATGCAAAATTGTTTTCATGCATTTGATCATGTAGAGTCCACTCAACCAAAAAATGAGTTTCACACCACTTGACTAGCATTTGATCATGTAGAGTCCACTCAACCAAAAAATGAGCTTCACACCACTTGACTAGCAAATCACGGTAGCAACTGCAGTACTACTCTACTTTTCAAAAACCTCTACCATTTGACACAAATTGAAAAGCAAAGTGCAGCTGAAATTCATTAGTAAAATACAATTAAACCATAAAAAGTTCAAAATACTTAATATAAACCATGAATATATAACTTCACATCTTGTTAATTCACTTGAACTTCTAAATACCTGAAAACAAAACATACGACACATAATTAATACTCAACAAAAGTTTTAAATTGAAATTACTATTAGTGCTATTGATAGAACATCTCAATATAATATAATATAACAGACATTTTACTTAGGTTTGAATATATAAAATAATTATAAATAATATAATATAATATAATATAATATAATATACATGGTTGGTCCAGGGTTGGACCAACCCAAAACTCTTAGGACCGAGGACCAACCCGCACAGTGTTGGTCCTGGAATTTCAGGACCAAGGACCGACCCAGTCCCCTTGGGAACCGGACCAGGACCAGCAGGGTTGGGCCGGTCCAGGGTCGGTCCAGGGTCGACCCTAGATCACTGCTCACCCCTACCTGCTTTTCATATGCTCAATCATGGTGTGAAATACAAGATTGAGAAGATCAAAGATTTACAAAGCTGGAAATACCCCCAGGAGATCATTCAGCAAATTCAGAACGACGGTCTTATTGCGAGAACCTGGAGAACCTCATGTGGCAGTGCCACACAGACCTATTCAGATTCAATGGAGGTTCGATTCTTTATCCTTTCGGGTTAAATTTGAATTATCCTTTCATTCATCCTCTTATCTGGAAGGAAGATGATTTCCCTGACCAGCTTAAGACGCTGTTATGGTACTTAACCAATAAGTACTTAATAGCTATTGAAATTCCTACCAGAAGATTCATTGCCAATCTCACCAGGATATTCTTACTCGGAAGAAATGTGGAAAAAGAAAGCGATAAGAATCTCTTAGACTTTCTTAATTGGTTCTATCATCTTACATGTTGGAAACAAGACTTGGAAAAAGAACTGAGAACCATGACACCAAATCCTGAGGTCCACACCATCCTGTTTTTCCGACGTCCACGGAATTTTTGCAGAAATAATGGTAGTATTCTCAATGCACCATTAGAAATAGGAACCACATCCTATAAACCTCACTTGAACAGCCGAGAAGCCCGGATTCACAAATCTTATCCAAGATCTGTTAGATTTTGTGAAAACGAGTACCGAGAACTCCAGAGAATCCTATGCCAGGAAAACAAAACCATTCCTGAATATGTTTGGAATAATGTACCCACTACGTGGGATCATTATGACCTAGCACCAGATGCTAAGGAAGCACTCAGGCAATACAGACAAGCTGAATCGTCTCAAGAGCATGAAATGACAAATGAAGATGACATTGTCCAGTCTACTCAAGACCCCTATGCACGCTTTGGAGGTCCTCTGTCCCAGAATCCCTACGAACAGGAACCTTCATCCTCATTCCAAAACATGGACATATCCTTTTATGCGCAGCCATCCAACTGGCCTCAGCCAAGCATTCCTGCCAATATTGCCAGCGAAAATACAAACTGGGCAGAAGAAGAAGCATCACATTGGGCTCATGAACAAGCATCCTCATCAAGAAGGCTGAATCAAATCCTCTCACTTGAAGATCTTGAAGCCCTCCAGCAAAAGTACGAGGCGCATCTCCTAGAAGATAGCTCGGATGACTCAGTATGCAGCTACAATGCCCATGACGGACGAGACCGCTGAGTCCGTACGGTTTCACCGTAGCAAATCACTGTTCACTTTTACCGTAGCACTAGGCTAGGGAAAGTACATTTCACATACGATTATTGTTCATAGTGCGCGAATAATTCCCTCCCGAAAGTTTTCGGTGCCTCTGTTTGTACTCGGACCTATGTGCTTGGTCCTTGTTTGTTGGTTTGTGACCTCTTATTGTCTATATAAGGCAAGGAGGGTGTATTGTGTTGGCGAGTCCCTTGAAGTAAAGTGAGTGTTTATGCAAACTCTCTCTATGGCTTTCTAAATCTCCTCTTCTTCTCCAGCCTGGTAGGATCCTCCGAGAAATGCATCTTGGGTAGGTTAGAAGCGTTTCCATCCTGGCATCTTTGGGTGTCTCTAGGCTCTGAACTAAAGGGCGAGCGTTTCCATCATAATATCATTATATGTTGATGATATACTGATTGCCGGAAGCAATATGGAGTTTGTTAATACTGTTAAGAGTTGGTTGTCTTCCAACTTTGAGATGAAGGATATGGGTGAGGCTGCATACATTCTTGGAGTTAAGATTTCAAGAGATCGTTTGAAGAGATCGTTGTCTCTTTCGCAAGAAACATATATAAGTAAGGTTCTTGAACGATTTCGTATGCAAGATTGTAAACCCATAGACACTCCTATTGCAAAAGGTGAAGGATTGAGCCATAGACTATGTCCAGGGACTCCACAAGAGAAGGAACAAATGAAATATGTTCCTTATGCTAGTGCTGTTGGGAGCTTGATGTACGCTATGATGTGTACAAGACCCAACATATGTTTTGCAGTTGGAATGGTGAGAAGATACCAATCCAATCCAGGTCAAGCACATTGGAAGGCCGTTAAAAGAATACTGAGGTATCTGAAGGGAACTGCTGATTACAAATTGAATTACCAAGGAAAGGATCTGCGACTTGAAGGCTATTCAGATGCTGATTGGGGAGGAGATTTAGATGAAAGGAAATCTACCTCTGGCTTTGTTTTCTTACCGAATAATGGCACCATATGTTGGAGCAGTAAGAAACAAAAGTGTATAGCCTTGTCCACGATGTAAGTTGTGTTCGTGGCATTATCAACAGCAATATAAGAATGTGTTTGGCTTAAGAGATTTTTGGATCATTTAGGTGTTATTGGAAGTGCTGCAGATTAATTGTTGGTTAACTATAATAGCCAAGCAGCTATTGCGTACACCAAAGATCCAAAATATCATGGCAAGACCAAACATATAGATACCAAGTATAACTTTGTCAAAGATATGATTGCACGAAAGGATGTGAACTTTTACGCATAGAATGGTAGTAGATCCTATGACAAAGCCAATACCTAGAGATGTGTTTTATGGCCATATGAAATCTCTAGGATTGCGTAGAGGCTGATGTACTGAATATTGTAATTTCCCTAAGTGTTCACATTTGATGAATTTGTGTTTTCATCATTAATGCCTATGAATCTTTGTTTGATCTTTATGCATCTTAATGCTCAGTGCATTACTTTAAGTTGAGAAAGTATGTTGGACAGATATAAGATTAGCCCACTCACACGAGTAATCGCCTCTATTTATTGTGTGATAAATAGAGATGAGACTATTTTTAAGTTTATTATCTAGGTGATAATCGAAAGCTCAAGCTTAAAATACGTATGTCGCCTTAACTGGGTGTTAAGATGATGACATAATACTTACTATGTCCGAAAGTAAAATACCCAACATATTTTACTTTATCTGTTTATGATGCCAGATGTGAGTTCTGATAAATTTTGTGAATGAGTAGATACGTGAACTCAAGTTAGACATTAGGTATGTCTGAACTATCATCTGTACGGTATTGAAAGGTGTAGACATACGCTCCATGGAAAATGAGTTAATACCGTAATACGTATTTCATATTACGTATGCATGAGACGACCAATAAGAGTGGCAAAAGTATGATCTCAACTTTTATGTCATGTGAGACTCTTGAGGAAAAGAGTTCCTCAATTTTTAGTCCCCTCATGACTCTTACTTATTCTCAAGATTTCTATTTAGTGTTTGCTATCTTAGGATGTTGCCAATGGTCATGAGTTGATTCGATCTAATGGGACATTTCTAGAAAAGCAAGCTGAACTGAAATTGAGAGTTTAAAGGAAAGAGGAAGATCGAATTTGGAGAATCACATTATAGTTTTGTATTCACTGGTCGACCAATTATGACTGTCTTTGGGATAATCATAGTTGTGAATGCAATATATATATCATTGTTTAAAAGAGATCAAGAGAGATATAGATGTGATCGATTGATCTACGGTACTGCATACTAATTCTACTCAGAGTGTGATGCCCATTATGAGCTGCTATATATTCCTAACAGATGTATAGCAACGAGCTCTCAAAGTATGCTAGTCGCACGGATTATTCACCGGTATGAATGTTGTAGAGAGGTAAAGAGAATCCTGTTCGGCCCACCATGTGCGAGTGGGAGATGATGGTTTTATGTGATGGGCTTAAGGCCCGTCCGCTCATGTTGGCCCTGAAAGCCCGGCCCACAAAATTAGGGCCCATGGATGGAGGGATACGATGAAGGGGTACGTTTCTATTTTTTGAGGGAACGTATATAAGGGAGGACAGAGAAAGACGAAGACACCTTTTGGCATTTTTTCAACGTACCGTCACTCCTCTCTCCCTCCAAAAGAAAACCAAAACGCTTAAGGCGACGCCGTCTTCCCTTCAAGGCCAATCGACGTCATCGGATCGAACATGATCGGTTTTCTCCTCCTCTTATCGGCATTGGTGTTTAATCTGTGGCTAACAAGGTACGCTCGATTCCGTGGTGTGCTTTAGGATTGGTGATACGTGATTTTTCCCGGGCTTGTCTTCCGCATTCGTTTTAGGGGTTCGATTTAGTGTCGAATTCGGTTTTTGGGAATCCGATAAATCCCAACAGTGTGAAATTAGACTATCACGTTTTTAGGAGGAATCGTTGTCTCTCGGATCTTGAAACCTTTTTAACGAGCGAGATCTATACTTCTCTACTTCCACGCTCATGACCAAGATCAACCCGGCTCGATGCAGTACTCCTGCACAGCTTCGGCTGCCTCACCATAACATATTTTTTATATTGTGCAATGTAAAAATGTGGAAGCACAATTTTTCTCGTCGAGCTTGATATAGTAAATAATAGGAGTATTCACAAAGTCTTCTCAAATCACATATGTCAATCGGGTAGCAACGTAAAGGAAAAGAAATGTCAAGGAAGAAAATATCACATAATTCGCAAAAATCTTTACTATCTTTGAGGAAGAAACATCACACTGAAAATTTAATCGCATTTTCAGCAAAAGAGAATGGATGAGCGTGGAGAAAAATGGACAGTGCAGAGAAATCTCCTTGGTAAAGCACTAAGAAGTCTCTAGAGGGACAGAGGAAACATAAAATCTGAATCAATCAATCCCATGCTAACTCATAGTTGAAAACTGGAGATCACGCAATTTTGGGGACCGATCTCCCATATAACTTTGATTGTTAATTAAAAGTAAAAAAAAAAAAAAAGAATTTCCACCGCTGATGATTTTGAAAAGCTAGAAACTCACAAACATTTTAAGAAAAATTGCTGACTATATTATGACTTATGGCACTTTTGATTAAGAAAAACTACGACATATGAGGATAATTACTCACCAAGGGCCTTTCAATTATGAAGTAATGCAACGATCATGGAGACAAGTTACTAAGAGTAGGAAAAAAAGATTAATGATGAATTCAAGTTGATTACAATTTTTCATGCAAAGTTTGGGACGGTTGGATATTCAATTTCACGAGAGTTTAAGATATATTATTATGCGAAGAATGGTTATTAACTTGTATTTTACAAAGACTTGTAGGAAAATTACAATTGTTCAGGATAATTACTAAGCATGACTGCCATCACATACAACAATTCTAGGTATTTTACTAGCTTATTTCTCAATTACTAAGTATTATTATCTTAATGTTACGAACTCCATAGATTAATTACCATGCATAAAGGCAAATTACTAGTTGCAAGGGCAAATAAGTTACGACCATACTGGTAAGTTACAATTCATAAAGTACAATCGCTATCTATAAGTGCAATCAACCTTACTATAATTTAAAGTAAATTACGTCAAATTCAAGAGATTTATAGCTCCATTTATTTCGTGGAGAAAAGAACAATTTAGATAATATATATTTTTTAAAACGATCTCTTGTATTGTTTACAAAAATGAATGAACAAAACGAATTTTCATCAACCACGAAAATTTTCAGAAATAAATTATCGTGGATAATGAGAACATTTTAAATTGACTAATTATGTCAAGCAATATAAGCGATTACTTTTAGATTGCTTATTTTTGGTGAAACAAAGAAAGCCTATGGTCAAGAAACAGTTCCTTTTGTCTTTTCTTATTGGGGACTCTAGGAAAATGAACTGAATCATGGTGTCTTGTGATCTTAGAGATGAAATGAACTGAATCACCCGAAAGAAAAAGGAAACCTGACATTCAGTTCTGCCTTAACGTCCTTTTCTGGTCATTTGGAAAGCCATTTCTTGCTGCTTTATTCTTGCTTTTCCAAAGGTTGTTGATTCTTGACAAAGTCTGAAGTGATCGACACGTCTTCTGTAGAAGGTCTGTTGGTGGGTTCATAAAATGAAATAGCTGTTCTAGAAGTCTGTGGGTCGTATTGTTGACTATACCATCACCATAGTGATGTTTTCCAACAGGACTAAGATGGAATACTATTGCGGGCCTAATTAGTCCAAGTTGTTTAATATTACCACAGAGACTTTGAAATACATTGGTAAAGTCCCATTCATTTCTGTGCGACCACTGAATCTTTTATTTTGCCTAAACATATGACGAATCCCCATTCCAGAAGCTCTGCCACCCCACCATTCACTTCGGCAGAGGGGCGAGTTTATTGGCGATGGGGATAAGGATTCAACTCATCTGGCCCTTATAATAAGCCGAGTTATCAACGTAAGTCTTCTATGAAAGGTGTGTCGGTGGGGTCATGTCACACGTGAAGAACGGGTCCGGTTGCTCTTGCCGAAGGCTAAATGTAATGAGATTGGACTCCCAGGTAAAAGCTTTCTAGTTTTGTCAAAAGTAAACAACCTTTAAAAAACCAACAATAAAGCAGCAAGGAATGGCTTTCCAAATGACCAGAAAAGCCATTCCAAATGTCCAGGAAATGGCTTTCCAAATGACCAGGAAAGTTCGACAAAAAAATAAAGAGAGAGAGAGACCGGAAAAGGATGTTAAGATAGAACTGAATGTCACATTTCCTTTTTCTTTCGGGTGTCTGTTCATTTCATCTCTAAGATCACAAGACACGGTTGTTTGGTTCATTTTCCTACAGTCCCATAAGATAAAAAAAGGAACCGTTTCGTCACTATAGGCTCTTCGTATTTCAAGAAAAGTGAACAAATTGGAAAACGTTATCTTAAAAGTGATCGCTTATATCTCTTTAGATAATTAGTTAATTTAGGATGTTTTTATTATCCATGACTGTTTATATCTAAACATTCTCGTAATTGATGAAAATACTTTTTGTTTATTTATTTTTGTGAGCGACACAAGTGATCGTTTTTTTTTTAAATGTTTCTCAAATTGCTTATTTTTCACAAACCAAAGTGAAAATCATAAATAAGAGTTTAAAGTTTATTTATTTTTTCAAATAAGAGGTTGAAGTGGATATTGTTTTAACTAAGAGGCTAGGGAAAAGAATACTATAGTGTCATAACTTGGCATAAAGGGACACTTAAGTGCCATAACTTACGAAAGGTACACTTAAGTGCCACATTTGAAGAAAAGTGGGACACCTAAGTGCCACCTCGGGCGAAGCCAGTCAGAAATCATACGTGACATTTAAATATTAATATTTCTCGCCGAGATGGCTCGCCGGAGAGTTGAGTCAGCTCTAATTCACCCCCAAACGACGTCATTTCAGGTGTTGGCCAAAATAGAACCCTTAAATCGGCCAAAACGACATAGTTTTGGCATAATTTGAATTTTAATATAATATAAAAGTTAATTAAATTAAATTTAAACAAAATAATAATATAATTTTTTAATTTATTAAAAAAAAAAAGAAACGGAAACGGAGGAGGAGGAAGGCAACCGGTGGCTGAGGGCTGAGCCCTCGCCGCCACCGCCTCCCTGCCATCGCTAGAAGGTGGGGGAGGGTTGGCCGGGGCTGCCGAGCTCGGCCAAGGGCCGGCGGCCCCAACCCTCGCGACGACGCCTCCCTCCTCCTCCTCCCCCCCCCCCCTTTTTCTTCCTCCTCCTTAGCCACCCGTTGCTTCCCCTCCTCCTCCTCCTCCTCCCCCTCTCCCTTAGCAGATTTGGGCAAGGGCCGCGAGCCCTCGCCCGGATCCGGCGAGGGTCGACGGCTCTCGCCCGACCGGGGCCAAGGGCCGCTGCCAGTGGGGTTGCCGGATCTAGGCGAGGGTTGCAACCCTTGCCTCGATCTGGGGTGAAGACTCGCGAAGCCCTTGCCGCCGGTCGGCGGGGGTCGCCGCCCCTAGCCAGGGCCCGATGACCCCAGCCGACCCTCCCCTCTCTATCATCGGCCCTTCTCGGCGACGATGGGGAGGCGGCGACGGTGGCTCGGGCTGAGCCCTCAGCCACCCCCCTATATATATATATATAATTTTAAAATAATTAATTTTAAATATTTAACTAAATTTAATTTAATTAATTTTTATATTATTTTTTACCACGTCAATCCAAAATGACCCCGTTTTTGCATTATTTGGCCACGTCGGCGTGCAAAACGGCGTCGTTTTGGGCTCGCTCGCCGGAAAAATGCCACGTATGCAATTTTGCCGGATTTTGGCCGTATTGGCACTCAAGTGATCCATTTTACTCCGATTTTGGCACTTAAGTGTATATTTCATAAGTTATGGCATTTAAGGCGCGTTTGGTAACATTTCTGTTTAAAAATTGTTACAGGAAACAGAAATAAATAAAAAAGTGTTTCTATTCCGGGGAACAATTTTTGAATAAAAAAATGCGTTTGGTAAACTTGTTCCAGAAATAAAAAATGAACAGAAATACGATTGGTAAATTTGTATAATTTTTTTATTTCTTTTAATTTTTTAATATTTTAATTTTAATTTTTTATTTTCTTTCTTATTTTTCTTATTTTCTTTTTATTTTTCCTTTTTTTCTTTTTTTCTTCTTTTGCCCGGTCACTCTTCCTCCCCGGCGTCTCCTCGCACGACCGTGCCGGCGCCCAGCGCGCTGCGCCGGCGGCGAGCCGACGGTGACCCGAGCCGCACCGTCGTCTCCCTCCACTGCATCGGTGACCGCGCTCGACGCCTCCTCGCCGCCACCGTACCGGCCGTTTGTCGGAGCAGCCACCGTGCCCCCTGCACGCCGCGACGCCGGACCCGCACCCGACGGCGTCACCGACCTCTGCGTCCCCAAATCCGTCGCCTGCCGCTTCGTGTTCTCCCCTCACGACACCGGACACTCCGCACCCAAAGCCTCCGTCGACGACCCAACGATGCCAGAGCCCCAAAGACCGCCCCTCCGCCTCACGCCCGATCGACGCATCTGCGGGTCTCGAGCCTCCGTTCGCCACCGCCGCATCGATCTCACCGCGCCGTGACCCACGACTTCGAGATCCGCTCGATCGTCGACCCCGCGCCGGCCCACGACTCGACCGCCGCCGCTCCGCTCCTCGACGTCCGCCGCTCGAGACCCCACGGCCGAGCCCCGCACCGCAGCCGCCACCGCCGCCCGGCCGACCCGTGACCTAGCCCCGACTCCGCCGCCGCCCGAGTTGGAGTCCGCCGCCGTTCACTTGCAGCCGCTCCCCCGGCCGGCCGGGCGAGCTCGGCCTCGCCGAATCTAGGCGAGATCGAGCTCGCCCAACCCAGCGCAAGGTCGGCCTCGCCGGGGGCCGGCGACGCTCCGGCGAGGTCGCCGGCCCTCGACGGCGTCGCCAACCCTCGACGGCCGGTCGCCGGCCATGACCGAGGCCGGCGACCGGCCAAAGAAAAAAAGAAAGAAAAAAAAAGAAGAAAAGAAGAAGAAAAAAGAGAGTAGTGTTTCTGAATTTTGTTCCGAAACAAGAAACAACTTTTTTGTTTCTTGTTTCGTTCCAAATGTGTTTCTAGGAACAAAAAAATAGTTTTGGAACAAAAACGCAAACAAACGCGTTGTTCCTTTTTGTTCCCAGGAACAAAAAAAAAAAAAAGTGTTTAGAAACAGAAAAAGAAGCAAAAACAAACGCAGCCTAAGTGTCTTTTTGCCAAGTTATGGCACTCCAGAGTCCGCACCTCTAAGAGGCTAAAGTGTCCCTATTTTCTCAAGTAAAAGTCTAAAGTAGATTTTCTTTTAAATAAGAGTCTGAAGTAGTCATATTAATTTTAAATGAGGGCCTAAACTCATTGTTTGATGAAGAGCAATTTCGTCTTTTAAATTTTTTTATTATTTTCTATTGTTTCTTTACAAAATAAAAAATAAACTAAAAAAAAAAAAAAAAAGGAACACATGAGAGGGATCCTTCCCATCCGTGGCCGTCACGGCGACAATGGTTGGCGACCCTCACCTAGATCTAAGAGAGGGTTGCCGCCCTTTCTTGTCTCTAGCGAGGACCCACTCGGCCCTCACCTAGTGCCCCCCGACCTAGGTGGCGAGGTTTGGAGGCACTAGGTGAGGGCCATCAAGCCTGCGTGAGGGCTAGCGACCCTCGCCTAAATTTTGGAGAGGGTCACCATCCTCTCCCATCTTTGGTGAGGGCTTGCCAGCCATCGCCGCTGCCCACCGATGATAGGGCAACGGCCACAAGTGGGGGCTCCCTCCCGCCTTTGTTTTTCCTTTTTCTTTTTAATTTTTTAATTTTTAATCTAATTTAATTTAATTTGTATTTAGAATAAAATATCCCTGTTCAATTGGAAGTTTTTGCCAGCTAGCAAGTCGGCAAGAGTAGGCCATTGTTTGAGACTAATATAGCCATTTTAGGCCTTTATTTGAAGCAAGGTCAATTTCATGCTATTATTTAAAAATACTGAAGTACTTCCTCATTTGAGAAAACGAAAGTATTTCGAGCCCTTATTTGAAATTTTCCCAGAACCAAATGGAGCCATAAATTTCTTGAATTTGACATAATTTACTTAAAGTTATAGTGAGGTTGATTGCACTTAGAGATAGTGACCGTGCTTTATGGATTATGACTTACCAATATGGTCATAACTTATTTGCCCTTCTAACTAGTAATTTACCTTTATGCATCATGATTTATCTATGGAGTTCATAACGACTATTAATACTTAGTAATTAAGCAATAACCTAGTAAAATACCTTGAATTGTTGTACGTGATGGTAGTTATGCTTAGTAATTATCCTGAATAATTGTAATTTTCCTACCAATCTTTGTAAAATACAAGTTAATAACCATTCTTCACATATAGTAATATATCTAAAACTCTTGTGAGGTTGAATATCCGACCGTCCTGAACTTTCCATGAAAAATTGTAATCAACTTGAATTCATGATTGATCTTTTTTCGTCCTATTCTTAGTAACTTGTCTCTATGATCGTAGCATTACTGCATAATTGAAAGGCCCTATCAGTGAGTGATCCCCATATGTCGTAGTTTTTCTCAGTCAAAAATACCATAAATTATATTATAGTCAATAATTTTTCTTAGGTGTTTGTAAGTTTCTATCTTTTAAAATCATCCGCGGTTGAAATTCTTCTTTTTACTCTTTTATTTAACAATCCAAATTATATAGGAAATCTGTCCCGAAAATTGCGTGATCTTCCGTTTTCAACTATGAGTTCGCATAGATGGGATTGATCGATTAGAGATTTATGTTTCCTTTGTCTCTTTAAAGAGTTCTTAGTGCTTTTCCAGGAGATTTCTGTTGGGATTTTGTTTCGATAAACAAGAATAGATGTATAGGTAAATTCGAATCAAAATGATTTGTAGTGAGAGAAAAAATGCCCATACACATTTTTACAAAAACATTATTCGTGCATTTTAATAAAAACATATAGAAAAGAGAAGGACGATAACCACATTACCGTTGGTCCGTACTCAAAAAGTTTAGTTTTGATGTTCTTCAAATTCTAATTATGAGTATTTGATGTACTTATATTGTTGGTTTTGACATTCTTTTGATATGTTCATATCCATATCGCAAATGCCCGATATCTTTGTAGCATTGGTTTTGAAGTTCTTTAGATCTTGACTACAAACATCTGATCTCCTCATGGCGCAAGTTCTAACGTACTCTAGTTTTAATGTTCTTCAGTTCCAGCCCCACAAATGTCGGCCCTCTAGTTCAAATACACCACCAACTTGCGTCGACAGTAAAGAGAAATTTGAGAGAGCTTACCATGACAATTGTGCTAGCAATTGCTCTTGTGTGACTATTTAATTGATCATTGTCATCACTTAACCATTGTCGATCATCCATTTGATCCTCTCTCTCAATCACTTTTTATAACTAGTTCCAAATCTCATTTAATTTAGCTCATTACTCTAAAACTATTTCAGAGAATTAATTTGGCTAAACACATGAGGGACGCAAGTTTTGAGACCGTTTCAAACATTAATTTGGGTATTGATTTTGTGATCATTATAGAGCATTATTCCAGGCATTGATTTGTAATTGTCACAAGTCTTTATTCTGGGCATTTACTTTGTAACCATTGCAAAACTTTAATTTGACCGTTACATCTGAACTATTTTAGAATATTAATTGGTCGTTTGAATCTAAAACTGTTTCAGATCATTAATGTGACTATTAAATCTGAAACAATTTTAGATAAAACCATTTTAGATCATTAATGTGACCGGTAAATTTGAAACCATCTCAGATATTTAATTTAGCTATTAAGTCTGAAGATCATTAATTTGTCTATTGATTCTGAACTCATTTCAGATCATTAAAGGAGCTATTAATTCTAAACTCACATCAGATTATTAATTCGGTCGTTGAATTTGAACTTGCTTCAAATCTTTGACTCTGCCTTAAAGTTCGAAACTCGCTATAGATCTTTGATTCTGCTATAAAGTCTAAAAAGATATTTTATTTTCAACCCGACTCAATCTAATAGGCTCAATTACAAACACATTTACAATATTGTCTCTTTTGTTCAAGTGTCATTTTAATTGATCATGGTATATGACATCCCTATGTTTATCACGGAACTAGTAGTAGGATTTGTACTAACACATTAGTACAATTGAGAGAACTGATTATCTCGATCAATCTCTAATTCCTATAAATAATGAGCGACATTTGGCAAATATATCATGACTATCCAAACAGTATGAATATTTCAAGAACATAATAAATCCCTCAGCTTTGGCGACCATGTAATTCAATCATTCTATCACACTATGTCCTGATAAAAAAAAAGCCACGAAATTGTTTATCAAGTCACCAATTCGATTGTAAGCTCAAATCTAATTGACATGTATTTTACGAGATATGAACCACTCATTTTTTTGTTACAACCTCAATCGAGGATTTCAATACATTGTCACAATTAGATCATGTACAATATCAATTTTTATCTTGTATATCTACATACATATAACAAGAAGACATTTCATATTGTGAACGCATGTGCCTTCGTATGTAAACAAACTATTGGCATCAATTACAAAAAACGGTTCAATGAAACGTTAATATGTGTCACTTATGAGTCATAGTTTACGACCGGGGCTTGCTCCTTGTTTTTTCGAATTATATCAATATTTCACTCCTACAATTACTTATTCGTTGGGACACTAACCCCTGGGAAGGACGGATTTGAGGATGAGAAATTAGCATACCGATTCGCTTTCTTCCTTCCCGTTCTTAGCAAAGGAAACTCTTTTTTTTTTTTTTAGAGAGTGTTACAACAAACGAAGTATTCTCCAATTGAGATGAAACTTGGTCCCTGATTCTAATCAGTATTATTCTTATTAGGAATTTCCTATTGAAAAAAATCCATTTCAAAATCAACTATATTTTTTATTCTATTTAGAAACAAGGAAATTAAATAATAATTCAATATATCGAAATATCTAAAATAGATAGATAAATATATTAAATATATAGAATAAAGAAATAAAAAAGAAAAAGAAATAAAGAATAAATAGAAAAAACGTGAAGTGATACAAAAAAAATCGAATAGACCCCTCTCCCTCTTCCCCGCGCCTATTTGTTCCCCGGTCTAAGGATTTTACACATGACCAAAGCACAAACGATTAGTCATCTTGCTAAAAGCTTTTCATGTTACTAATTGTTCTTTGCATGTCATGTTCAGTGAATTTGTCCTAGACAAGTGCCTATATTCTAGTTCGGATATCACTATATCCAATAACTTGTGACGCATCATCTCTTCAGGTATCCACTACTGAATCATGAAACTTAAGAACACACCGGTCTCAACAATATCATTAATATTCTCTCAATGATCCATTGACCAAAATTGTTTAAAGATTTAGTTTAATTACAAACTTGTCACACATATTCTTAATCCTTTAAGATTAAGTTCAACCGTGACTGATCTTATGGATGCATTCATATAAATAGAACGATGAATAAATATTTCTTTCCCATTAAGTAAATAATGCAACTTAAATCCCTAATATGCAACTATTATGTGGTTGCTTTAAGGCATATAGCTAACAATTTCTTTGCAGTTTGTCATTTTCTTCCTTGCTCATCCATACTCTTTTAATGAAAATGTGATTGAATTTTTAGTGAGATGTTTCTTCCTCAAAGATACTAAAGATTTTTGTGAATCATGTCATCTTTTCTTCATTGACATTTCTTTTCTATTACGGTGCTATCCGATTGACATATGTGATTTGGGAAGACTTTGTGAATGCCCGCGTTATTACTGTTTCAAGCACAATGAGCAAAATTGTACTTCCACATTTTTACATTGCACAATATTAAAAGTATGTTATGGTGAGGCAGCCGACGCTGCAGAAGTACTGCACTGAGCCAGGTTGATCTTGGTCATGAGCGCAGAAGCAGAGAAGTATAGATCTCACTCGTTGAATCAAGATTCAAGATATGACAATTCCTCTAAGAAACGTGATAGTATAATATTATGCCATTGGTGATGAAGTCCGAAACAATCCCTTGGAAAAGCCTCTGTCCTCTATCCATCATCTGGAGTCTCATTGTGGCCGTCTCCTGGATCGCTATAGACAAAGGCAACCTTCCGCTGCAAGAAGCTATGGCTCGATCTGTAGCAAGATGACCTGTCTTCTTGCTTCCGGTTTTGGGCATATGGGCATGAGAATTCTCCGTGAGGTTTACAGCAACTGGCTTCCCTTTTCTCTTCTTAGTCGTGTTCGGCTTTGTATTTTGGGTGGGGGGTCCAATGATCTTGATACGGGCCAGCGCATGGCCGACCCAAGGAAAGAAGTTCTTTCCAGTCCGGTTTTATAATGTTTGACAAGATACTGAGATGATATGTTGAGTGCCGAAGAAGATACCCTTCCTTCGAATTGCTGGGCATTTTCATCCTATAAGACAATAGGAAAAGGCAATAATGCACAAGCTTGTTCTAGTCAATTTATCATCTATCTTCCTTCGGTTGACAGACTATGTGCAATTATACGAATCGCCTTGTGATTGCTTTTGTTTTTGGACTAATCATGCAAAATCCGTCATGGAGCTTGTCTTAGGTTTGAATGACGACTAATGGTGGGGTACTAATCACGAATCTTGATCGGCAGACTTGTGCAACAGATTGTGTAATTATAAGACATGAACATGAATCTCTTGATTCACAATAGTCAATTCAACCACTCCAAGCTATTTCGATCTCCTCCTCCAAGAACCATGACCTATTGCTAGAAGACAATTGAATGAACGAGAAGCAGGCCATCGCAAATAGTTTCGACTGTTGAATCCCTTATCGTGATCTCTAAACTCAGTCTGATCTCTCTTTGCATTAAGAGGATCCAGTTCCTTTTCCACGGCGAGTGATGTATGCCAAATTCATCAGTCATGGTCATGGATGACTTCAAACGCAACGACGAAAAAGATGTAAACTGATCTTTTAGCAAAGAATTTGTGAGCCTACCGCTATCTCTCACAATCTTTTGGGGAACTAAACTTTTCTATATTAAAAGTATTTTGCGCCCGTGTACGAGGAAAACTACAACCTATCATTATCAAATCCAAAGTCAGGTCCTTTTCGTGAAAGCGCTAATAACTTTCATGTCCATTTGTTCTTCGATTACTGTGATGACGACTAATAGGTATATCGAACCGTATTTTTCGCATATAATTTATACTATTAAATGGGCAAATGACATGTTAAGGCAAACTTCGCGAGTCACCTCGAAGATTTCTATCAAACTTCATCTCTCTTCAACGCAGCCTAAAAAGATAAGCTTTCAGCTAAGGAAAAAAAAATATTTTTTTTTCTTCATTGGAATAATTCCCCCTCCTCAAAACGACCACCGAAACTCCCTCTTATGGATTCCGACAAAGCAAATCAAAGCCACCTCCCAGAATTGTGGGGATTTAAAACGAGACAGCAAATCGAATCCATGTAATCTCTGCCCTTTCGACTACCATCCGTGAAAATTAACAAAGAGACATAAACATACGAACCCCCCACTTCCCTGAAGTGTCCCATACATCATATGGCCTCGATTTTGGTTGCTTGCACCGATAGAATTTGCTGGCTCTGGTACATGTGAAGCGACGGGACAAGAGAGCGCAGTGTCATTCTTTCATATCCTCCATAAAAGTTCTACAATAAAAATCATTAAAATCGCCACAAAAATTTGAAAATTGTTGTTAGTTAAACCGCCCCCGTGACCTGAAAGAGAAGAAAGATGTTGCAATCTTTTTTGTCACGATCAAAATGGGGTAGAGAGAGAGAGAGAGAGAGAGAGAGCACGTCCCAAGCCCTTGATTCTACCAATTTTGGCTGTCTCTAGGGTTTTGCTATTTCTAGACGAGTTTTTGTCTTTTGGGTCACCACTCGCAACTCAGATGAGGCTAAAATCCTGAATTCCCTCTTAGCCACCAGTCCTCATGTATATATGCACGTCATGTGCGTTCCATGAGCGCAACGTGTACTGTGGATGGAGAGATTATACATGATAACAATTATTGTGACATAAGAGCCATTGCTCATTTCATTGGAAAATCCTAAGGTTTTACATTTCTTGTTTCTGTCAACATTCCAATTACTTAAATTGCCACATGGTTACATACATGGTACAAATTCACTCTCGATTGTGCATAAACAGTATGGCGGTAGTTAACCCAATTGAGATGGCCGTCACATGATGAATGTAGTAACTCAAAAGTGTATAATTCCTAATTTCTTGTACCATTCTTTCCCTACTGTTTATGTGAGTCATCCGCATTTTGAAACCGGCTATTGGTTTCTAAATGATGTATAAGATTCAAATGAAATGAGATGTATTGCGAGTGGTGTGCAAGCTTTCGGGTTGTCGTGTTGTTTCGGAAAAGCTGAAGATCACGCCAACACAACATATCGTCGACAAATATTACTCTTAGGAGGTTTCATTTTCTTTTCGTGGGTGAATATAGATGTCTCTAGTCTCTTTAAACTATAAACAAGTCAAAACAAAATGAGGAGGCAAGGAAAAATTAAGAGTAACATAGAGTTTGAAACAGATGCGAACTGTGATTGCAACTTCCTAATTTTACGTGATACATAAGGCAAAGAAGTATACTGATAATATTGCATAGATAAATCTCATAAAGGGGTATATTCCCCTCAAATCTCAGTCGAGGGCACGATCCACGCCCAAAATTAACTATATATAAATGGGGGTGATGTCCATAATTGTAACCCACCAATCAAAAAGGTAATTAGAAAATTTCCTTCGACTATGATAAAAAAAAAAAAAGCACGTCCCCTATTTAAATCCATACACAAAGCAAAATTGAACCTTAATTATATGTCGCTGTCATTAAGCTCTCTACATTTTCCTTTTTTGATACTTTTGTATGTAATCATTGAGGATGTCTTAGCGGAATTAACTCGAAGATTGGCGATACAATAAAACCAGAGGAGAGGCAAAATTATTTTGGATCAGTTTCCAGATAAACTCCTCAAGAGAACATTCGTCTGAGAAAAGACAAAGTAATATAGCTGTCCAAAGTACGAGCACTCGTTTGTTTGCAAGGGTAAACCCTAGGCAACAGTGGATGATGTGTGATATGCTTTGAAAAGTGTCGACTTATGGAAAACGACCTGAGAGAGAGAGAGAGAGAGAGAGAGAGAGAGAGATGACACGCAGGCCTCATGAAAACGACTTCCTTAATCTCATCTAAACTTCTTGATACGGTCTTAAATTTATTAATTACTATCATCTCACATTTCGGCAGTATCAGATACACAATACTTTCAGAATATCAATGTTACAACCGTACTCCACGCTCTTTAAATCATCATTTAGTCACTCTCAAGCCCTTCTCTCGTCTCATGCAGAGAGCACAGGCACTTATCGTCCCAGCTTCTGCAACATTTTTCTCTCTTTTTTCGTTTTCTTTTATCAGTCCCGCGTCGTTACATTTGCATGTGAATGTACTTTCCCGAAGAGCAAGTCACGTGTGCTTTGCCAGCAGAGTTAGAAGAATCCTATACTACCGATATGCATGCAGAGGATGTTCGCCATGACAAAAGAAATAACCACAAAATAGCGTTGGACAAAACAACATATTGCATAGTTTTAAAATATCAGCAAAATCATGGTTGGTTGTGTGTGTGTGTGTGAGAGAGAGAGAGAGAGAGAGAGGGAGAGACAAAGTTCAATTGCCATGAAGGGGGTACACGCTGTTAGAAGGGATTTTCTATTTTTTTCTCTATTTTTTTTTTTTTTATAAAAAGAAATGGGTTTGTAATATGCCTTGGCTTGTTTTATTATGAGATTTCGTTTTCATTTTTATAATAATATGGAATGTCACGGGAAGCATTTCTGAATTCAGCTATGCTTTCATTCCATGATTGGGCCCTAAGATATATTCCTTTCTGGGATTTATTTTGTCCCGTTGCTCGATAAATAAAATTTACAAGTAGACACAAAAACGTGGACAGGTCAGCAATGCACTATCACTTTTGCTCGAATCATTATGATGATAATTATAAAAAAAAAAACACACACACACACACACACACACACAAAATTCGATTGCGTCTCCATAATTGTGGCACACTGCGAAGGTCTGTACTAGCGTCGCCACGCTCAAAATAATTCATGCGACGTCGGACATCATCAAACAATGTCATTATGCAAGCATAATCATCCGAAAAGAATCTTCCAAGGTCCTCCACGATTTTCCTACGTGTTATTTGATGGAAAACAAGCTTGCCATGTTCATCTCTTAGAAGGTTTTTAAGTTACCTAGTCTCTTTCAATGACTATTTGCATAAATAATGTACCTTCTTTTGGGCCAGGATTACCTAATTAGGGACATACAAGTAACGTTAATGAGAAAATTGTCTAAAAATTCTTAAATCTATTATCAATTGAGTCATAAATCCTTTCACGTTTTGCCAATTAAATTCATTCAATCAATTTTGGCTAGAAATCACTAACATGAACACTGACCATCCTGCATGACATGGCTAGTGTTGACGTTGACAATTTTTAATAATATGTTAATATGTATATTTATTTATTCTTTTCCTTTTTTTTTTTAACCCTAGGCCAATGACCCTCGCCTGGTATGGGCAAGGGCATCATGACCCTTGCCGGCCAAAAGGCGAGAGCCAATGTCCTCACCCAAGGGCAAACCTAAGGTTAGAAGAAAAAAAAAGGAAAAGAAAAGAAAATAACGATAAAATAATATAAAATTCGAAAAAATATTGAAATGTTATCAATAATTGTTTACATTAGTATCAGTTTTGTCACATAGGATGGTCAACACCTACACCGGCAATTTCCAATGACGTTGATCGAATTGACTTAATCGGTAAAACGTGAAAATGTTTATGACTCAATTGGTAAAATTGAAAAATTTAGGACTAAATTCCAAAAGTGCAACAAGTTTAGAACTTTTTAGATAAATTTTCCTAACATTAATGATATACGGATTATTAGTTCGAAGGTGATGTGACAAGCCCTCAGACATACACAAGGGCTGACCAAGCGAGTTATCTTCCAAAACCCAACCATATTTGAAGCGCATTGCTTCGCAAATTAATTTTGTGATTTAGTTTTCATATGTCTAGCATTAATTTTAATGTAATAGTCGAGATCGTATGATTATCTATTGAACTTCTCGTGCTTATCAGTTAATCACGTCTTAGTTTAATATGATAACTAGTGATCTGGCGTGAGTAGTTCTTAAGGAAGTGGATGAAGCGAGAAGTTACTAGAGATATGTTCATTATGTCCTTTTTCCTCTTTCCATTGTTTGATAAAAAGGTAATTTAGGAATGTCCAGTTAATGAGACGAAAGCCTATTTTTAGCTTAATTATATAGAAGATGGTCAGGTGTTTCTACCACTCACTTGTTTTGACTTAAAGAATACAAGCTTACCGCAATTGTTCAGCTAAACAATTCTCATTTTCAATTTTATAGATGAGCACAAATGGTACTGAGGTGCAAGTATATGTATCAAATTGTGGTAACTTCAATTTGTTCTTCTAATTACTCGTGCACTCACATTCAATTTAACTAACGCTAGGCGTTCTTCCTTACATGTGCTACAAATATATATTGAGTTTAATAAGAAGAGAGCAACCCGTGACGCTCTTCAAAAACAGACATCACACATCATGTCATCAGTTGATGTGATGTATGGCAATCAGTAATAACGTATTATTTGAATATACTTATGCTCAAAACCAAAAAAGACACGAAATGATGATTATATCAAGATGTATGTCAATTTGCTGGTTGAAATATAATGTTGCGCATGCTGAACATTGAAATATTTCATTTTTAGACAGGGCCTACCACCATTCTCTGGATTTTGTCTTGATGATGAACTGAACAATCTTTTCAAAATTTCGTAGAACTAACAAATAAGTTAATATGATGAATCTAGAACATTGTGGCAAATCAATCACCTTGATAAGCACCTTCCATGGTCCTTCTTCTCCATTTTTTTGGTTCTGCTTAAAATCTTAGAATGTCTTGTTAAAGATTAATTTCTTGACGGAGTACTGAGTTTCCTTCCCCGTTTGGCATCATGCACCATTTGGGGTGGAAATTGATGGGTTGAAGGAGTCACAGGTTTTTAGATGTGGGAAAACGTGCGAAGACAAATTGCTTATCTGGTTCGAATTGTATTTTTCCTTATGTTTTCTCGAAATGTCATCATGCTCATGAGCTTCAAGACACCTAATTGGACAATATACCCAAGCCTCCTGTGGTGTCAGATGTTCAATCATGCTCCAAAGAAATCTTTTGGGCGGAGATAATAAGACAAGCGGATTTGTGGTGTCCCAGAAAAAATTAAACTGCATTATTAGGATATATATCGTTTTTTTTTTAATGGAAATAAGCCACATTATTCTCGCAGAATAATTGAACATAATGCAACTGTTATAAGCATAGTTTGCAGTCTTCATGAGACAGATATGAATGCATCTTATGTTTAACCAGTCTTCTATAATATTATATATGTGAAAAGTTTATGTAACTTCACTGTCCATGTATGTTTTATATAAAATATGCATAAGTATGTCAGCTCAGCTATGACCGAGTCAATTGGACTTCCCACAATGCCGGAAAAGTTACTATTTTAAAAAGCACGGCCATGGCTGGAGGCCTACATGTACAGATCCGCACTCTACCACTTATTAGATTTATATTCAATAAATTGTCACCTAAAAATTCTCTGTGAATATTTCAAAATGCAAACTAAAGTAATTGTTCATAGAATTAATGCAGCTACTACAAATAAAAGCTATGTAAATACACAACCTGTATGAATACCACGTAAGTAGACTTGTTCGAGAAACAAGTAATTATTTTTAAGAAAATATTTTTCAAATCATGTATTTTCCGCAAAACGAACGAAACTTAAATTGGAAATATTTTTATCTGCATAAGGAAAATTCATAGTTTGGTGATGAATTTCATTAACAAACCACGAGGTATGTCATAACCCCGTCCTCATAATCAAGAGAAACATTCAAAGTACTTAATCTATACGTACAAGAAGACAAAAGCTAAAATTAATCAGCGAGGAAAAATTCTTTTTCCTTTCCACATCTAGATAACACAGTCGAGAACATAAATTCCATTATCTCTGAAAGAAGTGATATACTAAAACCCCTTTACATTAGAATTTTCTTATTGAATAATGATGTGTCGAATATCCCACTAAACGTTCGAAATAAGTGGGATTCATATAGAAAGATGCTAAAAAATCTACTATGACTTGCTATGTGACTTGGTAAATACAATTCGGTAAAAATGTTGGTGTATGTAGCATTTCTCCTATGTGCGAAATTGAATATGGTGATTTGGTACACAATTATTTTTCTCTTCTTCTTTTCCCTAAAAACGTTCAGATATATTTGAAACAGTACATATGTTAGAGAACAATGTATCATCAAGATATGGTGGACTGCAGCAGTAAAGTGGTAAAATTATTTACGAGATATTACTTTTTACAAGAGGTAAATTGACCTAGCTGACTCTTTTAGAATCTAAAAACCTAAAGAGTGTGGCTGCATTTTAGGGGAAGGCAAAGGGACTAGAAATTGGAGCAGGACTATAATGTATCGAGAGAGCAATTGTTTTGTAGTAATGATTAATGGGCACACATGTGAATAGATGGGTACGTGATTTGTCTTTGTGGAATGTAGACAATGTTGGAAGCAAAGCACAGAGAGAGAGAGAGAGAGAGAGAGAGAGAGCTCCAAACTTACATGGCCAAGCAAACGCAAGCAAGAAAGGGTAAGGGGGGGAAAAAGAATTGTTTTGGGTGTATCTTTTAAAGTATCTCGTGATGCATCCATTTATTAGAGCTGGCTATTCACAGCCTTTTTTTTGTACACCCACTGTTTATGGAATCTCTCTGTGCATGGTCTCTCTGTACTTCAACGGGGAGCTAATGCCTGCAAATAAGGACACAGCTCGTGCATGGGCAGCAATAAATTTCAAAAGGTGCTAAAGATAAAGAACCCAATGCCTAACCAATGAAACCCTAATTGATGAACCAATGCCTTTGCTTTCCAACCTCTATATGAACTTCTCCATTTCATTTCTTTATGGTCCATTAGTTTGCTTCAAAAGGTTGTGAATTACGAGTAATTAATGACCTATGGAAGGGTAGTTTGTGATCGAGCATGGAAAGTGCTTGTCCTGCAAGCATGGACAAAAACCTCGAACAATAAGATGATGCGGGAGTTCATCTGTCCCGCGAGGTTCATGTCTCGACAGGAATGTACTTTAGGGGGTGTTTACGCTTTTCTGTTTTCAATAGTGTTTTATCTATGCATGGACGTGTTCTCAAAGAACGTACCAGTACTAGCCATTCCTCAAGCAATAATAAAATGTGAAACGAGATGCCATCCTTGAAACGTCCAGCGGGCGCGATAGGCAAAGAAGGGAGTAGCCTACTAGAGGAGGAGGAGGAGGAGGAGGAGGAGGAGAAGGACGATGGGGAGGACGATGAGATGCTTTTCTTCCTTGTTTTTAGGGAGAGATGGCTTGAATTTTCTCGGTTTTACTGACTTCTGTTTAATTTTGGACGAGAAGTGATGGAAAAGGCGTTGTGATATGGCACGTGTGGAGAGAGAGGGAGAGAGGGAGAGGACAAAAGGTGACGGCTGGTGAGAGAGAGGGAGTAATGAAAAGGTCCCGTGAGGGGAATTTGGAGGCATTCAAGAGTCACAACTAAAACATCCAATTTTTTGGTGGCTTCCTACTCTTCTTCGCTCCTTTCGATGGCCAATTCATTTCTCCATCCCCAACCTCAATCACCACCCCTTCCTTTCACGAGCTCGTCTTCCCCCTCCCCTCTTCCCCATTATACCCCTCCCTTTTCTCTCCTCTTTCTTTCTCTTGTTTTTTCTTCTTCTTTTTTTTGGGGGGGGGAGAGAGGGGTTTGGATGGATTTTGCATATCAAGCCTTGTTGCAGATTCAAGAGGAAGTAAACGATCTTATTGTAATGAAGTAACGCTTTATTCCGATTCCAAATTAATTGACCAATACATAATATAGTAAATCTTAAAGGAGATGCATAATGAGCTATTTGTATAAAATATATGCTATAATGTATAAAGTATTAGTTGATTTGTAAAGAGTCATAGTAAATCCCAAGAGATGACAATCAATCAAAACAAAGATCTTGAGCATGACTTTTCACCATCAAAATTGCAATGAGATTGGCTCGGCAACTTTGACGTATGAGTTATGGTTTGGACAATTCAAACCTATGTTCATGATGTAAGTTCAAATAACCATAGCGAAAACAGATTCAGGTTCCAACCTAATGAAAATAATTGGTGATTTAGAACTTAAAACATTAGTAAATTCAACATATAACTTGGACCTCTCTCTATGTGTATATATGATTAGTTTGTGCAAGTAATTCTAATATTCAAGTTCATTTAAAAAATGAGTTTATGAATTTATATCGTGGCAAACAGTTAGTGAACATATTTGTAAGCTAATATTAATATGCCAAGCAGTATTCAATATTCATGACATAGTGTTTAATTCGTCAAAATACAAACCGTAAAAATGTCCACAAAGAGCCAATATGAGAAGAATGCAAGTCCAAATACCTCAATTAGAGCCACTAGTATAATGTCTCTTTAGTGAAGTCTTTGTTAGGAATTTTTGCCAATCATATATTAATTTTTTCGATGCACACTTTTGCATAGTAGTACTTAAAAGTTCAGACAATTCCTTTGTTATTTGATTTTATATCAATGAGTGAATTATTCAATGCCATGAAGAATAAAATTTGATATGATGTAAGAAATAACTTTTCCCACTAATTGTACGCTCTCCCGGCACGATTGTCCACGTTTTGGAGAGATCAACCTTGAAGTATAGCTCATTCAAAACTTACGATATCGTCAACAATTGTGGACAAAATCCTTCTTAAAAGAAACAAAAATTCTTGTAAAACCAGCTGCAATCTGGTTCCACTGCATGTCAATGCATCTTTCTGAATTACAGATAGGAAAAAGCAGAAACATATAATTGGAACAATAACAAAGAAGAAAGGATAACATTGTAAATTCACGGAATAGAATCAAAATACTATATTTTTCTTGTGAAGGAACTGAAGCAGACAAGTGGGATGAAAACGGGGGAATTAGAATAGATTCGAGAGCTCTCGTTCCCCTCTTTAAACAGCCTCAGAGCTTGCAGTTTCGCAGTGCACAAAGGAGGATTATAGAAAGAAAACGAATTTTATTCCGAGGGCTGGACAAAAAGAAGAGAAAAAAGGAAGGAGGAAAAGAAAAGAAGGCAGAAAAGATAGCATGGTTTCGAGAGAGCAAAAGAGGGCAGTACTGCATGAGAAGCTGCAACTTCTTCGTTCCGTTACAAACTCTCATGCAGTAATTCCCTTCTGCGCTTCTTCTGATTCCTTTGCTTCCACTGGCTTTATTCTTATTTCACCAATGATGCCAACTCCAATTTTGCTATGTAATATGATGTAATTATACCCAGACAATCAAGAGTTTCCTTTTTTCTTTCTAAAAAGCTTCCCTTCGCTCCATCTATTTTTCTATTTCGACTTCAATTCTCTGATTTGGTGAGTATTTTATTTTATTTAGGGTCATATCCTCCCACCCACTTCCTCCCCGTTTTGATTTTGATGCAGCAAGTGATTTTCTGATGAACTGATTTCTGTTAATTCTTGATGTTCCTCATATTTCAATCAATCTAGAGGGGATGGATATGGGGGAATGTTAACTCACCTCAGTTTTAATGGTGCGGGATGACTTTTATTAATCGCTTATCAGGTTCAATCAATTGGAAACAGTCATTTTCGGAATAAAGATTAGAATAACCACTTTATTTGAATTTCTAGTACCATTCTAATGCCTAACTTATATTCCTTCTTCTCATATTTGTCAGCTAAACAAGACCTCAATCATAGTAGATGCATCCAAGTATATCAAAGAGCTGAAGCAGAAGGTAGAAAGCCTAAATCAAGATATAGCAATTGCAGAAACTTCAAGCCAGCAACCTCAATTGCCTGTGGTATGTTCTTATTAAACTAATATACCATACTATGTTGCTTTCTCCTTCTTGTTGAATCCAATCTTGTGTATCTTCATCACTAAGATGATGCACGCCCTATTTTTTTTCATGGAGTTTTTTTTTTTCCTCAGTCAAATAAATTTGAGTTAAAGAAAAACTTTATCGCTTCATTTCCCCATCACTTGTGTGATTTGACTTTTCTTTCTCGTTCCTCAATTTGTACTGTTATACCAAACAGCAGGTAACAGTGGAAACCCTAGAGAAAGGTTTTTTAATCAACGTATTCTCGGACAAAAGCTGTCCCGGTTTACTAGTGTCAATATTGGAAGCTTTTGAGGACTTGGGTCTTAATGTTCTTGAAGCTAGGGTTTCTTGCACGGACAGCTTTCGCCTACAAGCATTTGGAGGCGAAGTAAGATTCTTGATCCCATTTTTATCATCTTTATGCTTACGTATTCACATCCCCTCAGTATGTACAAAGTTGCGTGCAAAACTCTCTCTCTCTCTCTCCTCTCTCTCTCACGCACACCCACCCACCCACCCACGCACTCACACACTAGTTGTGATATCAGATCACGAGATGACACGAAGTGTGTGTTGCATGCGAGAGCTTATTAGAAACGAGACGCAAATTTCGGATGTGGATGGTGGTGAAATCAAACGAGCTATTTGACGCGACCTTGAGAGTATCTATATAGTTGATTATAAAGAGTTAATAGTAATGATAATATCATACGTTTTAATTTGTTCTGCAGAGTGAAGAAGAAGGTGATATGATTGATTCTCAAGTTATCAAACAAGCGGTAGTGCAAGCAGTGCAGAATTGGAGTGAGAGCAACAATGATGGATGAGAAAGAATGATATAAATCGTTTGCGTCTCTCGTCCTTTGTTGGGTTTGGCAAAGGAGAGTTAGGAGTTGCAAAAAACAAAAAGCAACCTTCGGTCTGAAAACGTCTGAAAGTATCTTTCTTTTCCCTTTAAGTAGTGTCTAAGTACGTGTCATTAGCAGATGCTTAAAAATCTACGAAATGCTGAAGAGCATATTAAAGAGGTGAATAGATTCCATAAATGGGGGGATCACTTCATATAGTCTTCGAGGTTAATGCAATTGTTCCTTCTGAGAAACGTCTATCCATCATCCATAAAGTAGGTTGATTGATATTTTTTGGGGTAAATACACTAGAAGTACCAAAAGTTATGAACGGCGCTCATTTTAACGCTAAAAGTTTATTTTGGATCATTTAAGTGCCAACAAATTTGAAATACGATCATTTCAATGCCAACGCCGATTTAATTGGCCGGAAACTGACGTGGCACTTTTTTATTAATTTTTTAAGCTAACGTGGCTTGTGAAAGAGTATAGTCAGCATCCAAACAACAAAATAACACCATTTGGCGTTTTTCCCCCCAGGTAAGAACCCTAAATCTCCAAATTGAGAGAGAGAGAGAGAGAGAGAGAGCATGGGCTTCCTCCTTGTTTTCTTCCCCGAAGAACAACACCAGCAGCGACACCAGCAGCAACACTAGCAGTAGCACCTTCGACCCCCCTTCTTCCTCCTCCTCCTTTGCCCTTGCCTCCTATTCTTCCCGCCACTTCTTACCTGAGCAACAACCTCAGCCTCTCCTCATTCACCTGGTCAAGCAACTATGATGGTGGCCGAGCGATGGTGGGTGAACAACGGTGGCCAAACAATGGCAGTCGGCATTGGGCAAGGATCGGACAAAGAACCCTAATTTCAGTCCCCATATGAGCTATACGGCGTCATTTTTGTGAGGCTGTCCACGTATGACGGCAAAGCAACATCGTTTCTTAAGGAGGATGGAAAACGACGTCGTTTGAAAATCACCACAACTTTTTTTTTTAAATATAAAAGTCACGTAATTAATTTGACCGGAATCTCTCGCCGGTAGCACCAAAGTGATCGTTTTTTTTCTCGATTTAGCACTTAAGTGATCTGATTGAAACTTTTGACACCAAAGTGAGCGATATACACAACTTTTGGCACTTCTAGTGTACTTTCCCCGACATTCCTTATTCGTTCAATTTGAATTTCTTTGTCTCATGGAAAAGTGTAGCTAATATATTATACATATATCCTGCACGCCAAGTTTTTTAGAAGGAAGAATGCTTAACTGATTTATTGACATGTTTATGAAATCAACCTGAGACATCGGTGAAAATGTTTTAAATGGACCGTGTACATCTAGATGCAAATGTGCATAAAAAGTGGCAGCGTACCAAAGTCGGTGAATAAAGCTATTTATGAATAATGAGGGCACATAAATGGTCAGGACACCTGCTTTCTCTTGGCATGCCATTGCCGATGGAGTCCGATGACAATACCCTAAGCTTTGGTGAGGAAAAACTGTACATCGGTCGTCATTTACTCATTCTTAGTTGCCATTTTGTCTACTTTAAGTTAATTCTTTGGTGAGAACTGGTGATTTGATATTGAGTTGCTGCTCTCTACATCGAAATTGTAATAAAGCACGTGTTACAAACTTCAGACAGAGGGACTTTATTATTGCTAAATGGTCCTAGGACTCTAAGTTTCCTTCCCTCCATCGACTTGTTTGCATCGGGATGTTAATTAAACACGTGCAAAATTCTAAATCGAGAAGCTTGTTATCACGGTGAAATGATTCTAGGAACACGTAATTTTCTTGTAAACCTGTGAAATCTTCCACATTATGTAAGAAGTCAGATGGGGATTTACGTTCTCCATGTTGATCTCTTACTCAAGAAGCCTTTTTAATCATATCTCTGGACCTGCTCTACAACAACCTGCATCCGCTGCACAACTTGCTTCGCACCCATTTTAAGTTCAACACATCTGCCAACGAGCACGAAGGACATTTTCAGCATCGATCAGACCACACGAACATTCCTATCCTGAAGCATAGTGAGTGGCGATCTGGTCCTAACTGCAATGACCGCATCTCGAAACAAACTATGCACCCGAGGCACAAATGATCACGAGCTACATTATCGCTATCTTACCAAACGAAATGTGTCGCTCCATCCCATGCCCGCCTACTTGGAGAATCCAGGTAAACCCAGAATTCCGGTGTTGCTTGTCGAAGGAAAGAGCTTCTCAATTTTCCAATCGGAATGTTGGGTCGGGATTGCATCGCAGGTTGTTATGATCTATTCTAAAGAGCACACTGTCGACTTCATAACAAAGGAAATCGGTAACCTAAGTGAGATGGGCCCAGAAAAAAGAAGAAGCGAAGAATGGGCCAATAGGGCCATGAATTCTCGGGCCTTCCTTCTTCCACACAAAGCCCAGTTATGGGATTTTTGACGCGACTCCGATTCCAATTTCAATAGAGATTGTCGTCATTTGAATGTTTTTCTGCATCTTGGTCTTTAGGAAAGATAATTAAAGCAGGCCCACGATATAAATTCGATAAAAATAAAAATAGATAGACTTCGCTATGAAGGGAAAGGATTCAGTAGACTCAGTGATAAGAGGGGAAGCACAAGAACGTCCTCATCCCTCGTTCAACTCGTAACGACGTATGTACATAAGGAAATCATGTCTCGTAGAATATAGGAAATCAACTAGAAGCCATTACATCATGTCGAATTATTCACTAGCGATGTTGTCGAACGAAGAGCAGGATCTTCATCTTCGACGCGCCAGGAGCAGATGCTCTTTTTCCTGGAGAGAAGCATCTTTAGATAACAAAAAGGTGGAGCTCAATCGCGTCGAGGCTCGTTGGACCGTTGCTCGTAGTAATGGTAAGCCGCTGCACCGGAGAGCACCGCCAACGTCAGGGCCTGTGCATGCATCCTGTAACAACACGACACCGTATCGTAGTTTAGTTACATACACTTACAAAACAATCTTCATACACATTAAAAAGATGAGCTCTTCTTGTTCCCCACGAAACCTCTCCGTTTGTTGTTTTAGTAGACTGAAAGCAATCCCGACGTTTAACTCTCTAACTTCGACAGCCACATGAGTGGTCGTGCTGATGAGGGAGAGGGAGGAATTACCGAGCATGAATGAGGCGGAGGCTTGGCTTGAGGGGAGACTTAGCGCGTGAATAAGCAAGCGACGCTCCGATTGCCGACGCCCATAGTCCTCCTGCACCAACCCCATCCCCACGATTTAGTTTTCGACGAAATCTTACGGAGTTGTTACGCGATGCAGTTTCGAGATAGATTAGAGAGAGAACTGACCAATGCTGGCGAGCTTGTGCTCAGAGACCCAAGATTGAATGGCCTCCATCTTGACTTCTTCTTCTTTCTTGGGAAAGCAAAGCCGAGAATACCGCAAGGTGGGTGGGAAAAGGATAGCTGGAAACGGTGGAACGAGTGGGGGAGTATGGAAGAGTTGGGAAGGCTGGTGCATTTATAGGGAAAAGAGGTGGTGAAATTATGATGTTGTTGGCGGCGTTGCTGTTGACGATGATGTTGAAGGGTGTGCGCCTTTGGGGTTTTTGGTGGTGGCCCTTGGTTTTGTGCACTGGAACCGTGAACTCCTCCGTAAACTACAGGCTTCTCTCATCCGGTTTTCTGTCACTGCGTCTGCCTCTCTCTCTCTCTCTCAAAGGATAGAACTTCGGAGCAGAGGAAAAGTAAATGTGCTGAAACATTTTCAGACTGCATTCGTACCAGATGTTTCCTCAACAGCGCCGATACTTTCGGTACCGACTGTTCATTCATTTCGGATAAAAATGGCTCATTTTCCCGGGGCTTTGTGGTCCAACATCGACGTCCACATTATTCAGCGCCACAACAAAGTTGCAACCTCTTTGCACGAATCAAAACCGAGTGCCCACCTTACTATTTTAAAAACTTACATTATTGGTTAAAGTCGTGGTTTAATAATTGAATATTATAACATTACCTCTAGTATTAAGCATAGGCATATTTAATTGAGAAGGCAAACGGACTCTAGCTTGAAAAATTTGAACTCAAAATCACCAAACTTTGATATTATATATAAACTATTCTAAAAATTTAAACTTTAGATGAATACGTAGTTTGATATTTAAATATTTTAATACCACATTTGCTTTTTCATTTGCATATTTCCTCGCTTTAAGCTAATATCAAAGTCTAGCTTACACATGAAGAGAAATTTTAGAATATTTATATAATAAATCATGCTATTATTAGAAAAGACTTAAATGTTTATAATAATTAACAATAATCTCACAAAATTTCATAAAAAAATATAACTGAGAAAATTCATCATATATACATTTCAATGTCTCCTCTCACGTGAAAGTGAAATAAAAATGATATATGGAATATGACGAATGGGGCGGAAGCATACGCTCCTTAAATTCTGACAAAATATGACTCTGAAACAACATTAGACAATTCAAAACGAAAGTTGAATGTGGTAGGTTGCGAGAGAAGTATTCCATGGTCAAATTAGATTGGATATTTATTTGTTGTCGGGCGGAGAAAAAACAGAAAAGGAAAGAGCACTTTTATGAACAAGAAAGCCCACGTGAAACCACGGAAGCCGTTGGATGTAACGTCAAAGTCACCGACTTTTGGGATTAGTACGAAAACTGTGCTAAATCAGGGGGAAATCCGATGGAGAGAGATCCTCTCTTTCCCTTAATAATGACGCGCTCTGCGAAGAGTAATGATAAAATAAAGTACGTTTAAGCATAATAGGACGAACGTGCCTGGGGAAAGGGGGCAGTGAAGCAACACATGTCAAAGAAGGCACGATAGATGCTTTGAGATCTGATCTCAGTGGCCTAACACTAAGAAAGATGCCTAGTTTTGCCGGTTCTCCAGTGGTTTTCGTGTGAAAACCGGGGGTACTTGGTCATTGGTGACGACCACTTTAGGTTATTGATTGTCAGAATATTAAGTTAGACAACGTTTGTAAATCCCGTAAAACGGACTCTCGTTGAGCTAAACTTTGCCTCGTGGAGTCATTGTACTGGGCTATATATAAGAAATAACTTGCACTTTTACAGGATTAAGTCTTTAAAAAGAAAAACGTAAACTTTACATCAAACCCTGATTCTTTTCCAAATTTTTTATCTCAAAAAAAAATTCTTAACTTTTTTCTCGAATCCCAAATCTATTTACACGTGCAAAAGTTGCCATTAATTTGTTTGACATTATTATATCAGGAGGTTATTATCGTGCCATATGAAGATAAGAGCGTTGATAAAGACTGGAGTTCTTATAATGAGCCTCTAATGATCTTAGAGATAAGCATGGGTCTCTCACAAATTTGGGAACCAAACTAGACCAACCTTAAAATTGTTTCAATTCTCAGTTCTTGGACTCCTCAATCTAGTTCTAGATTCCAATTTTTTCGGAATCGATGCCATGCGGTCTGGTTCTTAAGTAGGAATAGAATCGAAAATCGAAGAATCGGATAACCAAACTAAACCAAGGTAAAACTGAAACTAATATTATCTTTGGATCTTTTCATCGATTTTCATATTAGACGTATCAAACTTTTAGAATTTGGAACATCTTTTCATTACTATTGTTATTCAACACGTTCTTTCGTTAATAGGAATAGTATTAAACTTGTTGCGGCGGGTTGAAGATGTATACCCATTGAAATCCACCTACAACATATATGTGTATGTTCATTGCAAGAGAAATCTAGTATAATATACACTCTGAAAATTTCAAATTAACTAATCACTACTCTTTCATGTGTGTTTCTAGTTTGCTCTTGAATCAAGCCTTTCATTAACTCTACATGACAACATAATATGATTTTTTTTGTTAAGTTTGACAGATTACTTCACTCATAAATGGTTTCTATTTTAGATAGGTGGTTTTGTTGATGAAACTCTATCTATATGAAGGGAAATTTTTGTTATTACTTTAATTTTCATTTTATTTGACTAAAAAGGAAGCAAAAGAAAAAGGAAATGAAACAATGAAAAAAGAAATGCCTAGTTTCTATGTAGACCCTATAACCAATCTTAAAATTGCATTTTTTATTTCATGTTACATAAAGTAGGTTCTGTGGTCCAAAAACTAAGGCCCGATTTGAAGTTCTAGGTTTCAGGGGAATTTAGACATACTAGAACAGCTCATCCCTAACGGGTCTTAATGTCTATAAGTTTGAAAAAATTAGTGACGATTCTTGGACGTATGGGTGGATTTGGCGTTAGAGAGAAAGTTGGGGATTTCTTTATTCTACAAAAAAAAGTATGAGATAGAATTGGGCTTTGATCAAAAGTTTGAGGTTTTTTTTAAAAAAATTATGCCTACTTTTAAACTTAGACAATTCGCATGCGAAAAAATTTAGTTAGGTAATTATCCCGAGACACACGTCAAATCGGAGGCGAATCTAATACTAATCCAATTTTCAATTAGTCCAATTAGGTCCGCCCGGCCCAGGATGCCACTAGCCCGACGAGACAAGAAACGGGCCTAAATTCCGCTGTCCCCCGATGTTTTGGGCTGAACCTGGGCCGGCCCGTTAATAAGAAAGCCCCTCGCCGGCCTCCGCTTCTTTACTTTTCGCCTTTTGCTCCCCGTTCGGTCGGAGCAGGAAACGACGACGACGATCCAGAAATCTCCACCACATTCCCCGTCGTTCCCGATAAAAAACCCGAACAGGGAAAGGGAGAGAGAGAGAGAGGAAGAAAGGAACTCCAGTTCAACCCGTATTTCGCGCCACTCGCGCTTGGCTCGAGCACGATCCGACGCTAACGATGCTCCGAAGCGTGTAGTAGCGGCGATGGAAGCCGAGGCAAAGAGCGACGCACGACGGAGGAGGGGGAGGAAGCCTCTCTCGGACCTCACCAACGCCGCCCCTCCGTCCGGGCTCGAGCCCCCTCGCAAGCCCGCCGTTTCGTCCGCTTCCAAGAGGACCGCCCCGAACCCTAGCTCCTCCGGTCCCGCGCCCCTCCCTTCCACGCCTCCTCGCCCGATTGCATCTTCTTCCGGTCAGTTTTTCTTTTTTCTTTTTTATTCGGCGGCTTGCGCTGGATTCCGCGTTCCGATAGAATGTCGCGGTGTTATTTGGAGTTTCGAGGATAGCTTTTTTTTTTTTTTTTTTTAGCGATTGTTGATTAGGTGTTCAGACTGTTAGAAACTTTGATGTGGTGTGATAAGGCTGGCTCACTGTGATCTGATCGGTTTTTGGTTCTGAGCATTATCGAGAATCTGAAATGCGTGAGATTGTTATACCTGAAAAGGGTATCTAGTCGTCAATGAGATTGGGGCCTCGTTTTGCTCAACTTGGTACTTTTTCTTGCCAAATGTTTTGCTGTTTAGGGCGTGATGCTTCCGAGAGGTCCGTGTTCTGTACAACTTATAACCGCAGGAAGCCTGCGGATAAAGGCAAGCGTAAAGAGAAGGGGGTTGCCGTCTCTATGACTAGCTCTCCTGCTTGGAAGATCAGAAATACGAGGTACCCGCTCTTGCTGATATGTATAAGATTTGATTTGTAGCACTATGTTGGAACCAAAAGGGAACAAAGAGTGAGGTTGACGTTAATGTAAGATATGCGTTATGTTCAAAATTCAGCAGGAATTTGAATTTTTCAACATTAGTTGTTTGGCGGGGTTGTAACTTCTGCTTTGGCCAGTACTGTGGGTTTCAAGTGGTGTGCCGATGCTCTCTTTGTATCATAGTACAGTCAGTCTTATTGGAAGAAACCTGGTGATCAATGCTGGTTTCACGCGACATATTTGAGCAGATAATTTGCCTATTGAAAGTAAGGATGTTTCACGTGATGAGGAAACTTGCTGCTTGAGTGTTATTATAACCATTTTTTTCATTAAGATGGTTGATTAGCACCTTTTTTCATCCTTATTGTGCAGAAGAATTGCGTTTTCTCTTAGCAAAATGACTCTGTTGTTTCTAATTCTAATTTAACTTAAATGGGCATGTACTTCCGTTCCCATTTGCTTCTTCCTACACAGGAACAAGCTTAATGATGAAGGAGGTGGTGCTGGATCCAAGTCATGCTCTATTCCAAATAAAGGGGTATTCTGTCAAGATTCCTTTGCATTTAAATATCATCTATTTTGGCTTTCTTTTACCTCAACCCTTGCTTGTTTTCTTTTATCTCAGTAGATAGACGAACAGTAACTGGACAGTGTTTTGTGCTCAATTACGTTTGGGATGTTGATGCAGAAGCAGCAGAAGCCACCATCTAGGAAAGATGTACCTGATGATTCGTTGCAAGATTACATCAGGCAGCAGAAATCTTACTTTGAAGAGATTGATGCATTTGAATTGCCAGAGGAGGTAGCCTCTGTTAATGATTTGGACTAAGTGGAAGAGATACAAGAGATATCAGTGATCGGTGAGCAGAGCGCTCAAGTATAGGGGGTGATGTCTGTACAGTCAACTGACAGTGGAATACTCGATCTAGAGAGATTTTGGTTTTGTAACTGCTAGTGTACATATGGAGTCTTCAGCTCATTTACTCTGGAGCTTGTAGAATTTGTCCTGCGTATTCCATTACTTGATTATGGAGTTTTGAGATGAGTGGAGCTTTTGTATAACAATGATTACTATTCAGAAAATTGCCTATGCGTTGTGTTCACCAAGGCAATTGAGGCTGCTTCTTTCTTACGCTTGGGCGTGGCTTTGGCAAATCATCCAATTCTAGCAGACTGTTCTAGGGAAGCTTGTCCAGGAAGTTGCTTATATATGGAGAGCACTGTCTAGCCCTGATATGCAATCAACACGTTATTGTTAATTGCTCCTTACAATCATATCACTACTTTTTTGGGATACATAATAATCATATATTCTGTTTTTGATAATACATCATTGTTTACAATTGAGATGACTGATGCTAATTTGCTGCATGCTGCTAATAATAAGAAAGACGAGTGGATCTTAATACTGGTTTACAGAAACTGAGACGAGCTCCTTTATTTTTCAAGCAGCAACCACAAATTAGTCAAGAAGACAGATACATGACGACAAATTGTCAGGGGACATTATCTAGCCCTGATTTCACTCCCGCGTTCATATGCGGCAGTTTCAAATTGCATATATGAGCTTTCATACTTAGTTCACTTTCCTGCAATTTTTCCTTATTTGACCATTGCTTCCTTTGGGGGGCTTAATTTCGCTCATTTTGATCATTGCCCTAACAAAGTCTCGGAAAAAATTTTCTGTGTCGGATGCATACTTCTTGACCAGTGAATCCACAGAACTGCCATTGAAGAGCTCTTGATCAGAGTGAAGAAGGCCCTTCTTCTGCAGTAAATTGTGGTAGTAAAGGTTGTCAAAGAAGGTTGGCGTTTGGATGTCTAGCCTTTGAAGGACACTATCATTTCCAATCTTGGGACATTTCTTCTGCAATTTATGGGCGAAGGATGTATCTATGTTCGAGTCGTTGTAGATCCGTCCTCGGAAGGAACTGCATCTCGCTAGGCCAATGGTATGTGAACCTGTCAATTTGAAAACCGCTGTCAGCTGATAAAGTACATCGACATTGCCAAAACAGAATCACGATAGGTGCTGAATTCTGGTTCTTTTCTTTTGAATATTCTTGGTTGTAATGCACGGTGCAAGGTTGATAATATTGAGTTGAAATTACCAGAAAGAGCCACCATGTTCTTGACTGAAAGACCCTGAGCAGCGAAGCTGGTTATGAGAGCACTGAGATTAGAAGCAGGTGAAGGTATAATGGTGTTAGCAAGGCTCCTGCTAGCAGTAATGGAATCCCTTCTCCCTAAGCTTACGGTCCATGAAGGACCTCCCAACTGGGGCCATGTCACACGAGAAAACATAGAAGAAATCAGGAAAAAAATAGATTTGTCCGAGTATAACCGTCGAGGGAAAAATGTACTAAATTAGAGTCGACATATTCTCATTTCTTTTATTTGCGAGACTTTTTAAGGTCATGAAGAGGACTTGCATGAACGACTGAGTCGCGAGCAGCCAGGGCAACGATATCTGCACAGGAAACCACTCCAGGGCACTCCTTCTCCAGACTAGCCTTGATGCGGTCGATCACTTCGTACCCTCTCACGGAGTTGTTGTTCGGAGCTGCTGTTTTCTCGCCCACGAAGCTAGGCGTGTCATCCAACAATATCGACGCATCGCACCCCTGACCAATACGTAGATACACACATCTATATTGAGGAGGAAGGAAAAGAAGAGGAAAACTCTGGAAGGCTAATGAATCAAAGTGGGATCGTTTCGCAAGGAATCTTTAGAAGACGTGACTCACATTGACGAAGCAGTCATGGAAGTGCAGCCGAAGCAAGGACGCGCCTGTCCGGGTCTCATTCTTGATTGCTTTTGCTACTCCAGCTCGAACAATCGACAATGCTTTCGGACATGTTGATTGATAATGACTCGGCGAGAGCTTACAACCGGCAGTGGTGATAACCGAAGTGGCAAGGAGGACAACGACGATGGAAAAGCCGACCATATCGTGTGTAGCCATGACATGAATTATCGATATGTTCCTGTTGAAAACCAGCAAGAGCACACACTCAGATGAAGTTTCTCTGGCGTAAGGTTAACGCGGAAATCTTGGTATAATGTATAACTCCGAGATTGCGGTGAAATAAAAGCTTGAAAATAACAGTTCCTTTTCCGGCTTTTTCCGGGCAGGGAGGCGCTGATTAGATAACGTCGCATCTTTGCTAGGCAGCTTCACCACCAGAGTTTTTCATGGAGTGATAACCATGTGAGAAGACTGCATTATTTTGTTCTCCGTAGTACTAAAAATAATGGTGCATGGCTTGGGAAAGTTACATGCGTCGTGTCGTGGGACAACAAAAGCGACCCCGCCCTGAGCTACCGACCAAAAGCGATCGATGACCGTCGACAACGAAACTGCCGTGCTGATGTGAATAATTCGCCTATGTTAAGCCCCCCTTTCTTCTTTGGTTGAAACCTATTTTAAAAATGTCGGAGATGCAAAATTTTCACGGATGTGATTTTTCCATTTGGTACTGGCTTGAATTTAGGAAAAATGACACTAGAAGTATCATCATTTCATATGACGCTTACTTCAGGGCAAAAACTTAAAGACAAAACACTTCACTGCCACTTTATATAAAAAATGATCATTTAAGTATTAACTCCGATTTGAGATGCCAAGAATTTGAAGGGAAGAACTATGAAAAATATTCTAAACTTGTTATAATTGTATCAATTCAATATTAAACTTTTTTTTTATCAATTGAGTTTTAAACTTTTATTTATTTATTTATATCAATTCAGTCCATGTGCTTAATCTTGGCCAATCAATATTGACTTAGATGTCATCTATTCCACATAGGACAACCAGTGTTGACATGGATGCCAAACCAGCTATGCCTATCGGCTAAAATTGGCTTAATGCACTAAATTGGCAGATTTATAATTTAATTGGTTAAAAAAATATTTAATATTGAATTGATAGAATTGCAATATGTTTAAGATTATTTTGAAAATTTTCCCAAATTTGAAGTGACAATATCTAGTCATTTTTTATGGTTGACTTGGCTCGCAAACCCTCTAAGTTAACATAAATAGTCATAAGGACATCATTCAACAAGTTTGCCTCAAATTTAAACTCTAAATGGACAAATCAGGTCGTTTCCCTCTTCTAATTAAACTCTAATTTGCAGCAAAAGGAATGGCAATTCTTAATAGAGAATGATGGCTTTTCATGCAGGCTGTTTCATTCTTCAGGGGTTGTCGACGGTAAGCTATGGCTATGGGGAAGGGCAACGGTGGACGCGTAGGGCTTGGTCACGAGGACCAACCCTGACCTGGACGCGCTCGGTGCATTGCTCTAGGCGGACTTGACTCAGTCGCGCTGGAATCGCTTGGTCGAAGGTCTGCACTCGGTGCATTGCGTTTCTCCCTTGAAGCGATTGGGAGTGAAAATGTTGTCGCTTTTGTTTTTGTACTTGATTTGATGGGAGCAGGAGTAATGATGGTTTTGGAACGCTTTTTTGCGACCTGGTCATCGTAGAGAGCTCTGTGCTGAAATTGGTGGAGGGTCGTGGAACAGGAGGAAATACTGGAAAAGCTCTGACATGACGAAATTCACAAAACCTAGAACAAATGAAAACTGCAAAGCCTGAAGAGTAGAAAAGAAATCTGGATAACGCAACTGTCCAGGCAATTTAAAGAAGAAGCAGAAGAGAGTTCGCGCAGTCCACGCGAAGCTGCCGGGTTGAGATTTTCTTTCTATTTATAAAAAAGCCACGGAGGCATTAACATTTTACAAAAAATGGCCATGTAGGATTTTTTTTTTGTCAGAATCGTTGGAGGCACTAAATTAGTCTATTTTCCTTTGATATGACATTATAAGTGATCTGACAAAAGTTTTAAAATTGAAATAAAAGCCTTGCAAAAAAATATAATGTGTCTAGTATCCTTTTCCTTTTGCATTTATTATGTGTCGAGTGCTAGCTGTGGAGATTATTGATATGCTTGTCTTCTAGGAAAAGAAGAATGCAACCCTACTTAATGCTTTTTTCATGAAGTGATTCCTCATAAGGCAACACTGCCTATTTGTTATTATTCGAAGGGTTGAGAATTTCTTGTTATATTATGTATTAAAAAAAGCCACGTAGGCAATAAGAAGTTTTGTCTGAATTTGTTATCGGAGGTATTTAATTAATTGGTTTTCCTTTAATATAGCACTAGAAGTTATCCAATGAAAAGTTTCGGAACTAAAGTTGATGTGATATAAAAAATTGTGGCATCTTCTAGCATCCTTTTTCCCTTGGATCTAGTACGTGCCAAGCATTAACTGCGAATATAGAGATTATCGACATGCCTATATTCTAGGCGTAGGATAAGGCGACCCTACTTTGATGCTTTCTCACAAAGCAATTCATCATAAAGCAACACCGCCTAATGACATTGGCCATGTTTGGTTCAGTATTTGGAATGCTCATTTGGGCTCTAAAGTCCCTTGACCAAATGTAAATGTGTTTGGTTCGTTTTTTATAAATAAATATATATTTATAAATATAAACATATTTTTACTTTTTTAATTTAATAAAAGTTAATTATAAATGTAAATTTTATCCAACGGTATTTTAGCGAAAGTTGTTTCCATGTAAATTTTACCAAACGACATTTGTATTTTGAAAAACCCCATTCACTCAAAGTATTTGCATTTCTATAAATACATTCTTCAAAAGCCGAACTAAACGGGCTCATTATTAGTTGGGTACCCTTCGCTTTCGCGTCACGTGGTCCATCTCAGTGTCCAATCACGTGGCAAAGACCGAAGATTAAAGAAACGAGTTCGGACTGTCCTCGTAATGTGCTGGCCACCGACGGATGGCCCTCGTGAGGGAGGAGGAAAAAGCAACGCCTTTAGCGAAAAGCAATTATGGTGATTGGACGATACGACGTGCATGTGTCTTCACTCTTTGTCCTTTGTTTTTTTTAATGTTCTTCTGATTGTGATTCGACATAAATCAGGACAAAGTTTCAAAATTGCTTTTGTTCCCATAAACGAACCGACGCAACAGTACGCGAAGCGGTGCCTTTGACACTCTTTTTAAGTCTATAAAATGTCTTGATCCGCTAGCATTTGGCGACGCTTTTAACTTCACTCGTTTTGCTCTCGATCACTCGAGTTCATTTCTTCCCTTTTTATTTCTTTTGATTTGTGTTTCAAGAAGACGATAGAAGGATTTTAGAGTTAATCGGATTGTTTATTCAGGTGCATGTTACAACGCTTGGAGGAGTCCATTGTGTATTAAAAGTAGGATGTTATTGATTATTGCGTATGGATGGGGACGGAAATTAACTCTGGAGTGAGTGCTAATCATAGCATGCCTTGAATCCGGTTTTATCCCCTCGCTTATTTTTTAAATTTTCTTGCAATTTTTACAAAACTTGGGGGATGCTTGTTCTTCCCTCATCAAAATGGGTTTTGTCCCGCGCATCACTTTATTCGGAAAATTATTCAAAAAAGTCTTTAAACCTAAAGCATTGTTTAAACATTTTAAGTTTACCAATTCAATTGAATCTAAACCTTTTCATGATTTACCAATAAAGTTCATTGGACCAATTTTAACTAAAATTGCTATTGTATACGTCGGTAGTATCACGTAAAATGACTAATATTGACATGGATAATTTTTTGTAACCTTTTTATAAAATATTTTCTTATATTTCTTTTTACCAAATCGGGCAAGAGTTGGTTGACCCTCACCGACCTTATCAATAACTACTTGGTAGAAAAAAATGAAATTATAAAATATTCATAAAATTGTAAAATATTCATAAAATTAATTTATGTATAAATTATTCACATTAATGCTGATTATGTTACATAAAACGGTCGTTGTCAACGTCAGTTATTTCTAGTTAAGATTGATTAGATGGACTCAATTGACAAAATATGAAATACTTATGACTTAATTAGTAAATTGAAAGATTTAGAATTAAATTAATAGAAATATAGTAAGTTCAAGACTCTTTGGATAATTTTTTGCTCACTTTATCTCTAGGGACGGTTTTATTGCTTTAGCCGGAGTTTGCAATAGGGGGAATGACACCACTGTCCTCAGTAGCTCCTTTCCAATTCTGCACTCATTCAATTTCGTCAGACAAAAGGAATCGTCTCCAAGAAAAGGCCGTCTCTGAAGCCAAAAATATCCCTCCCTAGGAATCATCAGCGACGACATAGCTTCGTCACTGTTGTGTGGTGTGACCTGAGGTCGTCGCGTGTGATTTTCTAATGATAATCCGTTGCCAAAGATTCCGTTGGGGACGAGCTTTCCCCTTGCCTAATTAGGGAGCTGTTTTTTGATTTCCAGCGCCTGTAATTCTAAAGTCTCTTTATTACGAGCGTCGCTGAAGATTGCATGCAAGGGACTCCACTACTGTCCTTGTTGGAAAAAATATTAGAATACATAGAATAATAATAATTATTGGAAATACATTACAAAATATTAGAAAATAAAAAGAAATGTCTGGCGTGCAAACACTGTCCTTAAGGATAATTCCGTCCCTCGGAGTACGTAACTCGGTGCGTAAGGCTTCAACGGCTATCCTCCCAAGATACAACATATCTTCTTCTATACTCCGCACTGAATATTAGAAGAAAACATAACAACTTTTGTGTATAACCCAGCTGAAAGAAAAGGAAAGATATATGGGAACATATTGTGTCTTATGAGATCTTATTTTTATATTCAGACAAAATAGAGCCATTAAAAGAGCCGTTGTAAAATAATGGAGGATTTATTTGAGAAATAAATTAAACGTTACAAAACGATTTAAAAAGCCATTATATGACCGTTAAGAAACCGTTATGTGACTGTTAAAAATAATGATGGTCTTCAATGCGGTCATAACTTTTATCGAAGCTATTATTGTAAATATTTCAAAACTGCTGAAATATCCAACAATCCCCTACATATTTCAAAAAGTTTTGACAAGAAAATAGAATAATGCTGGATTATTGGAGAGTAATGCATCGGAATTGGTGCTTGTTAGGCTATGAACCAACCCTAGAAAGAATGAAATATAATTCACGAAATCAGTGGTGAAGTTTGAAACTTCTATGAACCAAAAATTTCTTTTGTGAATTATAATTTTCACCAATTACATTACACTCTCACAAACTTTGTTGTTCAACGCGGTTTTGCGCTAATAGGCCTTGCACATACTTGGTTTATTCATAAGTGCTTTAGAGATTTTTGCCAAAAATTCTCATAGGAGCGGCCCCACTCCACACTTATATAGGTGATTCCATCAAGTGTATTCTGCAGTTTAATACACCACCAATAATGATTATAGAATTTCATTAAGAGCTTAGCTCAACCTCTTTTTCCTTGCAATTTTGCACTATTTTCACCTTAGGATGGACAATAATTTTTAATAGTGCACTAGATCAACAGATGACTTGTTATTACCCATATGAACCTAATTCATGGGATCGCCAATCACATAGGTTGGGTTACTATCATTGTTGATTTTCTTCATTTGGCTTGTCCATTCCCCTCGATGTATAGTCAAAGGATTGACCAAAATTTACCTGATAAGTTGGCTAGAAACACAATGTCACAAGCATTCTCAAAGACTACCTCCAAATTAAATACCACGTAAATCCAACATCAAATGGATTGATCATACTAAAAGTGAAATTCCAAACACTGACTAATGAATTCATCAGTGAAAAATATAAAGTCATTAAGTGCCCCAAACTCCATTCCTAGATGCATGCTTACCAAATAATAATTACAAACTTGAGAGTGAAAACACTAACAAACATCCGCCTTCCTCTCGGAAAGACATAGATGATGAAGTTTCAAAGAACAATTTTACCTAGCACTTGGTAACCTTACCAAAATGATCAAAAGCTCTTTTTCGTTAATGCTCAGCAATGTCGCACGGCAAACCATCCACGAATATGCAAAACTTGTCTTTCACCATCTCCAAATCCTTGTTCAATTCCAAGGTCGGTGGAAGCACCAGCAATTCCAACTATGAAAGCTTTAAGGCAATTATCCTTAAGATTGTTGGAAAAAATATTAAAATACATAAAATAATAATAATTATTGGAAATACATTACAAAATATTAGAAAATAAAAAGAAATGTCTGAGGCGTGCAAACACTGTCCTTAAGGATAATTCCGTCCCTCGGAGTACGTAACTCGGTGCGTAAGGCTTCAGCGGCTATCCTCCCAAGACACAACAGACCTTTTTCTATACTCCGCACTGAATATTAGAAGAAAATATAACAACTTTTGTGTATAACCCAGCTGAAAGAAAAGGAAAGATATATGGGAACATATTGTGTCTTATGAGATCTTATTTTTATATTCAGACAAAATAGAGCCGTTAAAAGAGCCGTTGTAAAATAATGGAGGATTTATTTAAGAAATAAATTAAACGTTACAAAACGATTTAAAAAGCCATTATATGACCGTTAAGAAACCGTTATGTGACTGTTAAAAATAATGATGGTCTTCAATGCGGTCATAACTTTTATCGAAGTTATTATTGTAAATATTTCAAAACTGCTGAAATATCCAACAGTCCTTAGTAGCTCCTTTTCAATCTTGCACTCCTCACCAACAGAAGGGACCATCTCCAAAAGGAAAAAAGGCATACCAAATAAAAGAGTAATTAAAACCATCAAATGCGAAATAGTTTTTTTTTTAGGTGCGTTTCGGGGAGTTTTGGAGAAATTTGAAGTCATTTTTCCAAGGATCTTTGACTCGAGGTGTATTTACTCAAAAGCAAATGTCGTTCGATTAATCGACATTTGGTCTATCTTTTGCAAATAAGTTTTGAAGGAAAAAACGACCAAAAATAGAGGTATGGCTACCGAATGATGGAGAGGAAATCATCGTGGAAGAGGCCAGGAGAAACATTTGGCACCATCATTGGTCAAGCAACTCGCTGGCGGCAATTGAACCATTGACGATGCCGAAAGGTTACGCAACCTTCGGCGGCCCAGCGCACAAACTCAGTGACCTAGATCGTGCAAATCTAGACCTCACCAATTAAGACCCATGATTGTCGACGACCTCGACGATCTTACGTGACTGTTAGTGAGCCTCGTACAACCCTCGATGAAGCATCATACTAGCGACCCTAAGCTAAAATTGGAGCGTCACTTTTAGATCACCTTGATCCTCGACACCCTCCATGAACTGTGGTGACCCTCGGCCACCCTATGCAATATTTGATGACCTAGGCAAGGCGAAGCCAAGGTTGGTGCAACCTTGGTGACCTAGATTGTGGAAACGCAAAATCTTGCCTCTACCGTCCAAATCTTGTCTTGACCATTAGCACCATATGCAATTGTCAACGACCCTTGACGATTGCTTGGGAGCCTTGCATGACACTCGATGGAGCTTCACATGAATAATTCAAAGAGGGAGAACCTCCATATTTGGAACGTTGGTTTCAAAGAGAACAATTGTTTCATGAGTTCAAGAATGGAATACAAAGATATTAGAGAGGGCAAGATTGAAAGAAAAATAATTTTATATAACCTTGGAAGTAGTGTTTTCGAAATGCTGAAAGTCCATGCCATCCCCAAGTTGCATCGAGCTTTCGACATTTGCAAAACCGAACTTTGACCTCAAGGCCTTTGCGATTAGATTACAAAATGCCTTACTTTGGCACGAGAGGCCTAAACTCCAGTGGCAAAATTTGCCAAATGCACAAAGCATTTATAGGAAATAAAAATATAGGCCTATAGTCTATTTGGGTCGAGGCCACTTTCAGTGGATATATAATCAGCATATATTTTGCGGAGAAATAGTAGGAAGACTCAAAAGGCTGGCCCATATATAGAAGGCCTTGATTGCAAAAACGTACCTTAAAATAACAGAATTGACAAGATGGGCCAAGTCTGCACCTTTCATTCTCTGATCTCAACTCAACAACTGAAGTTCTGAACACTCTGCTCTGCACTGACTAAAAAGAAACTATCTTACTAATCTACTGAAACTGGGAACCTCTGGTCAAGATCTGATATAACTTTGACACTGATCTTGGCAACTTCAATCATTGACCTTGGCCAGTGATCTTTCTTTCCCTAACTTCATCTCAGCAATTGAAATTCTGCACTCTCTGCTATGCGTTGCTTAAGAAAGAACCATCCGAAAGCTCTGCCAACTTGGAACATCTGATCTAGATTTGAAATACAATTCATCCCTGGCACTCCATGCAGATGAATTATATGATATACACACACTTCGGTATACCTATTTTAATCGAGATCTTTTCGTGCTGTACTAAGGTGAGTTGACTCCGTTCATCTGACGACCACAACCCCATAAGGAATCAATACTCTTCCCGACTCCTTAATAGGCCTGTCATAACATTCCATCATGCTATACTTCCATTCCCACACAGGACTCTCTCAAGTACTTGAAAAAGCTTTCCTAGTTTACATTACCAAAATTCTCACTTACTGATACATCCAACACTTATAACTTGTTCGGCGATATCTATCTTCATAGCGGTCTACCAACCAATCTGATGTCGATTCTGACCTACTTCGAATTATCTGATCAAATACTACAGCTGCTACAGTAAATTTCTGTCAAGGTCTTCTCCTCAAGTTCCTTACTGCCTGACACCCATCATCACCCACGATACCTCAGCATTCTATCTTCAAAATCTGAAAGTCAACCTTTCTCTTATCGGTATCCTCTTACACGATTTCTCGAACATCCCAATCTGACAATTGAAACATCTGCTTTTAACCCGAATATCCGATTCAATTCTGAGAGTGGCCATAAGATTCAAAAGGTGGCCTACCTCAAATTTGAAAACTGAATCTTATGCCTTCTCAATTAAAACCCATTCCTTGAGTACCATCTGTGCTACTGATGACTTCCAACTTAAGGCATTTGCGACCTTATTTGTTTTTCCTAGGGAATATCAAATATCATAATCCTAGTCCTTCCAAAGTTCTAATTCACAACGCGATTTCAAATTCAATTCCTTCTGAGAGAATAAATACTGAAGACTAAGCTGGACAGTGAAGATCCAGAATCTTTCTCCACACAAATCGTGTTTCCAAATCTTCAGGACAAAGATAATTGCCGCGAGTCCTAAGTCATGCGTCGGATAATTCAACTCACAAGATCTCAACTGATGGGACACATAAGCAACAACCCTATCATGCTGCATCAACAAGCAACCCAATCCTTTAAATGACGCATCACTGTAGGTCTCGAATCCTATTGGACCAGACGATATAGTAAGCACAAGTGCAGTAGTTAGCTTCTGCTCAAGTTCTTGGAAACTACATTCGCACTTAATTGACCACACAAACTTTTCTTCCTACTTCAGAAGTCTTGTCAACGGCAGTGCTAACACTGAAAAACCCATATACGAACTGTCTATAATACCCTGCTAAACCCAAAAAACTTCTGATCTCTGTTACTGTAGTCAATCTCGACCTACTGTTCACTGCTTTAATGTTGGACGGTGTCTACGGAGATTCCTTCTCCTGAAATCACATGACCTATGAACGCAATACGAGTCATCCAAAACTCGCATATGCTAAGCTTATTGTAAAATCCAAAAGTACTCAAGGTCTGAAGTACCATCTCCAAATGTCTCTCGTGCTCCTCAACACTCTTTGAGCACACCGGGATAACTTCAATGAACATGATAACAATTGATTTAAGTATCCTTAAACATTCTGCTCATAAGACCTAAACAAATAGCTAAGGTGTCCGTCAAACCACACGACATTACAATCGTCGCGACCCGATCTCGCCGCCCCTCGAAAAGTCCAAGGTGGGAAAGGTTAGGTTTAGGGGTACTTGATCTCAAGATCGCAAGCTCTCCCAAGCTCGTACCCCGCGTGACAGTAGGTTTATTTATGCGATCTAGTTGTTTATAACAACCTAAAAATATACATGAGTCACCACTAGCCTCATTTTTGGGGGTCGGCTAGAAACCCAATCGAGGGTCGGGAGTGTTCCCTCGATTTCTACGCGACCAGATATCTAGGTTCGGGGACTTGGGTTACGCTAATATTGCTATTAGCGCCCTTTCGGTACCTAAACAGCATGTTGTGTTTTTCCTAACATGTCCATGCGTTTCTTTTTACATTTTCGGGATCATCAATTCCTAGACTAAGTGATCATGCATGGTTGATCATTTTCATGCTATTCTATTTCTAAATAGATAGAAAGGAAAACAACCAATGAAATTGAAATTGCAAGACATTAAGTAAGCAATCAAGGAAAAGCAGTAAATCTATCAGGCAATCCTAAAAAAATATAAAAGAGAAAACAATTAAAAAGAAAAGAAAGAAAACCCGCAACTCGTCGGGTTTTATACAACGAATGGAACCCGAGACATATGTCAGGAAAATGAGCATTACATGATAACGGTCGGAGTGGACATCGACCTCCACCATCTTCACGCCTTATGCCTTCTCCATTTTCGGGGTCTTAATCTAAACCTAATCTAAGAAACAATGATCCCTTGCCTCATCTTATATGACTAAGACAACGAATAGAAATCATTATTATAACGAATAGACATAGGCATCAGACATGAACATGAATCTAGCAAATTCAAGTCACAAACAGGACAAAATACAATGCATGTTTAAAGGTTCGTAAGACCACCTAGACAATGTACAAAAATGTGAAACTTGCACATGACATAAGGTTGAATGCGAAAAAGGTTTGGGTAAACATTTAACCCTAAATCAGAATGCAAAGAAGTCACACAAGTCATTAACATTGCAAAGTGACTTGCAACTAAGAATGTCATGCTTGACAAATTTCAATTGCAATTAGCCAAATGGATGCATGATATTCTCATCAAACGAGATTCAAATATGATATGCCATGCATTAATACGAAACTTGTAACACGTGTTTCAAATGTCAAGAAGACAATGAGGCACAAGTTCCATGCAGACAACTTCGTCAAAAAATCATCATAGAAATCATAGCACGAATGAAAATCAGTCTAATCTATCCTCTGAATTTCCAGAATCAAACATTGATATGGTAACATTCATTAGGCAGGGCAAACGATAGTCAAATCACACATATAATATGTCTATGGAAAGCTTGAGAAGTTTATTACAAATCTCTAGAAGACATTAAGTCCTAATAACATCATCTACCAGCTCGTTCCAGTTAAAACAGAAAGCGACATATCAGGCATACGAAATTGCAACACATCGACTATTTCATTTCAATACTAACAGCAGCTAGCCACAGAAAAAAAAAAAAAAAAAAACAGCATATCACAAACAGCTTTAAGAAGACAACATTCTCAGATTCAGCATGCATATTTTTCTAAAAAAAATTCAAGAGCAGAGATATGTCAATTGGCTAAAACAATTTACACAAGAATAGAGCAGCAAAACAGCAAAACAGAACCAAGCTAAGAAAAAATTCATCTAATCTATACTTAATCCACAACTTCCAGCATGCAATCAAAATTGTAACAGAGCATATGAGACTGCAAATTATGATTGTTTGATGACAAATTGCCATGACATTGAAGCCATATTTTCTAACAAGCATGTATGAGTCTACTTGATCAAAATGGCATCAATCCATAACCAAACTAGCCTCAAGTTGGAATCAAATGCACACCCAATCATGGGATATCAAAACATGGTCAGCATACATGGATTGATTTCCAGTAAAATTTGATTTATCCTTGACATAATATCTTTTCCACATGCCTCAATCATAAGCAGCAATTATAGCATAGTGATATTCATATATGGCGTGTGTCATGGAAAGACTTACAACTTCAAGAAAGCCAAAAGGAGCTTGGAAGTCAGAAATAAGAAAAGACAGCAAGATCTCCTGTATAAAGAAGCATTTCTATCAAGCAAAATTGCAATTAGTTTATGCAAGCGAGTGTCCTTCAAGTCAGACAACAGTATCTCAAATCAGATTTCAATATAACATTTAGACCAAAAGTTTCGTGATCCTGTCCATCTTTCTCTTCTGAACAAACATTTACAAAATGCATATCACCGATAACCTTGCCATCTTTACCTCAACAACTTTGTCAGTTATTCTCTTCAAGAATTCTGAAAAGATCGGCTCTGCTTTGCTGCGTCTGTCTTCTGATTGTTGAAGCTGTTCTTCGAGTAATGACCGATCCAAACACCTTGTGAGATTTTGATTGAATCGGTGACTTCAATGGATAGCCGGCGATTTCAATGGTTGAATCAGCAAAAGGAAATACATGCTCGGCACCAGCAAAAGAAAACGGCAGGGGATGGAGGATTGAGATGACTCTTCTCCGAACTCAGCGCGGATCTGAGCCTCGCACCTCCAACTCCTCAACCGGCAGTTGCTCAAGCCAGCCGGATCGAGAGACTCCGATCCTCAGAGACAAAGTCGAGAGAAAATCCCCGGCGGTAGTTGATGAACAAGAATGTGATCAGAAACCGCTGCCATCACCGCCGTCGATTGAGCTTCGGATTTCTATCCTCGAGGCTGAGCTTCGCGATTCGAGCTCCTCCACCGGTCGCTGCCCCATCTTTTAGGGCTCGAAGAAATGCAGAGGAAGAGGTCGAGATTCCTGAGAGCTGGAGGGCAAAACGGCAGATCAAAGAAACGGTGGTCAAAGGCCTCGGATCCGACGCCGATCGCGAGAGAGGCGGTCGCGAGGACGGCGATTGCCGCGAGGAAGCGGCGACGGCCAGCTCCTTCCTCAGGCTTCTCTCGCCGAAGATGGTGGAATCGATCGATGGATGCCTTAGGGTTTTTTTTTTTTCGGTTTTCTCCATGAGCTCCAACCCGAGAAAGAGATCAAAAGAAGTCCGTTTTTCCCCCACCTCGAGAGCGAGAGTGAGAGAGCGGGAGAAAACGGTTGTAGAGAGAGATTTCCCCTCGAGAGAGCGAAAAAAAAAAAAAAAACGATCGTGAATGGCCCCCCCATTTCTTTTCTTTTTTTTCTCTTTATATATTTTCAGGCAAGATCAAATCTCAGCCCTTTGATTGAACTAGGGCTAGGATTTGATCTTTTAAGAGTTCCTTTAATTGAGCGCATGCCTATTTCAACAGCCATGATGCATTATTGATGAACGTCGACAATTAATTGCGAACTAATTGGGATTTTCTCTCTATTTTTTTATTTTTATTTTTTTTAATGATGTATCGACTAAAAATCAAGTGTCAACAACAGTGAACTCATAACTGCCATATCGAGTGCGAGATGCTAACTTCGGTATGTCTTTCTTCTTGATACTCAACTGATGATACCTTGACCTCCAATCGATCTTGAGGAATATCGATGTACAAACACAACGAACCAACTTTCTTTTTCACAAATAGAACAGGTGCTTCCCAAGGTGATGCATTGGAACGTATGAATCCCCTATCTAATAATTCCTGCATTTGCACATTCAGTCCTTTTAACTCGGGTAACACCATCCAGTAAGGAGCCTTAGGGACTGGCTCTGTTCCGGGTGCTAATTCAATCACGAACTCTATTTCTCTTTTTGACAACAAACTTGGCAATTTTTCAGAAAATAACTCAGAAGACTTCTGTACTACGGTTATGTTCTCCATATTCGGCCCATCAACTGACGCATCCATTACAGTTGCCATGTAGATTCGATAACCAACAATCTGAACCAGGTTATCTTCACTAATGAATAACAAGGATTGAAGTTCCTCTTCGACTTTCAGTGATTCAAAACTTTCGCACGCTAACTGAACAAGCTAAATTACATCACTACCACGATTCAAAACAACAGAAAACTCCTTAAGGCAAACCTTTTTATAAATGACTTCCAAGTCATACTTAAGCAAACTCTTCAAGTACAATTATAGTCAGAGATTCATCTTTCTATCACTTTATTACCACTACGAAGATCCTACAACCTTCACTAAAAATTCTGCTATACTACTCTGATAAAAACATCTCAAAAGCATTCTTCTTCTGATTGATGCATGGTCAATCCCTTCATGCTCCTCTAGCCATCCTAGTGGCGTCCTATCTGTAGTAACAGTGCTTACGCTCTCCTGAACTTACACGGGCAGTTCTTAACCTGACGGCCGTGCTGGCCATATTCAAATCATGCTCCCTTTTTTGCACTGAGGTCCGTTCCAAGTACCCCACTAAATGTCCCGAAGCATGTTTCCTCTGTTCTATCTTATCAACGGTGGTGTCAGGAACAGCTGTGATTCCATCTGTCTATATGGACAATCTTTGATCAAATGACTGTACTGGCGACCCTTGTAACAAGTCCTTTCTCTCTTACAGTACAGAATAGATCCATGTCTTTTCTTACAAACATGACACACATCGATCGAATTGAGCACTGACTTTCTCAATTCTACTCTTCCGGTTGGTTGAAATAGGGCACATTTCTTCTGACATCGGCCTTTCTCCCCAATCGAATTCCATCTCTATCTAAATTGAACCTTGACTCAAATACGGTGGCTTGATCCTCGATCACAACTCCAGATTGGGCCTCAACAGGCGTGGCAACAACAACGGTCAAAACACTGGCAGCGGTAGAAAGAACAGCAACAACGGCGGCTCGGTCCTAAGCTTACTGACCCAAAATGCTTCCCAAAGACTCTAGCGCCTGAACGATCCCAACAAACCTAGGATCATTCGGTGCTGCCACACTCTAAGTACCAACTTGTGGCGGTACTCTCACACTCGCGCTGGTCTAAGCTTGCGCTCTACCTCGGGTACCAACTCATGTCAACGTCCTACCCCGAGATACAGGTCCTACTGACCTCCTCCAAGGAGTTCTCCACTCCTGGTTACTCATCCTACAAGCTCTTTATAAACGCCTGTTTTCTGATTCCAACATCAGGTTAGAATTTGAGTGACCCCACAAACACACTACCAAACAGCTATCAACCACATGCATCAGCATATTAAAAGCCTTTCCTACTAACTATCTCATGACTCATCGTACCTTATCACTCCATACATAGACCATGCTTTGATACCACTTAAACAGAGATGTCACGCCCCGAACCTCGGGCGTGCCAACATCCCACCATGGTCATTTAAATGCGACGTTCCCAGGATAAGTCGCCGACCTAATTAGTTCTTTAATGCACATGCGGAAGCATATTATAATACCCCTGACAATAAAATATGGAATAGAAAAGCGGGAAGCAATTTCTCAATAATACACTTTCATAAATCAACGGAGTTACAAACGAAGGTCTACAGCCAAAAGTTTACACAAAAAAGAACTATCATACGACCTACAAGTCGGACACGTTCTTCAATCCTCCTGACTTCACCTTTGCAACTCCTCAAGGCCAACCAAAGCAATCTGGTCGCTCCGTCCACAAGGGACCTGAAAATGTTGGCCCACAACGGGGTGAGACATTGTATCAGCAAGTTCAACCCCCTAAACCCCTATTAGAAAGAAAATACACCCCAGGTGGCCTAGTCACATCATACAAAAGACTTACCTCGTCTTAATTCCTTCCTGCAGATTAGCACAATTTGTATCACACAATCTCAAGTAATAATAATAATTTAAACAATTGGAACGTCGTCACTTTCATATAAATCACAATCGTACTTAGCACGCATTCCAATTATTATTCACTGTCACACGATGGCATAACCTACTCGCAGATCTACTGACATTAATGCCAAGCATCACCTCCCCCCTTAGAGCGCGGCTTCGTCACTACGTTGACGGCATTCCCGAAGGAGTATAGGTCCAGTTGGCCTAGCCTCTACTGCGACCCGCATCTGTTGTAAGGGGCATCCCATATAGGAGCAAGTTCGGCTCAATAGCCCAAGACGATTCCTCTTAATTATCACACAGCCAAATCATACTCGGCCCCAGGACACTTTGCATTTCACTCAATGCTTCCACTTAAAATAGTGATCCCGGCAATTTTTCTTCATATCAAAAATATTCCAGAAATTACTCACGTGTGTGGGGGCACGCTAATTTTGAAATAGAAAGCTAATATCTCACTTTTTCAAACCCCACTATTTAATATAATCATTAAAATCCAATTTTTTTGCATCAAAACCCGACACTTGGATTTTTATGAATAAAATCCCTATTTACCACAATCAACACTCAATTTACCACATCCTTTCATCAAATTCAAATTCTAAATGCACAACAGCGATCGGCATGAAATTCGAGCAATTGAGGTCATAACTAATTTTTTTGATTTTATTTATTTTTTTATTTTTAAATAATTTTCGGAATATAATAAATTATTAAAAATTCCAGAATTTCAAAACATTTAAATAAATCAAAAATAAAACCTATTATGTCACATCAATGCTTATATTAAAATAAACCTACTTAACTTTAAACTAAACACTCTTTAACTTAATTAAACATCATAATCTAATCCTCAACCAAATAAACTAATCCAACCACCTAAACTTTCTTAACTTAGACTAAGTACGCTTAGGACATTATTAACCGTCTAATCAAGATTTAGTGAGCTAAATTACCGGATTAGTGAGCCGAGCAGACCAAAACGACGGGGACGCCGAGGAGAACAACTTTCCTCAAAGCGGGCCAAGCATTTGGGGCCGGGAAGCCGGCCAAAACCGGGCTGCCATACCCATTTTTGCTGTTGCGTTGGTGCCGATGGGGGGAAACGGGCTGGCTTGGGACCGAAACCAGTAGGGGAAGACCGGCGGTGGCTTGGACGAGCCGGTGGGGAGGTTGACAGCAGCTCACGGCGGCGGGGACGAGCTCCGACAACTCATGACGCGAACAGACAGAGGCTGAGACGCAGTTGGGGCTCGGCTGAAGTAGGGACGACGGCGTGAGGAGGCGAGGTCGCGTGGTAGCAGCGGCGTGCAAGGCGGCGGACAGCGCACGAGCGGCAACGGCGGTCCGACTGGACTGCAGCCAGCTTTGGCATTCTCAGATTTACTGGAGGGTTTCGAACAACAACCAGAGAAGAAGAAGAACTTGACGCCAGCAGGAGGGAGAGGGAGGCGAAGGCGGAGGAGTGCATGGGCAGGATGACGGCGTCGCGGCGATGGATCTGGCTCCGACGGAGGCATGCGACGGCGATGGTTGCTCGTTTCTGCTTCACGGCTTCTTCGGTTGCTGTTGGAGTCGAGACAGTAAGGAGAGGGAGGAAGGAGACATCGACTGGAGAGAGAGAGGGAGGAGAGAGAGAGAGGGACCACTTTTCTCCTTTTTCTTTTTCTTTAATTCAACAAAAATGGTCCACCATGTGAGTTGTCTTCCACCCATAATTTCTAGACCAATTTACCCTCTTCTTGAAGCTTTAATAAGTCCAAATGTTGGGTCCAATGGGGTGCTACGAATTTGGAAGGGAAATTGCACAATTTGGACTTCAATCCTTCTTGAATCAATTTAATCCGGCCTTTGAAAATTTAACCGTCGAGTCCTCGGTCCAATTATCATTTTTCCTCATCAATATAACTCACTGGCATCCCAACTTCGAAATAAAAAATGGTCCTTTGCAAATTCTGATCGAAAACGGCCCTACCTTGACTTTTTCTCAAAAAGTCTCGGGTTGCTGAAAAATCTTCTGAGGTTGAGTCGACACTCTTAAAATGACCTGTAACATAACAAAACTCTTAATTTCTGAATTCGGGTTTGATTTCACGGTTAATTTCAATTCGACGCAAATTTAGTGTGTCCTAATTTATCGGGTAGCTTTTAGGAATTCTTGTACATTTGACCTGTGGTTGATTATTTTCAAGCCACAAAGTACATGTTCGACACATTGGCGACTCTTGATTGTCGTATAAATCTCAAGGTTTCAAATACGGACACAGGGTAACAAAACGACAGAAGAATCGGTCTAGTGCTGATCGACAAGAATTGTGCAATTATGTGGAATCACCCACACTTAATCACATACCTTTGTCGAGTCGACTTATCTCCGATTTCTAATCGATCTTACTGTGTCGTAATAATTTCTTACAGATTCGCACGGTCGAGCAGTCGTTTCCTAGCCGAATTCTCAAGTCTGATGCGTTATAATTCCTTAACGGCTTCACATGATAGACTAGTTATCCCATGAGTGATCAGTTCGGGGAAAAGAACTATAAGAGCGTCAATGAAATGCCCAACTATATCGATACCTGAAATTCAGGATGTCACATATTTTCATTACTATTGTTATTCAACACGTTCTTTCGTTACTAGGATTAGTATTAAACTTGCTGCGGTGGGTTGAAGATGTGTACCCATTGAAATCCACCTACAACATATATGTGTACGTTCATTGCAAGAGAAATCTAGTATAATATACACTTTGAAAATTTCAAATTGACTAATCACTACTCTTTCACGTGTGTTTCTAGTTTACTCTTGAATCAATCCTTTCATTAACTCTACATGACAACATAATATGATTTTTTTCGTTAGGTTCAACAGATTACTTCACTCATAGTTGTGACATCCCGATTTTCCAATTCTATTTTCAATAAATTGAGATGGGCATTTCGTTGGCACGCATATAGTTCCTTTCCTTGAGTCGGCCACTCATGTGAAAATTAGTCTATCAGGTGAAGCCGTTAAGAGATTCTAATGCATCAGACTCGAGAATTTGATCAGGAAGCGACCTTTTGACCGAGATAATCTGCAAGGGTCATTACGGCACAAATAAAAATCGATTAGAGATCGGAGATAGGTCGGCTCGACAGAGGCATGTGATCAGGTGTGAATGATTCTACAAAATCGCACAATTCTTGTCGATCGGCACTGAACCGACTTTTCTGTCGATTGGGTACCCTGTGTCCGTATTTGAAACCTTGAGATTACCACGACAACCGAAAGTCGCCAATGTGTCAAAGATGTACATTGTGGCTTGAATTGATTAACCACAGGTCAAATGCATAAAAATTTCTAAAAGCTACCCAGTAGAGCAGGATGCGCTAGTATCGTGCCAAGGTGAAATTAACCGTGAAATTGAGATCGAATTCTGAGATTGGGAGTCATGGTGTGTCACAAATCTTATTAGGAACATTGGATTAATTTATGGACTTTAATTGGACTAAATTGGAAGAGGATTGAATGAAATTGAAGAAATTAGCTCACAAGATTCTATGCCCTGGCAGAAAATGAAATTGAACCTATTGGACTAAGGTTGTGGGAGGATAGAGTTAGTGGAATGTGACATCACAAGTGATGTCATGGGGTGGGGCAAGATTGGCTAGGGTGGTGACAAGTGGATGGTGGGGATGAGCTCTTGGAAATGTGGGATGTCACTTCCCCCTTGTCCCCATCATCTTCTTCATTTGAACTTGGAAGAGAGAGAGAGAGAGAGAGAGAGAGAGAGGGAAAAGCTGAAAGGAAACCATCGGAACCGACCCCCCTTCGTCCGCCCTTCGCCTGCTCAATCGCCGCCGCTTGCCGTTCGCCGCCGGAGCTCGCCGTCGCCGCTCGTCCGCGCACAATTGCGCACTTCCCGTGTGCGAGCTGCTCCACCTTCACCCGCGAGTTCCAGCCGTCATCCGCCATCCCGCAGCTGCTGCTCGACGTCGCAGCATCTCACCGAAGCCTCCGTCGCCGCCGTTCCTCCGCCTAAGCCACCGCCGGTCGTTACTCGAGCTGCCGCCTCTCCCTTCCGCCGGTTTCGCGCCCAACCGACCACCGTGCCGCCTTCCTCCAAGCTTGGTCAGTGGCTAGAAGTTCCAGCAAGATCTGACCCTTCCAAGCTCGATTTGGCCGCCTTTTGGTTCTCATTTGGTGTTGATCCGTGTAGGTTTGTCGTCGACATCGTCGTGCTCTTCACCGGAGACTCGTCGGAAAGCGATTCTTGTGAGTTTAGCTCACTAAATCTTGATTAGTGGGTTAATGATGTCTTAAGTGTGTTTAGCTTAGGTTGATTGAGATTAGGTTGTTAGATTAGTTTATTTAGATGTGGATTAGATTAAGGTGATTAATTAAGGTAAAGTATGTTTAGTTTAAAGGTTAAGTAGGTTTATTTTAATATAAGCTTTGATGTGACTTAAAGGGATTTGTTTATGATTTAAATAAATGTTTCGAAATTATTGGATTATTTAATAATATATTATATTTCGAAAATTGTAAATTAAAAAAAAAACTCGAAAAATTATTTTTGATCATAATTGCTCAGAATTTCGTGCTTTGATCGCCGCTGTATATTTAGAATTTGAAATTGATGAATGGTTAGTGCAAATTGAGTGTTGATTGTGGAAAATATGGATTTTATTTAGAAAATCTCAAATGTTGGGTTTGGCATCGAAATTTGATTTTTAAAAATTAATATTGTAATTGGGGTACGTGAGTGATGTGCAAAGTGCCTTGGGTTGATTATGAGTTGTTATATGATAATTAAGAGGAATTATCTTGAGCTATTGAGCTGGAATTGCCCCTATATGGGATGCCCCATACAACGGATGCGAGTCACAGTTGATTCTGGGCCCATGCTCCTTCAGGAACGCCGTTGATGTACTGATGAAGTCGCGCTCCAAGGTGGGGAGGCGATGCCTGGCTATACGTCAGTAGATAGCCGAACTGCGAGTAGGCTATGCCATTGTGTGGCAGTGAATAATAATTGGAACGCTTGCTGTGATTGCGAATTAAGTGAAATTGATTGTGTTCCAATGGTTTAAGTTCCTATTATTACCTGTAATTGAGTGATATGAATTGTACTAATCTGCAGGAAGGCAAGGAGGCGAGGTAAGTCTTATGTACTGTGTGGCTAGACCACTTTGGGGCGTATTTTCTTTCTAGTAGGGGTTTAGGAGGGGTGAACTTACTGAGACAATGTCTCACCCCATTGTGGGAAAAATATTACAGGGCTGTAGATGGCAAGACCTCCGGAGAAGAATGGCATCCCAGTGCAGATCATCGAGCAGGTGCACAGCTCTCCTGATCCTAGGAGCCATTGGGTCTACGAGCTGATCAGGACCACTGTATGGATTCAGGAGACTGTGGATGTTAGGGTGCCACATAGGTTTAGGGCATGGTTTCGTTCTGAGGCCGATGGCGTTAGGGTTGGCCCACTGGAGGGCATGGACATTCCACTAGCTGTGATGGACGCCATTTTGGGTGAAGGCGTGGTGGATCTCCCTAACGGTAGAGTGGTCAACGTATCGCCTCCGGTCTCTTGGGTGGCAGAACCTGAGGATGTGGGATCGTCGAACAAGTCCAACTAGTAGTTAGGGGTGAGCGTGGTTCCGGGTAGAACCGGGAACCGGAACCGAACCGGGGGAGGGTCCGGTTCGGTTCCCGGTTCCGAGGAGGCCGGTTCCGGTTCCCGGTTCCTTTTTTCGGGAACCGGCGGTTCTCGGTTCCGGAACCGGGAACCGGAACCGGAACCGGAACCGGGAACCAGAACCGGAACCGGACCCGGGAACCGGAACCGGAACCGGGAACCGGTCCGGTTAGGGCTAAAAGTAAAAAAAAAAAAGCCCCAATTCAGTCGAATTAGGTCTCTCTTCGGCGTCTTCGCTACGACACTTCCACAGTTTCACTTCGTTTCACATTCACTCACGATCCACGAGACTCAAAGCTCTCTCTCTTCGCTCGTCCCGTCCGTTCACCTCTCGCTCGAGTCGACGCCACCGCCGGTCGCCCTCGACGCCACCGCCGTTGATCTCGCTCGAGGGTCGAGGCCACCTCCGCTCGCCCTCGACGGCACCGCGGGGCCGACCCCAGGCCCCGGCTCACCGTTTGCCCTCGACGCCACCGTTGCTCGCCCTCGACGCCACCGCTCGGCCGACCCCCGCTCGAGGCGACCTCCTCTCGCCCTCGACGGCACCGGTCACCACCGCCGACCTCGGCTCGCCGATCGCCCTCGACGCCACCGTCGCTCGCCCTCGACGCCACCGCTCGGCGACCCCGCTCGAGGCCACCTCCTCTCGCCCTTGACGCCACCGGTCACCACCGCCGACCTCGGCTCGCCGATCGCCCTCGACGCCACCGTCGCTCGCCCTCGACGCCACCGCTCGGCCGACCCCCGCTCGAGGCCACCTCCTCTCGCCCTCGACGCCACCGCGCTGACCTCTGGCTTGCTGATTGCCCTCAACGCCACCGTCGCTCGCCGTCGACGCCATCGTCACTCGTCCTAGACGCCACCGCTCGCTGACCACTGTCGAGGCCACCTCCTCTCGGCCTCAACGCCACCGCGCTGACCTCTGGCTCGCCGATCGCCCTCGACGCCGCCGTCGCTCGCCCTCGACGCCACCGTCACTCGCCCTCGAGGTCAGTCGCCTTCCATTCATATTTTGGGTTAACCTTTGCTTTTACTTTTCACTATATCCAGCTTTTTAACATCACTCTTCTGCTAAGAGGGCTCTTGGGTAGGTTAACTATTACTTAACAACAAGAATAGTTGGAGTTGTACAAAAGAAAGTAAACTAGATCAGCTCATTGTCCTGCTTTTTTCTGTCAATATCAGTCAACCAACACTTTGTCTTGATGATATAATAGGGCTATCAATGTTTGATGGAATGACAAAAAAAATGAGTAAAATATGAGAAAGCAATGTGGTGAGCGAGGGTACGTGTAGGATAACCGTAGCTGCCGGACATTCTTTGAGAAATAAGAGAACAACATGATCAAACATGGGGCATAGACATCATTGTCTAAAGACACAGCAAACTGAGATTTGGATGATGTGTGTTCTTTAGGGGATATCTCCAGTTCTCATCGTGACTTGCCGTAACTTTCTGGCAGTTCTTATAGCGCTGTGTTCTCCTTTACTCTTAGTAGGACGGGAGGAAATTTCCTCCAACCAATCTTCGATTAGTGAGCTATAAATATAGACGTGATCTATGTTTTTTTCCCGATGTTTTGATGTTTGTGCTCTAGGTTCACATATTTGGAATCACATTCTCTTCCCTGCTGTCCCCGGAAGCAGCGAGCTGTCATTGACTCGGTCGGGGGCTTTCGACACTTTGTCGGACCATCAAATTTCAACATCACTTGTAGATTTTAGTGAGACAGCTTTGCAATCTTTCTGGTTCAAAGGTAGGTGATGAAATAAAGACTGAAATTGGTCTACTTTCCCATGGTTCATGCTGTATTATGTTTCTATACACCATTGATATGCTGTATTTCAACATAATAGACTTAGTTTATGTATAAAAGTGCTGTATTATGTTTCTATACACCATTGATATGCTGTATTTCAACATAATAGACTTAGTTTATGTATAAAAGTGCTGTATTATGTTTCTATACATCATTGATATGCTGTATTTCAACATAATAGACTTAGTTTATGTATAAAATTTGCTGTATTATGTTTCTATACACCATTGGTATGCTGTATTATGCTGTGTTAACATTGTTATCAACTAAATTAATTATATTCTGTTATTGTTGTGTAGTGCAAAGTTAATGAATCAAGATAACACATCAATGGAGGTGGAGGGACATGAGGAGATGAGTCCGATCACGGAATTGGAGTTTTCTGGCCATGAAAATGAAGAAGAGGCACCCCCTACCACGAGTGCCACAAGTAAGGCTGGTTGTCATCTTCCATTTGATAAGAAATATACATCGGAATGCTGGAATCATTATACTAGAATTAATGATAAGGATGGAAAACCAAATCAAGTGAAATGCATTCATTGTGGGACCATGCTTAAGTATCGTGTTGCTAACGGTACTTCTGCGATGAGGAAGCACTTGACCACATGCAGGAGGTTCCCCCGTAACGTAGATAAGAGACAGAAGTTCTTTGCACCACGTAATGTAGACGTGGCTAGCAAGTTAGGAGGAGATTCTACTACCGGTAGTGTCTTATCGACATGGGCGTTTAATCAAGAACATTGTAGGCGGATGCTTGCTCGGTTCATCATCATTGATGAGCAACCTTTTTCCTTGGTTGAGCGAGTTGGATTTCGTGAATTTGTCGGTGAGTTACAACCTCTCTTCAAACATATATCACGTTTCTCAATGGCCAAAGATTGCATGAAGTTGTACTTAGATGAAAAGACTTCTTTGAAGAATTATTTTCGACAGATTAATTCTAGGATCGCACTTACAACCGACACATGGAGTTCCATTCAAAATCTGAATTATATGTGTCTCACTGCTCATTTTATTGATGAAAATTGGAAGTTGCATAAAAGAATCATCAATTTTGTGGTGATGCATAGTCATAGGGGTAGGGAGATTGGGAGAATGGTGGAAAAATGTATTGAAGAGTGGGGAATTGAAAAGAAGGTGTCCACAATTACTGTGGATAATGCTAGCTCAAATGATGTTGCAATTAATTATTTGAGGGATAAATTTTGCAAAGAAAAGTCGTCGATATTGGATGGTAGTGTTTTGCACATGAGATGCACAGCTCATATATTGAATTTAATTGTGAGAGATGGCTTGACTACGGTACGTGACTCTATTGTACGTATCCGGAATGTGGTTAGATATGTAAAGAGTTCTCCCGCAAGAGCCAATGCATTTCAGAGTTGCATTAAGAGTGAAAAGATCACTTATAAGGGTTCGGTAGTTCTTGATGTGGCCACTAGATGGAATTCCACTTATCTCATGTTAGACACAGCTATAAAGTTCAGAAAAGCTTTCCAAAGAATGGAAGAAGACAATATATCTTTTGCAAGTGAGCTGAACCATGAAACTCCTATTGATGATGATTGGGAAAATGCTATTATTATTTCAGATTTTCTAAAAGTATTCTATGATGCCACCAATCGGATGTCGGGGAGTTCGTATGTTACTTCAAATGATTATTTTGAAGGAATAGCTTTTTTGTATAGATATTTGAAAGATGCGGTCAATGCTTCGGATCCTAGGCTTCAAGATATGGGTGTGAAGATGAAAGAAAAATTTGATAAATATTATGGAAGCTTGGATAAAGTGAATATGATGGTGTTGATTGCGGTTGTGTTAGATCCTAGGGCCAAGTTGAATTATGTGTCTTTCTTGTATGGACAAATCTATGATGATGAATTGAAAGTTAAAGAGATGCATTACAAGGTGAAGGATGCATTGGAGCGTTTGTATGAATTTTATAAGCAATCTTCTCTTATTCCAAGTGATCAAAATGTTGGTGGCCATAGTTCGGGTGCAAGTGGTAGTGCTTCCAATGTCGATTCGGGTGGTGAAAGAATAAAGAAGTATGACGTCCAAGTTTGGAAAAAAATGTTTTTATATTCAAATGAACACGAGTGTGATGACAACAAGTCCGAGCTTGATGAGTATCTTCAAGAAAAAAATGAAAAGGATCTTAATCTTGACCTTTTGATGTGGTGGAAAATTAATGGCTCAAAATATAAGATCCTTTCTTTGATGGCTCGAGATATTTTGTCCATTCCCGTATCTACCGTTGCTTCCGAGTCAACTTTTAGTACATCGGGTCGTGTGCTTGATGGCTTTCGAAGTTCTTTAACTCCCAAAGTAGTGGAAGCTTTGATTTGCACTCAAGATTGGTTGAGAGCCGTTCGTGTACCGATTGATGTTGAGGAGTGCATCGAGAATGCAGAAAAATTTGAGTTGGGTAAGTGACATTGATTATATCTTTATATATTGTAATTCTTTTTGTATATCTATAAGTGAATATTTTATCTAATGTCTCTTCTTCTGTTTTTTTTAGATATGGATGTTGTTAATGCAGAGTTTATGGCCGGTAAATAGAGTTTATCAGCTAAAGCGGAATGAATATATGTGGTAAGTCCATTAGACATGTAGCAAGAGTGCATGGGTCAAATCAGTGTTTTGCCATGCTTGGGTGCTACCACTTAGTTTTAACTGCTAGAAAATAGATTTAATCATTGCATGTTAGAGATCGACTTCATCTCGCTTGCTTTGAAACGAAGATTAACTTGTGCGGCAATATTCCTTACTTTGGTCTTTGTGCCACTTCTTTAGTTTGCATTTCCATTTTATTGGAAACTTTTGTATTAAATTTTGTGATTGTAGGATTGTATGTATAAAGAGAAAATTGTATTTTAAATGAACGTATGCAATTATAAGCAGAATCAAGAAAGGACCATCTGTTCTACAAATCTTGCTGTGGGGGAAGATTTTTATTGCCACCAAGTAAAATGCTATCCGTGTATCGTAGTATATCATTACAACCTTGGTGCATCAATATGTACTAATTTCCTTTTCGCTGTTAGTTACCTGAAAGTAGAAATAATGAGTGTAGTCTTGGTATTCCCGTAAGTTTGTTGAGTATAAATTTCCATTTCTAATTGCTGGCTTTGTTAATCCTGCAGCTCCGGATAGATGCAAAACATAGAGTAAAAAGCTCTTCGTTGATGAGATTGTTGATGATGCAGCATTGTTCAAGGATATCCCGGATTCGTTTGCAGATATATCTCCCAATTCTTATCCCCTTGTTATAACTTTTCGTAAGCTTCTGATGATGCTAGATGGAACGGTGGGGGTTTCATTCTTTGAAAGGTTCCCCGATCTGAGGGAGTTATGTCATGGTCGATCCTTCAATCCTAGACCAGTTGCCTTACAAAGTCTTCTAAGAGCAAAGGAGGTCACCTATGAAAAGTTTTGTGCTGTCTATTGGCCTCACTTCAATGACAAGATAAGGAGGAGGCTTGATTCTTCCGAGTCTTCACCGAAATAATGTCCCACATAAAGGGTGGTCCTCGACCAGCGGATGGTTGTGAAGGCAAACTTGACAGGCTAGCTTATGTTTCACTTTCGGAGGGTCGTGTCTCTACTCTGAGTATTCAGAGAAGAGAAGAAATTTATGATGCTTTTGAGGATTATGAAAAGATGAAAATGAAAAATGGTGAATTTGATTTGGCTGATCTTGTCAATGATCTTCAGTGCCGTCTTTTCTGTGAGCGGTTTGCTGGTAACGTGGTGGATTTTGTGTACATTGATGAAGTGCAGGATCTCACCATGAGGCAAATTTCACTGTTCAAGTATATCTGTAGAAACGTTTCGAGGGCTTTGTGTTTTCGCGACACCGCACAAACTATTGCAAGGGGAATAGACTTCAGGTTTGAAGACATAAGGTCCCTTTTCTACAAGGAGTTCTTGATGGATTCAATGGATGCACCTGATATCAGAATGGAAAAGGGATGCCTTTCCAAAACTTTCCATTTGAGCCAGAACTTCCGCACTCATGCTGGTATACTCAAACTGGCGCAGAGTGTTGTTGATCTTCTCCACCGTTTTTTCCCTTTATCCATTGATGCTTTGGGCCCCGAAACTAGCTATATATGTGGGGAAGCCCCAATTTTACTTGAATCCGAGAATGACGAAAGTGCCATACTATCAATTTTTGGCAACCATGATGATAGTGGTAATTTCGTTGGCTTTGGAGCGAAGCGGGTTATTTTGGTTCGAGATGATCACTCTAGAGATGAAGTTTCAAACCTTGTGAGAGGGCAAGCCCTAGTTCGACGATAGTGGAATGCAAGGGGTTGGAATTTCAGGTAGGTGTGTGTCGGGTTGGATTGTTTGCCGTGGGATTTTAATGGCAAAGGCAATAGAGATTTCAGAACTTTTTTTTTTTTTTTCTAATGGGTCATGACCAATTTGCTGCTAGCTGTTACTCGTAAAAAGCTTTAATTTGCACTTTCATTCTACTTTACCCTTTTTTATATGTAGACAGTGGCATCTAAATACACATAATGTAGAATTTCGTTGGGCTCATGTTGACATCATCCTTTAGGTTAGTAGACAATATCAAAGATCTTGCCACTTTATGACTGATCTTGATTGGCTGGTGTGTCAAAATGAGTCCAAATATTATTTTCCTAAATTTTTTAGATCTGTTCATGTATTCATGAAACTTGAAATCTGTCATTTTGGTCTTAAATAAGATGTTTTTGCCTGAAACTTTTTTTCCATGACATTGTGTAGGACGTCTTATTGTACAACTTCTTTGGCACATCACCTCTGAAACATCAGTGGAGGGTCATTTATGGATACATGAAGGAGCAAGCTTTGCTTGATGACAGCTCTCAATGGTCTTCCCCAAGTTTCGATGACGGGAAGCACAATATATTATGCTCCGAATTGAAACAATTGTATGCCGCAATTACTCGGACAAGGCAAAGATTGTGGATTTGTGAGAATGCCCTGGAGTTCTCCAAACCAATGTTTGACTACTTTTGGAAGAAGAAGTGCCTCATTCAAGTTAGGTTGGTAGATCATGCCCTTGCGAAGCTATGCGGGTCGGGAGCACACCGAGGAGTGGAAGTCACAAGGTTTGAGGAGATACAGGGCTAAACTACCCGGGGTGCCGCTCTTCCTCAAAAGACTAAAGTATATCCTTATCAACCCCGATGCGCATTCCTAATTTGAACGTCGGCATGCCGAGTTACTAAGCTGTTTTTAGTTATCCTGTGCAGCAAAAGCAAAGCATGGCTCACACCTTTGTGCGTAAGTAACCCTTCTTAGCATATCTGGAAGTTTTAGTTGTTTGGGTCTTCTTTGTTTTAATTTTGGTGGTGCTAAGTTATGTTTGCTTTGCTGTTTTCAGCTTTTAGAGATGGGATACTCAATCCAATTGGAGACGAGTGGTACGTTAGTTCCCAAAGACAAAGAACAAACTTTCGATTTGATTAAGGCAAAGATCATTTAGAATGAAGTGTGTCGTTCAAATGATAGCTTCGATGTATTTTTAGCAATGCATGAATTTCTCTCCGGTTGTTTTTCTAACTAAAACCGTCATGCGGATGTCGATTTGCAGGCGAGTTCAATATGGTTGTACATAATAGTACCTCGGGGCTCGAAGTTTAATGAACTATATCAAGACAAAGTACGGGAACCCGCCCCGTTATTATTACCGAAAATGGTAAGTCTCGCCGAGCTTTAAAGAAAAAAGGCAACCAGCATACAGATGCTACATCTTTCTGTAATATCTTCACTGAAGTTGAAGGTCTTCTTAATCCATTCATGACTTACTGAAGAAGAAAAGATGCTCAAATCTGTTGCCTTTGTCTGTTCTAACTTGGGTCTCTGCAGGTATGGACGACCCGAACCCGCCGCTAATCAACATCAAAGAGGCTCTCAAGGATGAGAAGAGGATCAAGTATCACAATGACTATCTCACCAACTTGCTGGCCTCCATCAAGTGCGTTACGAATGTTCCGTGCGCTTTCTCTCTTTTTATCAGTCGAAACCGAGCTCTTTCTATGTCATTCTTTCTAACATTTTGCTTTATAACCGAACCAGAGAAGACGGATGCAACGTGAAAGGGTACTTCGTGTGGTCTCTGTTGGATAACTGGGAGTGGGCGGCCGGATACACTTCGAGGTTCGGCCTTTACTTTGTGGATTACAATGACAAGCTGAAGAGGTACCCCAAAGACTCTGTTCAGTGGTTCAAGAACTTCTTGAAGTCTACTTAACCAATTAATGAAGATGAAGGAGGCGCCATAGTGGATACTAAAGTCAACAATTCTAATGCGTAATTCTTTTAGATCCTTTTTGTGTTGTGAGTTAACCAATTGATGATGATTTAACCTGTAGTGGTCCATTGCTCGATGATTATCAAACCATACATTTATACCCATACTTTCTTCCTGCAGCTTGGTGGCTTGAACTCTTTGTTGACGGTGGAGTGTTCTTCTATTCCTGTGGTTTCCAAGGTTCCCAGTTCCCACCATGATCCTTGGAATGGATGTGTCTCATGGATCTCCTGGGCATTCTGATATTCCGTCCATTGCTGCGGTGATGTGCTAATTCAGCTCATGTAATTACTTGACATGTAGCTTGTAGCAGGGGCATAGTGGCTTATAAGATTCTCTGTCAATTACATCTCAAACGCAGGTGGTACCGTGGTAAGCTTGTGTAAAAAGGTGTCTGACAAAGAGGATCAATGTATCATAAGGTGAGCTTGTGTTGTCTACTATATTTATATGGGAGAGTGCTTCTACTTAATTTTGAATGATGTGCAAGATCGCATCTTATGACCACATGTGCATCTTCCAATAATTTGTTGCTTTATCCCATATGTCAAGCCTTCTTTTGGTTTCTGATTTCAGAGAGCTTCTCTTGGACTTTTATGTGAGTTCCGGCAAAAGGAAACCTGACCAGATTATCATGTTCAGGTCTGTATCTTTATGGCCATTGTCAGAGCACATTTCATCCATCATGTGCTCGAACTATTGGCTCTTATTACACTCATGAATGTAAAAACAGCTTGTTTATTACTTCTAAAATGCTGTTTGCTGTTTGTGTTATATTATCTTCAATGAATGACAAGTTTGTTTATTATTGCTGCATTCATTTTCATTTTTTTTAACTAAAAAAAAAAAAAAAGAACCGGTTGGAACCTGGAACCGACCCCGGAACCTGTGACAGGGTAGGTTCCGGGTTCTGGTTTTGACGGGAGGTTCCGGGTTCCAAAAAATGAGGAACCTGTACCCGAGGGTAGGTTCCAGGTTCCAAGCGGAACCTGTAAGGAACCGGGAACCGCTCACCCCTACTAGTAGTTATAGGACTGTTCCTCTTTTTGGTGGATCGATCCATGTTGTGTAGACTGATCCTTTTTTATGTGCATAAACCCTGACCCATTTTTGGTGCATATAGTCTCTGGATCCTATTGGTGTATGTAAACCCTGGAATGTTGATATATGAAAGTATGTTGGTTTGATTTTGAATTGATTTTTCCTGCTGTCCTATCCCGTATGTTTTTAATAGGAGTTTCTTAGCACGTTCCGCATGCGCATAATAATTTAATGGGGTCGGCAACACTACCTGGGAATGTCGCATATACATGACCATGGCTAGTTGTTCACGTGTCTCGGGGTTCGGGGCGTGACAACTTCACTCATAAATGGTTCTATTTTAGATAGGTGGTTTTGTTGATGAAACTTTATCTATATGAAGGGAAATTTTTGTTGTTACTTTAATTTTCTCTTATCTAACTAAAAAGGAAGCAAAAGAAAAAGGAAATGAAACAATGAAAAAAAAAATGCCTAGTTTCTGTGTAGACCCTATAGGCTATAACCAATCTTAAAATTGCATTTTTTATTTCATGTTACATAAAGTAGGTTCTATGTTTCAAAAATTGAGGGCCAATTTGAAGTTATAGGTTTCAGGGGAATTTAGACATACTTTAGAACAGCTCATCCCTAATAGAGGTTTTAATGTCTATAAGTTTGAAAAAATTAGTGAGGATTTTTGGACATATGGGTAGATTTGGCATTAGAGAGAAAGTTGGGGATTTCTTTATTCTACAATAAAAAGTTTGAGATAGAATTGGGTTTTGATCAAAAGTTTGGGGTTTTTTTAAAAAAATTATGCCTACTTTTACACTTAGACAATTCACATGCGAAAAAATTTAGTTAGGTAATTATCCGGAGACACACGTCAAATCGGAGGCGAATCTAATACTAATCCAATTTTCAATTAGTCCAATTAGGACCGCCCGGCCCAGGATGCCACTAGCCCGTCGAGATAAGAAACGGGACTAAACTCCGCTGTCCCCCTATGTTTTGGGCTGAACTTGGGCCGGCCCGTTAACGAGAAAGCCCCTCGCCGGCCTCCGCTTCTTTACTTTTCGCTTCTTGTTCCCCGTTCGGTCGGAGCAGGAAACGACGATGACGATCCAGAAATCTCCACCACATTCCCTGTCGTTTCCGATAAAAAACCCGAAAAGGGAAAGGGTGAGAGAGAGAGAGAGAGGAAGAAAGGAACTCCAGTTCAACCGGTATTTCGCGCCACTCGCGCTTGGCTCGAGCACGATCCGAAGCTAACGATGCTCCGTAGCGTGTGGTAGCGGCGATGGAAGCCGAGGCAAAGAGCGACGCACGAAGAAGGAGGGGGAGGAAGCCCCTCTCGGACCTCACCAACGCCGCCCCTCCGTCCGGGCTCGAGCCCCCTCGCAAGCCCGCCGTTTCGTCCGCTTCCAAGAGGACCGCCCCGAACCCTAGCTCTTCCGGTGCCGCGCCCCTCCCTTCCACGCCTCCTCGCCCGATTGCATCTTCTTCCGGTCAGTTTTTCTTTTTCTTTTTTCTTTTTTTTTTTTCCCGGGCAGCTTACGCTGGATTCCGCGTTCCGATTGAATGTCGCGGTGTCATATGGAGTTTCGAGGATAGCTGTCTTTTTTAGCGATTGTTGATTAGGTGTTCAGACTGTTAGAAATTTAGATGTGGTTGGATAAGGCCGGCTCACTGTGATCTGATCGGTTTTTGGTTCTAAGCATTATCGAGAATCTGAAATGCGTGAGATTGTTATACCTGAAAAAGGGTATCTAGTCGTCAATGAGATTGGGGCCTCGTTTTGCCTAACTTGGTACTTTTTCTTGCCAAATGTTTTGCTGTTTAGGGCGTGATGCTTCCGAGAGGTCCGTGTTCTGTACAACTTATAACCGCAGGAAGCCTGCGGATAAAGGCAAGCGTAAAGAGAAGGGGGTTGCCGTCTCTATGACTAGCTCTTCTGCTAGGAAGATCAGAAATATGAGGTACCCGCCCTTTCTGATATATTGGGTTTCTGCCGTTACGTATGAGATTTGATTTGTAGCACCATGTTGGAAGCAAAAGGGAACAAAGAGTGAGGTTGACGTTAATGTAAGATATGCGTTATGTTCAAAATTCAGCAAGAATTTGAATTTTTCAACATTGCTTGTTTGGCGGGGTTGTAACTTCTGCTTTGGCCAGTACTGTGGGTTTCAAGTGGTGTGCCGATGCTCTCTTCGTATCATAGTACAGTCAGTCTTATTGGAAGAAACCTAGTGATCAATGCTGGTTTCACGCGACATATTTGAGCAGATAATTTGCCTATTGAAAGTAAGGATGTTTCACGTGATGAGGAAACTTGCTGCTTGAGTGTTATTATAACCATTTTTTTTTCATTAAGATGGTTGATTAGCACCTTTTTTCATCCTTATTGTGCAGAAGAATTGCGTTTTCTCTTAGCAAAATGACTCTGTTGTTTCTAATTCTAATTTAACTTAAATGGGCATGTACTTCCGTTCCCATTCTCTATTTTTAACAATACCTTTCTGGTGTTTGCTTCTTCCTACACAGGAACAAGCTTAATGACAAAGGAGGTGGTGCTGGATCCAAGTCATGCTCTATTCCAAATAAAGGGGTATTCTGTCAAGATTCCTTTGCATTTAAAGTAGTCTGGTGCACGTATTATATCATCTCTTTTGGCTTTCTTTTACCTCGACCCTTGCTTGTTTTCTTTTATCTCAGTAGATAGACGAACAGTAACTGGACAGTGTTTTGTGCTCAATTACGTTTGGGATGTTGATGCAGAAGCCGCAGAAGCCACCAACTAGGAAAGATGTACCTGATGATTCGTTGCAAGATTACATCAGGCAGCGAAATCTTACTTTGAAGAGATTGATGCATTTGAATTGCCAGAGGAGGAGGTAGCCTCTGTTAATGATTTGGACTAAGTGGAAGAGATACAAGAGATATCAGTGATCGGTGAGCAGAGCGCTCAAGTAAAGGGGGAGATGTCTGTACAGTCAACTGACAGCGGAATACTTGATCTACAGAGATTTTGGTTTGTCACTGCTAGTGTACATATGGAGTCTTCAGCTCATTTACTCTGGAGCTTGTAGAATTTGTCCTGCGTATTCCATGACTTGATTATGGAGTTTTGAGATGAGTGGAGCTTTTGTATAACAATGATTACTATTCTGAAAATTGCCTATGCGTTGTGTTCACCAAGGCAATCGAGGCTGCTTCTTTCTTACGCTTGGGTGTGGCTTTGGCAAATCATCCAATTCTAGCAGACTGTTCTAGGGAAGCTTGTCCAGGAAGCTGCTTATATTTGGAGAGCACTGTCTAGCCTTGATATGCAATCAACACGTTATTGTTAATTACTCCTTACAATCATATCACTACTTTTTGGGATACATAACAATCATATTTTCTGTTTTTGATAATACATCATTGTTTGCTATTGAGATGACTGATGCTAATTTGCTGCATGCTGCTAATAATAAGAAAGACGAGTGGATCTTAATACTGGTTTACAGAAACTGAGACGAGCTCCTTTATTTTTCAAGCAGCAACCACAAATTAGTCAAGAAGACAGATACATGACGACAAATTGTCAGGGGACATTATCGAGCCCTGATGTCACTACCGCGTTCATATGTGGCAGTTTCAAATTGCATATATGAGCTTCATACTTAGTTCACTTTCCTGCAATTTTTCCTTATTTGACCATTGCTTCCTTTGGGGGGCTTAATTTCGCTCATTTTGATCATTGCCTTGGCAAAATCTCGGAAAAATTTTCCTGTGTCGCATGCATACTTCTTGACCAGTGAATCCACAGAACTGCCATTGAAGAGCTCTTGATCAGAGTGAAGAAGGCCCTTCTTCTGCAGTAAATTGTGGTAGTAAAGGTTGTCAAAGAAGGTCGGCGTTTGGATGTCTAGCCTTTGAAGGACACTATCATTTCCAATCTTGGGACATATCTTCTGCAATTTATGGGCGAAGGATGTATCTATGTTCGAGTCGTTGTAGATCCGTCCTCGGAAGGAAGTGCATCTCGCTAGGCCAATGGTATGTGAACCTGTCAATTTGAAAACCGCTGTCAGCTGATAAAGTACATCGACGTTGCCAAAACAGAATCACGATAGGTGCTGAATTCTGGTTTTTTCTTTTGAATATTCTTGGTTGTAATGCGCGGTGAAAGGTGATAATATTGAGTTGAAATTACCAGAAAGAGCCACCATGTTCTTGACTGAAAGACCCTGAGCAGCGAAGCTGGTTATGAGAGCACTGAGATTAGAAGTAGGTGGAGGTATGGAGGTGTTAGCAAGGCTCCTGCTAGCAGTAATGGAATCCTTTCTCCCTAAGCTTACGGTCCATGAAGGACCTCCCAACTGGGACCATGTCACACAAGAGAAAACATAGAAGAAATCAGGAAAAAAATAGATTTGTCCGATTATAACCGTCGAGGCAAAAATGTACTAAATTAGAGTCGACATGTTCTCATTTCTTTTATTTGCGAGACTTTTTTAAGGTCATGAAGAGGACTTGCTTGAACGACTGAGTCGCGAGCAGCCAGGGCAACGATATCTGCACAGGAAACCACTCCAGGGCACTCCTTCTCCAGACTAGCCTTGATGCGGTCGATCACTTCGAACCCTCTCACGGAATTGTTGTTCGGAGCTGCTGTTTTCTCGCCCACGAAGCTAGGCGTGTCATCCAACAATATCGACGCATCGCACCCCTGACCAATACGTAGATACACACATCAATATTGAGGAGGAAGGAAAAGAAGAGGAAAACTCTGAAAGGCTAATGAATCAAAGTGGGATCGTTTCGCAAGGAATCTCTAGAAGACGCGACTCACATTGACGAAGCAGTCATGGAAGTGCAGCCGAAGCAAGGATGCGCCCGTCCGGGTCTCATTCTTGATTGCTTTTGCTACTCCAGCTCGAACAATCGACAATGCTTTCGGACATGTTGATTGATAATGACTCGGCGAGAGCTTACAACCAGCAGTGGTGATAACCGAAGTGGCAAGGAGGACAACGACAATGGAAAAGCCGACCATATCGTGTGTAGCCATGACATGAATTATCGATATGTTCCTGTTGAAAACCAGCAAGAGCACACACTCAGATGAAGTTTCTCTGGCGTAAGGTTAACGCGGAAATCTTGGTATAATATATAACTCCATGATTGCGGTGAAATAAAAGCTTGAAAATAACAGTTCCTTTTCCGGCTCTTCCCGGGCAGGGAGACGCTGATTAGAGAACGTCGCATCTTTGCTAGGCAGCTTCACCACCAGAGTTTTTCATGGAGTGATAACCATGTCAGAAGACTGCATTATTTTGTTCTCCGTAGTACTAAAAATAATGGTGCATGGATTGGGAAAGTTACATGCGTCGTGTAGTGGGACCACAAAAGCGTCCCCGCCCTGAGCTACCGACCAAAAGCGATCGATTACCGTCGACAACGAAACTGCCGTGCTGATGAGAATCATTCGCCTATGTTAAGCCCCCCTTTCTTCTTTGGTTGAAACCTATTTTAAAAATGTCGGAGATGCAAAATTTTCACGGATGTGATTTTTCCATTTGGTATTGGCTTGAATTTAGGAAAAACGACACTAAAAGTATCATTATTTCATATGACGTTTACTTCAACGCAAAAACTTTCGGACAACACACTTCACTGCCACTTTATATAAAAAATGATCATTTAAGTGTTAACTCCGATTTGAGATGCCAAGAATTTGAAGGGAAGAATTGTGAAAAATATTCTAAACTTGTTATAATTGTATCGATTCAATATTAAACTTTTTTTTTTATCAATTGAGTTTTAAACTTTTATTTATTTATTTATTTATATCTATTCAGTCCATGTGTCTTAATCTTGGCCAATCAATATTGACTTGGATGTCGTCTATTCCACATAGGACAACCAATGTTGACATGGATGCCAAACCGGCTATGCTTATCGGCTAAAATTGGCTTAATGCGCTAAATTGATAGGTTTATAATTTAATTGGTTAAAAAATATTTAATATTGAATTGATAGAATTGCAATATGTTTAAGATTATTTTGAAATTTTTTTCAAATTTGAAGTGACAATATCTAGTCATTTTTTATGGTCGACTTGGCTCGCAAACCCTCTAAGTTAACATAAATAGTCATAAGGACATCATTCAACAAGTTTGCCTCAAATTTAAACTCTAAATGGACAAATCAGGTCGTTTCCCTCTTCTAATTAAACTCTAATTTGCAGCAAAAGGAATGGCAATTCTTAATAGAGAATGATGACTTTTCATGCAGGCTGTTTCATTCTTCAGGGGTTGTCGACGGTAAGCTATGGCTATGGGGAAGGGCAACGGTGGACGCCTAGGGCTTGGTCACAGGGACCAACCCTGACCTGGACGCGCTCGGTGCATTACTCTAGGCGGACTTGACTCAAGTCGCGCTGGAATCGCTTGGTCGAAGGTCTGCACTCGGTGCATTGCGTTTCTCCCTTGAAGCGATTGGGAGTGAAAATGTTGTCGCTTTTGTTTTTGTACTTGATTTGATGGGAACAGGAGTAATGATGGTTTTGGAACGCTTTTTTGCGACCTGGTCATCGCAGAGAGCTCTGTGCTGAGATTGGTGGAGGGTCGTGGAACAGGAGGAAATACTGGAAAAGCTCTGACATGACGAAATTCACAAAACCTAGAACAAATGAAAACTGCAAAGCCTGAAGAGTAGAAAAGAAATCTGTCTGGATAACGCAACTGTCCAGGCATTTTAAAGGAGAAGCAGAAGAGAGTTCGCGCAGTCCACGCGAAGCTGCCGGGTTGAGATTTTCTTTCTATTTATAAAAAAGCCACGGAGGCATTAACATTTTACAAAAAATGGCCGTGTAGGATTTTTTTTTTTTTTTTTTTGTCAGAATCGTTGAAGGCACTTAATTAGTCGATTTTCCTTTGATGTGACATCATAAGTGATCCGACAAAAGTTTTAAAATTAAAATAAAAGCCTTGCAAAAAAATATGATGTGTCTATTATCCTTTTTCTTTTGCATTTAGTATGTGTTGCAGAGATTATTGATATGCTTGTCTTCTAGGAAAAGAAGGATGCGACCCTACTTAATGCTTTTTTCATGAAGTGATTCCTCATAAGGCAACACTACCTATTGTTATTATTCGAAGGGTTGAGAATTTCTTGTTATGTTATATATTAAAAAAAGCCACGTAGGCAATAACGTCTTATAAGAAAAAAGTCACTTAAGAAGTTTTGTCTGAATTTGTTATCGGATGTATTTAATTAATTGGTTTTCCTTTAATATAGCACTAGAAGTTATCCAATGAAAAGTTTCGGAACTAAAGTTGATGTGATATAAAAAATTGTGGCATCTTCTAGCATCCTTTTTCCCTTGGATCTAGTACGTGCCAAACGTTAACTGCGAATATAGAGATTATTGACATGCCTATATTCTAGGCGTAGGATAAGGCGACCCTACTTTGATGCTTTCTCACAAAGCAATTCATCATAAAGCAACACCGCCTAATGACATTGGCCTTGTTTGATTCAACATTTGGAATGCTCATTTGGGCCTAAAGTCCTGGCCAAACGTAAATGTGTTTGGTTCGTTTTTTTGCGCGACTTTGAAAATGCACCAGATCTCCAAGTGGGCTTTAAGGCCTTAGCTTAACGTAGCTCTTGAGGTCCTTTGGAAAGTTGCATCTTCTAATGCGATTTCCGATATTGTTAATCTCTCCATGGAGGAAGCCGATCGGCCGCCTGAATAAAAATAAATATGTTTATATTTTTATATAAAAATATAAACATATCTATTTTTTTATATTTTATGTTTAATTAATATATATTTATATATATTTTATATAGATATAAACATATCTATTTTTTATATATATTTTATGTTTATATTTATATATTTATATATTTATATTTTTTATATAAAACATATAAACATATTTTTTATTCAGGCGGTTCGCCACCGGATTCGGCGGTCCAGTGGCCGGACTTCAAAAAAATATAAACATATTTTTGCTTTTTTAATTTAATAAAAGTTAATTATAAATCGCAAATTTTAAAAACGGTATTTTACCAAAGTTGTTTCTCAATACAAATTTTACCAAACGAATTTGCGTTTCTAAAAATTCCCTTCACCCAAAGGTATTTATATTTTTACAAATGTATTCTCCAAAAGCCGAACTAAACGGGCTCATTATTAGTTGGATACCCTTCGCTTTCGCGTCACGTGGTCTATCTCAGTGTCCAATCACGTGGCAAAGACCGAAGATTAAAGAAACGAGTTCGGACTGTCCTCGTAATGTGCTGGCCACCGACGGATGGCCCTCGCGAGGGAGGAGGAAAAAGCAACGCCTTTAGCCAAAAGCAATTATGGTGATCGGACGATACGACGTGCATGTGTCTGTCACTCTTTGTCCTTTGTTTTTTTTAATGTTCTTCTGATTGTGATTCGACATAAATCAGGACAAAGTTTCAAAATTGCTTTTGTTCCCATATACGAACCGACGCAACAGTAGGCGAAGTGGTGCCTTTGACACTCTTTTTAAGTCTATAAAATGTCTTGATCCGCTAGCATTTGGCGACGCTTTTAACTTCACTCGTTTTGCTCTCGATCACTCGAGTTCATTTCTTCCCTTTTTATTTCTTTTGATTTGTATTTCAAGAAGACGATAGAAAGATTTTAGAGTTTAATCGGATTGTTTATTCAGGTGCGTGTTACAACGCTCGGAGGAGTCCATTGTGTACTAAGAGTAGGATGTTATTGATTATTGCGTATGGATGGGGACGGAAATTAACTCTGGAGTGAGTGCTAATCATAGCATGCCTTGAATCCGGTTTTATCCCCTCACTTATTTTTTAAATTTTCTTGCAATTTTTACAAAACTTGGGGGACGCTTGTTCTTCCCACATCAAAATGGGTTTTGTCCCGCGCATCACTTTATTCGGAAAATTGTTCAAAAAAGTCTTTAAACCTACAGATTGTTTAAACATTTTAAGTTTACCAATTCAATTGAATCTAAACCTTTTCATGATTTACCAATAAAGTTCATTTGGCCAATTTTAACTAAAATTGCTATCGTATACGTCGGTAGTATCACGTAAAATGACTAATATTGACATGGATAATTTTTTATAATCTTTTTATAAAATATTTTCTTATATTTCTTTTTTTTTTTACCAAATCGGGCAAGAGTTGGTTGACCCTCACCAACCTTATCAGTAACTACTTGGTAGAAAAAAATGAAAGAAAAAAAAGAATAAATAAAATTATAAAATATTCATAAAATTAATTTCTTTATAAATTATTTACATTAATGCTGATTATGTTACATAAAACGGTCGTTGTCAACGTCGCTTTTCTAGTTAAGATTGATTAGATGGACTCAATTGACAAAATAGGAAATATTTATGACTTAATTAGTAAATTGAAAGATTTAAAATTAAATTAATAGAAATATAGTAAGTTCAAGACTCTCTGGATAATTTTTTGCTCACTTTCTCTCTGGGGACGGTTTTATTGCTTTAGCAATAGGGGGAACGACACCGCTGTCCTCAATAGCTCCTTTCCAATTCCGCACTCATTAAATTTCGTCAGACAAAAGGAATCGTCTCCAAGAAAAGGCCGTCTCTAAAGCCAAAAATATCCCTCCCTAGGAATCATCAACGACGACATAGCTTCGTCACTGTTGTTGTGTGGTGTGACCTGAGGTCGTCGCGTGTGATTTTCTAATGATAATCTGTTGCCAAAGATTCCGTTGGGGACGAGCTTTCCCTTGCCCAATTAGGGAGCGCATGGTAACCTTCCCCAGCTCAAGAATTTCTATTCTTTTGTTCCCTAACAAAAGAATAAAACCCGTTTGATAACAACAGTTGGTTTTTGTTCCTGAATAGAAAATTAGTCCGGGAATGGTTTTGGAAACAAAACGAAGTAAAAAAGTTACTTCGTTCCCGGCCAAGAATTCCCAGGAACAAAAATAAGAAACAAATTGGGCAACCCTAATTTCACTTTCGCGATCTTCCATTTTCACCTCTCCCTTCGTTCGCTTGCCTCTCTCCGATCTCATCTCCGGTCGCCTCTCTCCAGTCTCGTTGCCGCCGATCTCGTTGCCGCCAGTCCTATCGTCGCCGGTCCTTTCGTCAGTGGTCTCGTACTCTGGTTGGGTTGCCTCTCTCAGAGCAAGTTGCGTCCGGTCCCGTCGCCTCCGCCTCTCTTCGGTGCCGTCAATCCCGTCGTCTCTGGTTGCGATGCGACACTCCGATTGGGTCGCCTCTCTCCGAGCTGGTTGCGTCCAGTCCCGTCGCCTCCGCCTCTCTTCGGTGCCGTCAATCTCATCGTCTCTGGTCGCAACGCGACACTCCGGTTGGGTCGCCTCTCTCCGAACCGGTTGTGTTCAGTCCCGTCGCCTCCGCCTCTCTTCGGTGCCGTCAATCCCGTCGTCTCTAGTCGCGACGCAACACTCTGGTTGGGTCGCCTCTCTTTGAGCCGGTTGCGTCCAGTCCCGTCGCCTCCGCCTCTCTTCGGTGCCGTCAATCCTGTCGTCTCTGGTCGCGACGAGGGTGATTGTGATCTTAATGCGGATTGTTGTATTCTTCCGGGAAGACGAATCGGCCTTGAAAACAGGGCCCTTCTTTGCGGATCCGATATAAGAACGTTGCGTTCTCTCTCCCAAGTGAAAAACAGAGAACCCTTCTTTGCAATTTTCAGAAAGAGAGGTAACGTTCGGAGATCCGCGTTTCTTGCGAGGTTTTCTTGTGATGTCATGAGCCTGTCCGTGGCTTTGTCGTGAGGATTTTTTTTTTTTTTTTGGTGTGATTGGTTTCGACCTTTGTTGAGATGGTCTCTGTTTATATTGATGGGAGTGATTGTAATTGTATATCAAAGTTGCGTTGTTGAGGGCTGTGATTGGTTTGAATGAATTCAAAGCCCTTAATTTTTTTCAGCTCGTCTGTGGTGTTATTTTTTTGTCGAATTCTCTTGGGTTGATGGTGCAATGTTTTCTGGGTTTTGACTGATCGAGGGTCTGCTATTTTTCAATGTGTAAAAATGTAGTGCAGGCAGGCGGATTAATGATGAGGATCTATACGACGTCACCTTCACTTCTGTTGGATTATATTGTATCAATTAGCAGAGAAGTTAATCTGATTTGGTCAATTATCGAAGACATAGCATTGAGTTAGATATGTCAGAGCTGCCTCGATTACAACTTATTTGCTCACATCTCTAATGATAAAGTGTTTTGTGTGTGTGTGTGTGTGTGTGTGTGTGTGTTTTTTTTTTTCTTTTTGGTGGGGCGGGGAGGGTGAGCTATTGTTAAATCCTTACACTGAGTGGTATGATTTGCATTGGTGGTTCTGCATACTTTCGAGACTTCAGTATCATATATCATATGACTGTTCACTATAAGAAAGGCCAGAGCTGAGAGTTGTAGAATTCTGAGTGGACTTGTGCTTATCTTTTGTCAGATTTGCTAATAATTTGTTCTCGAGTCGGTTGGTCATATATGGTTTGTTGCTTTGATTACTTCTCATTGTACATGTTCTAGTTTTTCTGAAGTTGAATCTGCCACCTGCAGTGCCATCGCCTCCGATCGCCTCTCTTTAATCCCACTACCTACAATCCCGTCACCTCTGGTCAAGTTTCTCCGACTCACATCACCTCTGGTCGCATCGCCTCATGGTCGTCTTGCCCTAAATCAAGTTTGTTGCTTTAATTCTTTCTCATTGTACTTGTTCTAATGGTGATTCTCACTTTTTCTGAACTTGAATCGTGTCGCCTCTGTCGCGTTGCCTCTGTTTGTGCTCGCTTCTCTCACGTTGCTTCCCCCGTGCTTGTGTCGCCCTTGATCAATGGAGGTAGAGTGGATACCTGGACCTAATGGTTCGGGATATGCATGTTAAATGAAGGAAAGCTTTATTTCTTGGATTTAGATAAGCATGTTGCGCCTTATGCACATATATTTACTGAATTTTATGGTTGATTTAGATTGAATAAGGCCTATGCGATCTGTCTCTCTCTCTTTCAATATGACGCTAGCTCTTTCTCTATTTTCCCCTATCAATTGCATACCTGAAACTCTGCTGTAATCTGTCAATGCCGCTGAAGTATTGATTACTAGAACAATATGTTCAGTTTATTATTTTTATATGCCTGATTCTAGTTGTCATTGATGCTTGTGTGAAGCTTTGGGTATGTACTTCATCAAACTTTTTGTGGCAATTTTCTGATCAAGAAATATCTCATAGATTCAAAGTTATATCTATCTGATTCGTTCATGAACTAGCAAGGGATGCCCAACCTTACAAAACTATAAAGCAAATGGGATGAACGCTTATAAATGAGAGCACCTTAATGAGGATGCCGCCTTATGTGCTGATAATTGCTTTGATTTTTGATTTAACTGCAAGTTTGCAATGCTCATTGTCTTTCTTGTTGGAGTATATCATGTAGGAATTGGAAAGTATTTCTGAGATTCTTTTTCCTAACATCTAGTCTCGCATCAAGTAGGAAAGCAAAGAGGTAGTTAGTCTGTTATATGTAGACAACTTCTACTCATCAGTGTAATCATGTTTTCATTAATTTGAAGCTCATTCCTAGTTGATTCCTTTCTTGTACCTGATCCTTGGTTATTGCTGTTAGTAATGAGTAAAGTGAATCACTGCTGTGATTTGTTGTTATCATGTGTGATTAGTTTGCCTATTAAAGCTTATTGTTGTATCACTTCCATCCTCACTAATGGCTTTGTGGTTCAATTATCTGGTACTTTTTTGTTTGAATCTTGGTTATGAGTCTAGAGATATTGGTTGCCTTCTACTGTGATGTTGTATTAAGCTTTCCCCGCTTGTCCTTCTCTTGAATTGTGTTTTTGTATGGCGAGGATTCAAGTAATACAGAAAGCTGGTTATCTTGATATGATGTTGCTGGTGCAAACAAATGATTTAGTCATGCTTGGTGAGGAACTGATTTTTTGCTGGATGTTATGTTTAAAGTCACGGATCGAGCTTAGGATTCAACTTTAGATTCACATAATATGCTTAGATCTGGTGATTGATGATGTCATTGGATGATTTTTTGTGGATTGACAATCAATGATCATGAACTTAAGGTTGATTGAGCTTGATTTGTATTACTCTGCAATTTCGTATCTTTGTGATGGACTTATTGTTTTGGCTGAAACGAAGTGCTAGATGAATTTTTTTGACCTCGAGCCCTTCTAGACATAAAAAATACACTTCTAGAGCTTCGATTTGATATGTTGTACGCTCATAATGGATGTCGTTTGGTTGCTGAAAAACACATTTGAAATCTGTCAATTTTGCAGTAGTTTCATCTTGATTTGTGTTTACTGATTTTGCTGCTTTCCTGTTTTGCTAATTCTGTTTTGCTGATTTTGTTAGTTCTTTGTTTACTGATCTTGCTGATTCTTTGTTTTGAGGAGCAAATTGTCTTGAAAAAATATACAATAATGGAATGAAACATTTGAGAATTCAAACATTGCACCGAATAGCTACCCAATGTTTATGCACTGAATAGCTATCCAATGTTTAGAGCTATAAAGACATTTTGATGCTTGTGTCTTTCTTTAGTTTAAAAGATGGTGATGAGAAAAGAAGGCAGCAGCATGTTGCACTTTCTTTTTAATTGTCTTGAACTCATATGATGTTCAACTAGTGAAGGTTACATGGCATCCCAAAAAGAGGCATTCATCGCAAAGTGGACTGAGCCTTTAACGAACTTGTTTGTCAGTTTGTTGGTAGAAGAGGTAAAAAAAGGAAATCGCACCTCTTCTACTTTCAATAAAGCAGGATGGAATAACATACGGATAGAATTCAACAAACGAGTAGAACTTCAATATACTGCAGTACAGTTAAAGAATAAGGTGAACAAATTGAAAAAGCAGTATGCTAGTTTCAAGAAGCTTCTTTCACAATCCGGGTTTGGCTGGGATAACATGAACAAAAAAGTTGTTGTTGATGATCCGAGCATATGTGAATCTCATATTAAGGTATGATTTAACTTTTGATCATTTTCATAGCACTATATATGTATATCAAATATGTTTAATTGCATTGCTGATATATGTCATCATTGTGAAAATTGCAGGATAATACTGAGTGGGTGAAATTCAAGAAGGATGGGTTTCCTCAATATCCAGACTTGTGTATTGTATTTGGCGATACATATGCTACTGGGGACTATGCAGCAGGAAATGTCGAAGATTTGGTGATGTCGGATGAACTTAACATTGGTGGTGATGATGCAGACAATGGACCAGAGGACTTTGGTGCATAGCATTTTAATGAGGAAGATGTTATGTCTGACAAAACTCCTACTCCAGTTCATGACAAACATAGGATGGATAAAACTCCAAATACTAAGAGGAGAAGGAAAAGTCAATCATTTAATATTGCTAGCACCTGCAAAGCCTTACAAGAGATGATCAAAAGTAGGGTTAATCAATCTGTGAGTGGTTCTGTCAACTCACAAGTGACATCACCACCTACAGACCCATTCTCCATATCTGTGGTGATTGATGCCCTACTTGCCATGCCTATGTTGGACCTAGATCTCTATAGCAAAGCAGTGGAACGAGCTTGCGATAATGCCACGTGGAGGGAGGCTTTTATCAAAACCCCAACTGAAATGAGATATGGACTTCTCCAACGTCTTTAGGGGATGTTAGGAAATGTGTCGTGGATTGCTTGGAGTTTTATCATACTGTTTTTTATGTTTTTGGTTGTTATTTTGTTGCGACTTTTGCATCTATGTTGTGATTTGGATATGATGGATTATGCTGAATTTTTATATTTTGTTTGCCTTTTCACTCTATTACTTACGTTATTGGTTTCTATTATTTTTTATTTTTTATTTTTACATATATCTATATTGATTTTCTTATATTTGTGTAATGGCATAGGTACTATGGAAGATGAATCAAATAGTGTGTCTAATGAAGAGGTAGCAGCAATTGAATGGTATTTGGATGACTTTGATATTGACATAATAATAGCATGGTTAACTCTTGTTAATTTGGACATGTCTTTGCATACGAAAGAGCCTATTAGGGACAATAAATTATCAGGAGCCAAATGGGTAAGGGAAATTGTTTATGGACATTCAGATAGGATATATGAAGCATTCAGGTTAGAGAGACATGTTTTTCTTAACCTATGTGATCTAATGAAGGCAAGAGGCTGGCTGAAAGATACTCGATATGTAAAGGTAGATGAACAAGTTGGGATTTTTTTATCTATGGTTGGTCACAACAACACAAATAGAGATTTATGTGAAAGATTTCAACGTTCGGGACAAACAATCAGTAAGTTCTTCACTCTGGTATTAAAAGCGTTTCTCAAATTATCAAAAGAGATTATCAGGCCGCCTTCTTTTGATATTGTTCCAGAGGAGATTCTTATCGATCCTAACCATGCACGTTACTTCAAGGTATGATTTTAATATCAATTTTACATTATTAAAATATATATATTTGATAATATTGTCTAACGCTATAATTTCAAAAATCACAGGGCTGCATTGGTGCTATTAATGGCACTCACATTAATGCATCCGTCCCTATATCAAAACAAATCCCATTTAGAGGCAGGAAAGGGATTACCACTCAAAATGTGATGTGTGCTTGTTCATTTGATATGAAATTTACTTTCGTATATGCTGGGTGGGAAGGATCTGCCAATGATTGTCGAGTTCTCTCGGCAAAGACTCGAGACTCCTCGATTGCAATTTCCTCGACCACCACCAGGTATTTGTTTTCTCTATATTAAGTGATTTTCTTTATGATTGTATAGCTATTGCATATCATAACAAATTTATGTATATATTTTTGTAGGAAAATACTATGTAGTAGATTCTGGTTATGCATCACTTCCAGGATTTTTGACTCCATTTAAAGGTGAACGGTATCATTTGAATGAGTATAGGGGTAGAACGAGACGGCCCAGAACAGCAAAAGAATTGTTCAACCATAAGCATTCTTCATTGAGAAATGTTATCGAGAGGTCATTTGGGGTATTAAAAAATCGCTTCTCCATTTTGAGACACATGCCTCTATTTTCAATTCGAAAGCAAGCATATATTGTAATCGCATGTTGTGCTCTTCATAATTATATTCGCGACCAAGACAAGATGGATAGGAACTTTGCCCTTTATGGAGATCCGGATTATCCACTTGGATCTACAAAAGATGAGGTTGTAGATGATGCATCACGTGATGAGGCGGCTGAGATAAACATGATCAGGAAAAATATTGCAAATATGATGGCAAGGGATCACAATATGCAAGAAATTCCATGACTTTTTATTTCTGACTTTTGCGACGTGTTTTTTGTTTTTTGGTGAAAACTTTTGCGATGTGTTTGTAAACTATTATGAATACATTTCTATGAATAGTATTAAGGTCATCCAATTCTATCTCCATGAGCATAAATGCCATTGAATGTATCATAAATATGGACAAATAGAAGAGAAGCAAATGGTAAGCTATTGTATAGTTGACACTTCAAGACCTACAAACCACCATCCGAAGCTTGTATGCTAGTCAAGAAAGAAAATAAGCAAAAGAGGAGAAGAAAAACACCTCTCTTTATCAAAATTAGCCAAAACCTTATAACGACAACAAGGTAATTCGGAAGAAGTAAGGTAAAAATTAACATCAAGATGGAATGCATCGACGGTTCAAAATGCAAGAGACCGAGGTCTTTACTAAGTGTTTTAGGAGCATACTATGAACTAAATGCATAATGACAATAAAGCCACGCTATGCATGCACCATTCCGACAGTTGGAAATTTTCAACCCCAACCCGACATCTATGTCAAGATTAGAAGAGACTAAAATCCCTAAGCCACGTTAAAGAGTAAAAACTTAGTCCCAAGGAAATGAGCATAAATTAATTTGGCTGACAATATCACGTGTGCTTTTTTTCGCAATATTTGCTATACCAAACATTAAAATTCGCAAAAAGAAAATATATTATTGAGAATTATAGTTCAAAACATCGGTTTGTGAATACTGATTCCAACAGAGCGCTACATAAATTCAATACGCTATAAAACATATGTAAAGATCCTCACACATAGATATAAAATAATAGCTCACGTTCCATTACAATACCACCTATGTTACAAGCATATTCAACTACAATGCTTACACTTAATCAAATGTATTATTAATCTAATAATATTTTGATCTTGCCAATTTTTATGTAATATCTAATTTATTCATTTTTCTTATTTTTATTTTTTTTTTTAAAATAAAATTTGGAATAGAAATTTTGTGCAGTTACCAAACGTGTTTCTTTCTTTTTCTATTCCAAAATAGAAATTTGTGCGGTTATCAAACGTGTTTCTGTTATTTTTTTGTTCTAGAAATAGAAATTTTGTACAGTTATCAAACAGGTTTTTTTGCTCGAGAAATTGTTCCCTTAATAGAAATAGAAAAGAACTATTTCTGAAAAAAAAAAAAAAATTTTGTTCCCCAGCCAAGAAATGTTGCCATGCACAACCTTAGGGAGCTGTTTTCTGACTTCCAGCGCCTGTAATTCTAAAGTCTCTTTTATTACGGCCTTCGCTGAAGATTGCACGCAAGGGACTCCACTACAGTTTTTTTTTTAGGTGCGTTTCAGGGAGTTCTGGAGAAATTTAAAGTCATTTTTCCAAGGATCTTTGACTCGAGGTGTATTTACTCAAAAGCAAATGTCGTTTGATTAATTGACATTTGGTCTATCTTTTGCAAATAAGTTTTGAAGGAAAAAACGACAAAAAATAGAGGTATGGCTACCGAATGATGGAGAGGAAATCATCGTAGAAGAGGCTAGGAGAAACATTTGGCACCATCATTGACTGAAGCAACTCGCTGGCGGCAATTGAACCATTGACGATGCTGAAAGGTTACGCAACCTTCGGGGGCCCAGTGCACGAACTCAGTGACCTAGATCGTGCAAATCCAGACCTCACCAATTAAGACCCATGATTGTCGACGACCTCGACGATCTTACGTGACTGTTAGTGAGCCTCATACAACCCTCGATGAAGCATCATACTAGCAACCCTAAGCTAAAATTGGAGTGTCACTTTTAGATCACCTTGATCCTCGATACCCTCCATGAACCGTGGTGACCCTCGGCCACCCTATGCAATATTTGATGACCTAGGCAAGGCGAAGCCAAGGTTGGCACAACCTTGGTGACCTAGATTGTGGAAACGCAAATCTTGCCTCTACCGTCCAAATCTAGTCTTGACCATTAGCACCATACGCAATTGTCAACGACCCTTGACGATTGCTTGGGAGCCTTGCATGACACTCGATGGAGCTTCACATGAATAATTCAAAGAGCGAGAACCTCCATATTTGGAACGTTGGTTTCAAAGAGAACAATTGTTTCATGAGTTCAAGAATGGAATACAAAGATATTAGGGAGGGCAAGATTGAAAGAAAAATAATTTTATATAACCTTGGAAGTAGTGTTTTCGAAATGCTGAAAGTCAATGCCAGCCCCAAGTTGCATCGAGCTTTCGACATTTGCAAAACCGAACTTTGACCTCAAGGCCTTTGCGATTAGATTACAAAATGCCTTGACTTTGGCACAAGAGAGGCCTAAACTCCAATGGCAAAATTTGCCAAACGCACAAAGCATTTAGAGGAAAAAAAAATATAGGCCTATAGTCTATTTGGGTCGAGGCCACTTTCGGTGGATATATAATCAGCATATATTTTGCGGAGAAATAGTAGGAAGACTCGAAAGGGTGGCCCATATATAGAAGGCCTTGATTGCAAAAACGTACCTTAAAATAACAGAATTGACAAGATGGGCCAAGTCTGCACTTTTCATTCTCTGATCTCAACTCAACAACTGAAGTTCTGAATACTCTGCTCTACACTGACTAAAAAGAAACTATCTGACTGATCTATTGAAACTGGGAACCTTTGGTCAAGATCTGATATAACTCTTACACTGATCTCGGCAACTGCAATCATTGACTACTGTACTGACCCTGGCCTGTGATCTTTCTTTCCCTAACTTCATCTCAGCAATTGAAATTCTGCACTCTCTGCTATGCACTGCTTAAGAAAGAACCATCTGAAAGCTCTGCCAACTTGGAACATCTGATCTAAATTTGAAATACAATTCATTCCTGGCACTCCATGCAGATGAATTATATGATATACACACACTTCGGTATACCTATTTTAATCGAGATCTTTTCGTGCTGTACTAAGGTAAGTTGACTCCGTTCATCTAACGACCATAACCCAAAAGGAATCAATACTCTTCCCGACTCCTTAATAAGCCTGTTATAACATTCCATCATGATATACTTGTTAGACGCAAATTGCGTAACCCCAAGATCTCCATAACTAGAACAAGAATATGCATAATTGAGTAGAAAGATTAATGCACCTGTTTTGGGATCCATTGTTCTTGAAGCGGAAGCAGAAACACAATGTTCCACGCGCAATTCCTTCTCCTCTATTGACCTCCGTGTCACTGGCTCAATAAGGCGGCCCCCTCACGTGTAGCGTTAGGTAAACGCCCATTAAGTGAGGATACATGTGAGAATTAGGATTAGATGAGAGACTTGAACACTATTTATAGAGTTTCCAGTCAGTCCCCCTCATTACGGGCCAGGCTCAACTCGGCCCACACTAGCTAGCCCATATTAGACTAATTAAGAAACCTTTTATCTCACCTTAGACCAAACCCCGTAAAACGGTAAACGTTAAACGGTAAATTACAATATCAATTAATGTAGTCCACAAATAGAAAAACTCTTACATTCTCCCACTTGGACTATATTAATTGAAATCGTATCTTGTATGTGCGCACATTGGTCCGTAGATAATTCTTAATAGTCAATCCTATCCCATAAAGTCTTAAACACCGAATCATGGCGGTAACTGCATGTATACACACAGAGCCTTCCATGGTCACGAGTGCTCTCAACTTTATTGATATGGATTCAATATGGTAGTGTGGCAAATAAATAATATCTCTCATAGAGAGATTCCATTTGTCAGTCATCATTCTCTTACTTTAGGCGACACAATAATTTGTGCCACTAGAGAATGCTTTATGGTTCCAATGAACCCACATATGTCTTGTCCTTACGGTTAACCTTTATTTATGTATCACAAGACATATGCACAAGGCTAATAACCGGATGCCCGGATGCCCCTAGCCTTCACTCAAGGTTTAAGCAATACCTTTAGACTTTCAACAATATATATGTATATATATATTCAACATAATAACAATCCATTCAAAAATATTTTATTGAATGCAAAAGTTGACATATATATATCAAAGTGTTACTAAATTGTAACAAAACAGATGTAAACTTTATTCAAAGAAAAATAAAACACAGCTCCCACTAAATAACAGCATCCCAAGACGCTCCTAGGCCCATGCTAATGACATGTCGATCAAAAACACACGGGCGTAGGCTTTTAGTTAGTGGATCTGCAACCATATCATTTGTAGGAATATAATTTACTGCAACATCACCATTCTGCATCGATTCCTTTATAGTAAAAAACTTGACCTCCACGTGTTTAGACCCTTTGGGACTTCTGTTGTTATTAATAAACAACACTGCAGAGTTATTGTCACAGTATAACTGTATGGGTCTATTCACAAAATCAAAAACAGATAACTCCCTAATGAGATTCCGGAGCCAAATAGCTTGAGTAGCAGCTGAAAAACATGCTACAAACTCTGCTTGCATGGTAGAAGAAGATATGGATTTCTGTTTTTCGCTTTTCCATGATACTGCACCTCCTGCCAACATAAATATGTATCCTATCGTTGACTTCTTATCATCTTGACAACCAGCAAAATCTGCATCTGAATACCCTGCTAGTTGCAAGTCTGGAACATATCTATAAATCAGTATATAATCTTTTGTTCTCTTTAAGTACCTTAAAACCTTCTTGGCAGCAACCCAGTGATCGTGTCCTAGATTAGACTGATATCTGCCTAGAAGCCCTGTTGCAAATGCAATATCTGGCCTAGTGTAAACTTGAGCATACATGATACTACCAAGCACACTAGCATAAAGTACATCCTTCATTTGAGCTTTCTCAAAATCTAAATTAGAGCATTGTGAAAGACTCAATTTATCACCCTTAACAACAGGAGCAATTCCTGGTTTGCAATCCTGCATATTGAATCTTTCTAAAATGCGATCAATATACGCCTTCTGAGACAAACCCAATGAACGGCGTGAGCGATCACTATGGATCTCAATGCCAAGAACAAAAGACGCTTCACCAAGGTCTTTCATGTCAAAATTTTTTGATAACATCCGCTTTGTCTCATGTAGTAAACCAATGTCACTACTAGCAAACAAGATATCATCTACATAAAGTATGAGAAAAATATATTTCCTCCCACTGACCTTGGTGTATATACACTGATCTATTTTGTTCTCAATAAATCCGAATGAAATAACAACACTATGAAACTTGAAATACCACTGTCTAGAAGCTTGCTTAAGGCCATAAATAGACTTTTTCAATCTACAAACAAGCTCACCCGAGTCTTCTGCTGCAAATCCTTCAGGCTGCACCATATAAACCTCCTCATCAAGGTCTCCATTTAGAAAAGCAGTATTAACATCCATCTGGTGTAACTCCATATCGAAATGAGCTACCAATGCCAAGATCACAATAAAGGAATCTTTAGAAGAAACTGGAGAAAATGTTGCTTCATAATCTATTCATTCTCTTTGAGTGAAACCCTTAGCTACCAGTCTGGCTTTAAACTTTTCAATCTTTCATTTGGTATCATTTTTAGTCTTGAATACCTATTTGCAGCCAATAGGTTTATAACCTTCAAGTAATTCAACAAGCTCCCAAACACCATTGTGTTTCATATATTGCATCTCATCTTTCATCGTATCTAGCCACAAATTTGATTGAGGACATGAGATGGCATCCGTATAAGTTACCGGATCAACAACACAACCAATATCATAATCATGTTCTCCTAGGTAGACAACATAGTCTGGTGGTATAGCTGAACGTCTTTCTCTAGTTGATCTTCTGAGTGGAGCTACTTCAATTTCATTTTGAATTTGAGGAGCTTGAGGAATCTCATCAGGAACTGTCTCAACAATAGGATCCTGGGCCACAACAGACTCAGTTTGTAGCGCAAGAAGCTCCATAATTTTCTTCACAGGATGAGATAGGGATCCAAAGAATCCCCACCATACTATCATCTTCGATAGCTTGTGAGCAGCACCCTTTTCAGCGACATCAAATTCCAGAAATTTTGCAGATCTCGAGATTCCACAATTCTTGTACCTCCATTAGGGTTATAAAACCGATACCCCTTTGAGTGATCTCGGGTAAGACACGAAATAACACCGAGTAGTTTTGGAATCCAACTTACTCAATGTTGGATTATATAACTTCACTTCTGCTGGACATCCCCAAACTTTAAGATGATTCCAGCTAGGTTTACGTCTAATCCACAACTCAAAATGAGTCAATGGAACCGCTTTAGTAGGAACGCGATTTAGAATATAAAGAGCTATTTTCAAAGCTTCACCCCACAAAAAATTAGGTAAATTGGTCCTACTAATCATACTTCTCATCATGTCCATAAGAGTACGATTGCGCCTTTCAGCTACACCATTTTGTTCATGGCTTCTGGGCATAGTAAACTGACCTATTATCCCAGAATCCTCTAAGTATTTAGCAAACCGCCCTTTAAGTTGTCCAGCATCACCGTGCCTACCAAAATACTCACCACCACGATCAGATCTGACAATCTTTATAATTTTTCCCAACTGTTTCTCCACTTCAGTCCGAAAAATCTTGAATTTATCAAGAGACTTAGACTTTTCTTTAATCAAGTATAAGTATCCATATCGGGAATAGTCGTCAATAAATGTGATGAAATAAAAATTTCTGCACAAAGTAGCCGTGTATGGTCCACTAATATCGGTATGAATAACCTCCAACAAATCTTAACTTCGTACAGTAGATTTCTTTTTTATCTTAGTTATCTTACCTCTGCAACAGTCTACGCAAGTCTCTTGATCATCTTTAAGAGTAGGCAATATATCAGTCTTTATAAGCCTTTCCACTCTTTCTTTAGAGATATGACCAAGACGTTTATGTCACAAAGCATAAGACTGTTCCTTAGGTAGTGGCCTTTTGGAAACAACTTTTTCAGCTGAATAAGTAACGCACATGTCGTTGGGAGATAAACTCAATCGATATAATCCATCGGAAACAGTACTACTCTTTATTTCAAAAGAGTATCCACACATGTCCAAACAAGACAGAAATTAAATTCCGCCTAAAAGAAGGTATGTAAAAAGTGTTTCTTAATACTATCTGAAAACCAGAATCTAAAATCAAAATAACATCTCCCACGAACTCGACGTCAACTCCAACGTTGTTTCCAACAGTAAGCTTTGATTCATCCTGATTTGGCGTCCTTCGGTTTATGAACCCCTGTATGGTAAATGCAACATGATTAGTTGCACCACTATCTAGCCACCAGGAATTGGTCGGAACTTCAGATAGATTGTATTCATAAACAAATGCCAAAAAATCATTACCTTTATGCTCACTTTTAGTTCTCTTAGACAACCAAGCCTTAAATTTGCTGCAACTTTTCTTTACATGTCCTCTCTCCTTACAAAAGTAGCAATAAACACCATCATTCTTGGTGAATGTTTTCTTGGGACCCAAACTGTTAGAAGGTCCAGCATCTTCAGAATTTCCTTTATTGTTGGAAAGTCTAGCAACTTCAGAATTGCCCTTATGAGTATAAGTTTTCACCTTCTTTCCTTTATCACTGCCAGAGTTAGAAGCATAAAGGGCAACGTGCCCTTTATCTTTCTTCAATTTTTCTTCCTCTGCCACCAACCTTGCAATTAGATCATTAACTGACTAGGTTTCATCTTGAGAACTATAATTGGTCTTGATAATCCCAAAATCAGGAGGAAGATTATTTAGAGCTTGATGCACAATGCAAGCAGTGAGAATAACAACATTGAGAGCCTCAAGCTTTGTCTGCAAATCTACCATTCTCATAACATAATCTCTAACTCCACAAGAACCATCATACTTTATAGTAAATAGTGTTTGTATGTGTGTTCCTATCTCAAATTAGGTGAGACACGGTTTCTAGCCATCAAGGCTTCCATCATCTCGCCTAGCGTGCGGTTTGCGAGCAAACCACTTTTCAAGTGTTCCCCGAATGGAACGCTTCATCGACATAAGCAAATTCTATTGCTCTTTTCCCATGCAGTAAAATGAGCTTTCGAGCTTCGTACTCTCGGCAGTAAGATCCGCCGCCGATCGACGAAGAGCCATATGAACATCTGCCATCTCCATAGCAAACAAAAAATCTTCTCTCCATTTCTTAAAGTTTGAACCAGCAAAAACCTCAATAGTGACGGAGTTACCGTTTACAGAAAAGGTGACTGAAAGACAAGCAGTATATATAATTAGCATCATGTGAGCACTGTATAACTTGACGTACAAGTATACATCCAGAGAGTTACATGCAAATTCACATAATCACCTTTGGGCAAAATACATGACATGCAATTGTACACTCCCCACATGATAAGGGTTATGAGAATATATTCCAATCTTCGTGAATTCATCACCTTTGGGCATATGAACCATTAGGATCGGTCACTCCTCCACCACACTATCATGTATCCCTCCATGAACTAATACACAATCACCTCCTTTGGGAGTATGACTATGCATTAGACCAGGAGACATCCCAATCAATATTCGAGATCGAAATTTCTCAAACCCAATCAAGTGTGCCACTTTGGCGGTCACAACTCAATTGAATCCTTGAAACTCTCTCATACTAGGGATATAATCTTTACATCTCACATACACCATATACATGTGATTTTAACTTTAGTGATAGGGGCATCATATCATTCAAATCACATGCCATGCTAATTAAACTGCCTTATTTATTAATAAAATACAATAAAGTTTAATTTTTATTAATGAATCACATTTTTTTATAATTCTTATGTGATAACATACAAGAACCCAACACAAGTATTTCCAAAAATACAGAAAATACAAGAAAAATACACGTATTTAGGGCTTTGTATGTATTTTCACATCCATAAAATCATCAAACATGTAAAATAAATACACCACAAGATAGTACATGGCAATACGAATTCAACGCCACCAATCACGCGCCGAACGGACACTCCACGCGCCCGCACGCGCCGCCTGAGTGCGCGGCGTGTGGAGCTCACGCACGGCACGTGTTCGATGCCCAGGAGGTGCGTGGGGGCGCGTGCGGCCTCCTCCAGCCACACACTGCCCACGGTTCTCTTCGTCTCGTCAAGTCCAGTCCAAATATATAATTTAATTTAATTTTTATTGAACAAAAAATCTCGAAAATCTCAAATTAGGGCAAAATCCTTTGCGTTCGTGTTCTAGGGTTATGGAGGCTTTGATACCACATGTTAGACGCAAATTGCGTAACCCCAAGATCTCTATAACTAGAACAATAATATGCATAATTAAGTAGAAAGATTAACGCACCTGTTTTGGGATCCATTGTTCTTGAAGCGGAAGCGGAAACACAATGTTCCACTCATAAGTCCTTCTTCTCTATTGCCCTCCGTATCACTGGCTCAATGAGGCGACCCCCTCACGTGTAGCATTAAGTAAACGCCCCTTAGGTGAGGATACATGTGAGAATTAGGGTTAGAGGAGAGATTTGAGCACTATTTATAGAGTTTCTAGCCAGTCCCCCTCATTACGGGCCAGGCTCAACTTTGCCCATACTAGCCAGTCCATATTAGACTAATTAAGAAAACTTCTATCTCACCTTAGACCAAACCCCTTAAAACGGTAAACGTTAAACGGTAAATTACAATATCAATTAATGTAGTCCACAATTAGAAAAACTCTTACAATACTTCCATTCCCACACAGGACTCTTTCAAGTGCTTGAAAATACTTTCCTGATTTACATTACCAACTTTTCACTTACTGATACATCCAACACTTATAACTTGTTCGACGATATTTATTTTCATAGCGGTCTACTAACCAATATGATGTCGATTTTGACCTACTTCAAATTATTTGATCAAATACTACAGCTGCTATAGTGAATTTCTAGCAAGGTCTTCTCCTCAAGTTCCTTACTGTCTGACACCCATCATCACCCACAATACATCAGCATTCTATCTTCAAAATCTGAAAGTCAACCTTTCTCTTATCGGTATCCTCTTACAGGATTTCTCGAACATCCCAATCTAACAATTGAAACATCTGCTTTTAACCCAAATATCCGATTCAATTCTGAGGGTGGCCATAAGATTTAAAAGGTGGCCTGCCTCAAATTTGAAAACCGAAACTTGTGCCTTCTCAATTAAAACCCATTCCTTGAGTACCATCTGCGCTACTGATGACTTCTAACTTAAGGCATCTGCGACCTTATTCGTTTTTCCTAGGGAATACCGAATATCATAATCCTAGTCCTTCCAAAGTTCTGATTCACAACGCGATTTCAAATTCAATTCCTTCTGAGAGAATAAATACTGAAGACTAAGCTGGACAGTGAAGATCCATAATCTTTCTCCACACAAATCGTGTCTCCAAATCTTCAGGACAAAGATAATTGCCGCGAGTCCTAGGTCATGCGTCGGATAATTCAACTCACAAGATCTCAACTGACGGGACGCATAAGCAACAACCCTATCATGCTGCATCAACAAGCAACCCAATCTTTTAAATGACGCATCACTGTAGGTCTCGAATCCTATTGGACCGGATGATATAGTAAGCACAAGTGCAGTAGTTAGCTTCTACTTAAGTTCTTGGAAACTACTTTCGCACTTAATTGACCACACAAACTTTTCTTCCTTCTTCAGAAGTCCTATCAACAGCGATGCTAATACTGAAAAACCCATATACGAACTGTCTGTAATACCCTGCTAAACCCAGAAAACTTCTGATCTATGTTACTGTAGTCAATCTCGGCCAACTGTTCACTGCTTTAATGTTGGACGGGGTCTACGGAGATTCCTTTTTCTGAAATCACATGACCTAGGAACACAACACGAGTCATCCAAAACTCGCATCTGCTAAGCTTATTGTAAAATCCAAAAGTACTCAAGGTCTCAAGTACCATCCCCAAATGTCTCTCGTGCTCCTCAGCACTCTTTGAACACACTAGGATAACTTCAATGAACACGATCACAACCGATTTAAGTACATTTTTAAACATTCTGCTCATAAGACCCAAACAAATAGCTATGGTGTCCGTCAAACCACACGGCATTACAGTGAACTCATAACTGCCGTATCGAGTGCGAGATGCTAACTTCGGTATGTCTTTCTTCCTGATCCTCAACTGATGATACCCTGACCTCCAGTCGATCTTGAGGAATATCGATGTATAAACACAACGACCCAACTTTCTTCTTCACGAATAGAACAGGTGCTTCCCATGGTGATGCACTGGAACGTATGAATCCCCTATTCAATAATTCCTGCATCTGCACCTTCAGTCCTTTTAACTCGGGTAACACCATCCGGTAAGGAGCCTTAGGGACTGGCTCTGTTCTGGGCGCTAATTCAATCACGAACTCTATTTCTCTTGCTGACAACAAACTTGGCAATTTTTCAGAAAATAACTCAGAAGACTTCTGTACTACGGTTATGTTCTCCATATTCGGCCCCTCAACTGACGCATCCATTACAGTTGCCATGTAGATTCGATAACCAACAACCTGAACCAGGTCATCTTCAGTGACGAATAACAAGGATTGAAGTTCCTCTTCGACTTTCAGTGATTCAAAACTTTCACATGCTAATTGAACAAGCTGAATTACATCACTACCACGATTCAAAACAACAAAAAACTCCTTAAGCCACACCTTTTTATAAATGACTTCCAAGTCATACTTAAGCAAACCCTTCAAGTACAATATAGTCAGAGAATCATCTTTCTATCACTTTATTACCACTACGAAGATCTTACAACCTTCACTAAAAATTCTGCTATACTACTCTAATAAAAACATCTCAAAAGCATTCTTCTTCTGATTGATGCATGGTCGATCCCTTCATGCTCCTCTAGCCATCCTAGTGGCGTCCTATCTGCAGTAACAATGCTTACGCTCTCCTGAACTTACACGGGCAGTTCTTAACCTGACGGCCGTGTTGACTATATTCAAATCATGCTCCCTTTTTTGCACTGAGGTCCGTTCCAAGTACCCCACTAAATGTCCCGAAGCATGTTTCCTCTATTCTATCTTATCAACGGCGGTGTCAGGAACAACTGTGATTCCATCTGTCTATACGGACAATCTTTGATCAAATGACTGTACTGGCGACCCTTGTAACAAGTCCTTTCTCTCTTACAGCACAGAATAGATCCATGTCTTTTCTTACAGACACGACACACATCGATCGAGTTGAGCACTGACTTTCCCAATTCTACTCTTCCGGTTGGTTGAAATATGGCACATTTCTTCTGACATCGGCCTTTCTCCCCAATCGAATTCCATCTCTGTCTAAATTGAATCTTGAATCAAATACAATGGCTTGATCCTCGATCACAACTCCAGATTGGGCCTCAACAGGCGCGGCAACAATAACGATCACAACACTGGCAGCGGTAGAAAGAACGGCAACAGTGGCGGCTCGGTCCTGAGCTTACTGACCCAAAATGCTTCCCAAAGACTAGCGCCTGAACGCTCCCGACGAACCTAGGATCGTTCGGTGCTGCCACACTCTAAGTACCAGCTTACGGCGGTACTCTCACACTCGCGCTGGTCTAAGCCTACGCTCTGCCTTGGGTATCAACTCATATCAGCGTCCTACTCCGAGATACAGGTCCTACTGACCTCCTCCAAGGAGTTCTCCACTCCTGGTCACTCATCTTACAAGCTCTTTATAGACGCCTGTTTTCTGATTCTAACATCAGGTTAGAATTTGAGTGACCCCACAAACACACTACCAAACAGCTATCAACCACATGCATCAGCATATTAAAAGCCTTTCCTACTAACTATCCCATGACTCATCGCACCTTATCATTCCATACACAGACCATGCTCTGATACCACTTAAACGGGGATGTCACGCCCCGAACCTCGGGCGCGCCAACATCCTACCATGGTCATTCAAATGCGACGTTCCCAGGATAAGTCGCCAACCCAATTAGTTCTTTAATGCACATGCGGAAGCATATTATAAAATCCATGACAATAAAATATGGAATAAAAAAGCAGGAAGCAATTTCTCAACAATACACTTTCATAAATCAACGGAGTTACAAACGAAGGCCTATAGCCAAAAGTTTACAAAAGACCGGCTCTAAAAAAAGAACTGTCCTACGACCTATAAGTCGGACACGTTCTCCAATCCTCCTGACTTCACCTTTGCAACTCCTAAAGGCCAACCAAAGCAATCTGGTCGCTCCGTCCACAAGGGACCTGAAAATGTTGGCCCACAACGGGGTGAGACATTGTCTCAGCAAGTTCAACCCCCTAAACCCCTATTAGAAAGAAAATACACCCCGGGTGGCCTAGCCATATCACACAAAAGACTTATCTCATCTTAATTCCTTCCTGCAGATTAGCATAATTTGTATCACACAATCTCAGGTAATAATAATAATTCAAACAATTGGAACGTCATCACTTTCATATAAATCACAATCGTACTTAGCACGCATTTCAATTATTATTCACTATCACACAAGGGCATAGCTTACTCGCACTTCGGCTATCTACTGACATTAATGCCAGGATCGCCTCCTCCCTTGGAGCGCGGCTTCGTCACTACATCGACGGCATTCCCGAATGAGCATAGGTCCAGTTGGCTTAGCCTCTACTACGACCCACATCCATTGTAAGGGGCATCCCATATAGGGGCAAGTCCGGTTCAACAGCCCAGAACGATTCCTCTTAATTATCACACAGCCAAATCATACTGGCCCTGCGACATTTTGCATTTCACTCAATGCTTCCACTTAAAATAGTGATCCGCCATTTTTCTTCATATTAAAAATATTTCAGAAATTACTCAAGTGTGTGGGGGCACGCTAATTTTGAACTAGAAAGCCAATATCTCACTTTTTCAAACCCCACTATTTAATATAATCATTAAAATCCAATTTTTTTGCATAAAAAAAACCCGACACTTGGATTTTTATGAATAAAATCCCTATTTACCACAATCAACACTCAATTTTCCACATCCTTTAATCAAATTCAAATTCTAAATGTACAAAGCGCGATCATCACGAAATTCTGAGCAATTGAAGTCATAACTAATTTTTTTGAATTTTATTATTTTTATTTTTAAATGATTTTCGGAATATAATAAATTATTAAAAATTCCAAAATTTCAAACATTTAAATAAATCAAAAATAAAACCTATTATATCACATCAAGGCTTATATTAAAATAAACCTACTTAACTTTAAACTAAACACACTTTAACTTAATTAAACATCCTAATCTAATCCTCAACCAAATAAACTAATCTAACAACCTAAACTTACTTAACTTAAACTAAGCACGCTTAGGGCATCATTAACCATCTAATCAAGATTTAGTGAGCTAAACTCGCCGGATTAGCGAGCTGAGCGGACCAAAACGACGGAGATGCCGAGGAGAACAACTTTCCTCAAAGCGGGCCAAGCATTTGGGGCCGAGGAGCCGGCCAAAACGGGCCAAAATCGGGCTGCCATACCCATTTTTGTTTGCTGCTGCATTGGTGCCGATGGGGGGAAACGGGCTGGCTTGGGACCGAAACTAGTAGGGGAAGACCGGCGGTGGCTTGAATGGGTCGGTGGGGAGGTCGACAGCAGCTCATGGCGGCGGGGACGAGCTCCGACAGCTCATGACGCGAACAGACAGAGGCTGAGACGTAGCTGGGGCTCGGCTGAAGTAGGGACGACGGCGTGAGGACGCGAGGTCGCACGGTAGCAGCGGCGTGCAAGGCGGCGGACAGCGCACGAGCGGTGACGGCGGTCCGGCTGGACTGCAACCAGCTTCGGCATTCTCAGATTTGCTAGAGGGTTTCGAACAACAACCAGAGAAGAAGAAGAACTCGACGCCAGCAGGAGGGAGAGGGAGGCGGAGGTGTGCACGAGCAGGACGACGGCATCGCGGCGGTGGATCTGGCTTCGACGGAGGCGTGCAATGGCGATGGCTGCTCGTTTCTGCTTCACGGCTTCTTCGGTTGCTGTTGGAGTCGAGACAGTAAGGAGAGGGAGGAAGGAGATAGCGACCGGAGAGAGAGAGGGAGGAGAGAGAGAGAGGGACCACTTTTCTCCTTTTTTTTTTTTTTTGGTGACCTAGGAAACCCGCGCACCGTACCAATACGAACAGCCCGAAAGGCCCGGGGTAACGGAGGGTAAACCCTGAGGGCAACACGTGCTAGCCACCACACATGTGCCACCGGGTAAGTCACCCTGCGACGCCCGAGAATCGAACTCCTCTCCTTGCGTTAGGGGGAGAAGCTCGCCGCCAGCGGTGCCACCCAGGTGGGTGGTCACTTTTCTCCTTTTTCTTTTTCTTTAATCCAACAAAAATGGCCCATCATGTGAGTTGTCTTCCACCCACAATTTCTAGACCAATTTACCCTCTTCTAGAAGCTTTAATAAGTCCAAATGTTGGGTCCAGTGGGAGTGCTACGAATTTGGAAGGGAAATTGCACAATTTGACTTCAATCCTTCTTGAATCAATTTAATCCGGCCTTTGAAAATTTAACCGTCGAGTCCTCGGTCCAATTAGCATTTTTCCTCATCAATATAACTCACTGGCATCCCAACTTTGAAATAAAAAACGGTCCTCTGCAAATTCTGATCGAAAACGGCCCTACCTCGACTTTTTCTCAAAAAGTCTCGGGTTGCTGAAAAATCTTCTGAGGTTGAGTCAACACTCTTTTAATGACTGTAACATAATAGAACTCTCAATTTCTGAATTCGGGTTTGATTTCACGGTTAATTTCAATTCGGCGCGAATTTAGTGTGTCCTAATCTATCGGGTAGCTTCTAGGAATTCTCGTGCATTTGACCTATGGTTGATTATTTTCAAGCCACAAAGTACATCTTCGACACATTGGCGACTCTCGATTGTCGTAGAAATCTCAAGGTTTCAAATACGAACACAGGGTACCAAAACGACAAAAGAATCGGTCTAGTGCCGATCGACAAGAATTGTGCAATTAAGTGGAATCACCCACACTTAATCACATACCTTTGTCGAGTCGACTTATCTCCAATTTTTAATCGATCTTACTGTGTCGTAATAATCTCTTATAGATTCGCACGGTCGAGCAGTCGTTTCCTAGCCGAATTTTCAAGTCTGATGCGTTAGAATTTCTTAGCAGCTTCACCTGATAAACTAGTTATCCCATGAGTGATCAGTTCAGGGAAAAGAACTATAAGCGCGTCAATGAAATGCCCAACTATATCGATCGGAATCGAACCCGAAATTCGAATGTCACATATTTTCATTACTATTGTTATTCAACACGTTCTTTCGTTACTAGGATTAGTATTAAACTTGTTGCGGTGGGTTGAAGATGTGTACCCATTGAAATCCACCTACAACATATATGTGTACGTTCATTGCAAGAGAAATCTAGTATAATATACACTTTGAAAATTTCAAATTAACTAATCACTACTCTTTCACGTGTGTTTCTAGTTTGCTCTTGAATCAATCCTTTCATTAACTCTACATGACAACATAATATGATTTTTTTTATTAGGTTCAACAGATTACTTCACTCATAAATGGTTCTATTTTAGATAGGTGGTTTTGTTGATGAAACTTTATTTATATGAAGGGAAATTTTTGTTGTTACTTTAATTTTCATCTTATCTGACTAAAAAGGAAGCAAAAGAAAAAGGAAATGAAACAATGAAAAAAAAAATGCCTAGTTTTTGTGTAGACCCTATAGGCTATAACCAATCTTAAAATTGCATTTTTTTATTTCATGTTACATAAAGTAGGTTCTATGTTTCAAAAATTGAGGACCGATTTGAAGTTCTAGGTTTCAGGGGAATTGAGACATACTTTAGAACAACTCATCCCTAACAGAGGTCTTAATGTCTATAAGTTTGAAAAAATTAGTGAGGATTTTTGGACATATGGGTGGATTTGACATTACAGAGAAAGTTGGGGATTTCTTTATTCTACAATAAAAAGTTTGAGATAGAATTGGGTTTTGATCGAAAGTTTGGGGTTTTTTTTTTTTAAATTATGCCTACTTTTACACTTAGACAATTCACATGCGAAAAAATTTAGTTAGGTAATTATCCGGAGACACACGTCAAATTGGAGGCGAATCTAATACTAATCCAATTTTCAATTAGTCCAATTAGGACCGCCCGGCCCAGGATGCCACTAGCCCGACGAGACAAGAAACGGGCCTAAACTCCGCTGTCCCCCTATGTTTTGGGCTGAACTTGGGCCGGCCCGTTAACAAGAAAGCCCCTCGCCGGCCGCCGCTTCTTACTTTTCGCCTTTTGCTCCCTGTTCGGTCGGAGCAGGAAACGACGACGACGATCCAGAAATCTCCACCACATTCCCCGTCGTTTCCGATAAAAAACCCGAAAAGGGAAAGGGTGAGAGAGAGAGAGAGAGAGGAAGAAAGGAACTCCAGTTCAACCGGTATTTCGCGCCACTCGCGCTTGGCTCGAGCACGATTCGAAGCTAACGATGCTCCGTAGCGTGTAGTAGCGGCCATGGAAGCCGAGGCAAAGAGCGACGCACGAAGGAGGAGGGGGAGGAAGCCTCTCTCGGACCTCACCAACGCCGCCCCTCCGTCCGGGCTCGAGCCCCCTCGCAAGCCCGCCGTCTCGTCCGCTTCCAAGAGGACCGCCCCGAACCCTAGCTCCTCCGGTCCCGTGCCCCTCCCTTCCACACCTCCTCGCCCGATTGCATCTTCTTCCGGTCAGTTTTTCTTTTTTCTTTTTTATTCGGCGGCTTGCGCTGGATTCCGCGTTCCGATTGAATGTCGCGGTGTTATTTGGAGTTTCGAGGATAGCTTTTTCTTTTTTTTTAGCGATTGTTGATTAGGTGTTCAGACTGTTAGAAACTTTGATGTGTTGGGATAAGGCTGGCTTACTGTGATCTGATCGGTTTTTGGTTCTGAGCATTATCGAGAATCTGAAATGCGTGAGATTGTTATACCTGAAAAGGGTATCTAGTCGTCAATGAGATTGGGGCCTCGTTTTGCTCAACTCGGTACTTTTTCTTGCCATATGTTTTGCTGTTTAGGGCGTGATGCTTCCGATAGGTCCGTGTTCTGTACAACTTATAACCGCAGGAAGCCTGCGGATAAAGGCAAGCGTAAAGAGAAGGGGGTTGCCGTCTCTATGACTAGCTCTCCTGCTAGGAAGATCAGAAATACGAGGTACCCGCTCTTGCTGATATGTATAAGATTTGATTTGTAGCACTATGTTGGAACCAAAAGGGAACAAAGAGTGAGGTTGACGTTAATGTAAGATATGCGTTATGTTCAAAATTCAGCAGGAATTTGAATTTTTCAACATTAGTTGTTTGGCGGGGTTGTAACTTCTGCTTTGGCCAGTACTGTGGGTTTCAAGTGGTGTGCCGATGCTCTCTTCGTATCATAGTACAGTCAGTCTTATTGGAAGAAACCTGGTGATCAATGCTGGTTTCACGCGACATATTTGAGCAGATAATTTGCCTATTGAAAGTAAGGATGTTTCACGTGATGAGGAAACTTGCTGCTTGAGTGTTATTATAACCATTCTTTTTTCATTAAGATGGTTGATTAGCACCTTTTTTCATCCTTATTGTGCAGAAGAATTGCGTTTTCTCTTAGCAAAATGACTGTCGTTTCTAATTCTAATTTAACTTAAATGGGCATGTACTTCCGTTCCCATTTGCTTCTTCCTACACAGGAACAAGCTTAATGATGAAGGAGGTGGTGCTGGATCCAAGTCGTGCTCTATTCCAAATAAAGGGGTATTCTGTCAAGATTCCTTTGCATTTAAAGTAGTCTGGTGCACGTATTATATCATCTCTTTTGGCTTTCTTTTACCTCAACCCTTGCTTGTTTTCTTTTATCTCAGTAGATAGACGAACAGTAACTGGACAGTGTTTTGTGCTCAATTACGTTTGGGATGTTGATGCAGAAGCAGCAGAAGCCACCATCTAGGAAAGATGTACCTGATGATTCCTTGCAAAATTACATCAGGCAGCAGAAATCTTACTTTGAAGAGATTGATGCATTTGAATTGCCAGAGGAGGTAGCCTCTGTTAATGATTTGGACTAAGTGGAAGAGATACAAGAGATATCAGTGATCGGTGACCAGAGCGCTCAAGTATAGGGGGTGATGTCTGTACAGTCAACTGACAGTGGAATACTCGATCTACAGAGATTTTGGTTTTGTAACTGCTAGTGTACATATGGAGCCTTCAGCTCATTTACTCTGGAGCTTGTAGAATTTGTTTTGCGTATTCCATGACTTGATTATGGAGTTTTGAGATGAGTGGAGCTTTTGTATAACAATGATTACTATTCAGAAAATTGCCTATGCGTTGTGTTCACCAAGGCAATTGAGGCTGCTTCTTTCTTACGCTTGGGCGTGGCTTTGGCAAATCATCCAATTCTAGCAGACTGTTCTAGGGAAGCTTGTCCAGGAAGTTGCTTATATATGGAGAGCACTGTCTAGCCCTGATATGCAATCAACACGTTATTGTTAATTGCTCCTTACAATCATATCACTACTTTTTGGGATACATAATAATCATATATTCTGTTTTTGATAATACATCATTGTTTACAATTGAGATGACTGATGCTAATTTGCTGCATGCTGCTAATAATAAGAAAGACGAGTGGATCCTAATACTGGTTTACAGAAACTGAGACGAGCTCCTTTATTTTTCAAGCAGCAACCACAAATTAGTCAAGAAGACAGATACATGACGACAAATTGTCGGGGGACATTATCTAGCCCTGATTTCACTCCCGCGTTCATATGCGGCAGTTTCAAATTGCATATATGAGCTTTCATACTTAGTTCACTTTCCTGCAATTTTTCCTTATTTGACCATTGCTTCCTTTGGGGGGCTTAATTTCGCTCATTTTGATCATTGCCCTAACAAAGTCTCGGAAAAATTTTTCTGTGTCGCATGCATACTTCTTGACCAGTGAATCCACAGAACTGCCATTGAAGAGCTCTTGATCAGAGTGAAGAAGGCCCTTCTTCTGCAGTAAATTGTGGTAGTAAAGGTTGTCAAAGAAGGTCGGCGTTTGGATGTCTAGCCTTTGAAGGACACTATCATTTCCAATCTTGGGGCATTTCTTCTGCAATTTATGGGCGAAGGATTTATCTATGTTCGAGTCGTTGTAGATCCGTCCTCGGAAGGAACTGCATCTCGCTAGGCCAATGGTATGTGAACCTGTCAATTTGAAAACCGCTGTCAGCTGATAAAGTACATCGACATTGCCAAAACAGAATCACGATAGGTGCTGAATTCTGGTTCTTTTCTTTTGAATATTCTTGGTTGTAATGCGCGGTGCAAGGTTGATAATATTGAGTTGAAATTACCAGAAAGAGCCACCATGTTCTTGACTGAAAGACCCTGAGCAGCGAAGCTGGTTATGAGAGCACTGAGATTAGAAGCAGGTGAAGGTATAATGGTGTTAGCAAGGCTCCTGCTAGCAGTAATGGAATCCCTTCTCCCTAAGCTTACGGTCCATGAAGGACCTCCCAACTGGGGCCATGTCACAAGAGAAAACATAGAAGAAATCAGGAAAAAAATAGATTTGTCCGAGTATAACCGTCGAGGGAAAAATGTACTAAATTAGAGTCGACATATTCTCATTTCTTTTATTTGCGAGACTTTTTAAGGTCATGAAGAGGACTTGCATGAACGACTGAGTCGCGAGCAGCCAGGGCAACGATATCTGCACAGGAAACCACTCCAGGGCACTCCTTCTCCAGACTAGCCTTGATGCGGTCGATCACTTCGAACCCTCTCACGGAGTTGTTGTTCGAGCTGCTGTTTTCTCGCCCACGAAGCTAGGCGTGTCATCCAACAATATCGACGCATCGCACCCCTGACCAATACGTAGATACACACATCAATATTGAGGAGGAAGGAAAAGAAGAGGAAAACTCTGGAAGGCTAATGAATCAAAGTAGGATCGTTTCGCAAGGAATCTCTAGAAGACGCGACTCACATTGACGAAGCAGTCATGGAAGTGCAGCCGAAGCAAGGACGCGCCTGTCCGGGTCTCATTCTTGATTGCTTTTGCTACTCCAGCTCGAACAATCGACAATGCTTTCGGACATGTTGATTGATAATGACTCGGTGAGAGCTTACAACCGGCAGTGGTGATAACCGAAGTGGCAAGGAGGACAACGACGATGGAAAAGCCGACCATATCGTGTGTAGCCATGACATGAATTATCGATATGTTCCTGTTGAAAACCAGCAAGAGCACACACTCAGATGAAGTTTCTCTGGCGTAAGGTTAACGCGGAAATCTTGGTATAATGTATAACTCCGTGAATGCGGTGAAATAAAAGCTTGAAAATAACAGTTCCTTTTCCGGCTTTTTCCGGGCAGGGAGACGCTGATTAGATAACGTCGCATCTTTGCTAGGCAGCTTCACCACCAGAGTTTTTCATGGAGTGATAACCATGTGAGAAGACTGCATTATTTTGTTCTCCGTAGTACTAAAAATAATGGTGCATGGCTTGGGAAAGTTACATGCGTCGTGTCGTGGGACCACAAAAGCGACCCCGCCCTGAGCTACCGACCAAAAGCGATCGATGACCGTCGACTACGAAACTGCCGTGCTGATGTGAATCATTCGCCTATGTTAAGCCCCCTTTCTTCTTTGGTTGAAACCTATTTTTAAAAATGTCGGAGATGCAAAATTTTCACGGATGTGATTTTTCCATTTGGAATTGGCTTGAATTTAGGAAAAATGACACTAGAAGTATCATCATTTCATATGACGCTTACTTCAGGGCAAAAACTTTCGGACAAAACACTTCACTGCCACTTTATATAAAAAATGATCATTTAAGTGTTAACTCCGATTTGAGATGCCAAGAATTTGAAGGGAAGAACTATGAAAAATATTCTAAACTTGTTATAATTGTATTGATCCAATATTAAGCTTTTTTTTATCAATTGAGTTTTAAACTTTTATTTATTTATTTATATCAATTCACCATGTGCTTAATCTTGGCCAATCAATATTGACTTGGATGTTGTCTATTCCACTTAGACAACCAAAGTGTTGACATGGATGCCAAACCAGCTATGCCTATCGGCTAAAATTGGCTTAATGCACTAAATTGGCAGGTTTATAATTTAATTGGTTAAAAAAATATTTAATATTGAATTGATAGAATTGCAATATGTTTAAGATTATTTTGAAAATTTTCCCAAATTTGAAGTGACAATATCTAGTCATTTTTTTATGGTCGACTTGGCTCGCAAACCCTCTAAGTTAACATAAATAGTCATAAGGACATCATTCAACAAGTTTGCCTCAAATTTAAACTCTAAATGGACAATTCAGGTCGTTTCCCTCTTCTAATTAAACTCTAATTTGCATCAAAAGGAATGGCAATTCTTAATAGAGAATGATGGCTTTTCATGCAGGCTGTTTCATTCTTCAGGGGTTGTCGACGGTAAGCTATGGCTATGGGGAAGGGCAACGGTGGACGCCTAGGGCTTGGTCACGAGGACCAACCCTGACCTGGACGCGCTCGGTGCATTGCTCTAGGCGGACTTGACTCAGTGCGCTGGAATCGCTTGGTCGAAGGTCTGCACTCGGTGCATTGCGTTTCTCCCTTGAAGCGATTGGGAGTGAAAATGTTGTCGCTTTTGTTTTTGTACTTGATTTGATGGGAGCAGGAGTAACGATGGTTTTGGAACGCTTCTTTGCGACCTGGTCATCGTAGAGAGCTCTGTGCTGAGATTGGTGGAGGGTCGTGGAACAGGAGGAAATACTGGAAAAGCTCTGACATGACGAAATTCACAAAACCTAGAACAAATGAAAACTGCAAAGCCTGAAGAGTAGAAAAGAAATCTGGATAACGCAACTGTCCAGGCATTTTAAAGAAGAAGCAGAAGAGAGTTCGCGCAGTCCACGCGAAGCTGCCGGGTTGAGATTTTCTTTCTATTTATAAAAAAGCCACGGAGGCATTAACATTTTACAAAAAATGGCCGTGTAGGATTTTTTTTTTTTTTTTTGTCAGAATCGTTGGAGGCACTTAATTAGACGATTTTCCTTTGATGTGACATCATAAGTGATCCGACAAAATTTTAAAATTGAAATAAAAGCCTTGCAAACAAATATAATGTGTCTAGTATCCTTTTCCTTTTGCATTTATTATGTGTTGAGTGGAGATTATTGATATGCTTGTCTTCTAGGAAAAGAAGGATGCGACCCTACTTAATGCTTTTTTCATGAAGTGATTCCTCATAAGGCAACACTGCCTATTGTTATTATTCGAAGGGTTGAGAATTTCTTGTTATATTATATATTGAAAAAAGCCACGTTGGCAATAACGTCTTACAAGAAAAAAGTCACTTAAGAAGTTTTGTCTGAATTTGTTATCGGAGGTATTTAATTAATTGGTTTTCCTTTAATATAACACTAGAAGTTATCCAATGAAAAGTTTCGGAACTAAAGTTGATGTGATATAAAAAATTGTGGCATCTTCTAGCATCCTTTTTCCCTTGGATCTAGTACGTGCCAAGCGTTAACTGCGAATATAGAGATTATCAACATGCCTATATTCTAGGCGTAGGATAAGGCGACCCTACTTTGATGCTTTCTCACAAAGCAATTCATCATAAAGCAACACCGCCTAATAACATTGGTCATGTTTGGTTCAGTATTTGGAATACTCATTTGGGCTCTAAAGTCCCTTGACCAAATGTAAATGTGTTCAGTTCGTTTTTTTGCGCGACTTTGGCGAGATGCAATTACATCTCCAGTGGGCTTTGGGCGCTTTTAGCGTCAGCTTCTTGAGGTCCCTTTTGGAAAGTTGCATATTCGGAATGCAACTTCCGATATTATTCATCTTTCCGGTGGAGAAGCCGATCGGCCGCCTAAATAAAAATAAATATAAAAATAAATATGTTTATATAAACATATATTTTTTTATATAAATATATTTATGTTTAATAAATATATATTTATAAATATAAACATATTTTTACTTTTTTAATTTAATAAAATTTAATTATAAATATAAATTTTACCAAACGACATTTACATTTTGAAAAATTCTATTCACCCAAAGATATTTGCATTTTTGCAAATACATTCCCTAAGAGCCGAACTAAACAGGCTCATTATTAGTTGGGTACCCTTCGCTTTCGCGTCACGTGGTCCATCTCAGTGTGCAATCACGTGGCAAAGACCGAAGATTAAAGAAACGAGTTCGGACTGTCCTCGTAATGTGCTGGCCACCGACGGATGGCCCTCGTGAGGGAGGAGGAAAAAGCAACGCCTTTAGCCAAAAGCAATTATGGTGATAGGACGATACGACGTGCATGTGTCTTCACTCTTTGTCCTTTGTTTTTTTTTTAATGTTCTTCTGATTGTGATTCGACATAAATCAGGACAAAGTTTCAAAATTGCTTTTGTTCCCATAAACGAACCGACGCAACAGTACGCGGAGTGGTGCCTTTGACACTTTTTTTAAGTCTATAAAATGTCTTGATCCGCTAGCATTTGGCGACGTTTTTTTTTCACTCGTTTTGCTCTCGATCACTCGAGTTCATTTCTTCCCTTTTTATTTCTTTTGATTTGTATTTCAAGAAGATGATAGAAGGATTTTAGAGTTAATCAGATTATTTATTCGGATGCATATTACAACGCTCGGAAGAGTCCGTTGTGTATTAAGAATAGGATGTTATTGATTATTGCGTATGGATGGGGACGGAAATTAACTCTGGAGTGAGTGCTAATCATAGCATGCCTTGAATCCGGTTTTATCCCCTCGCTTATTTTTTAAATTTTCTTGCAATTTTTACAAAACTTGGGGGGACGCTTGCTCTTCCCTCATCAAAATGGGTTTTGTCCCGCGCATCACTTTATTCAGAAAATTGTTCAAAAAAGTCTTTAAACCTACGGCATTGTTTAAACATTTTAAGTTTACCAATTCAATTGAATCTAAACCTTTTCATGATTTACCAATAAAGTTCATTGGAACAATTTTAACTAAAATTGCTATCGTATACGTCGGTAGTATCGGCTAAAATGACTAATATTGACATGGATAATTTTTTATAACATTTTTATAAAATATTTTTTTATATTTCTTTTTTTTTCTACCAAAACGGGCAAGAGTTGGTCGACCCTCGTTGACCTTATCACTAACTACTTGGTAGAAAAAAAGAATGAAAGAAAAGAATAATTAAAATTATAAAATATTTAGAAAATTAATTTCTTTATAAATTATTTACATTAATGTTGATTATGTTACATAAAACGGTCGTTGCCGATGTCAGTTATTTCTAGTTAAAATTGATTAGATGGACTCAATTGGCAAAACATGAAAGATTTAAGACTTAATTAGTAAATCGAAAGATTTAGAATTGAATTTATAGAAATATAGTAAGTTCAAGACTCTTTGGATAATTTTTTGCTCACTTTTATCTCTAGGGACGGTTTTATTGCTTTAGCCAGAGTTTGCAATAGGGGGAACGACACCGCTGTCCTCAGTAGCTCCTTTCCAATTCTGCACTCATTCAATTTCGTCAGACAAAAGGAATCGTCTCCAAGAAAAGGCCGTCTCTGAAGGCAAAAATATCCCTCCCTAGGAATCATCAGCGACGACATAGCTTCGTCGCTGTCGTTGTGTGGTGTGACCTGAGGTCGTCGCGTGTGATTTTCTAATGATAATCCGTTGCCAAAGATTCCGTTGGGGACGAGTTTTCCCCTTGCTCAATTAGGGAGCTGTTTTCTGATTTCCAGCGCCTGTAATTCTAAAGTCTCTTTATTACGGCCGTCGCTGAAGATTGCACGCAAGGGACACCACTACTGTCCTTAGTAGCTCCTTTTCAATCTTGCACTCCTCACCAACAGAAGGGACCGTCTCCAAAAGGAAAAAAGGCATACCAAATAAAAGAGTAATTAAAACCATCAAATGCGAAATAGTTTTTTTTTTTAGGTGCGTTTCGGGGAGTTCTGGAGAAATTTGGAGTCATTTTTCCAAGGATCTTTGACTCGAGGTGTATTTACTCAAAAGCAAATGTCGTTCGATTAATTGACATTTGGTCTATCTTTTGCAAATAAGTTTTGAAGGAAAAAACGACAAAAAATAGAGGTATGGCTACCGAATGATGGAGAGGAAATCATCGTGGAAGAGGCCAGGAGAAACATTTGGCACCATCATCGACTGAAGCAACTCGCCGGCGGCAATTGAACCATTGACGATGCCGAAAGGTTACGCAACCTTCGGCGGCCAAGCGCACAAACTCAGTGACCTAGATCGTGCAAATCCAGAACTCACCAATTAAGACCCATGATTGTCGACGACCTCGACGATCTTACGTGACTGTTAGTGAGCCTCGTACAACCCTCGATGAAGCATCATACTAGCGACCCTAAGCTAAAATTGGAGCATCACTTTTAGATCACCTTGATCCTCGACACCCTCCATGAACCGTGGTGACCCTCGGCCACCCTATGCAATATTTGATGACCTAGGCAAGGCGAAGCCAAGGTTGGTGCAACCTTGGTGACCTAGATTGTAGGGGTGATCGGGTCCAGGGTGGGTAGGGTCTAGACCTGGACCCTGTTCCCGACCCTGTTATAACCTGGTTCTCTTTTTTTGGACCCCGTTCCCGACCATTTTTACATTGGACCCTGTTCCCGACCCACCCTGTTTTTCCGGTCCGGGAACAGGGTCAACCCTGTTTATATTGGAACCTGTTTTGCAAAAATTAATGTACAACACTCATATTTAAAATAAAGCGTTTAACATTCATATCGATCAGCATAAGCACATCCACCGTTGTAGCAAATAATTTGTACCTCATAACATCACTAGAAAAGGAAAAGAAAGAGAGTATTTCATCACATCACAGGTATTCACTCTAACTCCATTGATCATTTGCTGTAAAGAAAAGGCAAAAAGAAGAATTGATCGTATTCCAATGCCCCATCAACGAACCAATCATCGCATCTCGACCACTTCCATGATATTTAAGCTGCAACAATGCCAACAATGGCATACATCAACTGCTGAAACCAGAAAAAAATAGAATGCAACAACTTGAGGCATTCGTTTTCTCACAAGAAAGATGTGTAATAACTTACCATTCTGAAACAACATGGATTCTCAAGCAGATATTCTGATCTGTCAAAGTTTGTGCTAGCTTCTTCCCGCTCCTCCTAGGTAATCACTCTTATATTTTTTTATAACTAGGATTGAGGCACCCACCTTAGGACCTTAGGTAGGCAAACCCCTGAAAATGTTTGTACTCAGTGGTGTGGGAATCAAACTTGTACGGCGTGCCAAATTCACACATATAAGTATGCCCTTAACCACTTAGTTGATCCTATGGGGTATATTGACTATCTTATATCACCACACCAGAGCATTACCTTGACATGTCATTGTAAAGGGCTCTTTTACGGAGCAAGTATGAAGCACATGGTCCACTATAATGAAATTAATTTGTTAGAAGACCAAAAGATGATACTCCAAAAATGAAGCGCTATAACTACAGAGATTCAATTGATGATACAGATATATCAAAACATATATACAGTGGAAAGACAAAAGTTGGTGGAAGGAATAGAAAATGACAACTACAAGTTTCACTTAGGAAGCCAACACCAAGCAAGACAAACGTTAGCTTTAAAGTGATATCCTCACTTGAAGAAGTTGACCATCAATCCACTCAAAAGAAAAAATAAGAAGTGCAAATCTACTGATGATATGATCATACTACAGGTTCTGGTGCTAAACCAAATTCAAGTCAACCGAAAGGAAAAGGAGCCAAGGAGCCACTTAATCGGGCAGTAAAGCGAAAAACCCAAGGAAACACCAAATACATAGCGCGAGAAATTTAGCCTCTGAGGTAATACAGCAAGCATAAGATACATCAATTACTTCATACAAGTTAAGAAATTTGACAAAGCTTCTTTAAGCAATCGACTGAGACTCCAATTTCATAACATCTCCTCAGTTATACATACATATATATATGACCAGACACATGATGAAGCAGTTTTGCCACCTAGAACAATGTGTTATTATCAGATCAGTGTAACCGCTCATTGTGAGAGAAGACTTAATTTCATGCATCAACTTTAAGGTCTAAACTGAATAAGATCCACATTAGTCTCGGTTGATCAAATCATGCGTGAAATAGGAGCAGACCAGCATCATAGAGAGAAAGGGCACAAAGAAAGAGCAACAAACAAAATCGAAGCCATGACCGGATCATGACTCATTTCTATGTTCTAAGGTGCATGAGCATCCCTGGAAAGGGGAGAGACACATTAGAGTCAGCGCATGACAAGTCAACGCATCTATAGCCATGTCCACAAAAATGAATATTAACAACGCAATAAAAACAAATTGCTGAGTATCCAAATGCTTAATCCTCCAAATATTAAATCCACGCCTTCGTGCAGCTCAAAAAATCAGATAAATTGACAATCACCACAATTTCAACACAAAAGCACAAGCAGATAAAGAGCGATAACCCCTAAAATTCAGATGATGAAAAAGCTGATCACAAAGTTGAAATTATTCAGACCCAGATCTGCAGCCCACAGGCACAGATGAACCTCACAGAGAGAAAATCGCAGATCCAGGCTACTCACCAAAAAAAGGCAAAGCAGCAATCTGTATTCACAAAACAAACACAGACCCAAAAACCAAAATCGTGATTCACAATAACCTCAAATGTTCGTTCGCTCGTTCGCTCAATTCCTGACCAATTCTCAAGATTCGTCCCACCGAGAAAAAAAACACCAGACTTGCAATACAAGAACGAATCAAAAGAGCAAACATCGACGGCGCCGGCGCGGGGGTAAGTAGAACTAATTAGCCGGCAGCTCAAGACGAAGAGTAAAACTCATGCTTACCAGCGACGGCGCCGGCGCGGGGACGGGACTTGCCGAACAGCTCGGCGGGGGAGGAGGACGCCGTCGACGGTGAAGATCGCGACGGGGGTGGACTTGAGCACCGTGTTGACCACCCGTGAGGAGTCGACCCCGGTGTCGAGACGAGGAGGCCCGCGAAGGTCTTGCACCCAACCTTCTCGAGCAGCGAGGCCGACGGCACCGGGGTGGCGAGGATGGCCGGGACCAAGATGGGGGCGCTGATCTGGAGGAAGGCGATGCTGCTTCCGCTCGGATGGATAGGCGAAGGTGAGACTGTGAGAGGCTGAGAGCGACGAGCGTGCTGCGTGAGAGACTGAGAGTAAAGATAGAAAGTTAGAAACGACTAGGGTTTTGTTTTGGGGCCCAAAAACCGGTTCCCAAACCAATCCGGTCGATCCGGTTCCCGGGTGGGTATTCCCTCGGAACCGGTTCCCGGACAGGTTCAAACAGGGTATGAGCTTTGGGAACCGGTTCTCGGACCGGTTTCAACCGGAACCGGTTCCCGACCCTATTTTCCGGGTGGGCCGAACCGGGAACCGGGTTGACCCGGTCCGGTTGCACACCCCTACTAGATTGTGGAAACGCAAATCTTGCTCTACCGTCCAAATCTAGTCTTGACCATTAGCACCATACGCAATTGTCAACGACCCTTTACGATTGCTTGGGAGCCTTGCATGACACTCGATGGAGCTTCACATGAATAATTTAAAGAGGGAGAACCTCCATATTTGGAACGTTGGTTTCAAAGAGAACAATTGTTTCATGAGTTCAAGAATGGAATACAAAGATATTAGAGAGGGCAAGATTGAAAGAAAAATAATTTTATATTGAGATAGCTAGTATAAGCACCTAGAGGGGGTGAATAGGTGTAAAAACAGTTTCTCGTGATAAGTGAGCAATATTAGACAATAGAAAGGAAGTTCGCATTTTGTTACCACAACGAATTATGATCAAAGTAAAAGAGAGTAGGGAAGAGAAAATGAACATAGAAATTATAGTGGTTCGGCTTATCCCAAGCCTATGTCCACTCTTCCGCACCGACCGACCCCACCGGCTGGATTTCACTATGAACAAAAGAGTTGTTACAGCAAAGCTCTCCCTTGATTCTACAGTGTAGATACTCTACCACATTTCTTCAAGGTTTCTCAAGAATATAAACTCTATTTTGTGTACAAGATTTCGCTCAGCAAATGAATTGACTAAGAACAAGGAGCTTCAAACTTTGGAATTCTTCTATCGCGCACACACTCGAACAACTGAAACGTCTTCCTTATATACTCCTTTATGCCATCGTACCCGTTGGCACTTACCAAAGGAACTCTTCCAATCTTCCCGTTGGACATAATCAATTAGAAAGATTATTCGAGCTATTTAAGGAACATGACGATAGCCCATCAATCATGCTCGCCTATACAATCAGGATCTCGGTTTCCATAAGTAGAACCTTCCAAGTATACTTCGCCAATCATCGGATCCTTAATCAATCTTGATTCGAATAAAGGATTCCGTTATGTCATATCCAGCCAAGAGATCTTCGTCAGTCGATAAAGTCAAATCCTTAACGAAACATTCAGTCCTAGATAGACCTTCTTCGACAAACTAGAAACTGTCAATAAGAATAGACTTTGAGTCTTGAGTCTGGCAGTTCGGAGGTCTTCAGACTTTAAGTAGTAGAGTCTGCAAATCTTCAGACTAGACTGATGGAAACGTTTTGTCAGCTTCAAAACACTTCACGAAGATTTCTCCAACAATCTCCTCCTTTTTGATGGTGACAAAACTTTCCTACAAATTTGGATAATTTTGACCTACAGAACATTACTCAAGCAAATATGGATATCTTATAAAGATAAATGGCTTAAGAATAACACTAGAATTTGCAACCACAAAAAATAGGTTAGTTTTGTAGATCAGTAAAGTCATAAGATATCAATAGTACTTAAGATAAACAGTCAATGCCAAATCCAGTCCACAGCCATACACAAAAGTAAAGTCAAAACAAACATCAAAACAAATTAAGAGTTCTAGTTCAAAAAGTTCAAAGTTCAAATCTGTATCACATCTCTCCCCCTTTTTGTCATCATTAAAAAGGTAGAAATGGAAAGAGAATGGAATCAAGATTGCTTGGGAACACGAACAAGCTGGAAATCTCCCATTGACTGGACAATGCCTTCCAGCTTTTTCAACTCTTCCTTCAGTTGAGCCACATCTTCACCCTTAGCATTTGCTTGAATCTGAAGAGCAAGGGCTTGGATCTGATCATTCAAAGAAATTGAAGAAGCTTGGCTTGCAGTCTGCAAATTCTGTACTTCGTATCCCAGAGCATATATCTGACCCCGCAACTCTAAGAGAACATCAAGAATTCTGCGAAAATCTGCTAAATTATCAATTTGCGTACTGGCTTCTGCACGATCAGATGGAGTAAAGGCAGACGATGGCAAATCAGCATAGTTACGCAGATTAGGCGATGAAACATCATGTCCCTCCTTAGGAAATTTAGAGGCATAGATGTCCTCTGAATCTGCTGGAGAGCGGCTTACTCCTTCACTAGTGGCAGGATATGAGGACATTCCTCTTTTCTCACGATCTCCCCCTATTTCCATGCCTTCAGGTGGAGAAGAGTGTTTCTCATGCTCTGCTTCCTCTTGATCTCCTTTCTCCTCTTCTTCTTCTTCTTCAATTCTTTCCTCCTCAGCATCTCTTTCTTCTGCTTCTCTCTCCTCTGTTTCTTTCTCTCTGCTTCCAAATTTTCTCTTACTCCAGTCCTCTGTTCTGTCTCATTTGTGTCTTTCTCTTGACGTTCCGTTGATTCTGGAACAGAACGACTTAGGTTCTTCAGTGCCATTGCAGAAATAGTGACGTCATCCTCATCATCTTCATCCTCAATGATGAGAGCTCTTCTTTTCTTGGATGGAGCAACCATGAGCTCCTTCCCTTTTCTTTTTGCTGCCGAAGAGATTTGATGAGTCTTGGCAGGGGTTTTCTCCTTGAATTTCTCCAACGCCTTGTTGGGTTCCTTCAAACGCATTTTAGACACCATTTTCAGTCCCACTACCATTTGATCACACATTCTAACACAGAAAATCTGTGGAGGCTGAACATTCAAATGTCTGAATAACTTGGTCACAAGAGCTGGATAAGGAAGTTGACCCTTGTCCTTCACCACTGCTCTATACATGTGGAATATAATAGTGTGAGGAAGAGAAAACTTTTTCCCGGATTGATGGCATACATCAGCTTTGCCTCGAGTTTGAAACATCGCCTTTGAAGTAGATTTTGGTCTCGAGGCAATTAATCACAATCTTGTGAAGCAGAATGTTGAACGTACTCATCCTCAAGTAGGAAATCTTTCCCTCTGTCCTTCTATCCTTAACAAGTTCCAACGTAGTATGAGCAATAGACACATTGATAGGTTGATATCTCCCTCTTTAAACCCCAATCACATCAGCCAACAAATCTACATCCACCACATAGTCCTGATCTCGGACACTAAAAGAGAATCTATTCGCATCTAAGAAACTGAAATTCGAATAGAAATATGCAGTGAGTTCAGCATAGGCTTCTGTAGATTTAGAACAAAACTGTTCAAGTGGAAGAAGACTGAATTTTTCCCTCAAATTGACGTTCACAGAGTCAAGGAAATCAAAATCCACACTTCTAGGGTTTATCATCCCACGCTTCAACAACTTAGAGTATAGATGCTTGTGTTCCTCCGATCGAAACAAGTCTGTTCTTTTGCTCCGAATTTTTGCCGCAACACCCATTCTCGATTGAAACTGATTGTACAACTTGTCATCATCATTCTCATCTGGCTGATTCAGCCCTCCAACACGTGGATCACTTGGGATATTAGCAAGGGCTTCTTCCACCGACCCCGCTGGGGCAATTCCCAAACGTTCCATATTTCGTAAGAAGAAGTACTCATTACTATACCCTTTGTCCTTAAGAAACTCATCGATGTAGTTCAATGGAGTACCACTCCTCTTTAAAGCACGATAAAGCTTATAAGTAAAAGATGGCTTATGAATTCTTATGGGTTCTGCGCCTTCGATGATTTCTTCCTCATCTCGATGAGCAACATCCTGTGGTCTAGATGTAGGAGATGGACGCTGCTGAGAATGTTGTGGGCTTTGCTGCTGACTAGGAGACTCTTCTTTCTTCGGTGAGATCAAAGTGCGTAGGCCCCTCATGCATTTGTTGCGGTCCCCTATTTGCGATCCTCGAAGACTTCCTTTGAGACGACATCTTTCACAGTCTCTGAAAGATTCCAAACTTGTTTTTCCCAAGAAAGATGACAACTTTTCGAAGATTAAACAAAAGAAAAAGACAGAAGTGGAAGATCGATGTTTTTTAGGGTTTTTGGAGTAAAACGAAGAGGAACCGATTGTATATAGGACAGTCGAAGAGAGGCATACAAAATGTCGTAAAGGAAAGTAAAAAGATCTCTTTTTAAAAAAATAACTGCCATTTTTAAAAAATAGATAACTGTCATTTAAAAATTAACTCTATTTTCGAAAAAGAAAGATTGCAATAAACACGGAAATAGCAAAAATCAATTATGGACAGATAAACGTACCTTTTCGAGATTTAATCTGAGAGAGAATAAAATAACTTATAGTCAAAAATCTCGATTGTCTGAGTCTGAAAGTCTCTAGACTTTTACTTCTTCAAACTTCAAGCTGTTGAGTTTGGAACGAATAACTTCAAATTGATTTTTCTCCAAAGGCTTTGTAAATATGTCCGCCAGTTGATTCTTTGAGTCAACAAACTGAATCGAAATTTCTCCATTTTGAACATGATCTCTAATGAAGTGATGTCGAATCTCTATATGCTTTGCTCTTGAGTGAAGAATTGGATTCTTGGTGAGATTGATTGCGCTGTGTTGTCACACTTAATTTCCGTGCATGAATCTTCAATTCCAAAGTCTCTTAGCTGTTGTTTTATCCACAGAATTTGTGAACAACAACTTCCAAGAGCTACATACTCTGTTTCTGCTGTAGAAAGAGCTACTTTATTTTGCTTCCTTGAGAACCAAGACACTGTCCCGCTTCCAAGTAGTTGACAGGTACCCGAAGTGCTCTTTCTATCAACTCTGCATCCGGCTAGGTCTGCGTCTGAGTATCCAAGAAGAGTAAAGTCTCCCTTTTTAGGATACCAAAGATCAAAGTTTGAAGTAGATGCAATGTATTTGATAATGCGCTTTGCAGCACTTAGATGAGATTCTTTAGGGTCTGCTTGAAATCTGGCACAAATGCAAACACTAAACAAAATGTCAGGTCTAGAAGCAGTAAGATAAAGAAGTGAACCAATGATACTCCTGTATAGCTTCTGGTCAACTTTCTTTCCTCCTTCATCTTTGTCTATCTTCAAGGAACTTGACATTGGTATGTCAGTCTTTTTGCAATTTTCCAGTCCAAACTTTTTGACAAGATCATTAGCATATTTTTCTTGATGAACAAAAGTTCATTCCTTCAATTGTTTCACTTGAAGCCCGAGAAAGAAGGTTAGTTCACCCATCATGCTCATTTCAAATTCATCCTGCATAGACTTAGAGAATTTCTTGGACAGACTTTCATTAGAGGATCCAAAAATAATATCATCTACATATATTTGAACAAGCAGAAAATTTTTGCTTTCTTTTTTGATAAACAGAGTAGTGTCTACTTTACCTTTAACAAAGCCGTTTTGAATTAAAAACTTACTCAGCCTGTCGTACCAAGTTCGAGGTGCTTGCTTTAAACCATATAAAGCCTTTTTCAGTCTGAATATTGAGTCTGGTTTCCTTGGGTCTTCAAATTCAGGTGGTTGTTCCACATAGACTTCCTCATGGATAAATCCATTCAGGAAAGCACTTTTGACATTCATTTGGAATAACCTGAAATTCTTATAACAAGCAAAAGCAAGTAATAATCTAATTGCTTCTAACCTCGCTACTGGTGCGTAAGTCTCATCATAGTATATCCCTTCTTCTTGCGTATATCCTGTGACATCCCGATTTTCCAATTCTATTTTCAATAAATTGAGACGGGCATTTCGTTGGCATGCATATAGTTCTTTTCCTTGAGTCGGCCACTCATGTGAAAACTAGTCTATCAGGTGAAGCCATTAAGAAATTCTAATGCATCAGACTCAAGAATTTGACTAGGAAGCGATCTTTCGACCGAGCTAATCTACAAGGGTCATTACGACACAATTAAAAATCGATTAGAGATCGGAGATAGGTCGACTCGACAGAGGCATGTGACCAGGTGTGGGTGATTCCACCAGATCGCACAATTCTGGTCGATCGGCACTGGACCGACTTTTCTGTCGATTGGGTACCCTGTGTTCGTATTTGAAATCTTGAAATTACCCCGACAACCGAAAGTCACAAATGTTTCAAAGATGTACTTTGTGGCTTGAGATGATCAACCACAAGTCAAATGCATTAAAATTTCTAAAGGCTACCGGGTAGGTTGGGCTGCACTAGTATCGTGCCAAAGTGAAATTAACCGTGAAATTGAGATCGAATTCAAAAATTGGAAGTCATGGTGTGTCACAAATCATTTTAGGATCATTGACTTATCTTTGGAAGATTTTTCATGCAATCAGAGTTTTTCAGCAATTAAATCAGAAAATGGTTAATTTGGCTCGAGAAATTAATAGGCCCGCATTTGGTCGCGCTTTTGGGACTTAAGTTAGTTCTATGGACAAGTGAAGATGTGAATTAAAGTGTGGTGACATTGGATTAATTTTATGGACTTCAATTGGACTCAATTGGAAGAAAATTGATGGGAATTGAAGAAATTGGATGTACAAGAATTGGACCCCGGCGAAAAATGAAATTGCAACCATTGGAAGAGGTTGTGGAGGATTGGGTGAGTGGATTGTGAGGTCATCCTAGGTCATGGTGGGCCACCTTGATTGGATGAAGGAAAAAGAAAAAAAAAGGGAAAAGAAAAGGAATGCTCTCTCTCCTCCTCTCTCTCTCTCTCTCTCTCTCTCTCTCACCCTCTCCCAACCGTGTGACCTCTTTGGCCCCTCTCCATCTTCTTCATCTCCTTCTTCTTCGAAAACCCAGCAACCAGTAAAGCCGGAGAAGCCGCACGCCTCCGCCGTTCACCGCCGTCGCACGCCGTCGTCGCTTCGCCCTGGCCGCGCGTCCTCCGCCTTCCTCTCTCCCCTTCTGCTGCTGTTCGAACAGCTTGTTCTTCCTCTTGCTGGTGCTTTTCAAACCCAAAAATTGCAGAGGAGAAGCTAGAGCAGCCATGGCCGTCCGCCTGCCCGCTCGTCGCCAGCCGCCCCTCTGCCCGCTCGCCGTCGCAGCCCCCGCGAGCTGCTTTGCCCCTCCCATCCCTGCTTCGTCCGCGGGCCAGCAGCCATCATCCGTCGTCCCGAGCTGTCGGAGCTTGTGCCCGCCGCCGTGAGCCGCCGTTGACCTCCCCACCGGCCCGTCCAAGCCCTCGCCGGTTTCCTCCGCCCATTCCGACGCCGGATCCGCCCTTCTCGGCTCCAAATCAGCAGCTGGAAAATGGGTATGGCAGCCCATTTTTGGCCCGTTTTGGCCGTCTTCCCGAGCCGGATGCTCGGCCCGCCTTGGGGAAAGTCGATCCTCGCGTCATCCTCATCGTTTTGATTCGCTTGGTTCGCTAATTCGGTGAGTTTAGCTCACTAAACCTCGATTAGAGGGTTAATTATGCTTTATGTGTGCTTAGCTTAAGTTAATTAAGCTTGGGTGGTTAGTTTAGTTTAGTTTATTTAATTGTGGATTAGATTAAGAGGTTGGTTTAACTTAAAGTATGTTTAGTTAAGGTTAAATTGATGTTTATATTAGTATAATGGTGATTTGACATAAATGAATTACTTTTGGGATTAAATAAATATTTCGAAATTGTTTAATAATTTAATAATATTTTATTATTCGAAATTATTAAAATATTATTATTTAATTAATTTTCGGAATAAATTTAATTATTTATTAAATTTCGAAAATTTCGTCGGGACTTTATTTGCTTAGAATTTCGTGCTGATCGCTGCTGTGTAGTCAAATTTTGAAATTGATGATCGGATATAAAAATTGAGTGTGGATTGTGAAAAATATGGATATTATTATTTAATTAATTTTCGGAATAAATTTAATTATTTAATAAATTCCGAAAAATTATTTTGAGACCCTAAATTCTCATAATTTCGTGCTGATCGCTGCTGTACATTTAGAATTTGAATTTGATGAATGGATGTGGCAAATTGAGTGTTGATTGTGATAAATATGGATTTTATTCATAAAAACCCGAGTGTCGGGTTTTGATGCAAAAAATTGGACTTTAATGATTATGTTAAATAGTGGGGTTTGCAAAAGTGAGATATTGGCTTTTTGATTCGAAATTAGCGTGTCCCCACACACGTGAGTAATTTCTGGAATATTTTTAATATGAAGAAAAATGGTCGGGATCACTATTTTAAGTGGAAGCATTGAGTGAAATGTAAAGTGTCCTGGGGCCGAGTATGAATTGGCTGTGTGATAATTAAGAGGAATCGTCCTGGGCTGTTGAGCCGGACTTGCCCTTATATGGGATGCCCACGTGGTGGTTGCGGGTCGCAGTAGATTCTGGGCCCATGCTCCTTCGGGAATGCCGTCGACGTACTGACGAAGTCGCGCTCCAAGGTGGGGGAGGCGATGCCTGGCTATATGCCAGTAGATAGTCGAACTGCGAGTAAGCTATGCCCTTGTGTGGCAGTGAATAACAATTGGAATGCATGTTGAGTGTTGTTGATGTGTCGGATTATGGGACGGAATTGTGTGGTATGGAATAGGACGTGTCATAACGATTTAGTCTTATAATCAGGACCCCCGCGGTTGTTGGTTATATGAAAGTGAATGCGTTCCGGTTGTTTAAGTTCCTATTACTATCTGTGATTGAGTGATTTGAATTGTACTAACCTGCAGGAAGGAATTGAGGCGAGGTAAGTTCTCTGTGTGATGTGGTTAGGCCACCCTTGGGCGTATTTTCTTTCTAATAGGGGTTTAGGGAGTTGAACTTACTGAGACATTGTTTTATCCCAGTTTGGGGATTACAATTTCAGGTCCCTAGTGGACGGAGTGGCCAGATAGCTTTGGTTGGCCTTGAGGAGTTGCAGAGGTGAAGCCATAAGAACGTGTCCGACTTGTAGGTCGTAGGATAGTTCCTTTTTAAGAGTCGGTCTTTTGTAGCCTTTTGGCCGTAGACCTCTGTTTGTAATTCTATTGAATTATGAAAGTGTTATGTTGTGGTTTTGCTTCCTGCTTTTCTATCCCGTATTTCATTGTCAGGGGTTTATAATACGTTCCGCTTGCGTAATAATAAATGAATGGGGTCGGCGACACTACCTGGGAATGTCGCATTTGATCGACCGCAGCGAGATGTGTGCGCGCGCTCGGGGTTCGGCGCGTGACATATCCCTTGGCCACGAGTCTTGCTTTGTTTCTTACTACATTTCCTTTCTCATCCATCTTGTTCATGAAAACCCATTTAACTCCAATAATAGATTTACCTTTCGGTTTAGGAGTCAATTCCCAGACATCATTAATACTGAATTGCCTGAGTTCTTCTTAAATAGCTTTAATCCAGCTTTCATCAGATAAAGCTTTTTCTATGCTTTTGGGTTCTATTTCAGAAATAAGAGCCACAGCACTATACTCTTCGCACCTTTTGGATCTTGTGCGAATTCCTTCATTAATATCACCAATAATGAGATCTTTGGGATGACTGGACTTATGCTTCCAGTTGCTGGTTGATTTGTCAGATTGTTGATCTTTTTCTTCAATTGAATCTTCGACAATCATTTGTTGCTGATCTTTTGAAGTCTGAGCTGCTTCTTGAGATTTAAACTTTGTAGAATCTGGAGCAGGTTCCGATTCTTCAAGATGAGTCTGAATAGATTCATTTTGCATAGAATCTTGGAATTTGACATTCATTGATTCCTCCACAGATTGAGTCTTCTTGTTGTAGACTCTGTAGGCTTTGCTTGAGGTTGAATATCCAAGGAAAATGCATTCGTCTGATTTTTCTTCAAACTTGCCAACTCGATCATTTGCATTTTTCAATATAAAGCATTTGCATCCAAACACATGAAAATATGAAACAATAGGCTTCTTTTCTTTGAATAACTCATAGGGGGTTTTTTTTTCCAGAATAGGCCTTAGAAAAACTCTATTAATGATATAACATGCTGTAGAAACTGCTTCAGCCCAAAAACGTGAAGAAATATTACTTTCAATTAAAAGAGTTCTAGCCATTTCTTGAAGCGACTTATTCTTTCTTTCCACAACTCCGTTTTGCTCTGGAGTATATGGAGAGGAGAACACATGCTGAAAACCATATTCATCACGGAATTTTGTAAAATCTTGATTTTCAAATTCACCTCCATGGTCTGTTCGTATATTTGAAATAACATACCATTTTTCATTTTGGACATTTTTAGCAAACTTTTCAAAGTAAGAAAATGTTTCAGACTTACTTGCCAGGAAATATAGCCAAGTAAATCGTGAGTAGTCATCTACAATTACTAGGCAATATTTCTTACCTCCAATGCTCTAAGTTCTGGTTGGTCCAAAGAGATCCATATGCAGAAGCTGCAATACACGATTAGTGGAAACTTGATTTATTGGTTTAAAGGAGTTTCTTACCTGTCTTCCCAATACACATGGTGTACATAGATCAGTCTTTTGGTATGACAGATTGGATAGACCACGAACAAGCTTCTTTGCTGAAATTTTGGCTATTTGCTTCATATTGATGTGCCCAAGTTTTCTGTGCCATAAGTTTGCTTCGTCTTGAATTGAGATTAGACATTGCGATTCATCTGGTTTGACATCCAAGAGGTAGATATTTCCATGTCTTCGACCCATGAATGACTGAGTAGAATCTTTACTGGTTCCTGAACATATTCCCTCTTGAAAGTTGATTTTGAAACCGGTATCGCACAACTGACTGATACTGAGCAAATTGTAGTTGAGTCCTTCCACTAAGGAAACATTACTGATTGTGAGGTTTCCAATCTTTACAGTTCAGAATCCCACAATTCTTCCTTTGCTGTTTCCAACAAAAGAAACTTTTCCACCATTTACTTACACGAGTTTTATGAAGCAATTTGAATCTCCTGTCATATGTCTTGAGTATCCACTATCCAGATATCATTTTACCTTCTTCTTGATAGTGACCTGCATTTAAAAAAAAGACTCAAACTTTCTTTGGTACCCATATTTTCTTGGGTCCATTGGTGTTAGTATGATATGCGGTCTTTGCCCATACTTTCTTAACAGGTTTCCAAACCATAGGACATTCTTTCTCAAAATGATCTAAACTATTGCACTTAGAACATCTGAGAGCATTGCGACCTACTGGTTTTACAAAAGCATTTTTGAAATGATTTTTGTAAGCATCTCTTGTGGGTCTTTGCTTAATTCTTTCCTTCACTTTAGGAAAATCAATTAAATGAATGGTTTCCATAGTCATTCCCAAACCAGATTTATTAAAATAAGGTCTTTGTGCTAAAAGAATTTTCTCAAGTTTCTCAGATCCTATAGAAAATCTTTTGGAAATATTTGATATGTCATTTTTTAAAAATGCATTTTCTTTTGAAAGGTTGTCTTCATTTTCTTTAAAAGTAGAAACATTCATGTCTAAACATTTAACCTTTTCTTTCAAAACATTTTCCTATAGTTTTAGTGCAGAATTTTCTTTTTTAAGTTCGGAAATCCTTTTAAGAGAGGTCTTGAGACTAAAACACAACTCATCAATGTATTTAGAAACTTTAATAGGGATTTTAAAGTTACTTACCTCAAATTCACCGTCGAATCTGAAGTCCTGTCTCGGAGTTTGAATCTGAATCCGATTGTGCCATTAGACATATATTAGCATAATCATCATCACTTTCTTCACATTCTGTATTACTCCAGGTTTTTGTTTTGAGAGCCTTTCGATACTTTTCAGCTTTTCCTTTCTTCTTCCTCAAAGGGGACAGTTGGGTCTGATGTGTCCCTTTTTCTTACATTTAAAGCAGACTACATCTCTATTGGATTCATCATCCTCAATAGACTTAGTTTGTTGCTTTTGAAAATTTTGTTTCTTTGGATTGAATCTTCTTCCTTTTCTATTCAACTTTCTGAATCTTCTTATCATGAGAGCAAGCTTCTCGTCATCCATATCGTCTTCAGAATCTGTAACATCAGAATCATCATTGGATTTTAATGCAATGGATTTCTTACCTTTAAGATCTTCATCTTCATTGATTCGCTCCATTTCATAAGACTGAAGAGTCCCAACCAACTCATCAACAGATAGTGACATAATTCTTTGTGTCTCTCTTATTGAGGTCTTTATGTGATTCCAATCCTTGGAGAGTCCACGCAGTAGCTTGTTTACTTTCATGGGATCAGAAATTGGTTGACCTTGATTTTCAAGACCATTCACGATTTCTGTAAAACGACTAAACATGTCAGTTATAGATTCTCCTGATTTCATTTTGAAGGCTTCGTATTGACCGAGGAGAATGTTGATTCTGGTTTCTTTCACTCGATCAGTTCCTTCGTAAGTGATGTGCAATCTATCCCAAACTTCTTTGGCTGTAACACAAGAAGATATTCTGTTATATTCAGTAGGTGACAAAGCGCAATATAAATAATAAATTGCTTTTGCATCAAGAGCTTGTCTCTTGGTTATCTCTTCCTGAGTCATTTCACTAGACTCAACAGCTTCTTTTCCTCTTTCTGAGACAGGTGCGGCTTTAGGAATGATCCCTTTGTCTACCACGTCCCATTCCAAAGGATCCTTTGATCTTAGGAACGCTTTCATCTTGTTTTTCCATATGTTGTATTTATTTCTATCAAAGTAAGACGGTCTGGTATTGCTTTGCCCTTCTACTAGCCCTGGAGCCAACATACTAGCCATGGATCTTTAACTCTGAAGTAAAACACTTCAAACAAACTGAGTACACAGGCTCTGATACCAATTGAGATAGCTAGTATAAGCACCTAGAGGGGGTGAATAGATGTAAAAACAATTTCTCGTGATAAGTGAGCAATATTAGACAATAGAAAGGAAGTTCGCCTTTTGTTACCACAACGAATTATGATCAAAGTAAAAGAGAATAGGGAAGAGAAAATGAACACATAAATTATAGTGGTTCGGCTTATCTCAAGCCTATGTCCACTCTTCCGCATTGACAGCCCACCGGCTGGATTTCACTATGAACAAAAGAGTTGTTACAGCAAAGCTCTCCCTTGATTCTACAGTGTAGATACTCTACCACACTTCCTCAAGGTTTCTCAAGAATATAAACTCTCTTTTGTGTACAAGATTTCGCTTAGCAAATGAATTGACTAAGAACAAGGAGCTTCAGACTTTGGAATTCTTCTATCGCGCACACACTCGAACAACTAAAACGTCTTCCTTATATACTCCTTTATGCCATCATACCCGTTGGCACTTACCAAAGGAATTCTTCCAATCTTCCCGTTGGACAGAATCAATTAGAAAGATCATTCGAGCTATTTAAGGAACATGACGATAGCCCATCAATCATGCTCGCCCATACAATCAGGATCTCGATCTCCATAAGTAGAACCTTCCAAGTATATTTCGCCAATCATTGGATCCTCGATCTCTGAATCAATCTTGATTCGAATAAAGGATTCCATTATGTCATATCCAGCCAAGAGATCTTCGTCAGTCGAAAGGTCAAATCCTTAACGAAACATCCAGTCCTGGATAGACCTTCTTCGACAAACTAGAAACTGTCAATGAGAATAGACTTTGAGTCTTGAGTCTGGCAGTCCGGAGGTCGTCAGACTTTAAGTAGTAGAGTCTGCAAATCTTCAGACTAGACTGATGGAAACGTTTTGTTAGCTTCAAAACACTCCACGAAGATTTCTCCAACATATATAACCTTGGAAGTAGTGTTTTCGAAATGGTGAAAGTCAATGCCAGCCCCAAGTTGCATCGAGCTTTCGACATTTGCAAAACCGAACTTTGACCTCAAGGCCTTTGCAATTAGATTACAAAATGCATTGACTTTGGCACAAGAGAGGCCTAAACTCCAGTGGCAAAATTTGCCAAACACACAAAGCATTTAGAGGAAATAAAAATATAAGCCTATAGTCTATTTGGGTCGAGGCCACTTTCGGTGGATATATAATCAGCATATATTTTGCGAAGAAATAGTAGGAAGACTCGCAAGGGTGGCCCATATATAGAAGGCCTTGATTGCAAAAACGTACCTTAAAATAACAGAATTGACAAGATGGGCCAAGTCTGCACCTTTCATTCTTTGATCTCAACTCAACAACTGAAGTTCTGAACACTCTACTCTGCACTGACTAAAAAGAAACTATCTGACTGATCTACTGAAACTGGGAACCTTTGGTCAAGATCTGATATTGTTGAAGAAATCTTCGTGGAGTGTTTTGAAGCTGACAAAACGTTTCCATCAGTCTAGTCTGAAGATTTGCAGACTCTTCTATTTAAAGTCTAAAGACCTCCGGACTGCCAGACTCAAGACTCAAAATCTATTCTCATTGACAGTTTTTAGTTCGTCGTAGAAGGCCTATCCAGGACTAGATGTTTCGTTAAGGATTTGACCTTATCGACTAAAGAAGATCTCTTGGCTGGATATGATATAATGGAATCCTTTATTCGGATCAAGATTGATTCATAGATTGAGGATCCGATGATTGGCGAAGTATACTTGGAAGGTTCTACTTATGGAAACCGAGATTCTGATTGTATGGGCGAACATGATTGATGGGCTATCGTCATGTTCCGTAAATAGCTCGAATGATCTTCCTAATTGATTTTTCCAACGGGAAGATTGGAAGAATTCCTTTGGTAAGTGCCAACGGGTATGATGGCATAAAGGAGTATATAAGGAAGACGTTCCAGTTGTTCGAGTGTGTGCGCGATAGAAGAATTCCAAAGTCTGAAGTTCTTTGTTCTTAGTCAATTTATTTACCGAGCGAAATCTTGTATGCAAAAGAGAGTCTATATTCTTAAGAAACCTTGAGGAAGTGTGGTAGAGTATCTACACTGTGGAATCAAGGGAGAGCTTTGTTGTAACAACTCTTTTGTTCATAGTGAAATCCAGCTAGTGGGGGTCATCGGTGCGGAAGAGTGGACGTAGGCTTGGAATAAGCCGAACCACTATAATTTCGTGTTCATTTTCTCTTCCCTACTCTCTGCTTTACTTTGATCATAATTCGTTTTGTTAACAAAAGGAGAACTTCCTTTCTATTGTCTGTTTAGTATTGCTCACTTATCACGAGAAACTATTTTTATACCTATTCACCCCCCTCTAGATGCTTATACTAGCTATCTCAGATATAACTCTAACACTGATCTCGGCAACTGCAATCACTGACTACTGTACTGACCTTGGCTTGTGATCTTTCTTTCCCTAACTTCATCTCAACAATTGAAATTCTGCACTCTTTGCTATGCGCTGTTTAAGAAAGAACCATCTGAAAGCTTTGCCAACTTGGAACATCTAATCTAGATTTGAAATACAATTTATCCCTGGCACTCCATGCAGATGAATTATATGATATATACACACTTCGGTATACCTATTCTAATCGAGATCTTTTCGTGTTGTACTAAGGTGAGTTGACTCCGTTCATCTACCGACCATAACCCCATAAGGAATTAATACTCTTCCCGACTCCTTAATAAGCATGTCATAACATTCCATCATGCTATACTTCCATTCCCACACAGGACTCTCTCAAGTGCTTGAAAAAGCTTTCCTAGTTTACATTACCAAATTCTCACTTATTGATACATCCAACACTTATAACTTGTTCAGCGATATCTATCTTCATAGCGGTCTACCAACCAATATGATGTCGATTCTGACCTACTTCGAATTATCTGATCAAATACTACAGTTGCTACAGTGAATTTCTGTCAAGGTCTTCTCCTCAAGTTCCTTACTGTCTAACACCCATCATCACCCACGATATCTCAGCATTCTATCTTCAAAATCTGAAAGTCAACCTTTCTCTTATCGGTATCCTCTTATAGGATTTCTCGAACATCCCAATCTGACAATTGAAACGTTTGCTTTTAATCCGAATATCCGATTCAATTCTGAGGGTGGCCATAAGATTTAAAATGTGGCATACCTCAAATTTGAAAACCGAATCTTGTGCCTTCTCAATTAAAACCCATTCCTTGAGTACCATTTGTGCTACTGATGACTTCTAACTTAAGGCATCTGCGACCTTATTTGTTTTTCCTAGGGAATATCGAATATCATAATCCTAGTCCTTCCAAAGTTCTGATTCACAACGTGATTTCAAATTCACTTCCTTCTGAGAGAATAAATACTGAAGACTAAGCTGGACAGTGAAGATCCAGAATCTTTCTCCACACAAGTCATGTCTCCAAATCTTCAGGACAAAGATAATTGCCGCGAGTCCTAGGTCATGTGTCGGATAATTCAACTCACAAGATCTCAACTGACGAAACGCATAAGCAACAATCCTATCATGCTGTATCAACAGGTAACCCAATCATTTAAATGACGCATCAATGTAGGTCTTGAATCCTATTGGACCAGACGATATAGTAAGCACAAGTGCAGTAGTTAGCTTCTACTTAAGTTCTTGGAAACTACATTCGCACTTAATTGACCACACAAACTTTTCTTCCTTCTTCAGAAGTCTTGTCAACGACGATGCTAACACTGAAAAACCCATATACGAACTATCTTTAATACCCTGCTAAACCCAAAAAACTTATGATCTCTGTTACTGTAGTCAATCTCGGCCAACTGTTCACTACTTTAATGTTGGACGGGGTCTACGGAGATTCCTTCTCCTGAAATCACATGACCTAGGAACGCAACACAAGTCATTCAAAACTCGCATGTGCTAAGCTTATTGTAAAGTCCAAAAGTACTTAAGGTCTGAAGTACCATCCCCAAATGTCTCTCGTGCTCCTCAGCACTCTTTGAACACACCAGGATAACTTCAATGAACACGATCACAACTGATTTAAGTACCCTTAAACATTCTACTCATAAGACCCAAATAAATAGCTAAGGTGTCCGTCAAACCACACAGCATTACAGTGAACTCATAACTGTCGTATCGAGTGCGAGATGCTAACTTCGGTATGTCTTTCTTCCTGATCCTCAACCGATGATACCCTGACCTCCAATTGATCTTGAGGAATATCGATGTACAAACACAACGAACCAACTTTCTTCTTCACGAATAGAACAAGTGCTTCCCAAGGTGATGCACTAGAACATATGAATCCCATATCCAATAATTCTTACATTTGCACCTTCAGTCCTTTTAACTCGGGAAATACCATCCGGTAAGGAGCCTTAGGGACTGGCTCTGTTTCGGGTGCTAATTCAATCACGAACTCTATTTCTCTTTCTGACAACAAATTTGGCAATTTTTCAGAAAATAACTCAGAAGACTTCTGTACTACGGTTATGTTCTCCATATTTGGCCCCTCAACTGACGCATCCATTACAATTGCCATGTAGATTCGATAACCAACAACCTGAACCAGGTCATCTTCAGTGACGAATAACAAGGATTGAAGTTCCTCTTCGACTTTCAGTGATTCAAACTTTCGCACACTAACTGAACAAGCTGAATTAAATCACTACCACGATTCAAAACAACAGAAAACTCCTTAAGCTAAACATTTTTATAAATGACTTCCAAGTCATACTTAAGCAAACCCTTCAAGTACAATTATAGTCAGAGATTCATCTTTCTATCACTTTATTACCACTACGAAGATCTTACAACCTTCACTGAAAATTCAGCTATACTACCCTAATAAAAACATCTCAAAAGCATTCTTCTTCTGATTAATGCATGGTCGATTCCTTCATGCTCCTCTAGCCATTCTAGTGGCGTCCTATCTGTAGTAACAGTGTTTACGCTCTCCTGAACTTACACGGGCAGTTCTTAACCTGACGGCCGTGCTGGCCATATTCAAATCATGCTCCCTTTTTTGCACTGAGGTCCGTTCCAAGTACCCCACTAAATGTCCCGAAGCATGTTTCCTTCGTTCTATCTTATCAACGGCGATGTCAGGAACAACCGTGATTCCATCTGTCTGTACGGACAATCTTTGATCAAATGATTGTACTGGCGACTCTTGTAACAAGTCATTTCTCTCTTACAGCACATAATAGATCCATGTCTTTTCTTACAGACACGACACACATCGATCGAGTTGAGCACTGACTTTCCCAATTCTACTCTTCCGGTTGGTTGAAATAAGGCACATTTCTTCTGACATCGGCCTTTCTCTCCAATCGAATTCCATCTCTATCTAAACTGAACCTTGACTCAAATACGATGGCTTGATCCTCGATCACAACTCTAGATTGGGCCTCAACAGACGTGGCAACAACAACAGTCACAACACTAGCAGCGGTAGAAAGAACGGCAACAGTGGCGGCTCGATCCTGAGCTTACTGACCTAAAATACTTCCTAAAGACTCTAGCGCCTAAACGATCCCGACGAACCTAGGATCATTTGGTGCTGCCACACTCTAAGTACCGACTTGCGGCGATACTCTCACACTCGCGCTGATCTAAGCCTGCGCTCTACCTCGGGTACCAACTCATGTCAGCGTCCTACCCCGAGATACAGGTCCTACTAACCTCCTCCAAGGAGTTCTCCACTTCTGGTCACTCATCCTACAGGCTCTTTATAGACGCTTGTTTTCTGATTCCAACATCATGTTAGAATTTGAGTGACCCCACAAACATACTACCAAATAGCTATCAACCACATGCATCAGCATATTAAAAGCATTTCCTACTAACTATCCCATGACTCATCACACCTTATCACTCCATACACAGACCATGCTCTAATACCACTTAAACGGGGATGGCATGCCCCGAACCTCGGGCACACCAACATCCCACCATGGTCATTCAAATGCGACGTTCCCAGGATAAGTCGCCGACCCAATTAGTTCTTTAATGCACATGCGGAAGCATATTATAAAACCCCTTACAATAAAATATGGAATAAAAAAGCAGGAGGCAATTTCTCAACAATACACTTTCATAAATCAACGGAGTTACAAATGAAGGCCTATAGCCAAAAGTTTACAAAAGACCGGCTCTAAAAAAAGAACTGTCCTACGACCTACAAGTCGGACACGTTCTCCAATCCTCCTAACTTCACATCTGCAACTCCTCAAGGCCAACTAAAGCGATCTGGTTGCTCCATCCACAAGGGACCTGAAAATGTTGGCCCACAATGGGGTGAGACATTGTCTCAGCAAGTTCAACTCCCTAAACCCCTATTAGAAAGAAAATACACCCCAGGTGGCCTAGCCACATCACACAAAAGACTTACCTTGTCTTAATTCCTTCCTGCAGATTAACACAAATTGTATCACACAATCTCAGGTAATAATAATAATTCAAACAATTGGAACGTCATCACTTTCATATAAATCACAATTGTACTTAGCATGCATTCCAATTATTATTCACTGTCACACAATAGCATAGCATACTCGCGGTTCGGCTATCTACTGACATTAATGCCAGGCATCGCCTCCCCCCTTGGAGCGCGGTTTCATTACTACATCGACGGCATTCCCGAAGGAGCATAGGTCCAATTGGCCTAGCCTCTACTACGACCCGCATCCGTTGTAAGGAGCATCCCATATAGGGGCAAGTCTGGCTCAACAGCCCAGGACGATTCCTCTTAATTATCACACAGCCAAATCATACTCGGCCCCAGGACACTTTGCATTTCACTCAATGCTTCCACTTAAAATAGTGATCCTGGCCATTTTTTCTTCATATTAAAAATATTTCAAAAATTACTCACGTGTGTGGGGGCACGCTACTTTTGAACCAGAAAGCCAATATCTCACTTTTTCAAACCACACTATTTAATATAATCATTAAAATCCAATTTTTTTGCATCAAAACCCAACACTTGGGTTTTTATGAATAAAATCCTTATTTACCACAATCAACACTCAATTTGCCACATCCTTTAATCAAATTCAAATTCTAAATACACAAAGATCGATCAGTACGAAATTCGAGCAATTGAGGTCATAACTAATTTTTTTGAATTTTATTTATTTTATTTATTTTTAAATAATTTTCGGAATATAATAAATTATTAAAAATTCCAAAATTTCCAAACATTTAAATAAATCAAAAATAAAACCTATTATGTCACATCAAGGCTTATATTAAAATAAACTTACTTAACTTTAAACTAAACACACTTTAACTTAATTAAACATCCTAATCTAATCCTCAACCAAATAAACTAATCTGACCACCTAAACTTACTTAACTTAAACTAAGCATGCTTAGGGCATCATTAACCATCTAATCAAGATTTAGTGAGCTAAACTTGTCGGATTAGCGAGCCGAGCGGACCAAAACGATGGGGACGCCGAGGGGAACAACTTTCCTCAAAGCAGGCCAAGCATTTGGGGCCGAGGAGCCGGCCAAAACAGGCCAAAATCGGGCTGCCATACCCATTTTTGTTTGGTTCTGCGTTGGTGCCGATGGGGGGAAATGGGCTGGCTTGGGACCGAAACTAGTAGGGAAAGACCGGCGGTGGTTTGGATGGGTCGGTGGGGAGGTCGACAGCAGCTCACGGCGGCGGGGACGAGCTCCGACGGCTCATGACGCGAATAGACAGAGGCCGAGACGCAGCTAGGGCTTGGCTGAAGTAGGGACGACGGCGGGAGGAGGCGAGGTCGCGCGGTAGCAGCGGCGTGCAACGCGGTAGACAGCGCGCGAACGGCGACGGCGGTCCGGCTGGATTGCAGCCAGCTTCAGCATTCTCAGATTTGCTGGAGGGTTTCGAACAACAACCAAAGAAGAAGAAGAACTTGATGCCAGCAGGAGGGAGAGGGAGGTGGAGGTGTGCACGGGCAGGACGACGGCGTCGCGGCGACGGATTTGGCTCCGATGGAGGCGTGCGATGGCGATGGCTGCTCGTTTTTGCTTCACAGCTTCCTCGGTTGCTGTTGGAGTCGAGACAGCAAGGAGAGGGAGGAAGGAGATAGCGACCGGAGAGAGAGAGGGAGGAGAGAGAGAGAGGGACCACTTTTCTCCTTTTTTTTTTTTTTGGTGACCTAGGAAACCCGCACACCGTACCAACACGGATAGCCCGAAAGGCCCGAGGTAACGGAGGGTAAACCCTAAGGGCAACACGTGCTAGCCACCACACATGTGCCACCGGGTAAGTCACCTTGCGACGCCCGAGAATCGAACTCCTTCCCTTTCGTTAGGGGAGAAGCTCGCCGCCAGCGGCGCCACCTAGGTGGGTGGTCACCTTTCTCCTTTTTCTTTTTCTTTAATCCAACAAAAATGGCCCATCATGTAAGTTGTCTTCCACCCACAATTTCTAGACCAATTTACCCTCTTCTAGAAGCTTTAATAAGTCCAAATGTTGGGTCCAATGGAGTGCTACGAATTTGGAAGGGAAATTGCACAATTTGGACTTCAATCCTTCTTGAATCAATTTAATCCGGCCTTTGAAAATTTAACCGTCGAGTCCTCGGTCCAATTAGCATTTTTCCTCATCAATATAACTCACTGGCATCCCAACTTTGAAATAAAAAACTCCTTTGCAAATTCTGATTGAAAACGGCCCTACCTCGAATTTTTTCTCAAAAAGTTTCGGATTGCTGAAAAATCTTCGAGGTTGAGTCGACACTCTTTTAATGACTTGTAACATAATAGAACTCTCAATTTCTGAATTCGGATTTGATTTCACGGTTAATTTCAATTCGGCGCGAATTTAGTGTATCATAATCTATCGGGTAGCTTCTAGGAATTCTCGTGCATTTGACATGTGGTTGATTATTTTCAAGCCACAAAGTACATCTTCGACACATTGGCGACTCTCGATTGTCGTAGAAATCTCAAGGTTTCAAATACAAACACAGGGTACCAAAACGACAAAAGAATCGGTCTAGTGCCGATCGACAAGAATTGTGCAATTAGGTGGAATCACCCACACTTAATCACATACCTTTGTCGAGTCGACCTATCTCCAATTTCTAATCGATCTTACTGTGTCGTAATAATCTCTTACAGATTCGCACGGTCGAGCAGTCGTTTCCTAACCGAATTTTCAAGTCTGATGCGTTAGAATTTCTCAACGGCTTCACCTAATAGACTAGTTATCCCATGAGTGATCAGTTCAGGGAAAAGAACTATAAGCGCATCAATGAAATGCCCAACTATATCGATCGGAATCAAAACCTGAAATTCAGAATGTCACATATTTTCATTACTATTGTTATTCAACACGTTCTTTCGTTACTAGGATTAGTATTAAACTTGTTGCGGTGGGTTGAAGATGTGTACCCATTGAAATCCACCTACAACATATATGTGTACGTTCATTGCAAGAGAAATCTAGTATAATATACACTTTCAAAATTTCAAATTAACTAATCACTACTCTTTCACATGTGTTTCTAGTTTGCTCTTGAATCAATCATTTCATTAACTCTACATGACAACATAATATGATTTTTTTCGTTAGGTTCAACAGATTACTTCACTCATAAATGGTTCTATTTTAGATAGGTGGTTTTGTTGATGAAACTTTATTTATATGAAGGGAAATTTTTGTTGTTACTTTAATTTTCATCTTATCTAACTAAAAAGGAAGCAAAAGAAAAAGGAAATGAAACAATGAAAAAAAAATGCCTAGTTTCTGTGTAGACCCCATAGGCTATAACCAATCTTAAACTTGCATTTTTTTATTTCATGTTACATAAAGTAGGTTTTATGTTTCAAAAATTGAGGACTGATTTGAAGTTCTAGGTTTCAGGGGAATTGAGACATACTTTAGAACAGCTCATCCCTAACAGAGGTCTTAATGTCTATAAGTTTGAAAAAATTAGTGAGGATTTTTGGACATATGGGTGGATTTGGCATTAGAGAGAAAGTTGGGGATTTCTTTATTCTACAATAAAAAGTTTGAGATAGAATTGGGTTTTGATCGAAAGTTTGGGGTTTTTTTTAAAAAAATTATGCCTACTTTTACACTTAGACAATTCACATGCGAAAAAATTTAGTTAGGTAATTATCCGGAGACATACGTCAAATCGGAGGCGAATCTAATACTAATCCAATTTTCAATTAGTCCAATTAGGACCGCCCGGCCCAGGATGCCACTAGCCCGACGAGATAAGAAACGGGCCTAAACTCCGCTGTCCCCCTATGTTTTGGGCTGAACTTGGGCCGGCCCGTTAACGAGAAAGCCCCTCGCCGGCCTCCGCTTCTTTACTTTTCGCTTCTTGTTCCCCGTTCGGTCGGAGCAGGAAACGACGACGACGATGCAGATATCTCCACGACATTCCCTGTCGTTTCCGATAAAAAACCCGAAAAGGGAAAGGGTGAGAGAGAGAGAGAGGAAGAAAGGAACTCCAGTTCAACCGGTATTTCGCGCCACTCGCGCTTGGCTCGAGCACGATCCGAAGCTAACGATGCTCCGTAGCGTGTGGTAGCGGCGATGGAAGCCGAGGCAAAGAGCGACGCACGAAGAAGGAGGGGAGGAAGCCCCTCTCGGACCTCACCAACGCCGCCCCTCCGTCCGGGCTCGAGCCCCCTCGCAAGCCCGCCGTTTCGTCCGCTTCCAAGAGGACCGCCCCGAACCCTAGCTCCTCCGGTGCCGCGCCCCTCCCTTTCCACGCCTCCTCGCCCGATTGCATCTTCTTCCGGTCAGTTTTTTTTTTTTTCCCGGGCAGCCTACGCTGGATTCCGCGTTCCGATTGAATGTCGCGGTGTCATTTGGAGTTTCGAGGATAGCTGTCTTTTTTAGCGATTGTTGATTCGGTGTTCAGACTGTTAGAAACTTAGATGTGGTTGGATAAGGCCGGCTCACTGTGATCTGATCGGTTTTTGGTTCTAAGCATTACCGAGAATCTGAAATGCGTGAGATTGTTATACCTGAAAAAGGGTATCTAGTCGTCAATGAGATTGGGGCCTCGTTTTGCTTAACTTGGTACTTTTTCTTGCCAAATGTTTTGCTGTTTAGGGCGTGATGCTTCCAAGAGGTCCGTGTTCTGTACAACTTATAACCGCAGGAAGCCTGCGGATAAAGGCAAGCGTAAAGAGAAGGGGGTTGCCGTCTCTATGACTAGCTCTCCTGCTAGGAAGATCAGAAATATGAGGTACCCGCCCTTTCTGATATATTGGGTTTCTGCCGTTACGTATGAGATTTGATTTGTAGCACCATGTTGGAAGCAAAAGGGAACAAAGAGTGAGGTTGACGTTAATGTAAGATATGCGTTATGTTCAAAATTCAGCAAGAATTTGAATTTTTCAACATTGCTTGTTTGGCGGGGTTGTAACTTCTGCTTTGGCCAGTACTGTGGGTTTCAAGTGGTGTGCCGATGCTCTCTTCGTATCATAGTACAGTCAGTCTTATTGGAAGAAACCTAGTGATCAATGCTGGTTTCACGCGACATATTTGAGCAGATAATTTGCCTATTGAAAGTAAGGATGTTTCACGTGATGAGGAAACTTGCTGCTTGAGTGTTATTATAACCATTTTTTTCTCATTAAGATGGTTGATTAGCACCTTTTTTCATCCTTATTGTGCAGAAGAATTGCGTTTTCTCTTAGCAAAATGACTCTGTTGTTTCTAATTCTAATTTAACTTAAATGGGCATGTACTTCCGTTCCCATTCTCTATTTTTAACGATACCTTTCTGGTGTTTGCTTCTTCCTACACAGGAACAAGCTTAATGACAAAGGAGGTGGTGCTGGATCCAAGTCATGCTCTATTCCAAATAAAGGGGTATTTTGTCAAGATTCCTTTGCATTTAAAGTAGTCTGGTGCACGTATTATATCATCTCTTTTGGCTTTCTTTTACCTCGACCCTTGCTTGTTTTCTTTTATCTCAGTAGATAGACGAACAGTAACTGGACAGTGTTTTGTGCTCAATTACGTTCGGGATGTTGATGCAGAAGCCGCAGAAGCCACCAACTAGGAAAGATGTACCTGATGATTTGTTGCAAGATTACATCAGGCAGCGAAATCTTACTTTGAAGAGATTGATGCATTTGAATTGCCAGAGGAGGAGGTAGCCTCTGTTAATGATTTGGACTAAGTGGAAGAGATACAAGAGATATCAGTGATCGGTGAGCAGAGCGCTCAAGTAAAGGGGGAGACGTCTGTACAGTCAACTGACAGCGGAATACTCGATCTACAGAGATTTTGGTTTGTAACTGCTAGTGTACATATGGAGTCTTCAGCTCATTTACTCTGGAGCTTGTAGAATTTGTCCTGCGTATTCCATGACTTGATTATGGAGTTTTGAGATGAGTGGAGCTTTTGTATAACAATGATTACTTTTGTGAAAATTGCCTATGCGTTGTGTTCACCAAGGCAATCGAGGCTGCTTCTTTCTTACGCTTGGGTGTGGCTTTGGCAAATCATCCAATTCTAGCAGACTGTTCTAGGGAAGCTTGTCCAGGAAGCTGCTTATATTTGGAGAGCACTGTCTAGCCTTGATATGCAATCAACACGTTATTGTTAATTACTCCTTACAATCATATCACTACTTTTTTGGGATACATAACAATCATATTTTCTGTTTTTGATAATACATCATTGTTTGCTATTGAGATGACTGATGCTAATTTGCTGCATGCTGCTAATAATAAGAAAGACGAGTGGATCTTAATACTGGTTTACAGAAACTGAGACGAGCTCCTTTATTTTTCAAGCAGCAACCACAAATTAGTCAAGAAGACAGATACATGATGACAAATTGTCAGGGGACATTATCGAGCCCTGATTTCACTACCGCGTTCATATGTGGCAGTTTCAAATTGCATATATGAGCTTCATACTTAGTTCACTTTCCTGCAATTTTTCCTTATTTGACCATTGCTTCCTTTGGGGGGCTTAATTTCGCTCATTTTGATCATTGCCTTGGCAAAATCTCGGAAAAATTTTCCTGTGTCGCATGCATACTTCTTGACCAGTGAATCCACAGAACTGCCATTGAAGAGCTCTTGATCAGAGTGAAGAAGGCCCTTCTTCTGCAGTAAATTGTGGTAGTAAAGGTTGTCAAAGAAGGTCGGCGTTTGGATGTCTAGCCTTTGAAGGACACTATCATTTCCAATCTTGGGACATATCTTCTGCAATTTATGGGCGAAGGATGTATCTATGTTCGAGTCGTTGTAGATCCGTCCTCGGAAGGAAGTGCATCTCGCTAGGCCAATGGTATGTGAACCTGTCAATTTGAAAACCGCTGTCAGCTGATAAAGTACATCGACGTTGCCAAAACAGAATCACGATAGGTGCTGAATTCTGGTTTTTTTCTTTTGAATATTCTTGGTTGTAATGCGCGGTGAAAGGTGATAATATTGAGTTGAAATTACCAGAAAGAGCCACCATGTTCTTGACTGAAAGACCCTGAGCAGCGAAGCTGGTTATGAGAGCACTGAGATTAGAAGTAGGTGGAGGTATGGAGGTGTTAGCAAGGCTCCTGCTAGCAGTAATGGAATCCTTTCTCCCTAAGCTTACGGTCCATGAAGGACCTCCCAACTGGGACCATGTCACAAGAGAAAACATAGAAGAAATCAGGAAAAAAATAGATTTGTCCGATTATAACCGTCGAGGCAAAAATGTACTAAATTAGAGTCGACATGTTCTCATTTCTTTTATTTGCGAGACTTTTTTAAGGTCATGAAGAGGACTTGCATGAACGACTGAGTCGCGAGCAGCCAGGGCAACGATATCTGCACAGGAAACCACTCCAGGGCACTCCTTCTCCAGACTAGCCTTGATGCGGTCGATCACTTCGAACCCTCTCACGGAGTTGTTGTTCGGAGCTGCTGTTTTCTCGCCCACAAAGCTAGGCGTGTCATCCAACAATATCGACGCATCGCACCCCTGACCAATACGTACATACACACATCAATATTGGGGAGAAAGGAAAAGAAGAGGAAAACTCTGAAACGCTAATGAATCAAAGTGGGATCGTTTCGCAAGGAATCTCTAGAAGACGCGACTCACATTGACAAAGCAGTCATGGAAGTGCAGCCGAAGCAAGGATGCGCCCGTCCGGGTCTCATTCTTGATTGCTTTTGCTACTCCAGCTCGAACAATCGACAATGCTTTCGGACATGTTGATTGATAGTGACCCGGTGAGAGCTTACAACCGGCAGTGGTGATAACCGAAGTGGCAAGGAGGACAACGACGATGGAAAAGCCGATCATATCGTGTGTAGCCATGACATGAATTATCGATAGGTTCCTGTTGAAAACCAGCAAGAGCACACACTCAGATGAAGTTTCTCTGGCGTAAGGTTAACGCGGAAATCTTGGTATAATATAACCCCATGATTGCGGTGAAATAAAAGCTTGAAAATAACAGTTCCTTTTCCGCCTTTTTCCGGGCAGGGAGACGCTGATTAGATTACGTCGCATCTTTGCGAGACAGCTTCACCACCACAGTTTTTCATGGAGTGATAACCATGTGAGAAGACTGCATTATTTTGTTCTCCGTAGTACTAAAAATAATGGTGCATGGATTGGGAAAGTCACATGCGTCGTGTAGTGGGACCACAAAAGCGACCCCGCCCTGAGCTACCGACCAAAAGCGATCGATTACCGTCGACAACGAAACCGCCGTGCTGATGTGAATCATTTACCTATGTTAAGCCCCCCTTTCTTCTTTGGTTGAAACCTATTTTTAAAAATGCCAGAGACGCAAAATTTTCACGGATGTGATTTTTCCATTTGGTACTGGCTTGAATTTAGGAAAAATGACACTAGAAGTATCATCATTTCATATAATGCTTATTTCAGCGTAAAAACTTTCGGACAAAACACTTCACTGCCACTTTATATCTAAAAGGATCATTTAGGTGTTAACTACGATTTGAGATGCCAAGAATTTGAAGGGAAGAACTATGAAAAAAGTTCTAAACTTGTTATAATTGTATCGAGTCAATATTAAATCAATTTTTTTTTTTATCAATTGAGTTTTAAACTTTTTTTTATTTATATCGTTCAATCCATGTAATTAATCTTGGCCAACCAATATTGACTTGGATGTCGTCTATTCCACATAGGACAGCCAGTGTTGACATGGACGCTGAATCGGCTGTGCCTATCGGCTAAAATTGGCTTAATGCACTAAATTGGCAAGTTTATAATTTAATTGGTTAAAAAAATGTCTAATATTGAATTTATTGAATTGCAATATGTTTAAGATTATTTTGAAAATTTTCCCAAATTTGAAGTGACAATATCTTGTCATTTTTTATGGTTGACTTGGCTCACAAACCCTCTAAGTTAACATAAATAGTCCTAAGAACATCATTCAACAAGTTTGCCTCAAATTTAAACTCTAAATGGACAAATCAGGTCGTTTCCCTCTTCTAATTGAACTCTAATTTGCAGCAAAAGGAATGGCAATTCTTAACAGAGAATGATGGCTTTTCATGCAGGCTGTTTTATTCTTCAGGGGTTGTCGACGGTAAGCTATGGCTATGGGGAAGGGCAACGGTGGACGCCTAGGGCTTGGTCACGAGGACCCGGTCTTCGTGTCAACCTTGAACCCTGAACTGGACGCGCTCGGTGCATTGCTCTAGGCGGACTTGAATCAGTCGCGCTGGAATCTTTCGGTCGAAGGTCTGCACTCGGTGCATTGCGTTTCTCCCTTGAAGCGATTGGGAGTGACATCTTGTCGCTTTTGTTTTTATACTTAATTTGATGGGAGCAGGAGTAATGATGTTTGGAACGCTTTTTGGCGACCTGGTCATCGTAGAGAGCTCTGTGCCGAGATTGGCGGAGGGTCGTGGAACGGGAGGAAATACTGGAAAAGCTCCGACATGACGAAATTCGCAAAACCTAGAACAAATGAAAACTGCAAAGCCTCAAGAGAAGAAAAGAAATCTGGAAAAGGCAACTATCCAGGCATTTTAAAGAAGAAGCAGAAGAGAGTTCGCGCAGTCCACGCGAAGCTGCCGGGTTGAGATTTTCTTTTCATTTATAAAAAAGCCACGGAGGCTTTAACATTTTACAAGAAAAGGCCGTGTAGGATATTTTATTATTAGAATTTATCATTGAAGGCACTTAATTAGTCGCTTTTCCTTCGATGTGACATCATAAGTGATCCGACAAAAGTTTTAAAATTGAAATAAAGGCCGTGCTAAAAAAATACGATGCATCTAGTATCCTTTTCCTTTTGTATTTAATATGTGTCGAGTGCCAGCTGCGATTGTGGAAATTATTGATATGCTTGTCTTCTAGGAAAAAAAGTATGCGACCCTACTTAATGCTTTTTTCATGAAGTGATTCCTCATAAAGCAACACTGCCTATTGTTATTATTTGAAGGGTTGAGAATTTCTTTTTATATTATATATTAAAAAAAAGCCTCGTAGGCAATAACGTCTTATAAGAAAAAAGTCACTTAAGAATTTTTGTCCAAATTTGTTATCGAAGGCATTTAATTAATTGGTTTTCCTCTAATGTAGCACTAGAAGTTATCCAATGAAAAGTTTCGGAACTAAAGTTGATGTGATATAAAAAATTGTGGCATCTTCTAGCATCCTTTTTCCCTTGGATCTAGTACGTGCCAAGCGTTAACTGCGAATATAGAGATTATCGACATGCCGATATTCTAGACGTAGGATAAGGCGACCCTACTTTGATGCTTTCTCACAAAGCAATTCATCATAAAGCAACACAGCCTAATGACATTATTAGTCGGATACCCTTCGCTTTCGCGTCACGTGGTCCATCTCAGTGTCCAATCACGTGGCAAAGACCGAAGATTAAAGAAACGAGTTCGGACTGTCCTCGTAATGTGCTGGCCACCGACGGATGGCCCTCGTGAGGAGGAAAAAGCTACGCCTTCCAGCCAAAAGCAATTATGGTGATCGGACGATACGACGTGCATGTGTCTGTCACTGTTTGTCCGTTGTTTTTTTTAATGTTCTTCTGATTGTGATTCGACATAAATCAGGACAAAGTTCATTCAAAATTGCTTTTGTTCCCATATACGAACCGACGCAACAGTACGCGAAGTGGTGCCTTTGACACTCTTTTTAAGTCTATAAAATGTCTTGATCCGCTAGCATTTGGCGACGCTTTTAACTTCACTCGTTTTACTCTCGATCACTCGAGTTCATTTCTTCCCTTTTTATTTCTTTTGATTTGTATTTCAAGAAGACAATAGAAGGATTTTAGAGTTAATCGGATTGTTTATTCAGGTGCATGTTAGAACGCTTGAAGAGTCCGTTGTGTATTAACAGTAGGATGTTATCGATTATTGCGTATGGATGGGGGGGGGGGGAAATTAACTTTGGAGTGAGTGCTAATCATAGCATGCCTCGAATCCGGTTTTATCCCCTCGCTTATTTTTAATTTTCTTGCAATTTTTAACAAAACTTGGGGGAACGCTTGTTCTTCCCTGATTAGGATGGGCTTTGTCCCGCGCATCACTTTATTTGGAAAATTGTTCAAAAAAGTCTTTGAATCTAAACATTTTCATGATTTATCAATAAAGTTCATTGGACCAATTTTAACTAAAATTGCTATCGTATACGTGGGTAGTATCACGTAAAATGACTAATTGACATAGATAATTTTTTATAACCTGTTTATAAAATATTTTTTTATATTTCTTTTTTTTTCCTACCAAATCAGACAAGAGTTGGTTGACCCTCACTAACCTTATCGGTAACTACTTGGTAAGAAAAAAAAAGAATGAAAGAAAAAAATAAATAAAATTATAAAATATTCAGAAAATTAATTTCTTTATAAATTATTCACATTAATGCTGATTATGTTACATAAAACGGTCGTTGCCAATGTCAGTTATTTCTAGTTAAGACTGATTAGATGGACTCAATTGGCAAAACACGAAAGATTTATAACTTAATTAGTAAATTGAAAGATTTAGAAATGAATTAATAGAAATATAGTAAGTTCAAGACTCTTTGGATAATTTTTTGCTCACTTTTATCTCTTGGGACGGTTTTATTGCTTTAGCCGGAGTTTGCAATAGGGGGAACGACACCGCTGTCCTCAGTAGCTCCTTTCCAATTCTGCACTCATTAAATTTCGTCAGACAAAAGGAATCGTCTCCAAGAAAAGGCCGTCTCTGAAGCCAAAAATATCCCTCCCTAGGAATCATCAGCGACGACATAGCCTCGTCACTGTTGTTGTGTGGTGTGACCTGAGGTCGTTGCGTGTGATTTTCTAATGATAATCCGTTGCCAAAGATTCCGCTGGGGACGAGCTTTCCCCTTGCCCAATTAGGGAGCTGTTTTCTGATTTCCAGCGCCTGTAATTCTAGAGTCTCTTTATTACGGTCGTCGCTGAAGATTGCACGCAAGGGACTCCACTACTGTCCTTAGTAGCTCCTTTTCAATCTTGCACTCCTCACCAACAGAAGGGACCGTCTCCAAAAGGAAAAAAAAGGCATACCAAATAAAAGAGTAAATAAAACCATCAAATCCGAAATAGTTTTTTTTAGGTGCATTTCGAGGAATTCTGGAGAAATTTGAAGTCATTTTTCCAAGGATCTTTGACTCGAGGTGTATTTAGTCAAACGCAAATGTCGTTCGATTAATTGACATTTGGTCTATCTTTTGCAAAGAAGTTTTGAAGGAAAAAACGACAAAAAACAGTGGTATGGCTACCGAATGATGGAGAGGAAATCATCGTGAAAGAGGGCAGGAGAAACATTTGGCTCCATCATTGACTGAAGCAACTCGCTGGCGGCAATTGAACCATTGACGGTGCCAAAAGGTCACGCAACCTTGGGCGGCCCAGCGCACAAACTCAGTGACCTAGATCGTGCAAATCCAGACCTCACCAATCAAGACCCATGATTGCCAACGACCTCGACGATCTTACGTGACTATTAGTGAGCCTTGTACAACCCTTGATGAAGTGTCATACTAGCGACCCTAAGCTAAATTTGGAGCATCACTTTTAGATCACCTTGATCCTCGACACCCTCCATGAACTGTGGTGACCCTCGGCCACCCTATGCAATATTTGATGACCTAGGCAAGGCGAAGCCAAGGTTGGCGCAACCTCGGTGACCTAGATTGTGGAAACGCAAATCTTGCCTCTACCGTCCAAATCTAGTCTTGACCATCAGCACCATACACAATTGTCAACGACCCTTGACGATTGCTTGGGAGCCTTGCGTGACACTCGATGGAGCTTCACATGAATAATTCAAAGAGGGAGAACCTCCATATTTGGAACATTGGTTTCAAAGAGAACAATTGTTTCATGAGTTCAAGAATGGAATACAAAGATATTAGAGAGGGCAAGATTGAAAAAAAAATAATATTATTAAACCTTGGAAGTAGTGTTTTCGAAATGCTGAAAGTCAATTCCAGCCCCAAGTTGCATTGAGCTTTCGACATTTGCAAAACCGAACTTTGACCTCAAGGCCTCTGCGATTAGATTACAAAATGCCTTGACTTTGGCACAAGAGAGGCCTAAACTCCAGTGGCAAAATTTGCCAAACGCACAAAGCATTTAGAGGAAATAAAAATATAGGCCTATAGTCTATTTGGGTCGAGGCCACTTTCGGTGGATATATAATCAGCATATATTTTGAGGAGAAATAGTAGGAAGACTCGAAAGGGTGGCCCATATATAGAAGGCCTTGATTGCAAAAACGTACCTTAAAATAGCAGAATTGACAAGATGGGCCAAGTCTGCACCTTTGGCCCGCTAAGAAAATTAAAATTGTATGTCGAATTCGACCCGCATCATTCGTTGCTTTTCGAATATCTTTAGGACACAATTAGGAATTTGTTTAAGATATACTGTTGGCGAAAATGCAGTAGACTATTATCGCTGTTTCGCCAAATATAAAAGGTGTGGATTGGTCATTAGTGTGCATTTAACATGCTAACATAGTCATCATCTCGTACATATTTTCATCACGAATCTAACACCGCTTGTGGGAATCAACTTTCATTCCCATTGAACCGAATCAATTGTCTTTATGGAAATAACAATCAGGGCATAACATCTAAACTAATATTTTGATTTGTAAAATGAAAATATCAATTAAGTAGCTAATCCATTTGTCACTTGCCTCATAATCCCCATTCATTGCTTAATAATGAACATATAAATTTGATCAACATGGACCACTCATGTTAGCAAGTTAAATTAAGCATTTTTTAGAACCATGGAAGCATCATAAGATTAATAATTTCTTTTCACTCGTTCACGCGTCTCCACCCCTGCCCTAGAGAAGGTTCCCCACCTTCCTTTCCAAGTGGGAATGGTGGCAACTGGGGCAATTCTCGTGATTGCAAGTATTCTTTTCTCACTATCATTATTCTTGCAACTTTGCAGGGAGGCAATATCTTTTGAGACCCTACATATCAGTTGATAGTTCAGTTTCATAGTTTCCAGTGCAAGAAGAGGGCAATTTTATATTTCCACTTCAACAATAAAGCTAATATGGCAGGCAAGCAAAGAATCTGAGAACAACTCGGGTCACAAAATGTCCGATACCCTTTGCTAGCTAGTGTCTATAGTAACTTGACATTTACCAACTCTTTTAGAAAACTTTTGTACCCCGAATTGTGGAATTGTCTTAGTTACTTCATATAAGAATGGAGACTTGATCCCGGTAAAATCAAACCCTTGGAAGATCAAATAGAAACCGACAATAGGATCGTCCCGGGGGAAAGACATGATTCTTTGCCCGATATTTGTAAGGCGCTCTAAACAGCCTCTTTTAAGTTAATAAGTGTGAATTCCTCCGTATATATCGCAGTGCAAGAACTTTTTGTACGAGGTTTATGACGGTGAATTCACAACCCCGCAATTTGCATGGACAGAGTGATTTCCGTGTATAACCAGTCAAGATAAAAGTTTCGAATACTACATGCTATTAAAAACAAAGAACAGTACTAGCGACTTCCATCTCTTTCGTGGTGGGCGCAAGATGGACATCATCCCTAACCTATTTGTTCATACACCTAGGGCTTGGACATAAAGCATAGATGGATTTGGTCTAGGCGGTTCTTTTGGTAGTGACGTTTGCTAGTTGCCCTCCATTGTCTGCAACAACCTCACATCCCTTTTCGTGCTGCAAGAATCTACCCTCCACCAGGTCAAGAGGACGGTGCTGTATGTGTCAATCGATTGTTGAAATTAATGTTGAAAAAGCATGAATTGTTTGGACATGGTTGAAGATGCGAAGTACATGAGAATCAGCGGTCAATGGGCATTCGAAAGAGAATCATGGGATCAAAGAAAAGAAATATTTTCATCAGTGAAGTTTAATTTCAAAAAAATGATAACAAATATGAAATAGACCCAACTGTAGGTAGCTATGTTGGTTGAGAGTTTCTCCTTCATTACCAAGGTCGAGAGTTTAAAACTCGCAGTTGCTAACGTTGTAAGTGGGGGGCCATGGTGTTGAGGTCTTGTGTCAGTCTCCTCCGAGGTATAGGAGCTCGGCTCTTTCGGTGCCGTCCAGGCACGGGGGGCCTGTGGTGGAGTCCTCGATTACCCAAGAAAATGAATAAAATCTGAAACCCTATTAAGAATGGCCCATGACGAGCACAAGATTGTATATTGGCCGATAGACGAATTTCAAAATAAGAAAGAGAAGGTCGAAATTAAACAAATCATGCTGTCATAATGACCTAATAGCAAAATCATAACTAAGGTGCTAAAGTTAATCATCTTTACTACCTATACTCTCCATTAAGTACTAACACACGACGATGAAATCCTCATAAAATTATGCTTCTTGCCAAGAAGCATTAAACTCCATTAGGTAACAGATGCTACGACTTATTGACTACAAGTACTGATCTTGAAGATTCGAAAAAGATCAGTATCTAAACATTAAACTCCATTACGATCCGTCCATGTCCAACGATGTCCCGGCATCGGCTTTTTGGAGCCATTCCACTGCTGCTCGTGGTCCATCGCCACTGTATATGTACTGCAAAATTGACTCTCGCTATATTATTTTTTGAGCTCCATTCCCTCTCGTAAGTGATGGCAACGGCATCAAGGAATTCTCTCGTGTCCGATTCTTCTCTCTAACTTAGACCCGTTCGATTCATTTGGGGTTTCATCTTATCAAAGCGCTCTTTCTTCAATGATTAGTGAGTTAAATTTTTGGCAACCGAGAAGGGACTTTCCACTTTAAGAAATGAGCTTGATGGAGAGGAAACCGACGGATTATGACACGTTTGAAAAGTAAGATAATCTCTTGATAAGGAAGTCCTTATTATCAGATAATTAAATATTCATCTTGATATAGCCCATTAACTTCATAACTCAGGGGCAAAATATGAGGTAAATCCTACGTGGGAGCCTAATCAAGTCAACATTCTTCCATGTTCAATACTATTCCTTTTTTCTTTATATAACCTTTCTTTTGCTTCAAAAGATTGCATGAAAAAAATGTTCCTCCCCGCATGATTTCTTCCATATCAAATCAATTTCGTGTAAATCATAGCAATTCCACTCAAGGGAACCTAGGAAAGGATGAGCACTGATTTGTGCATGTGGAGAATGTCGCCTTGAGGTGACAAGGTAATCGATTCCAAAATGCCTAGTTTGCAAATGAAACAATCGTATTATAAATCAAGAAATCTCATTGGACCTCGCGTTTTTTAGGTTTGAGAAAAGCCCTGGAACGACCCTTTTGTATTTGTCAATCTAATTCAACAGGACACTGATTCATAGCTAGAAGAAAATTGATATGAACAGAGCAGCCAACTATGTTATTCCATGCGAGAATTGGCTTATTCCATGCAACTTCATGGCCTAAATCGAGCCACATGGCTTCAAATGCGTCACCATATGTCTCAATAGCATTTGACGCAGATTCTTATCAACAATTGACTCTCCTTCCAGAAGATGATTGTTTATTTTCCTTTGGCCAAAAGAGACGCGATTTCATTGGCTTCAACTTGCAAAAGAACAGTGAACAGCACAGTGAATAAACATGTAGGGAGCTCAGAACGTAATAGCTTAGATTCCTTCGAGGAGAATGAGAACATGTGCTTCTCTTATGGACCATATAGAGACAAGTGACAATACATAGCAATTGGAAGTAGTCCTATGTACCGTACCAAGTGGGGGCATTATTTGCAAACCCCACCCACCCCCCATTGCAACGACAAATGCTACATCATGCTAATAACTTTGATCGGTTCGATCAATAATGGACAAACCCGAACAGATTAAGTCAACTGTCGAATCTAAGAGACCTTCCTTGATCTCGTTCATGAATTTAAAAACATGAAGTTTTCTTCGATATAAACTTATTAAGCCTAGATAGACAATGAAAAACTGAAAAACCTAGTCGGACTGACCGAGTTCAAGAAGGAAGGCGATTGCCGAGATCATCCGCCCATCTGCACTTCAAGCATAATCATGGGTTGGGTATCCGCTTAAAAAACCTTCCGAAACCTTTCGTACTTTCTTGAGCTTTAAAAACTTTTAAATAATTTTCTCTAGGGTTTGTTTTCGATATATGTTGTCGAAGAAGGCATGAATATCGTTTGATAGAGAGAGCCCTCACTAGCGAGAGTCAACAACAAAAAAGTTGGGGCCGAATAAATTTGTACAACCGGAGACTTCAAGATTATTGGTGAGTGGACCAACAGAATACACTGAATAAGAGGGGCCGCTGGGAATGATTCATGTGGTAACCACACATATCTTCCTCCTTTAGACCTTGCCATTCCCTTTAATATACCACTATTCTTAGACAGACCCGTGGGAAGCTTTCCTTAGTGTAGCTTTTCACGTCATGGTCCAACAAAAACATGATCTCGCGTGGAATATGATAATGATGTGATACTCTTATAACACCGCAAGAAGATCCTAAAACGTCTCGTTGCTCTTGATCGAAGCAACCCCAGATATCAAGTTAACAATAAAGCGAAAGATTGAATTGGAAAATTTTCTATGTATTCCAATATATCAATAAACACAACACGAGCTTCTTTATTGGCTTTATTGGATAACTATTTAAAGTAATAAAATAAACATAATACCAAATATAATCAATCAAGATTATGCTCAGATACGCACTATAAAAGGAGATATATGCATAATCCTAAGATATATGTAGAATCAAATAAATACCCCAATATTACCGACATATCATGCACTTTCATTTAGGGGTAAGTGGTTTTAGGTTGCATAAACATTCCATTTGAAATTTAAAATTTACCTGTTGAAATAAGTTCTTCATTTTTTGGAACTTGAAACTTACTATCCTAAAACTTGGAACCTACCTTAACATACTACCCCAAAATCTTGAACATACACTGTCAGAGGTTTTAAGGTTAGTTTTAGGGTTTACTTAGGTTCTACTCTGTATTATTAATTGAATGATTGTAGTTCATCACTTTTAATGACCACTACTTGCTAACATGAATGTCAATCATCCTACATAATATGGTTAGCGCTAATATAGATAATTTCTTTTAATAAATTTTTATTTTCTTTTTTTTTTCCTTCTCTTTTCCTTCCTTTTTTTTTTTTTTACCACTGTGGTCAGGGAACATTGTCAGAACTCACCAGGCCGCAAAGCCCTCACTAGTCGCTAGGGAGGATCGCGGCCCTCGCCCAGCCTAACCTTGCCATGGCCTAGCCGACCATGGGTGAAGGTGGCCTCACCAACGACTAACTAGGCCATGATAAGTTTGGTCTTGCTTGCAGCTGCTAGCACCTTACCTAGTGCCCTTTCTGACCACAATAGGAAAAAAAACATAGAAGGAAAATAGAAGAATGGAACAAAAAGGAAAAAGCAAAGAAAATAATAACAAATAAATAAAAATTTAGAAAAACAAAAATTATGAAAAAATTATTTTAAAAAGAGTCCATTCTAGCATTGATTGTGTTATATAGGATGATTAATGTTCACGTCAGCAATTTCAGATTTAAATTGATCGGATGGATTAAATTGGTTCAAATATGAAAATGTTTAGGATTAAATTAATTCAATTGGAAGGTTTATACAATATGTTTAAGGCTTTTTTGATACTTTTCCTTATTGTCGATGGAGAAAAAATATCAGGTGATTTTTTTTCAATAAGTTGATTATGAGTGAATGAGTCATATAGTCATTAATTTATAATCCCTGCTCTCTTTCCCCGAGAAGATGAGTAAGAGATTTTTTATTTTTTTTTTTTTGGTCGAAGAGTAAGAGAAGTTCGAAGTGGACTTTTTTTTATCCGAATAGATTGCATTTAGTATAATTTGTAATTTCAATTATGTGGATGGATAGTAACCAAACCGTGTAAAGATCCACAATAATTCACTTGTTTCCGTGGTTCAAATCGATCATGATATCAGTCTTGTTTTAATCAAAGAGAAACAAATTGACATTTTTCTTTTTAACCCAAAACCCCAGATTAAAGCAGGCCTTTTGCTTTTCTTACTTGTTAGGTCAAATCACGGACTCTTTTTTTTCCATTCACCTACATCAACTCTCTCTCATTCGCGGCCTTTTCGATTATGATCTCTCAACGAACCACTTAATTTGTGATTGGCGTGTTAATTTGTGGTTATCTTCGAATTCCATTAGCAGGTTTTTGACATAGACTTCATTGTAGGAGGAGCCTGACGATAAAGGTTAGGAACTTAGGATTGTTTTCTTATTAAGTAGCTTAAATGCAATGAAAATACCATAGGTTTAACTAAAACGAACCAATATATACACCCGTAGAGATTAACCGAAAAGTACAGCCGAACAAAGAAGAGACTAATTAAGAAGACAATTATGAGAGTCATAAAACTAGAAACAATGATTTTTCATGGGTCATCCTAAATTATAATAATCCACTTTGTTAAAATATCACATATCGCTTGATAATAGAGTTTATATACACATGATCTCTCTCCATCTATTAATTTAATTTCTTATGTTGAACTTACTAATATGATATCAAAGACAACGTCCGCCCCTTTCGTATATATGTGTGTCATCTAACACACTAAATTAGATTTGACATCAATTTATAAAAGCTCGACTCTCTGTTTTACTGAGCTTTCTAGCAACTTCCACCGGCTTGCTATAGAGTGAATGGCCTATTCCTCGGGTGTGTGATGTGGTGACCCGTGGCTTATGAACTATACTTAATCTCTAGTGGGTACAAAATAAAAGATATTATAATTAAAATGAGAGGAGATGCGATTAATATAATTATATTGTTTGAATTTTATACGTGATTGTAGCGTCTGCTAAGGAATATTTAATTCATACGTAATTACCCTATCCACCTGTACGTGTAGGAAACGTCACTCCAGCTTCACCGAGATATCAAGAGACTAAGGAGGAAAAGAGACCATCACACGGGGCCAAGTTCCTAAATGCTTGGTAAGCTCCATGAAAGCACCTTTTTCCTTTTGCCCGCTTGTGTATAGCCCCTATAAAGCTTGCCACTTCTTACACTACCTCTTCGTGACCTAACTTCCCACTTCTCTCTCTCTCTCTCTCTCATATGGATGTCAAAGGTTACACCCAAGATGGCACTGTGGATCTTCGTTGTCGCCCAGCCTTGGCCTCCAAGACTGGAAAATGGAAAGCCTGTGCTTTTCTTGTTGGTAAGCTAGCAAAAAAAAGCCCGCCGTCTTCCTTTACACTTAAATACTTCAAAAGTAATCCGAAGATTCTTCAAGATTCTTAGTTTTAATATATGACAGAGGTCACTGCTTTAATACCCCTCTCGGGTTTCTACCTTTGAAGCTTACGTAGTTCATCTTGCATCACAGAAGACTCCGTTTTTCTTTAATTGCTCTCTCTCTCTCTCTCTCTCTCTGTGTTTGATGATGATGATGCCCGAACTGATGTCCATTAGTTAATAGTAAAAACTTGCATTATTTCAATGGAGCCCTTTTCCGCCAACAATTAGTTATGAAGTGAATCAGAAGGGTCTTCACTCATTCATTTAACCGTGTCGAATTTGCAGGGTATGAGGCATTTGAGAGGATGGCTTTTTATGGAATAGCGTCCAACTTGGTGAACTATCTGACCACCCAACTCCACGAAGACACTGTGTCATCTGTCAGGAACGTGAACAACTGGTCGGGTTCCGTGTGGATCACGCCGATTCTCGGTGCCTATATCGCCGATGCCTATCTGGGTCGGTTCTGGACTTTCACTGTTTCATCTCTCATCTACGTCATGGTAATTACCACCCACTTTATGAATTTCTAGTGCCTATATTGCTGATGCGTGATGACTGGCTGATGTCTATCGGCCTCGAGTTTATCTGGCTGATTCGTGTTGCATCGAAGTCTTGATTTTGCATGAGAACTTCATCATCATTCGCGTCGAGATGGTCATGTTAGTGTGTTATTATTAGTTGATCGGCATGGAGTAGCAACAAGGTCTGCTACTGTAATGGTGGCTTTGGGGAAAGTTCTGGAAAAAGTTGTACTGTTTACATGATAGCGAACTATCAAAACAGAGCATGCCACTTGTTTGGAAGGAATCTGCTGAGACCCACTAGTGACGGTCAATCGAGAAATAGGACTTTCAAGTTTATGGACCAATGAACTGGCGTTGATCCAATGAACGAGCTGCTTCTTTCTCCTCCACAAGCTTAATCTCAAAGGCCCACCGTGAAGGGGCTCATTGTCTATTGGACCATCGTGCGATGATTTTTTTTTTTTTTTCCTTTCTGTTTTTATTGTTGAACTGATGGAAAATGAGCTTCATCTGACTTGATTAAGACATGAAACTTTGGATTCATCAGAAAACACCAACAGAATTCACACGCCAAGCATATGCAGTCGGTCTTATTATCCAATCAAAAATGAGTCTGACATGGGGGCTCTCCTATTTTTTGCCTTTTTTTTTTTTGGTTTTTGTCTTGGTATAATTAATGATGTCTGTGTAATTTGTTCAACAGGGAATGATTTTTCTCACAATGGCTGTGTCATTAAAATCCCTGAGGCCAACGTGTGAAAATGGAGTCTGCAACAAGGCCTCCACTTCACAAATCGCATTCTTCTACAGTGCCCTATACATAATCGCCATTGGGGCCGGCGGGACCAAACCAAACATATCGACTTTCGGAGCTGATCAGTTCGACGACTTTAATCCTCACGAGAAAGAGCTCAAGGTGTCCTTCTTCAATTGGTGGATGTTCAGCTCGTTCTTGGGCGCTCTGTTTGCGACGCTCGGCCTCGTGTACATTCAAGAGAACTTAGGATGGGGATTGGGGTATGGAATCCCCACGGTCGGTCTGCTGTTGTCCCTATTTATATTTTACTTGGGGACACCGATTTACAGGCACAAAGTTAGGAAGACCAGGAGTCCTGCAAAAGATCTAATTCAAGTACCGATCACCGCCTTTAAAAACAGGAAGCTTCAGCTTCCTGATGATCCCTCAGCACTTCATGAGCTCGAGCTACGATCCTATGTTAGCAGCGGGAGACGCCAGATCCATCACACTATGGCTCTCAGGTATGCTAGCTGGCTGCTCTGCTGATTACTGACATTTTGATTATTCCTCCAGTTTCATCTACAGCTCATACCTTTTGAATAGCCTTAAAATTAATGTGGATTGATGTTTACGCTTGCTTTGTTCTTTCCGTGCTAACAATGGGGCGTCCGGGGGAAAATCAGCAGTGCAATCTTTAAAAATTGGAAAATTGGAAGGAAAGAACTATAGATCTTGCCGACTTCCCATGGTCATACTGCATACTCATGACTATGACCAGTTAGAAAATTAGAAAATCTTACCCAGAATGTCGAATTTTATGAAATGACAAGTGAGATTCACTGATAGCGACGCAAGTGAATGAACTCAAGATCTTCTGTGATCATCAACTAAAGTCTGTCCCCATTATCGTTGACGATGCTTTTCCTTTTCTTCTTCTTTCTGGTATACACTACTTATCCTCTTCATCATGACTATTAAATGGTTGGTCGGTAGTGGTGGTGGTGGTGGAGGTGGTGGTGGGAGTGGCTAATAAAAGATGGTTAATATGCTAAACTTCTCTGAAAAGTTCCATACCATTCTCTCATCTCCAAACATCAGAGACAAGGGTCTTTAGTAGTGTGGAAAACGAAGAGAGAAGCATTCTCGTGTTCTTTAAAGCCATTGCACGGGAGGAGGTTTAAGGGGACCTACCATTTCATTTGAACAGCTTGCAATTCTGCTACATCATTAATTGCAAATGTGGTTTTGACGAACTCCCACCCCCCTCATGTGCACTTATTTTGGATTCAAGTAAGGAAAGGTCGCAATCTTTGAGCAAGTTGGTTCGTGTGTGAATGAAATCGTGCTTAAGTGTGGCCCCTAAGTAACCCCACCACTCTTCAGATTCTAATAAATGGCATGCAGGAGTAACAACAGTCCGGTCCTCTCTCATTCATTGCACTCGTATGACGTGAGAAGGAAAGACAAAACTGCTGCACAATTACATAAGGACTTCATGTGATGAAACCATATTCCCTCTTTGTTTTGATCGACCTTTTTTGTCTTTGAAGCCAAGCTTAGGCTATACAGCGATTTTCCCATGCATCTGTCAAGAACATAAATCGGTAACAGAATGATCTGCTGTCCCTGCCGATGCATCTCAAAGTCTTTGGTTTAATGGCTGCATTAGTCATAAGTGTAGTGCACAACTCGATGATCGACCTACATGTCCCAAATCCTTAAGCAAATCACGATAATGAACATGTCCAGTACCTCGACAAGTAATTCCTATGGTCTGCTGTATCTAACTCAGCAAAAAATTACTCATGGATAGCAAATTGTCATGTTCACACTCATTTCCCACGTCTGGACCACATCCACTTGTTCATGGAAAATAATGCTAATAGCATAGGAGATTTTGTGTTTCACGTGTAAATTGTCGGCAATTTCTGTACTTCCCCCTGGGACGGGCATTCTTCCACATTAGTGACGGGCGAAGACCACCACTTTCCATTTTCGTAGCGAATGATCTCTGAAGTTATTATTGCACATAAAGACAGTTCTCTTATTTGGTCCACTAAGTGATGGCCTTTTCAAGGTAAGTGGAGTGATACATATCGACTTCCACTAAGTCAGATACTCAGCTTTTGACTCCTTGCTTAGGGATCCAGGAATTTGAACCGAAAATATATTTTCTTAATATAGAAACATGGTTGACGATGCCCAATAGTCAAAAGCGAAGGAGAAATTTTTTCATTTTCTTGTTTTATTGATTAGATTATGGTTGGCCTGTAAGATAACTGGATTGCTTCATTGTTTTGTTCTTGCAGGTTCTTGGACAAGGCTGCAATAAAAGAGAGCAGCACAAATTCCTGCAGACCACCCTGCACAGTGACTCAGGTTGAAGGCATGAAGCTTATTTTAGGGATGATCCTGATATGGCTTGTCACTCTAATCCCAAGCACCATATGGGCACAGATCAACACATTATTTGTCAAACAAGGCACCACTTTGGACCGAACCCTTGGGCCACACTTTCATATCCCGGCCGCTTCCCTAGGGAGCTTTGTGACCCTCTCAATGCTCATCTCCGTGCCGATGTACGATCGGTACTTTGTGCCCTTCATGCGCCGGAAAACTGGGAACCCCAGAGGGATCACGCTGCTCCAGAGGCTTGGGATTGGGTTCGGGATCCAAGTGATTGCTATTGCCATTGCTTATGCCGTGGAAGTTCGAAGGATGCACGTGATCAGCTCCCACCACATAGCAGGCCCGAAGGACATTGTCCCCATGAGCATCTTTTGGTTACTGCCTCAGTACATCCTGCTAGGGATCGCGGACGTCTTCAATGCAATCGGATTGCTTGAGTTTTTCTACGACCAATCGCCAGAAGACATGCAGAGCCTAGGCACTACATTCTTCACGAGCGGGATCGGCATCGGGAATTTCTTGAACAGCTTTCTTGTAACAATGGCCGACAAGATCACCGGGAAGTTCGGACAGAAGAGCTGGATCGCGAACAACTTGAATGACTCTCACTTGGACTATTATTATGGCTTCCTTTTGGTCATATCCACACTAAATCTTGGTGTCTTCTTGTGGGCATCTAGCAGGTACATCTACAAGAGGGAGATCAAAGAAGTTGAGGGTTGTGAGCAAATCGAAGCCAAAGCCATGGAAATTTCTCCTCTAGGGTTACAAGTATGAAGATATTTAGAGAGGAACAAAAAATCAAATCATAAAGGCACGCATCATCACATATAGCGTTAATAATGCATTAGTCCAATTAATACAGTCTGCTCAAAGAAGAGGAGAAGAAAAAAGAGCAAAAGAGAAAATGATTTCCTCTAGATTTGATGTGCTGGTTTTGAAGAATATGAGAGATTTCGAATGTATTAGGACTGTTCTATTGCTTTCTATATGCCTCTTCCCTTACATGGTCTGAATTTTTTTTTTTTCCTTTAGTGCTTGTAAAATTCAAAAAAGAGGAGGGTAAACCACTCTAATTGCCCACTCGATTACAAGATTATCCAATTGATCTTATTTGAAACATTCCTCAAGTTCATTTTGTCTTAGCACTGAACCCCTCATCGCTTTAAACACAATCTAATTGGTCTTATCGAGGAGATAACACAAAATCCACTTTGATTCTTAACTATCATTTGAACATATAAATAATTGTTTCCAAATGTCCTACCGAATATGTCGGACTATGATTGTGCAAAGTTTTGAAAAAGATGAAAAAATTAGAAAAGAATTGAAACACTCTTATGCATACCTTGCACCGAATGAAATTCCACCTCCAAGAGCAAATCCTTTGTTAATGTCTTATCTCACATCGTTCGATTATTAGGTTTGACTGTGGCTTGTATGTATGTTGTCTTATCTCACCTAACATTTTATACTTTCGAATAGGACTTTTTGACACCCTTTGCTGCAATCATGTTTTCGCATGTTTTAATCTCACCATAATTTGCGCAAGGCAATGCAAGTTATGTTAACCTTCGCAAAGACTTCTACAACATTTGAATATCCAATCATTTCTTATAAGAACAATACTTTGATTCCTGCCTTTTACATGGCAACTTTTTTTCATAAGTTTCTTTTGACTTTATGGCAGGAATCAAAACATTTTTTATTTATATTTTATGTACTAGAACCAACGCGCGTTGCGCGCGCCTCATGCTTTTCATAAATAATTCGAGTTTTCAGGCGGTGGCTAGTTTTTGAACTTAAAAACAGTTGACTACTTTTTGGTGTTCCGGGGTTTTATAATTTTAGTCTTCGAAAAAGTCTTTTGATAAGAAAAATGAATTAAAGTGGAGGACATAGAGGAGATATTTGCTTTAAAGGATAATAGATAATAGGTGGGTAAATGCGGAAAGCCAAAAGCGAGACTGTTGGCTTAAACATGTCGATTTTGTCACAGCTTCGTCTAGGTATACATCTCGCCAATCCATACATAAAATTCTACATAAATTCCTTCATTATTAATAGGAATAAATGCACTAAAGTCCTAAAACTTATCACAACAATGTAATTGAATGTTAAAATGTTCAAAAAGTGCAATTAAGTTCTAAAATTTATTAACATTTTTCGTTTGTCAAGTTAGAAGGAGTTAATAGAATCACTTGATTTCACAAACTTAACAAATTTTTAAGATGGACTTGATTGCACAAACTTGACAAGTTTTATGATTTAATTGTATTTTCTAAAAATTTTAAAACTCAATTGCACATTTATGATAAGTTTTAGGACTTCTAATATACTTATCTCTTATTAATATATGTACTTGAAAATATTCGACATCTTTTTGGAAATAATTATTTCCTCACCGACTATTGATAAAAGTTGCAATGCAATCCTCCTGGTTTGCCTCACGTTGAAAAATCTCAATAATTATTAAATTTAACTTCAGTGCATTTCTATTGCATATGACAAAATTCTATAGAAGAAAAAGACTGTCTAAAACCAGATATGTGAACGTGCACAATTGTCTACTTCTAAGGTCTACCCTGAGTAACTAATTTTGAATGATCTTTTCGTCGGAAGTGTTAAGTAACAAGCATTAATTTGGGTCTATATCTTAACAAGAATAGTTGAACTACGGGAAAATTTCAAATAAGAATATAAAGTGAGGTTGATTTTTCAGAAGAGGCCACATAGCATACCTTGTCTTATGTAAGAGCTTGAAGTGGGCAATTTAGTTTCAAATAAAAGCCCAAAGTGAAGTTGTTTTCTTCAATGAAAATCCAAAGCGAACCTTGTTTCAAATTAAAATCTGAATTAGCTAACTTAGTCTCAAATAAGGATCAAAATATATGCAAGCTAAATTCAAACCTTTCAAACTTAATGAGTTTATGCATCTATCGTTGAACTCGGTGGATATGGGTATGAACAATTGTTTGGGGAATTTGTAGTATCAATTTCACAAATCAACATTCAGGTCTTCAAAGGACTTCATCTAATTTGAATAATGCACCAACCGAGCAGTTCTGGGAATTATTCTTTTTTTTTTTTTTTGGGTCGGCAGTTCTTGGAATTATTCAGCTGTTGCTTTTTATCATCTTTTTCCCCACTAATCCATTCCCTCCGTTTACTGGAATTTTCATGTTTAGTTAATTGTCTAGTAAAAGAAAGAAAGAAAAGTAGGAACAGAATGAGCAACATCGGATGAAGTCCACTTCAAGCCTCCATTTGAGACTAAATTATTTAATTTAGGTCTTTATTTGAGAAAAGATTCACTCGACGTCATCTTTAAGAAAACTATTCCACTTCATGTTATTATTTGATACAAGATCCACTTTGAGCCATCTTTTAAGAAATTAGCCCCACTTCAAGTCTATTTTTCTTGAGATAATTAGCTCTCAAGATGGTGACCAGTCACATAATTCTTGTAATGTGCAAATCAAATATTGTAGTGGCTTGCTAGTTAGCGAGTTTGATGATCAATGACCCCTAATATCCCATATCAACAGCCCTATACTTATTTAAAGGTATGTTATGATGCCTAAGGAGGTCACCTTTAAGAGTGAAAATTATCAAAAAAGTCATGAACTTATTATAATTGTGTCAATTCAATCATAATTTTGTTTTTTATCAATTTAGTTATAGATCTTTTACAATTGTGTCAATTTAGTCAATCCGGCTAATATTGGCCGACTTGCGTTGACGTGGACAATGGTTGTCCGGTCAACACTAACGTGGTAATTTTTCAAATAATTTTTAAACTTTTGTTTATTTTATTTTGATTTTTCCTTTTCCTTTCCTTTTCCCTTTTCAATTTTCTCTTCTTCCTCCTTTGTCTTCTTTTTCCAGCAGTGGCTGACAAGGCTCTGGCTAGGCCCGCAAAGCCCTCTTTGGCTATTGGCGAGGCCTTGTCTGCCTTTGCCGGGGCGTAGGTGACATGGTCTCATGGCTCACTCATTTGTGCTAAAACAAATGAAGATGGTGACATGTGAGGAGAGAGACATTTCAATGTTCCTTAAGATGGAGGCAAAACATAAATTGAGGAAGTAAAATTGATTTCGAAGCTATCTTACAATTTGAAAATTGATCCACATGCAAGGACTCGAACCAAGTCGGTACTCGATCATAGGCACTCTTCAATGTCCATGGTCAAATTTCAATAGTTCTCATTACCTAAACATCTTGATCATTTTCAAGACTTAGCCATGAATTTTCAATAATCGTGTCCTGTTTGCAAAACGAGAATCGGATGGCATTACTTAATGTCCATGCAGACATTATGCGAGGGCCACTTTCGGAAATTTCCTTTTCTCAGCTATTATTTGACAAGTGGAATATGCCTTTTGGGACAAGTTTCTAGATTCCTTCACGCGGTTAAAAGCCACAAAGTTCTTCCTTCCCTTGCAGCCTACGAAAGGGATAGTAATATTATAACAACAACAAGCAATAATGGTACGAAATCCCCATCAGCTATTTTTAAAATTCGCAGAGTTATGCTTTTCCATTCTCTGTTAATAAAAACCGTTATAAAAATATAAAAATAAAAACCATTGCTCTTTTTTCGAGATTATCTATTGGTAACTTATCAAGGCCTTTGTGATTACCAAATATTTTTTATAGTTAGCAAATTACCAATTTTTTTTACCAATTTACTAATTTTTATTTGCATAACCAACAAACTTAGGATCTTACATGCACGATTTTCTTCCACATTCTATAAGTAGAAGACCCTTCTTATAAATGTTATTAACCTTTGCTGGCATGCTTACCCTTGTCTGCCCTAGTGGGAACTACCCTAACCTGATTGCTAGTGGCTTGCTTCCTCGATCGACAAACTCCTTGGAACGCCTCGTGGACCGAATGAATAGGACATACAACCTTTGATATGATCGAGTATATGAAGTTTTGGTTTTGCTTGCCAAAAGAGTCATGCATCATGCTTTCCGGCAAAGTCAAAATATGAAGAAGAAAACTCAAGTGTGAAATGAAAACTTTGTATTAAATCTACAAAATCAACCTTTCTAGATCGATGAGGAGGATCATACCGTCAAAGAGAATCGGTAGATACATACTAAATAGTCAAGACGTGTTGTCTCCGCAGGCCTCAGGTTTTCTAAACTTTACTGCTCTGGATGATGACATCGACACAAAGAAAGCAATGAAAATGCACAAGCGTGTTGACTTAATGTAGTAATTAGATAGAAGACGGAGAGGCAATCCTTTCAACAACTCCCCCACAAATCACTGCATTTTATGCTCTTCACAATCATCGTCAGACCAACAGAGAAGCTTCCCAGACGGCTGTACAAAAGTTTCACGCAGGCGTATCGAACCAATTGACTTGCGTAGATGTTTGTACAAAGCATTGACGAAACTTGAGGACCCATCGGCCAATAAACTTTAGTGAATCTTGGTTGATTTATTTCATTCTGGCAGGGAAAAGTACCAAAATAATCCTAAACATTTTCTATTAATACCAAGTCAGTCTTAAACTTTTTAATTGGACCAATTTAGTCCTAAACTTTTTCACATTGATATCAATTCAGTCTTTCTGGTTAATTTAAACCGGAAATTGCCGACGTGGTTGTCGGTGGTCTTATATGGCACCATGTGGACAAATTTTATAATTTTTTTATATTTTTAAATTATTTTTTTCTTTCTCCTTACCCCTTAGCCGGGCAAGTCGCCGGCCGACCAACGCCGGCCACAGTTGGTCGAGGTGAGGTCCCCCGCGCCCTCACCTAGATTTAGGCAAGGGCCCAAACCCTTGCCCCTTGGCCAGCGAGGGCCTTCACACCCTCGTTAGCCACAAGCGAGGGCGCGAAGGCCCACGCTCATGGTGGGTGAGAGCCACGACACCTCAGGCGAGGCCACCGTGGCCCTTGCATGGATCTGGGCGAGGGTCACCACCACACCCTCGTTCGCCACAAGCGAGGGCCGCCATGCCCTCATCGGCCAACGGCGAGGGTTTCGGCCCTCACCTAGATTTGGGCGGGGCCAATGCCCTCGCCCGTGGCTGGCAAGGGTGTGGCGGCCCTCGCCAATGGCCAGAGAGGTCACAGGGGCCTTCACCTCAACCATCTTGTGGCCGGCGATGGTTGGCCGGTGACCTCGCCGGCAAGTGGTAAGGAGAAAGGAAAAGGAAAAAAAAAAAAAAAAGAGAAAAAAAGGAAAAAATATAAAGAAAAAAATAATTTAAAATCTGAAAAAATATTTTAAAAAAAATTATAAAATTTGTCCACATGGTGCCACATAACACCGACGTAAGACCGTTATGGTTATGTCAGCAATTTTGGGCTCAAATTAGCCGGATGGACTGAATTTGTACCAATATAAAAATGTTTAGGACTAAGTTAGTCAAATTGAAAAATTTAAAACTGAATTTGTACCAATACAAAATGTTTATGACTTTTTTTATACTTTTCTCCATTCTGGCATATGTGCACAATCGACAGAATCAATTGCAGCACAAGATTCATGTAGGATCAATGTAATTTCTTTATCATTTCCCTTTTACTTAATTGAAGTGTGGTTTTTTTTTTTTTTCGCTTGTGCTTCTAACGTGCGACTTGCATCCCATGTGCCCATCGCCTATAAATGATATTGATCCAATGTTGCAGTCATACCCGACATTTTCGTTGCATCATATTTGTACTTTTATGGAAGGATGCAAGCTGGTGAACAAACGGTGCTTTACAAAAGGTAAAACGCTTCTATCTGGCAGAACTAGTACTGCAAGGAACATTCCTTATTGGTCCGTTCCGTGCCCTCATCCATCCAAATAAGTGAATATTCATGTGAAAATAAAGGTAGTGGTCGAATTGATAATTGAAAGGAGATGAGTCCCCAGTATATGACGGTCGAGTCTGTAGTACTTGAGGATTGGCAGACGCTGCACATTGGGTCAGGGTAAGAAGTAAATTTCGATTTGGTAATCATATCAAGACCACGAGACGTTATCATGGATGTCCCTCATTTATGGATCCCGACATTTCGACAAAAAACATTGAAACTGCCCACGGAGATCTTTTTGACAAATTATCCACCAAATCAATTTAAATAATTACCTCCTTTTGGCAATGTAAACATCACTTTTTCAAAGAAAGCCGCGTTCCGCCTACTTTACTTTATGAGAAATTGGTTCCATATCATCATCAATGGTGCCTAATCCCCTCATATAATATTGTCGTCTAAATATGTCTATTTTCGATTGTATCTTCTTTTTTATCTTTCCGAACCTAGAATCACCATGCACTTTCTACGTGTAAGTTTCACCTGTTGGAGCTCCATGCCACCTTGAGAGCCGCTCTCTATATAATCCCACTTGTATCGAGTCATTTCTTCATCAGACACACAGCGCAGTTCGTTATTAGCGTGCTGAAAATGGCCTCGCCTTCTTCATTTTCAAAGGCCATTTTGACTTTGGCTTGCGTCGTGCTCCTTATGGGGGGCACGCGTGCTCAACTTTCGACTGACTTCTACGCCAAAACTTGCCCCAAGGTCTTCCCGACTGTGAAGAAAATCGTGCGCGCAGCGATTGCCAACGAGACCCGGATGGGCGCCTCGCTTCTTCGCTTGTTCTTCCATGATTGCTTCGTCAATGTAACTTTTCTTTCTCATCCACTTTAAATTCTCGACATTATTCCCCAATAATCAAGTGTCTTAAAAATTACTCATTCGAACATGCTTCTTTAATCATCCGTATACGTGCCCTACGAGTTTTGTGGTCTGTTCATTCGTCAACAAAATCCCAACACGATGTTCTTGAAGTGTGATTTCTTGCGTCGGTCAAGCCTAGACAAGAGTCTCTCGTTTTCATCGTCGTCTAGCAATTGGCTATTTCTTTCTTTTCGTCATCCCTAGCGAGAATTAAGCATATTCAGAGAAAAGAATAAATCAATCCAACTTTGAGCGTCGGTTAGTCTTGTCCTTTTGTCCAACGCAAGTACATGAAAAGAAATATATGACCTAGTATATAATTTTGTGAGGGTACGTATCCCATGCAAAAACTAAAGAAAGCACTTCGACCTGGTAAGTCATCATGAAGTAAGATGTTGCATTGAAGTCAAGTCCATTTCTATTTGCTAGATTTAAAAGCATAGTTTTATTTTGGCTGGGGATTGTAATATGGTCATTTGAAAAAGTCCTCGAGGCATACCTAAGAAACAATTTGGCTCGTTCAATAACAAACCGAAGTCACTTCCTTTTCGATATTCATCGTTTATTTATTAGGGTTGTGACGGATCGAATCTCTTGGACGACACACCTACATTCACTGGAGAGAAGAATGCAATGCCAAACCAAAATTCCTTGCGAGGGTTCGATGTCGTGGACAGGATTAAGTCTGCGGTGGAGAAAGTGTGCCCCAGGTATCGTATCGTGTGCTGATTTGTTGGCGATTATCGCTCGAGACTCCGTTGGGATAGTAAGTCGTTGGAACTTAACTAGCAATTAGTAGAGATGAAAGCTTCTGATTATTTTGCATGAGTAGTAATTTGTTGCGGATGAATTGGGCAGCTGGGAGGGCCAAGGTGGGATGTGAAGCTGGGAAGGAGAGATGCAAGAACTGCGAGCCAGGCAGCAGCTAACAATAGCATTCCTCCTCCAACTAATAACCTCAGCGCTCTCATTTCCAGCTTCCAAAATCAAGGCCTTTCTCTAAAGGACCTCGTCGCTCTATACGGTGAATTTCCCTCTCTCCCTCCCTCCATCTCCCCCTCTTCTCTCTCTCTCTCAACCACTTGATATTTATATAGCTTGCCTTTAACAATTTTTACTAAGGCGTGCTTTAAGAAATTTGTTAAGCACCGTTCAATACATTATATTCTAGAACACTTGATGAACATAAAAAAAAAAAAAAAAAAAAAAAACTACATAATATTGATTGTAAATATCATGAGAAAAACCTGTATATACAATATTACAACATTTCTTTATTTGCGAAAATCCATGATGATATGATGTTTTACGAGCAAGTACTACATAGACTAAATCTACTAAATCAAGTCAATCGTGTTTTGAAAATTTAATGAATTCCGTACTGGATCCTGCTAAAGAACATAAGGTTTCATGCAATTTTTGCATTTTAATTGGTTTTGTCCACCTGATCACCCAGAGACCTAGTCTATTCAGTATCCACAACATTTTTATATGTTCTAAATTACTCGAATTAATTCCTATTTTTATGTCATCTTACTCTTATATACTCAGGAGGGCACACAATTGGGCAAGCAAGATGCACAAACTTCCGGGCAAGGATCTACAATGAGACCAATCTTGACAGCTCATTTGCCCGAGTGGCTAAGAGCAACTGCCCAAGAGTCACCGGCGTCGGTGACAACAATCTAACCGGGCTTGACTTCCAGAGCGCGACATCATTCGACAACTCCTACTATATCAACCTCATCAAGAAACGAGGCCTCCTCCACTCCGACCAGCAGCTCTTCAACGGCGGGTCCACCGACTCTTTCATCAGGACTTACGCCAAAAGCCAAAGCACCTTCTTCAAGGACTTCGTGGCCTCCATCATCAAAATGGGCGACATCAAGCCCCTCACTGGATCCAACGGCGAGATCAGGAAGAAATGTAGGAGGGTTAATTAATTATTGATAAAAGATGTTTGGTGTGCCTAGCATCTATAATCTTCGAACATCGGAGAGGCATAATCTATAATAGTGTGGAAAGCCAAGAGAGAAGCATTCTTATGTCCTTTAAAGCCATTGTACTATAGGAGGTTTAACCTTTTAAGGTTATCTCCCATTTCATTTTAACAGCTTGGAATTCTGCTACTCATCAGTTGCAAAAGACGTAGGACGGTTAATTAATTATCGATAAAAGATGGTTGATATGCCTAACATCGCTTAAAAGGTCCAAACAAATTTTTTTTTTTTTTTATTGGCACTTTTTCGTCTAAGCCATGCTTAGGTTGTACAGCCATTTTCCCATGCATCTGTCAAGAACATAAAGCGGTAGTTAAATTACCCGCTCTCCCATTCAACCAAAAAAAAAAAAAAAAAATTCAGCTGTCCCTGCCGATGCATCTTGCAGTCTTTGGTTAAATGGCTGCATTAAGCCACAATAATGATGTACAGTTTGATGATTGCCCTTCACGTCCAGGATCCTTAAGCAAAGCACGAAATTGAACGCGTCCAGTACGTCGAGAACTAATTCGTATGGTCTTTTATATCTTGCTTAGCGAAAAATTACTCGTGGATAGTGAATTGCGCATGTTCACACTCATTTTCCACGTCTGGACCACATCTACTTGTTCATGAAAAAAATGCTAATGAGGGAATCAGCGATTTACTCTCCCGCTTGGGGATCCAGGAAATTGAACTGAAACATTTATTTTCTTGATATAATAAAAATTGTTGGTGATGCCCAATAGTCAAAAGCAAAAGAGAAATTGCCAATTTCTTGTTTTATTGATTAGATTTTGGTTAGGCCGGGAAATAATTGGATTGCTTTTCTTTCTTTTCTTTTCTTTTTTTGGTTCTTGCAGTTGCAGGTTCTAGGACAAGGCCGCGATAAAAGAGAGCAGCACGTATTCCTGCAGACCATCCTGCACGGTGAATCTGGCCGACGGCATGAAGCACAGTTTAGGGATGATCCTGAGTCCCTTACATGGCTGGTCCCTCTAATCCCCAGCACTATATGTGCCCACATTATTTGGGCCCGTTTGGTTCAACTTTGGGGAAATGCAGTCATGTTTCCAAGTATCCTTGAGTGAATAGGCATTCTCTGAAAGCAAATGTGTTTGGAAGTGTATATTTTGCAAAGCAATTTTCAGGTGAAAAGAAAAAGGAAAAAAATAAAAGAAAAGAAAATGGAGGAGGAGATGCAGCTGCGTGATCGTGGGGGAGCGGTTGGTGGCAAAGTGGCGCTGGTGGTGGTGGGGAGGTGGTGGTGGTGGTGGTGGCGATGGCGGGGAGGCGGCGATGGTGGCGATGGCGGGGGAGGCGGCATGGTGGCAATGGCGGGAGGCGGTTCGCCTGAGGTCGTGTGGCCTCAGGCAAGTGTCGCTTGGGTCGCACGACCCGGGCGTCGCCCGAGGTCACGCGGCCTTAGGCGAGCATCGCCCGGGTCGGCCAACGCCGCCCGAGGCCGCGCAACCTCGGGCGAGCATCGCTTAAGACCATGCGACCCGGCGACGCCTAAGGCCCCACGACCTCGTGGCGTCACCTGGGTCGCACGGTCTCAAGCGACGCTTGGGTCGCTCGACCTCAGGCAGTGTCACCTGACCTCAGGCCACCTCGTTTGAGGTTGCGCGACCTCAAGCGAGGCTTCCCGATGGCCAAGCGTTGCCCACCACGAAGAAGAAGACGAACGACGAAGAAGATGGGCGGTGAAGAAGACGATGAACAGTGACTCGGAATCGCATCTCCAGAATGGGAATGCTCAAAGCAGCCCTACCCCAAAGATTGGGCTTTCAGCATTAGGGATGCTGGCATTGGGCAAATGGGCATTCAAAAACACGTGCCAAACACAAAATATTTTCCCCAAGGGGCTTTGGGAGCCCAAAGCCCCTTGGGAAAGCTGAACCAAATAGGGCCTTTGTCCTGATGGGCTCGGTCCGCCTCATGAAGCCCAGCACATCTCTATAAAAAAAGATTTAAAAAAAAAAAAAGTCAAATAAGGCTGAGTAATCTTGGTTGAGAGAGAGAGAGAGAGAGAGAGTGGGGCTGTTCGTGAAGTAGAGAAAAAGAGGTGGAGGGCGTAGTTTCGAAGAGGCAACTCATATTGAACGATGAAACATTGTCATAATTGACTCAAATTTCAATATGTCGTTCACCAAATCAAAATCTACAAGTTTATGAGAAAGTTACTAACAAAAAATTATAAACCTACCGTACAAATGTCAATTCAATCATAAATTTTTTAATTTGACTTATTTGACGATTTGTAAATATAGTCATTCTAATTAATTTTGACCAAGAATCACTAACATAGATGCCAATCATTCTAACTAGGACGATCGGCATTAACGTAGACATTTTTTTTATATATTTATTTAATATTTTTTGAAAAAAATCTTTTCTTATTTTTTCCTTTTTCCTCTGCCCGGTCGCCATGGTCAGCGACCAACCACCACAAGCAAGGGTCTACTTCATCAAATCTAACGAGGGCGAGCCTCAAGGATCTAGTGAGGATTGACTTGGTTGTGACTAGTCGCTGGCCATGGCGTCAGAGGGAGGAAGAAGGAAAACAAGAAAAGAAAAAGAAATGAAGAGAGGAAAAAAAGAAAATAAAAAAAATAATAAATTTATGTAGAAAGAATTAAATAATAAAAAATTGTCCACATTAGCATCGAATTCACCATGTTGGACAATCGGCATATATATAATAGGTTTATGACATTTTCATTACATATCCCACGAGTTGATAGGCTCCGTTTGTTAAAATTCTTCTCCAAATTGTCTCTCAAATTCTCCGACAATGGTTAGAGTCTTTCTCACTTCTTTGTGTTAATACACTTTTATGGTGATGATATATTGTTGCTTTGCTGATGTAAAGAGCCTTTTACTAGAGAAAATATTGAATGGTTTGCAACTGTTGTGTCATTCATTGACGTGGTGTACGTTTTTTCACCTTAAACCAATTATAATTTGACTCATATATACTAATGTGGATTTAATTAAATAAAATAAAAATTTCAATCCACCTCACTTTTCTCCTTCATGTACATCTTCTCCTCCATCTCCGACCACCTCGAGCCCAACCTCCCAACCTCCCCACCTCCCTCTACTGTACAGAGAATTACCAAAAAAGTCATAAACCTATTGCAATTGTGCCAATTCAATCCTAAACTTTTTTTTTTTTGCCAAATTAGTCCTAAACCTTTTATAATTGTGTCAATTCAGTCTATCCGACCAAAATTGGCCAATCGGCGCTAACGTGGACGCCGGGCCGGGGACAGCCGCCGGTGAACGCCGATGTGATAATTTTTTACTATTTTTTTTTTCAAATTATTTTTATTTTTTGAATTTTTTTTTTTTTTTTTTCCCCACCTTCTTCTTTTGCTAACCTCGCCAACCACTGGCGAGGCTCGCCCCCGCTGGCCACTGGCGAAGGCGAGCCTCACCTAGCAACGGCGGCCTTGTCGGCCACCAGCGAGGATCGTCGCTAGATCTTAAGGGCATCCCCAGAGAGGGTGCGGACGGCGGACGAGTCCGAAAGGAGCGGCAGGGCCTTAGCCCGGGTCGCCAACAACCAAAAGTGCGAGAGGTCGCCAGATTTGGCGATGGCGGCCTTGCCGTCGCTAAGCGAGGCTTGCCTTCGCCAGTGGCTAGCGGGGGTGAGCCTCGCTAGTGGCCGGCCAGAGAAAGAAGAAGGTGGGAAAAAAAAAGAAAAAAATATTCAAATATTCAAAAATATTAAGAATTCAAAAAAATAAAAATATATTAAAAAATTGCCACATTAGCGTTCGTCGGCCTGCTGTCCCCAGCAGACGTCCATGTCAGCACCGGCCGGCCAATTTTGGCCAAATAGATTGAATTGGTACAATTGTAAAAGGTTTAGGACTAAATTTGCCCCAAAAAAAATTAGGACTAAATGAGCACAATTGCAATAGGTTTAAGACTTTTTTGGTAATTCTCCCCTCTACTTTCACCACCAACGAAGTTGCTAATGCAAAGTTCAAGTAGAGAACTACCAAGTGGAGTTGCAGATCTACAAGTCGACTACTGTCACTCGTGGCCATGGATCAGCCATTGTCATTGGGGCCATTGTTGTAGATCTGGAAATCTTGTCGCAAGCAAAGATGGCTTTTGGACTGCCATTGTAATGGGAAGGAAGCTTCCCTTTGTCACCGGCCTTGGCTCGTGGTTAGCCCTATCCATGGTCGAGCCAGCCAAAGCTAGGTAGCAAATGTGGAAGTCCCGTCGTGAGCAACGACAACTCATGGACTGCCATTGTAATGGGAAGGAAGCTTCCCTCGATCGTGCTTGCGATGGGCTCTATCTTCCTCCATCATTGCCCACCCTTTGCTCATGATCAACTTTGTCCATGGCCGAGCCACCCCTCCATCGTCACAGTGGCTGATGAATGTTGCCTTGCAGATTATTAGCTGGGTTCATTCCTATGTGAAGGAGGCTCAATGAGTTACAAGTCAAAAAAGGGCTTGAGCCCATATGATAAGTTATATGAGGAAATAAGGTCTCTCACTATCTATATAAAGTAATAGTCACAAAAGGAAATAATAACAAGAGAAAAAGAGAAAGCAGAAAATCTAGGGTTTTTGGCAATATCTGATTTACATCAAGCTGGCATCGGAGGTCGATTCGTGATCCGATTGAGCTGAAATTTTGTCAGCATGTTCGTGGCGCAATTTTATCGAATTTGAGCGGTTTGATTTTCGTTTGAAGCTCCCTACATCAGGTTTTTCTTAGATTGATCAAAACCTACGTTTTTTGTCAGATTTATCCTTGATCTCTCATGAAATTCATGTGTATTGCCAAGAATTATGTTCTTGAGGTCTTTGTTACTATGTACCTCTAGTATTTGCTAGAGAAGAACAATTTTGTTGATAGTGAAGAATTTCGGGTGGACTCTGATCCCGTGGTTTCTAATCTCCTCACTTCGAGGAGGTTTTCCACATAAAAAAATTGTCTTGTGTTCGCGTGATTGGTATTTATTTTACTCTATTATATCAATTCTTATTAGGTTTACACAAAATGGGAGATTATTTTATTTCGCTGCATTGATTCGATATTGTTCGAATTGTTACTGTTTTCCCATCAAAGTGGTATCAGAGCCAGGTTATTGCTTGATTTTTCTGCCTTGTGTTAAACAATGGAAACAAATACGAGTAGAATAGTTACACTGAATGATTCGAATTATCATATTTGGAAATGGAAGATGGAAGATCTTTTATATGTGAAAGATTTTTATTTGCCCGTATTTGCCGAAGTGAAACCAGAGAATAAAATTGATGCTAAATGGTCTATATTTCATCGTCAAGTGTGTGATTATATTAGGCAGTGGGTGGATGATAATGTTTTGAACCATATGCACGTAGTTTATGGGATAAGCTCAAACAGTTATATGCTCGAAAGACTGAGAATAATAAATTATTTTTGATAAAATAGATGATGGCTCTGAGATATCAAGATGGTACTCATTTGACTGATCATTTAAATTCTTTTCAAGAAATTATAAATCAGTTGGCTACGATAGGAATCAAGTTTGATAATGAGATACAAGCATTATGGTTGCTTGGTACTTTGTCGAACTCTTGGGAGACGTTTCGAACATCTTTGTCTAATTCTGCCCTAGATGGTACGGTTACCATGGATTTGGCTAAGAGTAGTATTTTGAATGAAGAGATGAGAAGAAAGACATAATGATCGTCCTCTTCACATTATGATGCCTTGGTTGTTGAGAAAAGGGGAAAAAGTGAGTCTTGAAATCTGAGAAATAAAGATAAAAGTCAAGAAAAAAGTAGAGGTAAGTATAATAAATTTGCTAATGTTGAGTGCCATTATTGTCATCAGAAAGGACATATTCAGAGGTTTTGTCGCCAGTTAAAAAGGGAGAAACAAAAGGATAAAGGTAAAGAGAAGAAAAATGATAATGATAGTGATGACAATCGTGTTGCTGCGCTTAAAGAAGACTTTCTCATTATTTTTTATGGTGATGCGAATTTGGTATCTCATGAGACCAGTTGGGTAATTGATAGTGGTGCATCCGTTCATGCTACGTCTCGTAGGGATTTCTTTACATCATACAGGTCGGTGACTTCGGATCTCGTGAAGATGGGAAACAATGGACTAGCTCAAGCTATAGGCATCGGTGATGTGTGCCTAGAAACCAGTAATGACACAAGGTTAGTATTGAATAATGTTAAACATATACATGATATCCACTTGAATTTGATTTCTACAAGCAAGTTGGATGATGAGGGGGTATTGCAGCACCTTTATTAATGGTCAATGGAAGCTCACCAAAGGTTCTCTTGTTGTGGCTGGAAGAGAAAAATATTTTTTGTTGTACATTATGTAGGCAAAGTTGTCCACAGACAAAATTAATGCAGTAGACAGCGAAGATGCAGCTGAATTATGGCATAAGAGGCTCAGTCACATTAGTGAGAAGGGTTTGTCAATATTGGCCAAGAAGAAGCTCCTTTTAGGATTAAAAAGTTCAGCGGTAAAGAAGTGTGCTCACTGTTTAGCAGGAAAACATAATAGAGTTGCATTTAAAAACTCAACTCCTTCAAGAAAGTCAGGTATACTGGATTTAGTGCATTCTGATGTTTGCGGTCCTATGAAAACAAAATCACTTGGTGGCTCTCTTTATTTTGTTACCTTCATAGATGATTTTTTTCAAAGAAAATTTGGATTCATACCTTGAAAACTAAAGATCAAGTGTTAGATGCTTTTAAGCAATTTCAGGCTTCAATTGAGAGATAGACTGGAAAGAAATTGAAATGCATCAGAACTGATAACGAGGGAGAGTATATTGGACTTTTTGATTAATATTGTAGACAACAAGGTATTCGACATCAAAAGACACCTCCCAAGACGCCTCAATTAAATGGCTTAGCTGAGAGAATGAACAAAACACTGGTTGAAAGGGTAAGATGCTTACTTTCACAGTCAAAGCTACCTGGATCCTTTTGGGTGAGGCTTTAAGTACAGTTGTGCATATATTATCTTACTCAATGCGTTCCTTTAGAGTTTGATGTTCCTAATAGAGTTTGAACAGGCAAAGATGTTTCTTATGATTATTTGCGTGTCTTTGGGTGCAAAGCAATTGTGCATATTCCCAAAGATGAGAGGTCTAAACTTGATGTGAAAACACGACAGTGCATATTTATTGGTTATAGACAGGATATACTTGGCTACAAATTTTATGATCCGGTTGAAAAGAAAATTATAAGAAGCAGAGAGGTTGTGTTTATGGAAGATCAAACAATAGAGGATATTGAGAAAGCATAGATGATTTCAGCATCACATGTTAGTGATAATTTGGTTGATTTGGATCCAGTTCCTCTTATAAATATTCCTACACAGGTTGATGAAGAGCAACAGGAAGTCAATGTTCCAAATAACACACATGTTCCTGAACATGTTGAAATAGATAATACTATTCCTGAACCAGAGGCTCAATTAGATGTTCCACTGGATGTTCCAGTCTGAAGATCCGTTAGAGACCGATGACCTTCCACTAGGTATTCTGAATATGAGTATGTATTATTGACTGATGCAGGTGAACTAGAGTGCTATGCAGAAGCAATAGAAGATGAGTACAAAAACAATTGGTTCGATACTATGCGAGATGAGATGCAGTTACTTTATGATAATCATACTTTTGAGTTGGTGAAGTTACCTAAAGGTAAAAAAGTTTTGAAAAACAAGTGGGTATATAGGTTGAAACAACAAGAACATACTTCACAACCACGGTAAAAGCTAGATTGGTTGTTAAGGGATTCGTTCAGAGAAAGGGTATTGATTTTGATGATATATTTTCTCCGGTAGTTAAAATGTCTTTTATCCGTGTGGTACTAGGCTTGACAGCTACCCTAGATTTGGAAATTGAACAAATGGATGTTAAAACAGCATTCCTACATGGTGACTTGGGGGAAGAGATATACATTGAACAACTTGAGGGTTTCAAAGTGAAAGGGAAGGAAGATTATGTGTGCAAATTGAAGAAAAGTCTCTATGGCCTAAAACAAGCACCGAGGTAGTGGTACAAAAAGTTTACGTCAGTTATGACAGAACAGGGCTATAAGAAGACTTCCTCGGATAACTGTGTGTTTGTCCAAAAAATTTCTGATGATGACTTTATTATTCTCTTGCTTTATGTTAATGATATGCTGATTGTTAGTAGGAATGCTTCAAAATTTGAGTTATTGAAGAAACGGTTAAGCAAGTCTTTTGCCATGAAAGACTTAGGCTTGGCGAAGCAGATTCTTGGCATTAGAATTACCTGAGATAGAGATGCTAATAAGTTATTTTTATCGCAAGAGAAATATATCGAGAAGATCCTTCAGAAATTTTACATGGACAAGGTTAAAGTGGTTAGTACTCCTCTTGCTGCCTACTTTAAGTTAAATATGAAGCAAAGTCCTACAATTGATAAAGAGAAAAAAAGATATAGAAAGTGTTCCATATGCTTCAGCTGTAGGAAGCTTAATGTATGCAATGGTATGTACACGCCTAGACTTGGCACACGCAGTTGGCGTTGTTAGTCGCTATTTGTCAAATCCAGCAGAGAGCACCGGAATGCAAGAAAGTGGATTATGAGGTATCTTCGGGAACTTCAAATTTGAAACTCGCTTTGGGACCGGGAAACTTGAGTTAGTTGGATACACAGATTCCGACTTGACAGGAGATATTGATACTCGTAAATCTACTTCTGGTTATTTGATTTCTTTTGCGGGTGGAGCTGTGTCATGGAAGTCAAGATTGCAGAAGTGTGTTGCACTTTCTACAACAGAAGCTGAATTTATTGCAACGACTGAAGCTAGTAAAGAGATGTTATAGATGAAGAAGTTCTTAGAAGAACTTGGGTTCAAGCAAAGAGATATGTGCTATTTTGTGATAATCAAAGCGCAATTCATCTTAGTAAGAATTCATCTTTTCATTCTAGATCGAAACATATTGATGTTAGATATCATTGGATAAGAGATGCTCTAGATGAAAAGTTGTTGGAACTTGAGAAAATTCATACGGATCATAATGGCTCGATATGATGACGAAGACTCTACCAAGAGAGAAGCTTGAACATTGTCAATCGATAGCAGGGATGGTGAATCCCTCCACATTGTCGTGAGGGGGAGATTTGTTAGCTGGGTTCACTCCTATGTGGATGAGGCCCAATGAGTTATAAGTCAAAAAAGGGCTTGAGCCCATATAATAAGTTATATGAGAAAATATAGTTTCTCACTATCTATATAAGGTGATAGTCACAAAAGGAAATAGTAACAAGAGAAAAAGAGAAAGTAGAAAATCAGGGGTTTCGGGTAATATTTGATTTACATCAAGCTGGCGTCAGAGGTTGATTCGTGGTCTGATTAAGCTAAAATTTTGTCAGCATGTTCGTGGTGCAATTTTATCGAATCTGAACGGTTTGAATTTCGTTTGAAGCTCCCTACATCAGGTTTTTCTTGGATTAATCAAAACCTGCGTTTTTTGTCAAATTTATCCTTGATCTCTTGTGAAATTCATGTGTATTACCAAGAATTATATTCTTGAGGTATTTGCTGCTATGTTCCTCTAGTATTTGCTAGAGAATAACAATTTTGTTGATAGTGAAGAATTTCAGGTGGACACCGGTCCCGTGGTTTTTAATCTCCTCACATCGAGGAAGTTTTCTACGTAAAAAAATCGTCTTGTGTTCGCATGATTGGTATTTATTTTACTCTACTATATCGATTCCTATTAGGTTTACACAAGATGAGAGATTATTTTATTCCGTTACATTGATTCGATATTGTTCGAATTGTTACTGTTCTCCCATCACAGATCTAGAGTGGAGTTAGGCCTCCAAATTTGATCTCGTCCATGGCCACAAGCCTAGCTCATCCATAGCTTGCGAGAGGGGGCAAGTTTGAAATTTTGATAGCCATGGATTGTGAGCTCAAACAGCCAAAGAAATACAGAGTATCGGGGAAGACGATAAGAGCTTGAACGTAGTCCATGGCCAACAACTCTACTAGTGGGGTTCAGCCTAATCAAGGCGACGGCGACTCCGCCGACAGCAACAGTGAGAGAGGAGCAAAGGTCGGGCCAGATATGAATGATGGGAGGAGGAAGAAAGAGAAACTTATTTTTGTGTTTTTTTTTTTTTTAAATTACAAGTCAGCGTTTATGTGTCAATCTCTAATTGGATATGGGTAAAAACACATACGCATGTAACTAGTGATAAATTATTTTGTATCAAGCTATTCTTGATAATTAGTGAGAGTTTTTTAGTGGTCCCATGATTTTCCTCTCATTGAGATTTCCACATAAAATTTGTGCATATTGTTTTTCTATTTTATCTTTAATTTTCAATGGTACTATATTTATTGGTTTGGTTCCTTTCTTTTTTTTTTAGTCGAAAGAAAATTTTTTATTTCACATAAAAGGTATACATAACTTTAAGAGAAAAGCAACCCCAAAAAATGAATCAACTTGGTGCCCCCCTACAAAGTGTTGCTTACCATAGCATCAAAGCAAAACCAGCAACCATCACTGAAACTCGAACCATCATCAGTCATAAGCACATGCCAAGATTTCCCTTTCTAGTAGCTACAGCTTTACCAAAAGGCAAAACATGCCTAGGTTTGACATCCCTAGTACCATCACCATATAGAAACAATACAACCAATAGGTTGAAAGAGCACAATTAACACCTTATGAATCCCAAATCTACATATTGATCGTAATAGAAAAAGAACCAAATCTAGATTTAACTCTATATCAAAATAGAAGAATTGCAAAACAAATACCAGTTGATCACAAAATCACTTTCAAATAAGCCCACCTTGGGAGAGGAGCTTTGGAGACTTGTGGAGCGCTTGACTTTTTGGAGCAAGCACCTAAAACCAAAGCAAGCAAGTAGATTTGGAGGGAGTAGATACGTCCGAAGCACTTGCACTTCTATCTTCAAAGCTCACGAGGAGAAAACTCTTCACTTTCGTGGAGGAAATTGACGGCAATATCCATGAAATCAACGAAGAAGTCTTGAAGATGAAGAGATAGGGAGATAGACAAGGAAAGGGAGGGAAATAGAGCCTTTCTTCCTCAGAATAGAAACTTAGAGGAAGGGTTAGCATCTAAAAGGAGAGAAAACCCTAAGGCTACATTTGATTGTTCGGATTTCTAATCAAGATATAACTGGATAAAATATGATATGAAATTGAGGAGATTTTGTTATATCCTATTAACTGTTTGATAATTGCAGTAATAAAATCGGATTTACATCATATTATATATATATATATATATATATATATATATATATATATATATATATATATATATTGTTTAGTATAAATGACAAATCAATATAAATGAACCACAAATTTTACAAACAGAGATAGTAAAAATCTCTCACTACACTTTTGTCTCGCTTTTATTTTTATTTTATTTTCCTTTCTTTTTAAGTAATTTCTTCTTTATTTCTTTCTTTCCCTTTCATCATTCTCTAATAATTTTTTTTAAAATAGAAAATTGTACTAATACACCTAAAATATGTAATATATATACACTTATATAAAGAACTTATTTTATAAGATTAAATTAAATTTAAATATATAAATAAAAATTATATTAAATTAAAAAAATACATTTTTATTTTTTGTTATTTTGAATTTCTTATATTAGAATTCAAATATTATTTACATTGAAATATAATTTCAAATTTGTTAATATAAGAAGTTTGTTAGTTGAGCAAAATAAATTTCCTATTTTGAATGTTAGAAATCCAATCCTCATTTATAATACCTTATCCATGAAATAATTTTGTTCGGCTTATATCCCCCTATATACAATTTTATCTAGTCTTAAGTAAGCACCAAACGTAGGTTAAAATAAATTTATCTTGAATTTTTTTCCTGACTACCAAACATAGCCTAAGAGAAAAGGTGAGGGGATGTCTTGGATGATTTGGGAGTTAATATTGCTGGAATTGTGACCAATTGTTACTGGGGTAAATTTGATTTTAGTTGGTTCAGTTTTGAGGAAAAAATCTATCATGGATGGGTTTAAGCAGTAAATTGTTAATATTTATCTCCCAATGGTTCCAACATTACTTGTCAAACAAGGCACCACTTTGGACCGAACCCTGGGGCCTGCCTTTTGGATCCCGGCCACTTCTTTAGGGAGCTTCGTGACCCTCTCAATGCTCATCTCCATGTCGATATACGACCGGTACTGGGTGAGACAATTGGCAACATGTAGATTTTGTCATTAGCATACAAATTTGTTTCGGTATTCATCTCGCTACTCCATATATAAAATGCTTCATAAAATCCTTAAATGTTAATATCGTACATGAAAATGTGCGACAGCGGTCTGGAAATAATTATTTTGTCATCGGGGATGGACAAAAGTTGCAAAATCTTCCTTTTTTTTCCTCACGTTGAAAATCTCAATATGGAATTAATATCGTACATGAAAATGTGCAACAACAGTCTGGAAATAATTATTTTGTCACCGAGGATGGAGAAAAGTTGCAAAATCTTCCTTGTTTACCTCACGTTGAAAATCTCAATATGTCTAATATTCCTTCCAATTTTCAACGCATTTCTATTGCAAATGATACCGTTTATTTAAGAGAAGAAAATGACGGTTCGGAAGGTTCTTCCCGGCCGAAGATGGTGCATTATCTGTTCACCTAACAGATATATATATTATTAGCTTAGTTGCAACTGAAGCAATGCTATCTCTTCTAATAAAACTATCATTTGTCAACAATGAAAAAAAAAAAAAAAAATCAAGGATATTCGAAGTAATTGAGCCCCCCAATGGTGGTCGGCTACTCTAATATTTGTAACGCAAAAATCAAATCATGTCCCCCACAATCCCATGTCAACAGCCCCATACTTTATTAAGGTTCGTCAATAAGACCCTAACTAACCATCTTGGGATAAGATCATTTGTTCCATTTACCATCAAATTGAATTTTGATTTAGAGCAAAAGAACATTTAATAGGCGGACGACTCTTTCTCTTACATTTTGGAGGATGACATGGTAATAAAGAAGAGGGTGACTCGTTACAAAAGAGACATCTCAGCGTTACCTGACATGGACGCAAAACATAAATTTGAGGAAGTCAAATTGATGTCAGACCAACCATAAAATTTCCATGTGAGGACATGAACAAAGTCAACGCTCCATTGTAGGCACTATTATATGTGCATGGTCAGATTTTCAATTGTTCTCATTACCTAAACATTTTGACGCTTTTTCAAAACTCAGCCGGGAGTCGTTGATCATGTCCCTTTTGCAAAACGGGAGTCGGACACCACAATTTAATGTCCATGCAGGCATCAACTATCAGTTGACACATAGAATATGCCTTTCGGACCAGTTTCTAGATTCCTTCGTGTGGTGAAAACTCACAGAATTCTTCATTATCATTACCTTGTGTCCTGTGAAAGTGATAGAAACATCATAACAACAGTCAAATAATGAAAAATCCTATCAAATATTTTAAATATGTGGAATTTGATTGTTCTGCTCTAAAAATGCAGATTTATTTTCGCGCCTGTAAATTTAAATAGATGTTGATTAGTGTCAAGAATCTGTTGACAAAAAAAATGGCTGGCGAAATACATATATATTAGGTAAGTTGTTGGTAACATATCAATACTTTTGTAAATTATCAGATATTTTTTATAATTTGCAAATTATCGATTTTTGCACCAACTTACTTCTTCTATATGATACTCCATGCATGGTGTTCTTCCAAATTGTATGAACAGACCATCCACCTTAAGAACGCAGGATACAAACTTCCAATCTTTGATTTGGTCGATCTTTGATAGGGTCAAGTATATGGTGTGAAGGTTTCGCTTGCCAAAGAAGCATGCAGCATCCTTTTCAGCTGAGGAAATACGAAGAAGAAAACTGAAGTGTGAAATTAAAACTTAGTATTAAATCCACAACAACCTTTTCCGATCGAATAAGAGACACACCGTCAATAGGTAAACAAATACTAAATAGATAAGAACTGTTGTCTCCACAGGCCTCGGGCTTTTTATATTCAACTGCTCCATGTGATGACATCGAGACAATGAAAGCAATAAAAATGCGTAAGTCCGTTGGCTTAAGTAGTTATTAGATAGACGAGACGACAAAGTGACGATCGTTTCAACAACTCCCCCACAAATCATTGCATTTTTTGCTCTTCACAATCACGGTTAGTAAAACAAAGAAATTTCTCAGACTGCTCTAGAAAAGTTTCACGCCGGCATATCAAACAAATTGACAAGCATTGATGTGTAGAATATATGTACGAGCTTGAAGACCTGTCGGCCGATGAACTCTAGCAAATCTTGCTCAGTCTATTTCATTACGGCATACATGCACGATGGACATAATCAATCACAATACAAAATTCCTGTGTGGTTAGCATGCAGTGCAGTTGAAGTCAAATATGTTTATCGCCTATAAATGACGTTGATCAAATGTTTCTGTCAAACCAGACATTTTTGAACCGGCATATAGTAGATGAAAAGAGATGGTTTCAGATAGTTGGAACGTTGTGGATGGATGCAAGCTGGTGAACAAACGGTACTTTACAAAAGGTCAAACGCTTCCATCCGGTAGTACAAGTACTGCAAGGAACACTCCATGTCGGTACAAGGGGGAAGAGACCTTCTTTCCCTTTTCCCATCCTTATCTCACATCTATATCTCATTAATCCGAATAATTAGTCATTTATATAAACAAGGGCAGTCGTTGAAATAGGTAATTGAATATATTAACGATTCACTTTTTGTGGGATACCGATGGAGACATATTGTGAGGTGGAGGTTATCGTCCAGTGCGAAGAACTTGAGAAGTGATTCTTTTTGTAGCACGTAGTGCACACATAATAAGTTTCCATAGCATCATGTAGGGGAGAGTGGTTCTAAGGTTGGGCCGGTGCACGTAGTGCACACATAATAAGTTTCCATAGATACAACTTGAAACAAACCTTCAAGCAAATAGAAATTTTAAGACATCAACCTTTAAACTTTTCCAAGACAAGAACTAACTATACTTAGATAAAACATAAATCCTAACATTTACTCTGGACTTTAGAAGGAAACTATGATGCATATGACTCAATGAACACAAAGAATGACTGAAAAATCACAGCTCGATTTTTCTTATGGTCATTTACTATTTTGTGCATAACCATCTTTAGAAAACTTTGAATTGCATAAAATTTGAAGCTTTTACTCATGGAGCTATCCAACCATATATGTCATTTGACTATATAAAAGCACGCTAATTCTCCTAAAAATATAAAGAATTGACACAAAATTGTGCGAGTAGAGATGAACGCTAAGAGCCAAAAAAAGAATTACCCCTAACTATTTTGATAAGGATTAAAACTCTTAGAGGATCCTTCATCAATATTGACCATTATTATGTAACAATTTATTTATCTATGCTTTGATCTATATTAGGCATCTCTTTCTAGAAAGTGAAATAAAAGAATGAGTATACGGCCGTTAAGTTTGAAGTAATTTGAGTTGGCAAAAGCTGTACATTGACCTAGGGTCAGAAGTAATATTCGATTTCCCCATCCCACGAATAATTAAATTCTTTTCTTGTGTAGACCACAAGACAGTATCATCGATGTCTCTCATTTATGGATCCCCACTTCTGGACAAAAGATTAGAACTACCCACGGAGACCTTTGACAAAATATTCACCAACTCCACTTAAAATTATCTCATTTTTTGGCAGTGTCCACATCAGTTTTCAAAGAAAGCCGCGTTTCTCCTACTTCATCAGAGACTCGTTCCATATCTTCATCTCTTGATTATTTCATCTTTTTCCTTTTTCCGAACGTAGAATTGCCCTGCACTTTCTTAAGTCTTCGTGTTAGGTCACCTGCTAAATCGCTTGTCACCTTGAGAACCCGCTCTCTATATAATCGCGCTCATATCGAGTCATTCCTTCATCAGACACACCACAGTTCATTAGTAGTGTGTGCAGAAAAATGGCCTCGTCTTCTTCGTTTTCAAAGAACGTTTTGGCTTTGGCTTGTGTCGTGCTCCTTGTCGGTGGCACGAGTGCCCAACTTTCGATTTACTACTATGCCGAAACTTGCCCCCTACTCTGCCCGACGGTGAAGTCAATCGTGCAGGCAGAGATCGCCAAGGAGGCCCGCATGGGTGCCTCGCTCCTCCGCTTGTTCTTCCACGATTGCTTCGTCAATGTAGCTTCTCTTTCTCATCCACTTTAACTTCTCAACATCCATTGCCGCTATTTAGACCTATTCATACATGTTTCTTTCGCCATTTGCATATGTGTCCTACGAATTTTGTGGTCCATTGATTCGTCAACAGAGGTGTAATTTATTGCATTGGTCAAGCCTAGACAACACTCTCCATTTCTTCGTCGTCTAGTAATTGGCTAAATCCTTCTTGTCCTCATCTATAGCGGGAGTTCGACATAGTCAGAGAAGAATAAATAAAACGAAAGTAGGGTGTCGGTTTGTCTTGTCCGTGGTCCAATGCAAATACGTAAAAAGAAACGCTTGACTTAGTATGTCATTTGTAAGGTCCGAATCCCATGCAAAAACAAAAGAAAGCACTTTGACCTTGTAAGCCATCATGAAGAAAGATACTGCGCTGAAGTCAAGTTCCCATTTGCTAAACTTAAAAGCATAGTTTTATTGGCTGGGGATTGTAATATATCATTTGAAAAATTCGTCGATGCTCATAGCTAAGAAAGAGTTCGGTTCACTAAACAACAAATCAAAGTCATTGCATTTTCGATATTCATGGTTTATTTATCAGGGTTGCGATGGATCGAACCTCTTGGATGACACACCTACTTTCACCGGAGAGAAAAACGCAGCCCCGAACAGAAATTCCTTGCGAGGGTTCGAAGTGGTGGACAAGATTAAGGCTGCAGTGGAGAAGGTGTGCCCCGGCATCGTCTCCTGTGCTGATTTGTTGGCTATTATCGCCCGAGATGCCGTTGAGATAGTAAGTCAGCGGAACTCGACTAGCAATGGAATAGTAGAGATGAAAGCTTCTGATTATTTTGCGTGGGTAATAATTTGTTAATTATGAATTGGGCAGCTGGGAGGCCCAGGGTGGGATGTGAAGCTGGGAAGGAGAGATGCAAGGACTGCGAGCCAGGCAGCAGCTAACAATAGCATTCCTCCTCCAACTAATAACCTCAATGCTCTCATTTCCAGCTTCCAGAATCACGGCCTTTCTCAGAAGGACCTCGTCGCTCTATACGGTGAACTCTCTCTCTCTCTCTCTATCTCTCCACCACAAGATATGTATATAGCTTGCAGTTTACGAGTACTAAGGTGTGCTTTAGGGCATTTGCTAAGCGATGTTATAAGTTGAATTTTTACAAGACCTGATAAGTATACAAAATCCTCATAAAATTGAAAAAATCGGTACATACAAAATTATGGCATTTCTTTATTTGCAAAAATCTTTGAAGATATGATTTTTTTACGAGCAAGTACTATAGAGACTGCATATATTAGATCAAGTCTATCACACATCAAGAATCTATGAGATCCACACTGGGTCCACCTAAAAAACCAAACTTTTCATGTATTTCTGCATTTTAATTGGGTTTGTCCATCTTATCACCCATAGATCGAGTCTATATAGTATTCTTAGATACTTATTTGTATGCCCTCCCACTCTTAAATATTCAGGAGCACACACAGTTGGGCAAGCAAGATGCACAAACTTTCGGGCCAGAATCTACAACGAGAGCAACATCGACGGCTCATTTGCCCAAACGATGAAGAGCAACTGCCCGAGCGTCACCGGCGTCGGCGACAACAACCTGGACGGGCTCGACTTCCAGAGCGCGACATCATTCGACAACACCTATTACATCAACCTCATGAGGAAAAGAGGCCTCCTCCACTCTGACCAACAGCTCTTCAACGGCGGGTCCACCGACTCGCTCATCAGGACTTACGCCCAAAGCCAAGAGACCTTCTTCAAAGACTTTGTGGCCTCCATGATCAATATGGGCGACATCAAGCCCCTTACCGGATCCAACGGCGAGATCAGGAAGAAATGTAGGATGGTTAATTAATTATTGATGAATTTAGGGTCAACGTATACTCCATTATATGGAGTTTCGGTAATAAATTGATCGAGCTCTATTTCGCTTGTGTTTGTCCGCTTTGGAAGCTTTTGTTGTCGTGTGAGCGTTGGAGAAGGAATTGTAAGAATCAAAAGTTGTAATAACAGTCCTGTCGAGATTTCGTCAGCTGTTACCCATATCTTTGTTCGAAAAATTAAAGTTGTTAGGAAATGCATCACGATGTTTACTGGTAGACACTATTCCTTAACAGGTTGCACTATCAATATCAACTTCTCTATCATCTCGTGGGAATCTAGCAGGTACATCGACAAGAGGGAGATCAAAGAATTTAGAGGTTTGTGAGCAAATCGAAGCCAAAGCCTTCGAAATTTCTCCTCTGCGGTTGCGGGTATGAAAGATGTTCAATTACAGTGGTCCACAAAATGAAATCACCAAGGATTGTGTCATCATACTTCTGGAAGAGGAGTGATTATCCGGCTTTGCTGTAGCTGAAACATATAGCATTAATTATCCACCCATCGAGTTAATACATTCTGCTCAAAGAAGAGGAGGAAAAGAAAGTAAAAAGAAAACAATTTCCTCTAGATTTCCTCTATTTTTGAAAAATACAATGGTGATATGCCACGTAGAATTACTCACAACAACTGCCACATCAGTAATTTCTGATGTAAATTAATCGAAATGTCTATGTTAAAATTTTGCACAAAAATTCAAATTAAATTGATAAAATTAAAAATAAAAATTAGGATTGAATGAGCATCCACACAACAAGTTTAGAACTAAGGTAATTTTCCTTTAAAAAGTAGCATAGCTCTCTCTCTCTCTCTCTCTCTCTCTCTCTCTCTCTCTCTCTCTCTCTCTCTCTCTCTCTCTCTCTCTAGTTCCCTTTTATCTTCCACTCTACCTTCCTCGATTAAGAAATAATTGTCGGTCGAGGCTCAAGAGAGGCTCCATCTTCTCAATTCGAGTTGAGATTATCTCTCTCACTTTGTTCTAAGTATATTTTATTGTTTTCATCTAATTTTTTAATCTTCTTCTTTGCTCACTATTGACGCTCTTCTTCGTTGACTTGGTGTATTTGCTTCTTCCATCATCAGGAAAGAGTTCCTAATGCTCTAGAAGCGGTTATACGATTTTTCTTACTTTTGAAAGCTATCATCTCCCAATCTAAATCTAGATCCGATAGCTCTTTTCTCCCAATCTAAATCAAAATTTGGGAGTTCTTTAGCAATGTTTCTGCTCATCCAATTTCTCATAATTTAAATCTAGATTCGAGAGCTCGTTAAATTTGTTTTTGGTCTCTTTGTACGGTGGTGATATTGAAGTTGCTGAACTTAGGTGTGCATCATCTGGCAAACCGTTGCTATTGAAAAAGGAGATTACGATTTTTGTGGTTATTACTGATGATAATATGATATTCGTGAGATAGCTAGTATAAGCACTTAGAGGGGGGTGAATAGGTGACAAAAATAATTTCTCGAGATAAGAGAGCAATACTTAAGTAGACAATAGAAAGGAAGTTCTTCTTTGGTTAACAAAACGAATTATGATCAAAGTAAAGCAGAGAGTAGGGAAGAGAAATGAACACAAGGTTTATAGTGATTCGGCTTATCTCAAGCCTACGTCCACTCTTCCACACTGACAGCCCACCGGCTGGATTTCACTGTGAACAAAAGAGATGTTACAGCAATGTTCTCCTTGATTCCACAAAGGTAGATATTCTACCACACTTCCTTAAGGTTTCTCACGAATATAGACTCTCTTTTGTGTATAAGATTTCGCTCAGCAAATGAATTGACTAAGAACTAGGAGCTTCAAACTTTGGAATTCTTCTATCGTGCACTCTCTTGAACAACTGTAACGTCTTCCTTTTATACTCCTTTATGCCATCATACCCGTTGGCACTTACTAAAAGAATTCCTCCAATCTACCCGTTGGACAGAATCAATTAGGAAGATCATTCGAGCTATTTAAGGAACATGTCGATAGCCCATCAATCATGTTCACCCATACAATCAGGATCTCGGTTTCCATAAGTAGAACCTTCCAAGTATACTTCGCCAATCATCGGATCCTTAATCAATCTTGATTCGAATAAAGGATTTCGTTATGTCATATCCAGCCAAGAGATCTTCTCCAGATGATAAGGTCAAATCTTTAACGAAACATCCAGTTCTGGATAGCCTTTCTTTAACGGATTAGAAACTGTCAATGAGGGTAGACTTTGAGTCTTGAGTCCGGCAATCCGAGGTCTTCGACTTTAAATAGTAGAGTTTACAAATCTTCGATTAGACTAATGGAAACGTTTTGTCGCTTCAAAACACTTCAAGAAGATTTCTCCAACAATCTCCCCTTTTTATGGTGACAAAACTTTCCTGCAGATTTAAATAACTTTGACCTGCAAAACATTACTCAAGCAAATATGGATATCTTATAAAGATTAATGACTTAATGATAACACTAGAATCTGCAACCACGTAAAAATAGGTTAGTCTTGCATGAGAGTAAAGCCATTCATAAGATATCAATAGTACTCAATATAAGCAAATCAAATCCAAATCACAAATTCAGTCCACATCCGTACACAAGTCAAGTCAAGTCAAACATCAAAACAAACTAAAGTTCAACAAGTTTAAGTTATTCAAAGTTTTCAAATCTCGCATCTCTCCCCTTTTTGTCATCATAAAAAGGTTGAGATGGATATAGAACAGTCAAGATTGCTTGGGAACACGAACAAGCTGGAAATCTCCCATTGACTCGAACGATGCCTTCCAAGTTTTCTCAAGTCTTCCTTCGCTGAGTTACATCTTCACTTTTAGCATTTGCTTGAATCAAGAGCAAGGGCTTGGATCTCGATCATTCAAAGAAGCTGAAGAAGCTTGACCCGCATTTTGCAAATTTTGAACTTCGCATCCCAAAGCATATATCTCGACCCCGCATTTCCAAGAGAACATCAAGAATTCTGCGGAAAATCTGCCGAATTATCACCCGCGCATCGGCTTCGCTCGATTAGACGGAGTAAAGGCAGACGATGGCAAATCAGCATAGTTACGCAGATTAGGCGATGAAACATCATGTCCCTCCTCAGGAAATTGAGAGGCATAAATGTCCTCTGGATCTGCTGGAGAGCAACTGACTCCTTCACTGGTAGCAGGATATGAGGACATATCTCTTTTCTCTCGGTCTCCCCCTGTTTCCATGCCTTCAAGTAGAGAAGAGTGTTCCTCATGCTCTCCTTCCTCTTGATCTCCTTTCTCTTTTCTTCTTCTTCTTTTTCAATTCTTTCCTCCTCAAGCATCTCTTTCTTCTTCTTCTCTTTCCTCTTTTCTTTCTCCTTTGCTTCTTTCTCCTCTCGCTTCCAAATCTTCTTGTTCTCCAATCCTTCTCTTTCCTCTCGTTTTTCTCTGATGTTCCGTTGATTCTCGGAACGAACAACTTAGGTTCTTCAATGCCATAGCAGAAATGGTGATGTCATCCTCATCATCTTCATTCTCAACGATGAGAGCTCTTCTTTTTTGGATGAAGCAACCATGGGCTCCTTCCTTTTCTTTTTGCTGCGAAGAGATTTGATGAGGTTTGGCAGGGGGTTGTCTCCTTGAATTTCTCCAATGCCTTGTTAAGTTCCTTCGACACATTTTAGACACCATTTTCAACCCTACCACCATGTGATCACAAGATCGAACACGAGAAATTTGTGGAGGCTGAACATTCAAATGTCTCGAATAACTTTGACACAAGAGCCGGATAAGGAAGTTGACCCCTATCCTTCACCACCGCTCTATACATGTGGAATAAAATAGTGTGAGGGAGAGAAAACTTTTTCCCTACATTGATGGCATACATCAACTTTGCCTCCGAATTTGAAACATCATCGTTTTTGAAGTAGATTTTGGCTCGAGGCAATTAATCACAATCTTGTGAAGCGTAATGTTGAACGCACGCATCCTTGAGTAGGAAATCCTTCCCTATGTCCTTCTATCATTAACAAGTTCCAATGTGGCACGAGCAATAGACACATTGATAGGTTGATATCTTCCTCTCTCAACCCCAATCACATCAGCCAACATATCTACATCCACCACATAATCCTGATCTCGGACACTAAAAGAGATTCTATTCGCATCCAGGAAACTGAGATTCGAATAAAAGTATGCAGTGAGCTCAGCATAGGCTTCTGTAGGTTCAGAACAAAACTGCTCAAGTTGAAGAAGACTGAATTGTTCCCTCAAATTGACGTTCACACAGTCAAGGAAATCAAAATCTACACTCTAGGGTTTATCACCCCACGCTTCAACAACTTAGTATAAAGATGCTTGTGTTCCTCCGAACTAAACAACTCGTCCTTTTGCTCCAAATACTTACCGCAACACCCATTCTCGGTTGAAATTGACTCCGTACAACTTGTCATCATCATTTCCCATCGATTGATTCACTCCTCCAACACGCGGATCACTTGGGATGTTTGCAAGGGTTTCTTCCGCCAACCCCTTAGGGCAATTCCCAAACGCTCCATTTTTTTAAAAAGATATACTCATTACCATACCCTTTTCCTTTAGAAACTCATCGATGTAGTTCAATGGAGTACCGGTCCTCTTTAAAGCACGGTAAAGCTTATAAATAAAAGAGGGCTTTTGAATTCTTACAGATCTCGCGCCTTCAACGATCTCTTCCTCTTCTTGATGACTAACATCCCCCGTGGGCTAGATGGGTGGAGAATGACGCGGCCGAGGATGTTGTGGGCTCTCCCGCCGACTTGGGAGACTCTTCTTCCTTGGTGAGATCAAAATGAGTAGGCCTCTCACGCATTTTCCGTGGTCCCCGCTTGCGATTCTCGAAGACTTTTTGAGACAACATCTTTCACAGTCTTCGGAAGATTCCAAACTTGTTTTTCCCAAGAAAGATGACAACTTTTTGAAGATTAAACAAGAGAAGAAGACAAGAATGGGAGATCGATGCTTTTAGGGTTTTTGGAGTAAAACGAAGAGGAACCGTTTGTATATAGGCATTGGAAGAGAGGCATACCAAGCGTCATAAAAGAAAGTAAAAAGATGCCTTTTAAAAATAACCGCCTTTTTCAAAAATTAGATAACATTTAAGATTAACTTCATTTTCGAAAAAGAAAGATTGTGATAATCACGGAATAATTGCAAAAATCAATTAAGAACAAATGATCGTACCTTTTCAAGATTTATTTGAGAAAGAATAAAATAACTTACAGTCAAAAATTTGTTTGTCTCGAGTCCGAGAGTCTCTAGACTTTAACTTCTTCAAACTTCAAGATGTTGAGTCCGGAACGGATAACTTCAAATTGATTTTTCTCCAAAGGCTTTGTAAATATATCCGCCGCTTGGTTCTTTGAGTCAACAAACCGAATCGAAACTTCTCCATTTTGAACATGATCTCTAATGAAGTGATGACGAATCTCTATATGCTTTGCTCTTGAGTGAAGAATTGGATTCTTGGTCAGATTGATTGCGCTGGTGTTGTCACAGTTAATCTCCGTGCATGAATATTCAATTCCAAAGTCTCTTAGCTGTTGTTTTATCCACAGAATTTGTGAACAATAACTTCCAAGAGCTACATACTCTACTTCGCCGTAGAAAGAGCTACCGTATTTTGCTTCCTTGAAAACCAAGACACCGTCCCCGCTTCCAAGTAGTTGACAGGTACCCGAGGTGCTCTTTCTATCAACTCGCATCCGGCTAGATCTCGCGTCTCGAGTATCCAAGAAGAGTAAAGTCTCCCTTTTTGGATACCAAAGATCAAGACTTGAAGTTGAAGCAATGTATTTGATAATACGCTTTGCAGCACTTAGATGAGATTCTTTAGGGTCCGCTTGAAATCTAGCACAAATGCAAACACTAAACAAAATGTCAAGTCTAAAGCAAAAAGATAAAGAAGTGAACCAATGATACTCTTGTATAGCTTCGGTCAACTTTCTTTCCTCCTTCATCTTTGTCAATCTTCAAGGAACTTGACATTGGTATGTCGGTCTTTTTACAATTTTCTAGTCCAAACTTTTTAACAAGATCATTAGCATATTTTTCTTGATGAATAAAAGTCTCTTCCTTCAATTGTTTCACTTGAAGTCCAAGAAAGAAGGTTAGCTCACCCATCATGCTCATTTCAAATTCATCCTGCATAGTCTTAGAGAATTTCTTGCACAAACTTTCATTAGAGAATCCAAAAATAATATCATTAACATATATTTGAACAACCAGTATAAAACTTTTGTTTTCTTTTTGATAAACAGAGTAGTGTCTACTTTACCTTTTACAAATCCGTTTTGAATTAAAAACTTACTCGATGTCGTACCAAGCTCGAGGTGCTTGTTTTAAACCATATAAGGCCTTTTTTCGGTCGAATACGAGTCCGGTTTCCTTGGGTCTTCAAACCCGGGTGGTTATTCCACATAGACTTCCTCATGAATGAATCCATTCAGAAAGCACTTTTGACGTCCATTTGGAATAACCTTAAATTCTTATAACAAGCATAAGCAAGTAATAATCGGATTGCTTCTAACCTTGCTACTAATGCATATGTCTCGTCATAGTCTATCCCTTCTTCTTGCGTATATCCCTTGGCCACGAGTCTTGCTTTGTTTCTTACGACCTTTCATTTCTCATCCATCTTGTTCCTAAAAACCCATTTAGCTCCAATAATAGATTTACTTTTCGGTTTGGGAGTCAATTCCCGATACATCATTAATGCTTAATTGCCTGAGTTCTTCTTGCATAGCTTCAATCCAGCTTTCATCAGATAAAACTTCTTCTATGATTTTGGGTTCAATTTCAGAGACAAGAGCCATAGCACTAGACTCTTCGCGCCTTTTAGATCTTGTGCGAATTCCTTCATTAATGTTGCCAATAATGAGGTCTTTGGGATGACTGGACTTATGCTTCCAGTTGCTGGTTGATTTATCAGGTTGATGATCACTTCCTTCATTTGAATCTTCAACAATCATTTGTTGCTGGTCTTTAGAAGTTTGAGCTGTTTCTTGAGATTTAGACTTTGTAGAGTCTAGAGCAGGTTCAAATTCTTCAAGATGAGTCCGAATAGATTCATTTTGCATAGAATCTCGGAATTTGACATTCATTGATTCCTCCACAGATTGAATCTTCTTGTTGTAGACTCTGTAGGCTTTGCTTGAGGTTGAATATCCAAGGAAGATGCCTTCATCTGACTTTTTTTCAAACTTGCCAACTCGATCATTTGCATTTTTCAATATAAAGCATTTACATCTAAACACATGAAAATATGAAACAATAGGCTTCTTTTCTTTGAATAACTCATAGGGGGTTTTTTCTAGAATAAGCCTTAGAAAAACTCTATTAATAATGTAACATGCTGTAGAAACTGCTTCAGCCCAAAAACGTGAAGAGATGTTACTTTTAATTAAAAGAGTTCTAGCCATTTCCTGAAGCGACCTATTCTTTCTTTCCACAACTCCGTTTTGCTCTGGAGTATATGGAGAGGAGAACACATGCTGAAAACTAGATTCATCACGAGAATTTTGTAAAATCTTGATTTTCAAATTCACCTCCATGGTCTGTTCTTATACTTGAAATAACATACCCTTTTTCATTTTGAACCTTTTTAGCAAACTTTTCAAAGTAAGAAAAGGTTTCGGACTTACTTGCCAGGAAATATACCTAAGTAAATCATGAGTAGTCATCCACAATTACTAGGCAATATTTCTTACCTCCAATACTCGAGTTCGGTTGGTCCAAAGAGATCCATATGCGAAGCTGCAAGTACACGATTAGTGGAAACTTGATTTATTGGTTTAAAGGAATTTCTTACTGTTTTCCCAATATGCATGGTGTACATAGATCGACTTTTGGTATGATAGATTGGGTAGACCACGAACAAGCTTCTTTGCTGAAATTTTGGCTATCTCGCTTCATATTGATGTGCCCAAGCTTTCGTGCCATAAATTTGCTTCATCTTGAATTGAGATCGACATTGCGATTCATCTGGTTTCACATCCAAGAGGTAGATATTTCCATGTCTTCGACCCATGAATGATTGAGTAGAATCTTTACTAGTTCCTGAACATATTCCCTCTTGAAAGCTTATTTTGAAACCGGTATCACACAGCTGACTGATACTGAGCAGATTATAGTTGAGTCATTCCACTAAAGAAACATTGCTTATTGTGAGGTTTCCAATCTTTACAGTTCCAAATCCCACAATTCTTCCTTTGATGTTTCCTCCAAATGAGACTTTTCCACCATTTACTTGAACGAGCTTTTATGAAGCAATTTGAATCTCCTGTCATATGTCTTGAGCATCCACTATCCAAATACCATTTTACATTTTTCTTGATAGTGACCTGCATTAAAAAAAGAGACTCAAGCTTTCTTTGGTACCCATATTTTCTTGGGTCCATTAGTGTTAGTATGATATGCGGTTTTTGCCCATACTTTCTTAACAAGTTTCCAAACCATAGGACATTCTTTCTCAAAATGATCTAAACTATTGCACTTAGAACATCTGAGAGCATTACGACCTGCTGGTTTTACAAAAGCCTTTTTGAAATGATTTTTGTAAGCATCTCTTGAGAGTCTTTGCTTAATTCTTTCCTTCACTTTAGGAAAATCAATTAAATGAATGGTTTCTGCTGTCATTCCCAAACCAGATTTATTGAAATAAGGTCTTCGTATCGAAAGAATTTTCTCAAGTTTCTCGGATCCTATTGAAAATCTTTTGAAATATTTGAAATGTCACTTTTTAAAATGCATTTTCTTTCGAAAGATTGTCTTCACTTTCTTTGAGAGTAGAAACATTCATGTCTAAACATTTCACCTTTTCTTTCAAAATATTTTCCTGTTGTTTCAGTATAAAATTTTCCTTTTTGAGTTCGGAAATCTTTTTAAGAGAAGTCTTAAGACTAAAACACAACTCATCAATGTATTTAGAAGCTTTAATAGGGATTTTGAAGTTACTCACCTCAAATTCACCGTGTCAATCGAGTATGATTCGAGTTTGAATCTGAATCCGATTGTGCCATTAAACATATATTGGCATAATCATCATCACTTTCTTCACACTCGTATCACTCCAAGTTTCTGCTTTAAGAGCCTTTCGATACTTCTCAGCTTTTCCTTTCTTCTTCCTCAGAAGAGGACAATTGGGTCTAATGTGTCCTTTTTCTTACATTCAAAACAGACTACATCTTTGTTTGATTCATCATCCTTCAATAGACTTACTCTCGCTTGCTTTTGAAAACTCGTTTCTTTGAATTGAATCTTCTTCCTTTTCTCTTCAGCTTTCAATCTTCTATCATGAGAGCAAGCTCCTCATCATCCATATCATCTTCGAATCAGTAACATCATAATCATCATTGGATTTTAATGCAATGGATTTCTTACCTTTAGGATCTTCGTCTTCATTGATTCGCTCCACTTCATAAGACCGAAGAGTCCCAACCAACTCATCAACAGATAGTGGCATGATTCTTTGTCTCTCTTATTGAGGTCTTTATGTGATTCCAATCCTTGAAGAGTCCACGCAGTAGCTTGTTTACCTTCATGGGATTAGAAATTGGTTGACCTTGATTTTCAAGACCATTCACGATTTCGTAAAACAACTAAACATGTCGCTTATAAAATCTCCCGATTTCATTTTGAAGGCTTCGTATTGACCAAGGAGAATGTTGATTCTTGTCTCTTTCACTCGATCTGTTCCTTCATAGGTAATATGTAATCTATCTCGACTTCTTTCGCCGTAACACAAGAAGATCTTCCGTTATATTTAGTAGGTGACAAAGCACAATATAAAGAATAAATTGCTTTTGCATCAAGAGCTTGTCTCTTGATTATCTCTTCCCGAGTCATTTCATTAGACTCAACAGCTTCTTCTTTTCCTCTTTTTGAGACAGATGCAGCTTTAGGAATGATTCCTTTTTCTACAACGTCCCATTCCGAGGATCCTTTGATCTTAGGAATGCCTTCATTTTGTTTTTCCATATGTTGTAATTCCTTTCCATCAAAGTAAGGTGGCCTAGTATTGCTTTGTCCTTCCACCAGCCCGGAGCTAACATACTAGCCATGGATCTTTTAACTCAAATAAAACACTTCAAACAAAGTGAGTACACGAGCTCGATACCAATTGAGATAAGCTAGTATAAGCACCTAGAGGGGGTGAATAGGTGAAAAATAATTTTTCGAGATACGAGATAAGAGAGAAAGGAAGATCTCCTTTAGCTAACAAAATGAATTAAGATCAAAGTAAAGCGGAGAGTATGGAAGAGAAATGAACACAAGGTTTATAGTGATTCAGCTTATTCCGGCCTATCTCAAGCCTACGTCCACTATGAACAAAAGAGATGTTACTGTTGGAGAAATCTTCGTGAAGTGTTTTGATGCTAACAAAACGTTTCCATCAGTCTAGTCTGAAGATCTCCAGACTCTGCTATTTAAAGTCCGAAGACCTCCTGACAGCCGGACTCAAGACTCAAAGTTTATCCTCATTGACGTCTCTAATCCGTTGAAATAAAGACTATCCGAACTAGATGTTTCATTAAGGATACGATCTTATCGACGGAGAAGATCTCTTGGCTGGATATGACATAACGGAATTCTTTGATTGATCGAGATTGATTCGAGGATTAAGGATCCGATGATTGGCGAAATATTCATGGAAGGTTCTACTTATGGAAACCAAGATCCCGATTGTATGGGCGAACAGATTGATGGGCTATCGACATGTTCCTTTAATAGCTCGAATGATCTTCCTAATTGATTCCGTCCAACGGGTAGATTGGAGGAACTCCTTTGGTAAGTGCCAACGGGTATGATGGCATGAAGGAGTATATAAGGAAGACGTTCTAAGTTGTTAAAAGTGCGCGATAGAAGAATTCCAAAGTCTGAAGCTCCTTGTTGTTTAGTCAATTCATTTGAGCGAAATCTTGTACGCAAAAGAGAGTCTATACTTGTGAGAATCCTTGAGGAAGTGTGGTAGAATATCTACACTTTGTGGAATCAAGGAAAGACTGTGGCCGTAACATCTCTTTTGTTCATAGTGGAATCCAGCCGATGGGTCATCGGTGCGGAAGAGTGGACGTAGGCTTGGAATAAGCCGAACCACTATAAACCTTGTGTTCAACTTTCTCTTCCTTACACTCGTTTTTACTTTGATCGTATTTCATTTTGTTAACAAGAAGAGAATTCCCTTTCTATCATTTGCCTAGTATCGCTTCCGTATCTCGAGAAATTGTTTTTGCACCTATTCACCCCCTCTAGGTGTTTATACTAGTCATCTCAATTGGTATCGAGCTCGTGTACTCACTTTGTTTGAAGTGTTTTACTTGAGTTAAAGATCCATGGCTAGTATGTTGGCTCCAGGGCTGGTAGAAGGGCAAAGCAATACCAGACCGCCTTATTTTGATGGAAAGGATTACAATATCTGGAAGAACAAGATGAAAGTGTTCCTAAGATCAAAGGATCCTATGGAATGGGATGTCGTAGAAAGAGGAATTACTCCAAAAGCTGCATCTGTCTCAGAAAGAGGAAAAGAAGCCGTTGAGTCTAGTGAAATGACTCGGGAAGAGATAATCAAGAGACAAGCTCTTGATGCAAAAGCAATTTACTCTTTGTATTGTGCTTTGTCACCTACCGAATATAACAGAATATCTTCTTGTGTTACAGCAAAGAAGTCTGGGATAGATTACACATTACCTATGAAAGAACCGATCGAGTGAAAGAGACAAGAATCAACATTCTCCTCGGTCAATACGAAGCCTTCGAATGAAATCGGAGAATCTATAACGACATGTTTAGTCGTTTTACGTATATTGCGAATGGTCTTGAAAATCAAGGTCAACCAATTTCGATCCCATGAAAGTAAACAAGCTACTGCGTGGACTCTCCAAGGATTGGAATCACATAAAGACCTCAATCGAGAGAGACCCAAAGAATCATGCCTCTATCTCGTTGATGAGTTGATTGAAACTCTTCGCCTTATGAAGTGGAACGAATCGATGAAGACGAAGACCCTAAAGGTAAGAAATCCATTGCATTAAAATCTAATGATGATTATGATGTTTCAGATTCTGAAGACGATATGGATGATGAGGAGCTTGCTCTCATGATAAGAAGATTCGAAAGCTGAATGAAAAAGGAAGAAGATTCAATTCAAAGAAACAAAGTTTTCAAAAGCATCGACACAAGTCTGCTGAAGATGATGAATCAAAAAAGATGTAGTCTGCTTTTGAATGTAAGAAAAAGGGACACATCGACCCAATTGTCCTCTTTTAGGAAGAAGAAAGGAAAAGACTGAAAAGTCTCAAAAGGCTCTCAAAGCCAAAACTTGGAGTGATACGAGTGTGAATATAAGTGATGATGATTATGCCAACATATGTCTATGGCACAATCGACTCAAACTCAAACTCGAATCGACTCGAAAGTGAATTTGAGGTTAGTAACTTCAAAATTCCTATTAAAGTTTCGAAATACATTGATGAATTGTGTTTTAGTCTTAAGACTTATCTTAAAAGAATTTCCGAACTCAAAAGGAAAATTATGCTCTAAAACAACGAGAAAATATTTTGGAAGAAAAAGTGAAATGCTTAAACAAGAATGTTTCTTCTCTTAAAGAAAGTGAAGATAATCTTTTAAAAGAAAATGCATTCTTAAAAACTGATATCTCAAATATTTTCAAAAGATTTTCTTTAGGATCTGAAAAACTGGAGAAAATACTTTCTTCAAAGACCTTATTTCAATAAATCTGGTTTGGGAATGACTGCTGAAACCATTCCTTTAATTGATTTTCCTAAAGTGAAAGAAAGAATCAAACAAAGACCCACAAGAGATGCTTACAAAAATCATTTTAAAAGGATCTTTGTAAAACCAGTAGGTCGCAATGCTCTCAAATGTTCAAAGTGCAATAGTACAGATCATTTTGAAAAAGAATGTCCTATGGTTTGGAAACCTGTTAAGAAAGTATGGGCTAATACTGCTTATTATACTAACACCAATGGACCCAAGAAAATATGGGTACCAAAGAAAGCTTGAGACTTTTTTTTAAATGCAGGTCACTATCAAGAAAAAGATAAAATGGTATCTGGATAGTGGATGCTCAAGACATATGACAGGAGATTCAAATTGCTTTATAAAGCTCGTTCAAGTGAATGGTGGAAAAGTCTCTTTTGGAGGAACAGCAAAGGAAAAATTGTGGGATTTGGAACTGTAAAGATTGGAAATCTCACAATAAGCAATGTTTCTTTAGTTGAAGGGCTCAACTACAATCTGCTTAGCATCAGTCAGCTATGTGATGCCGGTTTCAGACTTTACTTTCAAGAGGGTACTTGTTCATGAACCAGTAAAGACTCTACTCAGTCATTTATGGGTCGAAGACATGGAAATATCTACCTCTTGGACGTAAAACTAGATGAATCGCAATGTCTAATCTCAATCCAAGACGAAGCGAGCTTATGGCATAAAAAGCTTGGGCATATTAACATGAAGCAGATAGCCAAAATTTCAGCAAAGAAGCTTGTTCGTGGTCTACCCAATTTATCATACCAAAAGACTGATCTATGTACACCATGCATATTGGGAAAATAGGTAAGAAATTCCTTTAAACCAATAAATCAAGTTTCCACTAACCGTGTACTACAGCTCTTGCATATGGATCTCTTTGGACCAACCAGAACACAGAGCATTGGAGGTAAGAAATACTGCCTAGTAATTGTGGATGACTACTCACGATTTACTTGGGTATATTTCTTGGCAAGTAAGTCTGAAACTTTCTCTTACTTTGAAAAATTTGCTAAGAATGTTCAAAATGAAAAGGGGTATGTTATTTCAAGTATAAAAACAGACCATGGAGGTGAATTTGAAAATCAAGATTTTACAAAATTTTGTGATGAATCGGTTTTCAGCATTTGTTCTCTTCTCCATATACTCCGAACAAAACGGAATTGTGGAAAGGAAGAATAGATCTCTTCAAGAAATGGCTAGAACTCTTTTAATTGAAAGCAATTTCTTCACGATTTTGGGCCGAGGCGCTTTCAACATCATGTTATATTATCAATAGAGTTTTTCTAAGACCTATTCTAGAAAAGACCCCCTATGAACTATTCAAAGAAAAGAAGCCTATTGTTTCATATTTTCATGTGTTTGGATGCAAATGTTTTATATTGAAAAATGCAAATGATCGAGTTGGTAAGTTTGAAGAAAAGTCGATGAAGGCATTTTCCTTGGATATTCAACCACAAGCAAAGCGTACGAGTCTACAACAAGAAGACTCAAACCGTGGAAGAATCAATGAATGTCAAATTTCAAGACTCTATACAAAATAAATCTATTCGAGACTCATCTTGAAGAGACGGAACTCCGCTCCGACTCTACAAAGTCTAAAACCCAAGTAAGCAGCTCGAGACTTTGAAGGACCAAAGAACAAGTGATTGTTGAAGATTCAAGTGAAGGAAGTGACCATCAATCGACAAATTAAACAGAACTGGAAACACAAGTCCAAAGTCATCCCAAAGATCTTATTATTGGCGACATTAATGAAGGAATTCGCACAAGATCCAAAAGGCACGAAGAGTCTAGTGCTATGGCTCTTATTTCTGAAGTAGAACCCAAAAGCATAGATGAAGCTTTATCCGATGAAAGCTGGATTGAAGCTATGCAAGAATAACTCGGACAATTCAGAATTAATGATGTCCGGGAGTTGACTCCTAAACCAAAAGGTAAATCTATAATTGGAGCTAAATGGGTTTTCGGAACAAAATGGACGAAAAGGAAAAGTCATAAGAAACAAGGCAAGACTCGTGGCCAAGGGATACACGCAAGAAGAAGGGATTGACTATGACGAGACTTACGCACCGGTAGCAAGGTTAGAAGCAATTCGTTTATTACTTGCATTTGCTTGTCATAAAAATTTCAGGTTATTCCAAATGGATGTCAAAAGTGCCTTCGTAAATGGATTCATCCATGAGGAAGTTTATGTGGAACAACCACCGGGTTTGAAGACCCAAGGAAACCAGACTCGGTCTTCGAGACTCAAAAAGGCCTTGTATGGCTTAAAACAAGCACCTCGAGCTTGGTACGACGGACTAAGTAAGTTTTTAATTCAAAATGGTTTTGTTAAAGGTAAAGTAGACACTACTCTTTTATTAAAAGAAAAGTAAGAGTTTTTTACTTGTGCAAATATATGTCGATGATATTATTTTTGGATCCTCTAATAAAAGTCTCGTGCAAGAAATTCTCTAAGACTATGCGGGATGAATTTGAAATGAGCATGATGGGTGAGTTAACCTTCTTTCTTGGACTTCAAGTAAAACAATTGAAGGAAGGAACTTTCATTCATCAAGAAAAGTATGCTAAAGATCTTGTCAAAAAGTTTGGACTAGAAAATTGCAAAAAGGCCAATATACCAATGTCAAGTTCCTTGAAGATAGACAAAATGAAGGAGGAAAGAAAGTCAATCGAAGTTGTACAGAGTATCATTGGCTCACTTCTTTATCTTACGCTTCTAGACTGACATTTTGTTTAGTGTTTGTATTTGTGCTAAATTCCAAGCGACCCTAAAGAATCTCATTTAAGTGCTGCAAAGCGTATTATCAAATACATTGCCTCAACTTCAAGCATCGGCCTTTGGTATCCTAAAAGGGAGACTTTACTCTTGTTGGATATTCAGATGTAGATCTAGCTGGATGTAGAGTTGATAGAAAGAGCACCTCGGGTACTTGCCGCTACTTGGAGGCGGGACGGTGTCTTGGTTTTCAAGGAAACAAAATACGTGGCTCTCTCTACAACAGAAGCGAGTATGTAGCTCTTGGAAGTTGTTGTTCGCAAGTTCTGGATAAAACAACAGCTAAGAGACTTTGGAATTGAAGATTCATGCACGAAGATTAATGCGACAACACCAAAGTGCAATCAATCTCACCAAAAATCCAATTCTTCACTCAAGAGCAAAGCATATAGAGATTCGACATCACTTCATTAGAGATCATGTCCAAAATGGAGAAATTTCAATTGAATTTGTTGATTCAAAGAACCAACTGGCGGATATATTTACAAAGCCTTTGGAGAAAAATCAATTTGATATCATCCGTTCCGACTCAACATTTTGAAGCTTGAAGAAGTTAAAGTCTAGAGACTCTCGGACTCGGACATTCAAGACCTTGACCGTAAGATATTCTCTCTCTCTCTCGAATCTAATCTTGAAAAGGTACGATCGTCTACTGTGTTTGATTATTGCTATATTTAATCGACGTAATTATTGCATCGTTTCCTTTTTGAAAAAGGAGTTATTTTTTGAAATGACTATTTTCACGGAAAAAGGCAGTTATTTTTTTAAAGAAACCTTTTCACTTTCCATTACATCGTTTGGCATTCCCTCGTTTCGACGGAGTTATATACAGACGGTTTCTCTTCGTTCAAAACTCTAAAACCCTAAAATGCATCGATCTTCCATTCCTGTTTTTCTTCTCTTGTTTAAATCTTCGAAAAGTTGTCATCTTTCCTTGGGAAAGTCAAGCAAGGAATCTTTCAACGACAAAGAAAGATGTCTTCTTCGAGAAAGTCCTCAAGAATCGCAAGCGGGGGACCACGAGAATGAGTGAGGGGCCTACTCATTTCAATCTCACCGAGGAAGAGGAGTTACCGAGTCAGCAACGAGCCCACAACATTCTCAACCGCGTCATTCTCCTCCATCTAGTCCTCAAGGCGTTGATCATCAACAAGAGGAAGAAATCATTGAGGATGCAGATCCTGTAAGAATCCAAAAGCCCTCTTTTATTTACAAGCTTTATCGTGCTTTGAAGAGCACTGGTACTCCGTTGAACTACGTAGATGATTTTCTTAAAGACAAGGGATATGGAAATGAGTATATCTTTTTGCGGAAAATGGAGAATTTGGGAATTGCTCCCAAAGGGAAGGCAGAGGAAGCTCTTGCAAACATTCCGAGTGATCCACGTGTCGGGGATTTAATCCGACGAGATGGAAATGATGATGATAAATTGTTTAGCGAATTTCAACCTAGGATGGGTGTTGCAGCGGAAGTTCGAGGAAAAAGAACGGAGTTGTTTAGATCAAAGGAACAAGGATCTATACTCCAAATTATTGAAACGCGGGGTGATAAACCTAGGAGTGTGGATTTCGATTTCTTGGATGCTGTGAATGTGAACTTGAGAGAAAAGTTCGGTCTGCTTCAACTTGAGCAATTTTGCTCCGATACCATTGAAGGCTATGCTCAATTAACTGCATATTTCTATTCAAATCTTAGTTTCCTGGATGCGAATAGATTCTCTTTCAGTGTCAAAGATCAAGACTTTGTAGTGGATATGGATATGCTGGCAGATGTGTTAGGGGTTGAGAGAGGAGGTATCAACCCATCAAGGTTTCAATTGCTAGTGCTACATTGGAACTTGTTAAAGACAGAAAGTAGAGGAAAAGATTACCTACTTAAGGATGAGTGCATTCAACATTTTGCTTCACAAAATTGTGATCAATCGCCTCAGACCGAAATCAACTTCCAAGACTAATGTTTCAAGTTCAGAGGCAAAGCTGATGTATGCCATCATCACTGGGAAAAAGTTTTCTCTTCCTCACATTGTTCTCTTCCACATGTATAGAGCAAAGGGTAAAGACAGGGGCCAACTTGCCTTATCCAGTCTTGTAACGAAGTTATTCGACATCCGAACATTCAGCCTCCACAAATTCTTTGTGCTCGATCGTGCGATCATATGGTGATAGGACTGAAAATGGTGACCAAAATGCGTCCGAAGGAACTAAGCAAGGCGTTGGAGAAATTCAAGGAGAAACTCCAAATCAAAGCTCATCAAACCTCTTCTTCATCAAAAAGAAAAGGGAAGGAGCCCTTGGTTGCTCCATCCAAGAAAAGAAGAGCTCTCATCGTTGAAGATGAAGATGATGAGGAGAACACCACCATTTCTGCAATGGCTTTGAAGAATCTAAGTCGTTCTGTTCCAGAGAAAGAATCAGAACAGGGAGGGAAGCGAAGAGAAAGAAGCGAGAGGAGAAGAAGAAGAAGAGAAAGATGCTGAGAAGGAAAGAAGAAGAAGAAGAAAGATGCTTTGAGAAGGAAAGAGTTGAGAAAGAAGAAGAAGAGAAAAGAGATCAAGAAGAAGAAGAACCTAAGGAACGTTCTTCTCCACCAAGGCATGAAAACAGGGGAGATCAAGAGAAAAGAGGAATGTCCTCTTCATATCCTCGCTACCAATGAGGGAGTCGGTCGCTCTCCAGCAGATCCGGAGGATATCTATGCCTCTCAATTTCCCGAGGAAGGTCATGATGTATCATCGCCAAATCTGCGTGATTATGCCGATCTTCCATCGTCTGCGATCGTGCCGAAGCAAATACTCGGGCGATAATATAGCAGATTTTCGCAGAATTATGGATATTCTCTTGGAAATGCGCAGTCAAATTTATGCTCTAGGATCCGAGGTTCAAAACTTGCAGAATGCAAGTCAAGCTTCTTCGGTTTCAATGAACGATTAGATCCAAGCCCTCTTTGCTCAGATTCAGGCCAATGCCAAGAGAGAGGAGATTGCTCAACTGAAGGAAGACTTGAAAAGGCTGGAAGGCATCGTTCGCTATGGGAGATTTCCAGCTTGTTCGCGTTCCCAAGCAATCTTGACTTTCATCTCAACCTTTTTAATGCTGACAAAAAGGGGGAGAGATGCAAGATCATGCAAGATTTGAAAAACTTTGAAAAACTTTGAATTTTTTAATCGTTTGGATTGGATTGATGTTTGACTTTACGACTTTAGTTTTGTGTCTGGATGTGTGGACTGAATTTGGATTTGGACTTGACTGCTTATATTAACTACTATTGATATCTTATGGATGACTTTATCATATACAAGACTAACCTATTTTCTGTGGTTGCAGATTCTAGTGTTATTCATTTAGCCATTTATTTCTATAAGATATGCATATGTGTTTGAGAAATGTTTTGCAGGTCAAAGTTGTCCAAATCTGCAGGAAAGTTTTGTCACCATCAAAAAGGGGGAGATTGTTGGAGAAATCTTCGTGAAGTGTTTTGATGCTAACAAAACGTTTCCATCGATCTAGTCGAAGATCTCCGTACTCGCTATTTAAAGTCCGAAGACCTCCGGACAGCCGGACTCAAGACTCAAAATTTATCCTCATTGACAGTCTCTAATCCGTTGAAGAAAGACTATCCAGAACTGGATGTTTCATTAAGGATACGACCTTATCGACTGGAGAAGATCTCTTGGCTTGATATGACATAACGGAATTCTTTGATTGATCGAGATTGATTCGAGGATTAAGGATCCGATGATTGGCGAAATATTCATGGAAGGTTCTACTTATGGAAACCAAGATCCTGATTGTATGGGCGAATAGGATTGATGGGCTATCGACATATTCCTTTAATAGCTCGAATGATCTTCCTAATTGATTCCGTCCAACGGGTAGATTGGAGGAACTCCTTTGGTAAGTGCCAACGGGTATGATGGCATGAAGGAGTATATAAGGAAGACGTTCTAAGTTGTTAAAAGTGCGCGATAGAAGAATTCCAAAGTCCGAAGCTCCTTGTTGTTTAGTCAATTCATTTGAGCGAAATCTTGTACGCAAAAGAGAGTCTATACTTGTGAGAATCCTTGAGGAAGTGTGGTAGAATATCTACACTGTGGAATCAAGGAAAGACTGTGCTGTAACATCTCTTTTGTTCATAGTGGAATCCAGCTGGTGGGTTGTCAGTGCGGAAGAGTGGACGTAGGCTTGGAATAAGCCGAACCACTATAAACCCCGTGTTCAACTTTCTCTTCCTTACACTCTGTTTTACTTTGATCGTATTTCATTTTGTTAACAAGAAAAGAATTCCCTTTCTATCATTTGCCTAGTATCGCTTCCGTATCTCGAGAAATTGTTTTTGCACCTATTCACCCCCCTCTAGGTGTTTATACTAATCATCTCACACTCTTCCACACTGACAGCCCACCGGCTGGATTTCACTATGAACAAAAGAGATGCTTGTTCTCCTTGATTCCACAAAGTGTAGATATTCTACCACACTTCCTCAAGGTTTCTCAAAATATAGACTCTCTTTTGTGTACAAGATTTCGCTCAGCAAATGAATTGACTAAGAACTAGAAGCTTCAGACTTTGGAATTCTTCTATCGTGCACTCTCTCGAACAATTGTAACGTCTTCCTTTTATACTCCTTTATGCCATCATACCCATTGGCACTTACCAAAGGAATTCCTCCAATCTACCCGTTGGACGGAATCAATTAGGAAGATCATTCGAGCTATTTAAGGAACATGTCGATAGCCCATCAATCTGTTCGCCCATACAATCGGGATCTTGGTTTCCATAAGTAGAACCTTCCAAGTATACTTCGCCAATCATTGGATCCTTAATCAATCTTGATTCGAATAAAGGATTCTGTTATGTCATATCTAGCCAAGAGATCTTCTCCAGATGATAAGGTCAAATCCTTAATGAAACATCCAGTTCTGGATAGCTTTTCTTCAACGGATTAGAAACTGTCAATGAGGATAGACTTTGAGTCTTGAGTCTGGCAATCTGGAGGTCTTCGGACTTTAAATAGTAGAGTCTGCAAATCTTCGACTAGACCGATGGAAACGTTTTGTCGGCTTCAAAACACTTCACGAAGTTTTCTCCAACAATTCGATGATCAAACACCATTCTAATTTTGATGCCAAGATAGATTCATTCTTTTAGGATGAGTATGTGCTTATTATAGCAGTTTGTACTTTGTTGTTCTAATTTACTATTTGGGATTTGCCTTTTTTTAACAGCTTACATATCATTTTGAGATATAAATAAATACTTTTGACCCAAAATTAAAATGTTCTATGTATCAATATGGTAAAAGAAAATTACAAAGAGAGATAAAGAAAGGATTTTTTTTCAAGTCTTATTTTTTGTGTAATGTAAGATGGTAATTAAAAATCTCAATTTTTAATTTACTTTCCAATCCTCAATGCATTTCTATTGCATATAATAACATTCAATAGTAGAAAATGACGGTCGTAAAGGTTCACCTCCGCCGAAAGTTCTGTATTATTTGTTCACCTAATGAAAAATATTTTATTAGAAAAGTTGAAACCGGAGCCAGGCTGCCTTTAATAAGACTACCATTGGTCAACAACCCAACGAAGATCAAAGCGGACTCCAACTTGTGATCCCATGTAAACGATTTTAAATAATCTTTTCAATGGGAACTGTTAAGGCACGCGTTGATTTGGGTCAACATCATTAAAAAAATAATTGAAATAATTGAGTCTCACAATGTTTGTCGGTTACATAATTTTGTAACGCGCAAATCTAATGATACCACAGCAAGCTAGTTAGCGAGTTTGAGGAAAAAGTATAAAAAAAAAGTCTTAAATTTATTGCATTTATATCAATTCAATTCTATTAATTAGGTTCTAATCTTTTTGATAATTTGTCAATATAGTCCATTCATTCAACTTTAACCGAAAATTTCTGATATGAACATTGATCATCTTATATAACAAGATTGATACTAATGGCATAATTTTAAAAAAAAAATTTAATGTTTATTACTTTGTTTTGTTTTTCTTTTCTTTTACGTCTTTCTGCTTTTTCTTTCCTTTCTTCTTTTTTATCCCAACTGTGGCCAGTAAGGATGTCAGCATTCGCCTAGATCTAGGTGAGGGCTCGATGACCTCGCTTATACCTAGTAAGGGTTGCAATGCCTTTGCCTAGAGTCGGCAACTTAGGGTTGTAAAAAAAAAAAAACAAATAAAGAAAAGGAAAAATTATTTTAAAAAATTCAGAAAAAAAAATATTGAAATTATAAAACTTGTCAATGCCGGCGTCAATTGTGCTATGTAAGAAGACCGATATCTATGTCATTGATTTCCAATTAAAATTGGCCGAGTAGACTATAATGGCAAATCGTCAAAATGTTTATGATTCAACTGATATAAGTAAAAAGTTTAGAACTAAATTAATACAAGTGTAATAGATTTAGAATTTTTTGGTACTTTTCCTGTGAGTTTGATGATCAATGACCCCTAATATCCCATACCGACAGCCCTGCATTTAATTAAAGGTAGGTTACGATGCCCATTTACCATCAAATTGGATCTTGATTTAGAGCAAAAGAAAATTTAACATGCGGACGACTCTTTCTCTTACATGATAATAAGGAAGAGGGTGACATATTACAGAAGAGACATCTCAATGTTTCTTGACATGGACGCAAAACATAAATTGAGGAAGTCAAATGGATGTCCAACAACCATACGATTTAAATATTGTTCCGTGTGAGGACTCGAACTAACGCAGCGCTCGATTACAGGCACTGTTATATGTGCATGGTCAGATTTTCAATTGTTCTCATTACCTGAACATTTTGGCGCTTTTCCAAACCAAAGCCGCGAGGCATTAACTATTATTTGACAGTTGACACATAGAATATGCCTTTCGGACCGGTTTCTAGATACCTTCACGCGGTGAAACTCACAAAGTTCTTCGTTCCCTTCTATCCTACGAAATAGATATTAATACGTGTCAAAAATCTGTCGGTAAAAAATGGCCGGTGACATTTACGTAAGTTATTTGCAATTTATCAATCTTTTGTGAATCACCTAATCTTTTTTATGGTTCGGAAATTACCAATTTTTATACCAATGTACCAATATATCACTCCATGCATGATGTTCTTCCAAATTGTATGAATAGAACATCCATCTTATGAACGCAGGATTCAAACTTCCAATCTTTGATATGGTCAAGTATCTGGTGTGTTGGTTTTGCTTGCCGAAGAAGCATGCGGCATCATTTTCAGCTGAGCAAATACAAAGAAGAAAACTGAAGTGTGAAATCAAAACTTATTACTAGGTCTACGAAGTCAACCTTTTCCGATCGATGAGCACCTTCGAAGAGAATCGGTAAACAAATACTAGAAATATAAGAAATGTTGTCACCACAGGGCTCGGGATTTAAATTCAACTGCTCCACAATATGACATCGAGACAGCGAAAGCGATGAACATGCAGAAGCTTGTTGATTTAAGAAATGATCAGATGGATGAAGGCGTCGCAATCGTTTCCACAGCTCACCCACAAATCACTGCATTTTCTGCTCTTCACAATCACAGTCAGACAAACGAAGAAGCTTCTCAGACGGCTTTCGAAAAGTTTCATGCTGGCATATCGAACAAATTGACTCGCGATGATGTGTAGAAAATATTTGCAAAACAAGAGCGCCTGTCGGCCAATAAACTTTAATGAATGTCGGTCAACTTATTTTGTTACGATATATGTAAACGATGTACAAAATCGATCATGGCACAAGATTCATGTAGGATTAAAGTAATTTCTTAATTCCTTTTCTTTTACTTAATCGAAGCATGATTTTTTCGCTTGTACTCTGAACATGCAATTAGCATCCGATGCGGCTGAAAACGTGTCCATCGCCTATAAATGACATTGATCATATTATTCCGTCACGCCAGGCATTTTTGTACTGGATTATAGTAGATGAAAAGAGATGATCTCATATCGTTGCACATTATGGATGGATGCAAGCAGGTGGACAAACGTTACTGTACAAAAAGGTCAAACACTTCTATCTAGGAGTACGAGTACTGCAAGGAACATACCATATCGGTACAAGGGAAAGACATATTCTTTTCCTATTTTTCTAATCCAACCAAATAATTGAATATTCATGTAAATAAGGGTGGTTTTGAATTAGCAATTGAATATATTAAATTTTGAGATTTGGTGAGATACCAATACATATAGGCACAACTAAAAACAACCGTTCAAATAGATGGGAATATCAAGACATCAACCTTTGAAATTTCCAGACAAGGACCAACAATGCCTAGGTAAAAACACAAATACCAACATTTACTCTTGACTTTAGAAGCAAAATACAATGCATAAAACTTAGGATCCGTTTGTTTCATGAAAAATGAATGATTTGAAAGATATTTTCCTAAAGATAATGGCTTGCATCATTTGAAATAATTAGTTAACAAAAAATATTTTCATTATCAAAAATAAATACATGAATGGCTAAGAACTCACAACTACAATTTTCTTATTTTGTGCATAGCCTTTTAGATTACTTTGAATGCATACTTATGCATTTGAGACTAGAAAACACGGAACTATCCAATTCTATATGTTATTTGACCATATTGAAGCACGCTCAGCCTCTTTAAAATCAAAGAAAATTTACCCTTGCAATTGTGTGAGTAGAGAATAGCTAAGTAGCCAAATAATTTAGCACTAATTATATGGATATGGATTTAACCTCTTGAGATGATTTTGTAAGCCGCGAAAACAATACTCAAGATCTCCATAGCTAAAATCCAAAACATATATAATCAAGTAAAAAAGATTTGTGCACTTGATTTGAAATATTCAAAGTTCAAATGATTCTCCTCTATTGCTTTCTGTCTCTTTACCTCAATGAAACTACCCTCACCCTCAGCATTCAATAAATACTTCTTATATGAGGATATTTGTGCATTAAAGTTAGAGAAGAGATTTAAGTACTATTTATTAAATTTTTTGCTACAAGCCCTCTCATCACAAGCGGACTTTACTTAGCTCACACTAGTTAGCCTCATATTAAGCTAAATAAGAATCTTTATATCTCATCTTATCAGACCAATCCTATAAAATGATAAATTACAATATCAATTAACGTAATACACATTAGAAAAACCCTCATAGATCCTTCATCAATATTGACTATTACCATATAACAATTTTTCCCATGGAAAAGGTAGACCTCACACATGAAAAGAAGATGATCAAAGTGAGGGTTAATAACACAAATCGGAGAAATTGTCAATATTTGAACTTCTATTGATCTATGCTTTGATATATATCAGGCATCTACTTCTCTTAGAAATTGAAGTCATAAAAAAGAATGCGTACACGGCTCTAAAGTTTGAAGTAATTTGAGCTGGCAAAAGCTTGTGCATTGACTCGAGGTTAGAAGTAAGCTTCGATTTCCCATTCCCACAAATAAATCAATCTCTTTTCATGCGTACACCACGAGACATTAGCATGGAAACCTTTGACTAATCATCCAACAACTCCATTTTAAACCAAGATTATATCAACATCCTTTGGCAGTGTAAACATCAGTTTTCAAAGAAAGCCGCGTTTCCCCTACCTTCTTCAAAGATTCCTCCCACACCATCATCCCTTGTATTATATTACTTGTCTGAAATTTGCCTCGCGCCATCTTATTCTTTTCTTTCTCATCTTTCCGGACGTTGAATCGCCATGCACTTTCGTCACTCTACGCGTTAGGCCACCTGCTGAACCCCATTGTCACCTTGAGAAACCGCTCTCTATATAATTCCACTCGAATTCGAGCCCTTTTTCATCGGACACACAGCACAGTTCGTTATTAGCGTGCAGAAAATGGCCTCGCCTTCTTCATTTTCAAAGGCCATTTTTACTTTGGCTTGCGTTGTGCTCCTCATCGGTGGCACAAGCGCTCAACTTTCGATTTTCTATTACACCAAAACTTGCCCCGACCTCTTCCCGACGGTGAAGCCAATCGTGCAAGAAGCGATTGCAAAAGAGGCCCGCATGGGTGCCTCGCTCCTCCGCTTGTTCTTCCACGACTGCTTCGTCAATGTAACTTTTCTTCCCCCAATATTCAAGACAAATTCATAAATGTTTCTTAGAATTGGAAAAGCTGTCAATGCTCTTAGCTAAGAAAGAGTTTGGCTCCTTATCGACTTTTCGATATTCATGGTTTATTTATCAGGGTTGCGACGGATCAAACCTCTTGGACGATACGCCTACTTTCACCGGAGAGAAGAACGCGGCCCCAAACCAAAATTCCTTGCGAGGGTTCGATGTGGTGGACCAGATTAAGTCCGCGGTGGAGAAAGTGTGCCCCAGCATCGTCTCGTGCGCCGATTTGTTGGCGATTATCGCCCGAGATGCGGTTGAGATAGTAAGTCATTGGAACTAGACTAGCAATGGAGACGAAAGCCTTTGATTATTTTTGAATGAGTAATAATTTTGTGCGAATGAATTGGGCAGCTGGGAGGGCCAGGGTGGGATGTGAAGCTAGGAAGGAGAGATGCGAGAACCGCCAGCCAGGCCGCAGCTAACGTTAGCATTCCTCCTCCAACTAATAACCTCAGCGCTCTCATTTCCAGCTTCCAAAATCATGGGCTTTCTCAACAAGACCTTGTCGCTCTATACGGTGAATTTCCTCTCTCTCTCTCTCTCTCTTCACCATATGATATGTAGCATTTAATGATTTTTACTAAGGCGTGCTTTAGGGCATTCGTTAAGCAGTGTTCACTATCATACAAAATAATTTATTTGCAAAAGTCCAGGAAGATATCTTTTTCTTTTATTTTTATGAGCAAGTACTACATAAACTAAATCTCTTAGATCAAATCATTCACTTTTCAAGAATTTATGAGATCCACACTAAGCCCCACTAAAGAGCATGAGTTTTCGTGCAGTTTCTGCATTTTAGTAGGATTTTTTATGAGCAAGTCCTACAGAGACTATGTCTATTAAATCAAGTCAATGACACATAAAATTCTATAAGATCCACACTGTGTCCCCAAAAAAAAACCAAACTTTTCATGCAAATACTACATTCTAATCAAGGTTGTCAAAAAAAAAATTGAGGTTGTCCACCTTATCACTCATAAATTGAGTCTATATAGTATTCTTAATTTTATTATAATATTCAAATTACTCAATTCAATACTTATTTACATGCCCTCCTACTCTCAAATACTCAGGAGCGCACACAGTTGGGCAAGCGAGATGCACAAACTTCCGGGCCAGGATCTACAACGAGAGCAACATCGACAGTTCATTTGCCCAGGCGATGAAGAGCAACTGCCCGAGCGTCACCGGCGTCGGCGACAACAACCTGGACGGGCTCGACTTCCAGAGCGCGACATCGTTCGACAACACTTACTACGTCAACCTCATGAGGAAAAGAGGCCTCCTCCACTCCGACCAACAGCTCTTCAATGGCGGGTCCACTGACTCCCTCATCAGGACTTACGCCCAAAGCCAAGACGCCTTCTTCAAGGACTTTGCGGCCTCCATGATCAATATGGGCGACATCAAGCCCCTCACCGGATCCAACGGCGAGATCAGGAAGAACTGTAGGAGGGTCAATTAATGTTTGATTCAGTGGCCATGTATACTCCTTTGATGGAGTTCTATTCTGTTGGTTATTTTTCATTTGAAGTTTTTGCTGTTTTGTGAGCGTTGAGATGGAATTGTGTGAATCAAATATCGTAATAACAATCCTATTGGGATTTCGTCCACTGTTCAATAATGAAATAAATCAAATACTGAATTAACGTAGTTTGATCGGTATGGCCTATATTCACAAGAGGAGCAGCCAAAAATTCCACTGTAGACCAAGCAACATATTGAAGATAACAATCACACTCGAGTCCTTAAATATTTTCAAAATTTGTCAACCCCAATAATTCATATATTGTTTACCCCTCACAATGCATCACTAAATAATCTCTCAATCTCACTAAAGAGTTAGAATAAATCTTAACATAAGATTTTCATGGGTTCAAACAGTCAGGATGTAATTCACAAGCACAAGCTCCTCTTAAATTTCTCTTCACAAAGATAACCCATAGACAAAAATGTGATCCAAAACAGAGAACCTACTCATAAACAAGGTAACCACTCAATTGGGAGACATTAAAATTAAGGAACTTTTTATTTTTTTGAGACTCAAACTCACGATATATTTTTGACAATACTCCTTTACTACTCACATCTTTGATGAAAAATTCAAGCTGCTAGTACGGTTGCACTATTGATATGAACCTCTCTACCATTTAGCTAGGTGGGAGAAATAGGGAGTTATTGCCGTCCTTTCTAAACCAAACATTGATTTGCACCATGTCCATATTTATGAATGTAGGTGGACGTGGACTATTACCTACAAGCAACAGCCATCTCTTTCTTAGGTACAGAGTCTTGTATTCACTTTTTATAATCTTCAGAATTAATGTTGCCCGAACTAGGAACTGATTCTCGGGCCCCATCAGACGTTGCTGGAGCATCTTGTTGCTGCAGACAAGAAAGAATGACTCGGCTACAACGAGAAAAAATCTACATGCACTAATTACAGAGGGTAGATGGCTTTGAGTGGTTCGCCAAATTGAATTCGAGGTGGCAAGAAAAAGCTGTAAGTTTCAAACTTTCTATTTTTGATTTACATATGCAATGAATAATAGAGAAGTACCAAAAAGGTCTTAAGTCTATTATAATTACGCAAATTCCATCATAAATATTTCAATAGTATTAATTTAGTCCTAAATCGTTTTACCATTTGCCAATCTGATCAATTTTGATAAAAAAAAAATCATTGATGTAAACATCAACCATCTTATATGTGGTTTGACCACAAGGCCAGAGTAGGATAATTGACATTGACGTGAACATCTTTTAGTAATTTTTTTTTATATACTTTTCGTTTCTTTTCTATTATTCACTTATTATATTTTTCTGTTTTTGTTTATTCTTTCTCCTTCTTCTTCTTTTAACTTACATTTTTGCCTATAAGGGCCAATAAAACCTCATAGGCCATTGGACGAGGGTCAAGGCCCTCACCAGATCTAGCCGAGGGCCTTCACACCCTCACTTGTGGCCGATGAGGCCACGACCCTAAAATGAAAGGAAGAAAAGAAAAAGAAAAGAATAAAAATTGTTTACATCAACACCAGCTATTTTGGCCGTGCCATATAGGATAGCTGGTATCTACATAAGTAATTTTCAAACCAAATTGACTAAAATGACTCAATCAGCAAATCATGAAAAGGTTTAGAACTCAATTGATACAATTGAAATATTTAAAACTGAATTAGTACAAATACAATAGGACATAAATAATGTACTTTTGAATAGCCAATTATTGTGGAGGTCCCATTAAATTCGTAGGTCCCCTCCCAGAGACCTCCAACAAAGTATCTACCTGCCAACTCCATAGTACTATGGCCTCATTTGGCGATACTTAACCAAAAGTTTTGCTTAAACGATCTACATTCATATTCTTTTCTCAATGATCTATCGCTTCATCCATTCATTTATTAAAAGGAGAAATTGGGCATGCACTATCATGAATCTACAGTATTCCTGTCTTGAAGATCATCTCTTCCTCGCTATAAAATTCCCAAGCCCACCAAGCGCACCTCACACCCGGTTCATCAGTTTGGTATCTCTCCAAGCGTTACCGAATGGCTTCTTCTACCGCTAGTTCTTCGTTTTCAAAGGCCGTTTTGAGTTCCGCTTGCGTTTTGGTCTTGATCGGTGCAAGCACGAGCGCGCAGCTTTCCCTCGACTATTATTCCACATCTTGCCCCGTCCTCTTCCCCACGGTGAGGCTGATCGTGGGAGCCGCTATAGCGAGGGAGGCTCGGATGGGCGCCTCACTGCTTCGCCTGTTCTTCCACGATTGCTTCGTCAATGTAACTTTCATCCCCTCCAATCTTTTTTCACCTTCTGGAATCTTTCCATGCACATTATTCTAACTCTGCACTCATCGCGCTCGTATGTGCAACCAGCATCATGCGATAAGAGTTTATAACCAGTTCGCTTGGGGTAATTCTTTTCATGATCCAATACTATGCAATGCGTTCACAGTTACTCAAATGGTTGTTCGTCGTTCAAAGTAGCAAGAGCTCAACATCTAGTCCATTGTCCCAACGTCATAAGGAATTGAATATGAAAGCCTGAACTACTATTAATCTTAATGTAGCGCCTTTTAGCAAACATACTGCGAACCTATAGCTGACAGAATACGTATTACTGTTGAAACGCATTTGATATCGGCGTTGTATCAGGGCTGCGACGGATCGCTTCTTCTGGATGATACACCTACCTTCACTGGAGAGAAAAACGCCGCTCCAAATGTCAATTCCGTGCGAGGGTTCGAAGTGGTCGACCAAGTTAAGTCCGCCGTGGAGGGGGTGTGTCCAGGCATCATCTCGTGCGCCGATCTATTGGCGATTATCGCACGAGACTCCGTCGTGATCGTGAGCTGTTTGAATTTGGCTAGCAATTAATATACAATTAATAGAGATTTGGCGATGTTCTAATTTAGTTCCCTTGGACTATCATGCATGACAGCTTGGAGGGCCATGGTGGCCAGTGAAGCTGGGAAGAAGAGATGCTAGAAGCGCAAGCCAAGCAGCTGCTAATGAGAGCATACCCCGGCCGACGTCCGACCTCAACGAATTAATCTCCTCTTTCCGAAATGTCGGTTTCAACATCAGGGACCTCGTGGCTTTAGCAGGTAACTAGTTGGAATTTATCTCGCATAATCGAATCAGAAAGATGAGATCGAGAGCTCGTTCAATTTGATACATATTTTTTTCGCGCCATTTCAAGGAGGCCACACGATCGGACTATCAAGATGCACGAACTTCAGGGACCGGGTCTACAACGAGACCGACATCGACGTGCTGTTGGCCCAAACGAGGAAGTTCGGCTGCCCTGGCATCGACGGCGTGGACGACGACAATCTGGCCCCGCTCGACTTCCAGAGCCCGATAACGTTCGACCACAGCTACTACTCCAACCTCGTCCAGAGGCGCGGCCTTCTCCACTCGGACCAGCAGCTCTTCAACGGTGGGCCCGCCGACTCGTTCGTGAGGCTCTATAGCAGAAGCCCGCTCGCCTTCCACGGGGACTTCGTGGCCTCCATCACGAGGATGGGCGACATCAAGCCCCTCACCGGATCCAACGGTGAGATTCGGAGGAACTGCAGGAGGGTTAATTGAGGCCCTTTGATCTGGAGAGGCCCAATGTCTCGCCTGATGAAGGCTCTTTCTCTTCTTGCTGTTTTTCTTTTCTTCTCTCTCTTTTTTGGGTCTTTTTGGTTGGTGTGGTGGGTGCATTTGAAGCTGCTTTCATGTGGTAGTAATTACATTCCTGTTGTCATTTCGAATTCAATGATCGCTTCTAGTGTTCAGGACAATTGTCACCACTTAAATCTGTGCGGGCTCAACACATTTGAGTGGATATCATTGCTTTTGTGACACATAAATTTGGGATATGCCGAGTACTCATCAATCGAGAAAAAACCCAATCTCAAAAGCACGATCATGTAAAGCCTATCGAGCCATTTTGTTAATGGTATATTGGGTTGGGTGTTCGAGTTTCTCGCGAGTCAACGACAACCGACTACTTCTCACCAGACGTTTGAGCGACAATTTGAACTAAGCATTTCAACTTACATCAAAGCGAACAACAAAGTCAAACAAACTAGCCCATTTTTCAATTTCCATCATGGGCCGAATATAGACAAGTACATATGCTGAGATCTCACGCTTGCTTTGTCGACTTTCATACACCACGTAAGGACACGAATAAAGATTTATTTTCTATTGTTCATCTTCTCTCTCTTCAAAATAGTGATAGTCAAAAACGAAGCCCTTTCACTCAAATTGAACGATCGTAATTACACTTCGAAATCCTCTATCATAACTTTTCAAATATTTTTCGACATTCATACTTTCATATGGTGAAGTTATCATGCCATGATATGATTGAAATTGAGCCATCTTGTTATCATAGTCTTTGGAGAGGAAGCTAGGGTTTTAGTGAGGATGCTAGGAGATGTTCATCAATGTGTAAAAACTTGAACATCATGCTTATGTGCTCCATCATGTTAGCTTTAAAGTTAATCAAATTTAGACAACAAATTACATGGATTTCTAAATAAGAATGGCCTGCAGAGATGGGCGGATGGATGCTACCCCAGATGGCTCTGAGAGTAAGATTGTGCAACAGGACGCAGGCCCTTAGCTTATATATTGCCTCGACCTCGAGCTAATACTTATAATTTGATAGGAAAATAGATAAATACTCATGGAATCTCCTACGTGTAAACCCTTAATTGAGGAGCCAAACTAGGGTCTTCATCTAAACAATCTGGGTTAGTAATTTAAGTGCTGCATTAAAATCCCAAACCCTAATTCTATTTTTTATCATATAGTATGAGGTGACATAATGTTCTACCAGAGATTCTCTGAAGTTGTCAACCCTCATAATGCCAGCAGTCAAGGACACTAATAAATTCTCCAAAGGTTTTCCTAAGGTCACGTCTGCTTCGCATCATTCTTTAATATTTGTCTCACAGCAAGAGGAAACCTTCAAGCATGTCCATCATTCCCCAGAAGAATTTTAATATGCAACTGGATGCTCTCCGAAGTAACTTGGAAAGCTGGAGACCTTTCTCTGCCCATCAGCGACATCGCATACTAATTTTGAAATAGTTAGTCGGAAGAAAAATAAATGTTACGCCAAAATCATGATCTTATTCAATTTGGGAGATAAAAGTTGAAAGAAAGGGTGACGCAAATTAATGAAAGTTATGTTAGATGTGGTGTTAATACCTAATCATATGTGCATTCAAGAATGAATCGTTCTATCGATAGAACTGCACATAGATAATTAAGATCGATATCATTATTTGTGGAGAGAGATTTTTCACTGGCAATGGTCATGAAATGTTCCTTATCATAAGTTTTATAACCAGCGTCCCTCTACAAAGTGCACTTTTTACTTGAGCGACAGTACTCCAGTGGCATGTTTAGATTGAGAAAACTACCCATCATCCAGAAGTGCACATGGATCATAATCGCGTGTTTTGTGAATTCAACTAATTCCGTCGTTGATGTACAATATGATGTTATAAATATATATATTTATTTATTTATTTATTGAGAGAGAGAGAGAGAGAGAGAGAAGAGAGAGAGATGTGTGGAATCCAAGGAGGGTTGTACCCGGACTAGAAGATGCCACTAATTCAAGCAACCACGACTTAAGACCAAATACCATCACATCCCATTTGGATTTGAGAAACTTTGGCACGATAGAGACCATATGTGATATTCAATACGCTAGTCATATTAAAATTGATTGGAATGACTTTATGTAATATTTGGACTGAGAAAGAAATGCTGAAGAGAATCAAAAGAAAAAATATGTGGAAGAGAGAGAGAGTGAATGAAGAGAATGAAGCTCGATCGATACCATATGTATCTTTAATTGCTTCACTCCTTCCCGCTAAGCTGGTTGATGTCCACACGCCAAGGAAACCACACCCATCATCATCAGAACTCGATGTACATATCATCTACCTTTTAGCTGGCACGACCATTGACTATTCAACCGTAATTCCATCTTGTATATTCTAATATATATGTGTACGTGACCTAAAAGTGTTCATGAATCAAGCGTAAGCAATAACCCCCCTAGATTTTCATTTTTCTTTAGTTAATATGATGATCGTAGGTAGTTTTTGAGTTGTACTAAATTGTACACAAGAATGGTTCATACCGATTGTGTTTCTTCGTATATATTTCTATGGTTTGCCGACCATTTAATTTGATTTCTCTAAACAACTTCATTTTTTAAGTTATCAAATTGACAATTTCATACGTCTAAAGAATATGAAAGATCAACCAAGACAGTTTTTTGTTGGTCATGTTAAACCATGATGTGACTTAATTGGTAGACTTTGAAAAGTAGAGTATTGAAAAACTATACATATTCAAACTTGTGCATTAACATTCAAATTTCCATAAAAGTGCACACTTTCAGAATGAGACATAAACATGAATATCTACAATATTCATCGACCCTGAATTGTGTCCAATTTATTCACCACAGCTCCTCTACCAAACTTACTTGGGTGGAGCTAAACCTAAAGAAAAATTAAATCATCATGAATTTGTCATTTAGCAAACCTATGCACATTGACCTCATATCAGTCTTTGACATAAATAAGGCCCCTATTCTAGATTCTTGATAGAGAGAGTTAGAGAAAATAGTTTACTTAAGAATTTAGGCTTAACTGGAAATATGATTCCTCTTCCTAAAATTAAATTATGTTTACCGCCTCTTTTATTTGAGGGGAAAAAATTGGAAAAAAAACTTTGGGAACAAATCCACTATCTAGCTCATCTAATACTTAATTAATTATAGTATTCCACTAAGTCATCAAAACATGATTTGGAGTTAAAGAGATGGTCTGTAAATAAAAAATGGTCAAGGATAGGGGAAGGGCAATCAAGTGACAACATAGCTATAGGAATTTTTCTATTAGAAATACAAGAAAGATTAATGCTATATATGTGAAAGAAGCAAATATTAGGAAGGAGATGGTGAATTTACCCAGCTAACGCACAGTTGTGTGAAAGCAATCAGTAAGTTTGACAAAGTGCAAAAAATTAGATGGCCTAAGTTTCAGGAACTGCTTTGAATCATAATGCCTTTTGTCTCCCTCAACTTGAAGTAATGTTCAGAGTCACTTCAGTGTGGCACAGAAGAGCATGTTGAAAAAAGATTGCATGTGGTCAACTACTTTCCACACGTGCAACATCTAGACAGTTGAGCCAAAACTCTTGCTTTCTTCTATAGAGGAGCTAACGACTAAACAAGGTTACGCCATTTCTTTTCTCTTTTCTCAATTTTTTTTTTTTTTTAATCTTCATCTCTTTTTTTCCATTTGTTTTTAGCTTCTTCTACCAGAGGAAAACGGAGATGTGGCAGCAACTTGACAAATATTCATGGTGCAATGAGAACTGAAATTTTTTCATATGTAAAGCAACACAGAGAGGACTCGCAGTATATAAGATACGAAAGTGAGAAATGAGATACATGTTTAGAAGCAAATTACATACATGGCTAGAGGTGGAACAGGAAACCAACTATATAATAAACCCTGGCTCGAAACATAGTGATAACTCTATGGATGTCTAGAATCATGAAGAAGACTAAGTTGCCTATCCCAAAGCAAATCTGCTAACAATATAATCATGCTCTCGATTTTATTCCAAATAATTCGTGGGAAAGAAAAATAAAATCAGATCTTTCAGTAATAAGTTTAGAAGTTTTAACCAAAATAAGAGACATTCTCGCTGGAGATGCCGCCGTAGTCAGTAGTGCCACCCGGCTGTGTAAACAAGGAAGGAGGCGAGGAGGCAGGCGGGAGAGGAGGCGGCAATGAGGTAGGAGCAGACTGCGCTGGCGGGGTGGGAGGCGGCGCGGCAATCGAGACTGTGCCCGGTGAAAGCAAAGTCACGTGAGAAGTGGGACTGATGATGCCTGCTTCTCTATACTTGTACTTGAGGATTTCGGACCTCACCGCGTTTAGCTCAGCTTGCAAGGACTGAATTTGCTGTTGTAAAGCCGAAATCGCACCCATGCACCCGTAAACTGGGTCTCGCAGCCTCACATTCGCTTCGTAGACGAGACTGTTCGCCGCGTCAGCTCTTTGGCTCTCAGGTACCTCCTAAATATACATAAGCGAAAGAGTATCAGATTTCAATCTAAAAACAGAAACAAGAAGGCACATATACATGAGATACTTCAGTTAATCACGAATTAGCAACTAGGGTTTCATAAATACCATGAGCATCTTGGAGACATTGCTGGCGCCGAAGACTTTATGAACAGAAGCGAATTTCTGGGGTTCATGGGGAGAGAAATAAGGAGAGAAAGGACATTCTTGAGCACACCTCCTTCTCAAGAGCTTGCAGGCTGCACAGGGAGTGATGGTGTTTAGGGTTCCTGGAGGACCCAGCATGTGTCTCCTTCCCATAAGATGATGATGCGAAGCATCTCCGTCCCTTTTGATCTTCTTGCCTATCTCATCAAATCTCTCCCTACTAAAATCAAAACAACCCAGTGAAAGATCGTTCCAAAGAGGAAGTAGAACTTGCTAGTCCTTAATGTACTATAGTGTAAGTGCTTATTGAAATGATGCTTTATTTAATTTGATTGACCCAAGAAAAAGAGTGCTGCTTTTCCTGACAAGAAACTGATCAGGGTTCTTAAACAAGCTCCCAAAAGCCTCATAGGTGCCAAGAGATATGTTTTAGTCGCACGTCTTGACATGATTGCTAGAGAGAGAGGGGGAAGAGAGAGAGAGATGTGAAGTCATACCTTTCTCTGGACATTCAGGCATGCTCTCTCTGGGTATGGAGGTGGAGTTTTTGAGAGAGAGAGGGAGGGAGGAGGAAGGAGAAAGTAATATAAAGAGGGAGAGCGAAAAAAGAGAGAACTTTAAAGGCAAGATAGAACAGGGAAAGTGGTCCTGTGCTAAAATAGAAAGAGACAAAAGGAATATGAGCAGGAGGCTGAAACAAAAGGGGGGTTTTAACAAGTTTGGTGATCTGGTTGACCTCACCTTGCTCTCCTGGTTCAAAATACTGTACGTTGAGTTTCAGAAGCTGTGGTGGTTGCAGAGCTGTGAGCAAGAACGAATCTCTGCTGTCATGAGATTGGAGAGAGATCACAGCAGAGAAAGGGCATCAATGGAGAGAGAGGGCGGGGAGGGGGAGGGGGAGGGGGAGAGGGAGAGGGAGAGGAAGAGGGAGAGAGAGATGTATAGATGCCAGCTCCTTCACTGAATTGCTCACGTGTGAATCCTTAAATGTTTTTGACTTTTTAGAATCAGCCGGCCTCTTGGGTTTTGTTTTGCTTCCATTTCTTGCATTTGCTTTTTCCTTCTTGCATGTGGTCCTGCTTCTTCCCTTTGCACTGACTATATTTAAACCTTTTGAGACGTAGATTCCATACGTTAGCAATTTTAAAGTTGAATTTTTCTAAAATTGAGTTTTCAAACTATTAACTAATCTTAAATAATTTTTCTGTGTATTAGTAAATCTTCAAACGAGGAAAATCTGTGAGCAATATAGTTAATCCACTTGCATAATTTTGAGATGCGTCCTAGTAACTAATCTTTAGTAAAATTCTATACTAACTACAGCATCACATCTATGGGTCTCTGTTATCTATACTGCCTACATAAAGTTTAGCTTACCCAAATTGGTTTTTTATGTACGTCCATGTGTATCATGCAATCTACCTTTAAAAGTGGGATTGGTTATTTTCAATATTATAGCATCCATTCAAAAATCTAAACACATATGATGTATGTCCTAGCAATCATATCATATGTAGCTGTGATAAGACAGAAGCTTACCTAATCACGCACATGCTTTTGTCATTGTAACTTCAAAGGCACCAGTGGCTTTAAGGAAAAAAGTGATCGTCTCTTTGGAGGTTAATCCCGAGAATTGTGTGTGCCTCCATAGACAAAAGACTTGCAAGAAACAAAGGTCTCCTTATATAAAATACTACAAAAATTAACTCTATGCATTGCACAGTAGGCAAAATCACTCACGATGTACCATTATAAAATGTCTTTAGACTTTACCCTTTTTTCCCTCAAATGAGATCGATTTCTTTCGATCCATTAAATTTCGGTGCAGACAATAGTGACTTTGGTTAAGTGGTGAGATAGAAGAAAAACGAGGATGTATGAAAATAGGACAAAAAAGAATTATTAGCATCTCCCTGACATTATTTACGCTTTAAGTCCTTACCATATAAAAGCTGTACTCTCTGTGGGGGGAGAGACACCGGGCATGTTAGTTTCTTGTCAAAATCAGGAACCCACCACTCTTTCATTGAAATGACCATATCTGGGGATCAAGTCCCGAAAACGAAATTTATTTCTACATCACCGTGTGGAAACCGCAATCGTGTCTATATTTTGAAAGGTTGGCTCAATTTTAATTGTAGACATCATCTATTCTACCTATTAGACGATCAGTCGGAGAAACCAAACACATGGAGAACCAAACACATGGCGGGCGGGGGGTGGGGGGGGAGGGGCGGTGGTGAGTGAGAGAGAGAGCTCATTAATAAAAGATCACCTTTGCAAGCACTCATTCCTTTGCTCTAACATCAGTAAAGAGACAGCTTGACCAGCGTCATTAGCTTTCGTAATTACTTCCCTTTAACTGTAATCTGACTGTTACGGTTGATCAATTTCATTGCCACTTGATCTTGTTCTGACTTCTGAGCAAGAGCTTGCAATTCTGAGTAAGTCCACAGAAAAAGATTGGACACCTTTCAAGATAAGGGTGAGTTTTCTTTTCTTGTTAAGGAACTCAACGCACCACAGCCTCATAAAGGAATGACTCGAAGGTACATGTGATGATATATGAGACATCTCACCTACAACATTATCATATGCGGACAGCTCTGATGTTCGGGGAATGGCTGTCAGTGTCACTTTAACAGTGTTTAAGCCGGCATAATTAGGTTTTCTGCTTATAGGTATAGATCGGGTGTCGTCTTTAACAGATTAACTGCTCGGAGACAAGGAGGAACACCAAATTTCTTCTGGATTGAGTGCTGGTAACATTGTGCACCAGCAGGCTCAACATGTTGCAGACCATCTTGCATCAAACCTTAATAATTTTTGCAAAATCATCAGCCCTAAAGAAGATGAAATTTAAAATTAAAATATATATTATAATGATCACGTCAAGTACTAAATGGATGAAATGCACAAATACCTTCCGCTCCTAAAATCTCTATTCGATCAAGTAGAATCCCACCAAACTGAATTTCAGACAAACCCTAGAATTAATATGGCCAACGTGTGTTTTTGCATACTTGCTATATGTCCCACCGCAATAACCATATGATCACAAAAGAGTATGGCGTAGATGAATTTATGTGTCCCGTTCAAGAGTACAGCTTTATATTACTATGAATGGTCATGTCCACCACATCATTTATACAGTAAATTAAGGGCTAATACAATCACATATTCTTTAAGTGCGTTCACAAAATTAAGGGTTATGACATGATAACGGTTGTCTTTAGAGAATATGCAAAATATCTTGTCAAAACTATCATTAAGGAACGTCCATAATCACGAACACCCTTAAACTAAACATAACCATACTAATATCGAATCATCCGCGATGCTGACAAAATAGGAAATGAGATGGGGAATTGTCTTGGCAGTGATATCTGAAGGATGTTTATATCAAGGGTGGGTGGTGAAAGGGAGGGAAAAGGGTAGGAAAAGGGTAAAGAAAAGGAGGGAACTGGGTTTGATAACATTAAATTATGACTTAAATTTATCTTCTACTTTCTTCTTTTTCTTTTTTTTTTTTTTTTTTTTTTTTTTTGCTTAGACTGCAAGAAATTGCCCACCACCTGTTCTTGTTTGACCCGTATTTTAAGCCTAACAAGTCGCCCCATTGTTCTCTCATCTCCAACCAAGGATTTCTTACCATTTCTTGATCTCTCTCTCTCTCTCTCTCCTCTCTCTCTCTCCCTGTCACACACGCATACACACGCACCACCTCCAGTCCTTTGCACCCAAACCCAGAACCCAAAAAGAAAGGGAAATGACAACTGTAAAGAGGCATCGCATGGCAGTCAATACCTTGACCTCCCTCTTGATTTTCAATTCAACACTTTCTTAATCTAATCAGAACGGTCATGGTCACCCAATGAGATCCGAGTCTTGGATCCGCAAGTCATGTCGCCTCTCTCTCTCTCTCTCTCTCTCTCTCCCTCCCTCCCTCTCTCCCTCTCCCTCTTCCTCCCTCCCTCTCCCTCTCTTTCAACTTTATAATACCAAACAAACATTCGTTTCAAACCCTCGGCTAATTTTGGTCAACACACATATACACGGGGAGAGCTAGCGCACATCTACGAACGAGCGAGCATGTGTTTTTCCTCCCTAGTTCATGAACTTGGCCCTGCGGTGTAGCTATCAAGCCATCTATCATTTCAGAATCCACGTTCGTGTTTTATCTTTTTCTGGTCAACAAGAAAGAGAATCTGGTATTCTCTCGATGGCTGAATGTCAATGGTTAGATGCCGGTCGAGTCAGGAATTCCTATCTAATAACATCTCCACTCACGACTTTTTCTTCTTTAAGAATATTACTGTCACACGTTACTAGGTTATTATAATATCCTTTGATGAGGCCGTCTCGTCAATTTTTTTTTTTTTTTTATTATGTATAGTACTCGCTGTGCTACTAACTCTTACCTGCATTCTGTATATCTCTGTTGAACTAGTCGTGTTAGACTGAAATTCGGCGATGTGGTTAATAACGATTAATCGAAAGTACAATGCTATACTTGTTTTAGAAAAGAAAACCTCAGTAGAAATTTAACAATTTCAAAAGAAAGCGCTCCGCAGTACGTTTCCGATCAAATTGAAAGTGCTGTAGTCAATGAAATCGTCTGACAAGGTGGTCCTCTGTGACGACCATTGCCATGTTCAATTAATGACTATAACTACCTTCAGGTAACCTTAAAAAATTGACGTAATAATACTTGATAGAAAATATAACCTTAATAGGTTTCTCATATCATGCAATCCTTACAATTGAAGAGTTCACATAAAAAATCAAATGTAGCTACCAACAATCGAAGTAAACTCTGATGGTGGTGCTGTTGGACAAATTAAAATTCTAAAAAATACTACAAGTTGAAGTGCATCAATTTTGCATTATTCTAAATGATACATTAATTATTTTCGCTAAAAAATTTTAAAAAAAAAAAAAAAAGCCAAATAGATTCTAAAGTATTATGAAAAGTTCAAATTGCAGGAATCGCAAGATTTTTTTTTTTTTTTTTTTTTTTTTTTTGGACAATAGGAATCGCAAGATTGGTAACCGGTATTTCATGCAAGCAGAGAAGCTAATTTGGAGAATACAAGGCATTGCTGTCTTCCTAATGGGCTTTCAGGCCGTCAGCGGGCCAAGTGTCTCCCTAAATGGGTCATCTAATTTCGGAAAATCATGGCTATTCTTTGGGCCTAGGGCCCTAAGCTTTCTTGATTCAACCTCTCAAAAAAGTTAATATGAACGATCAAAATCCAGTAGTGGGTACTAATGGCACCAAACCGCACAAAATCCAAAATTATAATTCAGTTTAGATCCGCATGTTTATAAAAATGTTTCCTGCCTTAAAATTTGTTCGGAAATAAATTTGTCGTTCTAATGAATTTGGCCAACATCAATGAACAAAATGTTTGATGCGCTTCTAGTATTATGAACTAGAGTAATTAGACCAATATTACATCAACCGTAGCACGCAAAAGTTAGGATCGATTTGTTAAGCCAAGGACAACGGAATGATTAGAATTAGATTAGGAAAAATAATGAATTGAAGTGATTTGGATTTCCGGACCGATCACTAGAAAACAGTCGATGATTCGTACTGTTGTATAGGTCAAAGCATAAGTCATGACTAAAAAGGTCATGCCTAAAATCGCAAGCAAAACTTTGTGATTATTGTTGATTGCACGACATGCATAAACAAAATCGAATGGGGTCTACAAAGATTTATAGATATTCTTGTCTCAATATATGAATTGATTACATTATCTATTTGAGCAAAATGAAGGTATAAATCTACATAATTTAGTCCCTTTCGGATTTGCTTTCCAACAATGGGGTCCATCTGATATTTGGCAGCCACTTCCACCATAGCAGTTGACTGAAGATTTGCGGGAAATATAAAAAAAATCTTAAATCTATTGTATTAGTATCGATTTAGTCTTAAATATTTCAATTGAACTAATTTAGTTTTTAATCTTTTTACATTTTGTTGGTTGAGTCCATTTGACTAATTTAGGTTAGAAATAACTAACATGAACACTGATCATCCTATGGGGCACAATTGACGCTAACGTGAATATTTTTTAATAATTTTTTCCTTTCCTTTTTTTTTTTATTTTTTTTTCCTTTCCCTTCTCTTTTTGCCGACGGCTAGCACAAGCCATGGCTAGCGAGGGTGAGCACCAACAAGGCCACCCTCACTAGATCTGGTGAGGTGGACCCTTGCCCAAACGACACTTGATGAGGTTGCCCTAACCTAGGCAAGGGTTGGCCTCATCAGCGCTCACTCTTGCTCAGGCGAAGCCAACACTTGCCACTCAACCTATGCCAGCCATCGGCAGAAATAGAAGGGAAAGGAAAAGAAATGAAAAAAAGAAAAAAAATTATTAAAAAAATGTTCAAGTCAATGTTGGTCGTACGCTAGCCGTGCTATGTTAAATGGCCAATGTCCACGATAGCAATTTCTAATCTGAATTGGTCAAATGACTCAATTAGTAAAACGTGAAAATATTTAGGATTAAATTGGTCCAATTAAAAAGTTAAGAACTGCATCTATTTAGGACTTTTTTTTTGGGTACTTTTCTCAAAGATTTGCTCATTCAATCATTTTATCCAAATGTCTTCTCCAACCAATGACTCGCGTGCACAATGTCCTTATATGTCACAAAAGGAATACAGAATCATGATCTTACTTTAGGTACGCTTGTGTTTATATTATGTTGATAAACGTACAACTATAACCTCTTCCTCGCCTTTACAACCGATTATCTTTTTATGTTCGTCTTGATCGGGAACAAACCTGCCTTTGTGTTCAAGCGAGGGCGATTAGTCAATTTGAAATATTTTTGTTCGGGATTTTCGAGCTGCGATGTAATTAAATCAGAGTATTCACTAATAAAGAGTTAAAGAAAAACATAAAATGAAAAATTATGTATATAAGTCAAAAACCTCAATTGACTCACTTTTTTCCTTTATGTGTATCTCAAGTTATCTTCACATGCAACGATTCTACAAATTTGTCAAAGTATTAACTGCTCTCACACTCTTCCAAAATCACTTTTTTAAGCATGCTATAAATTTATGCTTGCTGTTTTAATTTTTTGATGTTAGCGAAGATGACAATTCAAATCACTTAAAACAAAGAGTCGGAGTCCAGAAATGTATAAATTAGCAGGCTACGTAAGTATGGCTTTCTACATAAGTCTCATGTGATCAGCATTATTTAAATTGAAAATTGAATCCAACGCGATAATTAATCAGCGCCAGAGCCACTACAAAACAGTTCCAACATGCTTAATATGTTACCACATTCGACCTATAAATTCGGAAGTTTCCGCTTGCCTCCCCCAAGATTAGTCGTTGTAGCTAATGCAATAAAATGCAAACCAATAATTTTCTATTCAGCCTCTCGGCCATTACTTATTTGCTTGGCCATGTTCGAGCAAACTAGAAGAGAAGTGCCCGACAAGATCGCTGACAACAGAACTGAGATCATCTTATGTTGAGTGACGAATTTTCCTTCTTCATTTTTCATTTTCTTCTGTTAGGATAAACGCAGAACGACAAAGTTTTGATATCGATGGTGTCATGTCAAAAGATAAGGGCGTCGGTGCAATTGCTTCATCACCTTGTTCGGGTGGATACATATATTTTAGCCCAAAAAAAGAAAGGTATAGATGCAAATAAAATAAATTATTTCAGACTCAGATGAAAGTGGGCGGTAACGAGTTCCCCAATTAATGCACCCATGTTCTGGAAACCACCCGCGGTACCGACGAAAAAAGGAAAGGAAGAGAAGAAGAAGAGTGTAACAAAATAGACAAGTTGGCATGGTATGTATAAACGAACAGCGAATATCCGTAACTTATTACAAAACATTGTGGATTGGCGTCGTACATATCTGCTGAGTTGTAGCTGTCATAAGGAAGAAGAAGAAGAAGAAGAGGAGGAGGAGGAGGAGGAGGAGGCTTAGATTCATGGTTGACAGTTTGAAGAAAAGAAAGAGAACGAGACGTTCCATGAGTTCCAACCGTCCATACCATCGTCAGATGCATAAAAATCCAAGAAGAAAATGCACAAACTTGAACTCGCGCCAATGAACACCAATGCAGGATGATACTAACGGCTCCCGCCGACATAAAGGAAATCCTACGACTTCAATAAGTACCTTGCCTTTGCCCTAAGATGGACAAGAACCTCTTCTTCACGTTCCCCATTGAATAGCAACCCCTGAACTTGTCTGAGTATTTCCTCCTCTCCCCGAAGCTCAGCGTCAAATCCGGAGATCCGTAGCCATCTTCTTTCTCGACGCCAATCTCTTCATTGTCGTCGTTCGACCCATAAAGCATAGAAGATCCCGAGCAAGAGAAAAAATGGCGATGGATACGGAACCTCGAAGTGGATGGGGAAGAGTTATAAGATGACCAAGACGACGATGATGTCGACCCTGAAGAAACCGATGATGACGGTGATGCACGATGGGACCTTTTAGAGGTGAACCTTGAGAAAGCGGCGCTCATGGACAAGTTCCGCTTGCGATGACGGCCCTGCGAGGAGGAGCTGGAACCGGTGAGCACAGGGGTGGAGATGGAAGGAGGAGGCGTGAGGGGACGGCGAGAGGCGTCGGAGAAGGCGTGCTTCGGTGTCCCCGGCTGGGACTCCCAAGTGAAGGGCACCGAGCGGGCGGCCCCGCCATAGTAGAGGAGGCGGGAGGAGGTGTTCGCGACGGAGCCTTCCCTAGACAAGAGCCTAGAGAAGAACTTGCCATCTTGCTTGATTTGGAAGGTCTCTGGATGGTCCCTAGGGTTAAGGCTGCGATTCATCATTTTCTTGTTTTCCTTTTCGGGAAGGTGAAGAAGGGGCTCTTCTTCTCAGGTGTATGGGGGTGGCTCTCAGGCTCTTGCAAGATCTGAAGATTCAAGATCCGAAGAAGAAGCTGATGGGGAGAGAAAAGAATGGAATAGAATAGAATAAATCTTGATGAGAGTGTGGTCGAGGGTCGTGGGAATTTAGCAATTTGCGGCAATAATTTAAGCTGCTTCTCTCCCCTCAAAGGCTAATGTCATTAAATTGCTTCCCCTTTTTATGCGGCAATTAAATAAGGCGTTTTCATTGACTATGCACGTTTTCATATGGGGATTTTTTTCTCAAGTTGGAAAGTGGCAAAGTTTAGTGTCGATGCAGTATTCCCTTGCCCGATGAACATTTATTTGTGGACTGATTGATTATGTCATCACAAACTGTTAGAAAAAGACTATTTTATAGGCTTGCCATATGAATCGAGACATATAGATTGGTGCGACCATTAGTGCTGAAATATTTTATGGCAGCGAACATAGAATCTAGGCCACTGCAGGGAAATGAATGATTGATGTGTACCATTTGAACCATCTAATTTCATTGTGTAGGGGGTGGTATATGAGAAGGCTGTGTAATCTCTTAAGTTGGGCTATGTATATATAGGGAAAATTGTCCAAAAAGTCCTAAATCTATTGCAATTTTGCCAATTGAGTCATAAACCTTTCAATCTTACCGATTGAGTCCTAAACTTTTTGTCGGTTCTTGATTGAGTCCATCCGACCAATTTTGACCGGAAAATGCTGACGTGGACGCCGGCGGTGCCACATAGGACTGCCGGCACCGACGTGGATAATTTTTAATAATATTTTAATATTTTAAAAAAAATAAAAAAATTGTTTTTTTTTTATTTTTTCATTTTTTTTTTTTTTATATTTTCTAGTCTGGGCGAGGCCGACGCTCGCCTGGGTGAGGGCGAGCCTTGCCAAATCTAGCGAAACTAATATATGAGAAGGCTGTGTAATCTCTTAAGTTGGGATATGTATATATAGGGGAAAATTGTCCAAAAAGTCCTAAATCTATTGCAATTTTGCCAATTGAGTCATAAACCTTTCAATCTTACTGATTGAGTCCTAAACTTTTTGTCAGTTTGCCAATTGAGTCCATCCGACCAATTTTGGCCGGAAAATGCTGACGTGGACGCCGGCGGTGCCACATAGGACTGCCGGCACTGACGTGGATAATTTTTAATAATATTTTAATATTTTTTAAAAAATAAAAAAATATATTTTTTTTTTTTTTTCATTTTTTTATATTTTCTAGTCTCGGGCGAGGCCGACGTTCGCCTGGGTGAGGGCGAGCCTTGCCAAATCTAGCGAGGCCGGCCCTCGCTGGGGCTAAGGCGGCCTCGCCCAGCTGAGCCTCACTTGTGGTGGGCGAGGCCAGCCCTGGCCCCGGCGAGGGGAGCCCTCGCCCAGACCAGATCTGGCGAGGCCAGTCCTTGCCGGGGCTAGGGCAGCCTCGCTCAGCGTCGCCATCGCCCGGCCGGGCCTTGCCTGTGGTGGGCGAGGCCAGCCCGATGGGCTGTGGCCGATGGCCACCACTGGAAAAGGCCAAGAAAAAAGCCAAAAAGGAAAAAAAAAATTTAAAATATTAAAATATTATTAAAAATTATCCACGTCAGCACCGGCAGTCCTACGTGGCACCACCGGCGTCCACGTCAGCATTTTCCGGCCAAAATTGGCCGGATGGACTTAATTGGCAAACTGACAAAATGTTTAGGACTCAATTGGCAAAATTAAAAGGTTTAGGACTCAATTGGTAAAACTGCAATAGGTTTAGGATTTTTTGGATAATTTTCCCGTATATATAGCATTACCTCAAAAGTAAACAATCTCCCTTCGACCAAAAAAAAAAATCTCCCTTCGAAACTTCCGCCTCTAAACCAAGCTTTTGTCTCGTATTTTGAATTTCTAATGATGATATGATCAGGTAATTTCTCTATTATAGCATGTGCGAGTAAATTAAGATTAGGAAATAGATGGGTCCAACACTGTCATACAAACCCTCCTCATAATTATGTGTTTGCTCAAAAAAGCAAAATCAAAATTACGCAATAGTTCCATATTCACTAAAATATTTGAGAGGATATAAAAGTTTCAATTTTTTCCTCTATTTAATAGAACTCGCAATGCATACATTAATTCAATTATATAAAATGGGATAATCGTCAATGCAAGGAATAAAACTTTAAGAAAATTACTAGTTAAGAATAATAAAGCGAAAGAAATATATGAGGAATTTTTGTATATTTTAATGTTTTTAATGAAGAATACATCAACCTATGTATAGGTTTTATAAGATAACTATTGAAGTTAAAGTATATAAATCAAAATATACACAACCAAAAGAAGATATGCGCACGATATTGAAAAATACATAAAATTAATAAAATTATCAAATGAAATCCCTAATTATTTTTAACATCATCTCTCATACTCAATGTGGCTAAGTCAGCTTAAGTTTGAAATCAAGTCAAACGATGTTGATTAGGTGTGAGGCAATGTCCGGTTGTTAGTCATGGCTAAACTTTCAAATCTAGCTAGTTTGAGGGTGGCGAGTTTAGTGATAACTTTGGCCTCTTGAAACAAAAGGGGAAAGGTTGAGAGTCGGAGGGGAAACAGCAAGCGGCAAATGCAACTAGCTTGTGAAACAATAACTAAGCAACGTGGCTCATATGACTAGTGTCGTAGTATTAAGCGACCTATATGGCAAGCTTGGGAAAATAGTTATTAAGCGATGCGGCTTGTGCGATTGATATCAATAGAAAGCCAACTAGGCTCGATTGGGTAACGCGTTCAGTGCAATTGGTGTCGAAATATGACCATCATGGAATTGACTCAACTAAGTACTTCCTCATATGAGAGTTGTGCAATCTCCTGAAAACTTAAGAGAATGAATATAGCCCCACGATGGATTTAGTCATTATAGAAGGGACGTGTGTATATCTTCTCATATCATTTCGAGAACTATATAAAAGATCGTCGTTACTTATATTTATCATTCTAAAAAAATGTATGAATCAATATAATTTGTGCGATGCCATAAGTCTTTACATTTTCCCTTGGCCTTCCGGGTGAGTCGATACTAGTTTAAATATATAAGATTTCCAATTAAAACTAGGGAAAATGAAATCACCACTCCCCAGTAAACGTAAAATTAAACTCCCGCATTTCAAAAATATAAAAATATTAAATCATGCATTTACCTGACAGTTTAAATTTTTAGGTTGAACTTTCTTAATACCATATATGGTATTAGAGTTAGTATTATCCATTTCATGTATGTACTTCTAATCCATCTCCTAATCCAGCTTGCACATGAAAGGAGTGAGATGTTGAAATATTCTCAAATACTGCTTAACAATGGGTTCTATATTATTTTTATATTCATATAATTTCATTTTATATTTTTAGAACTACTGACTGTAATATGGTAGATCAAATTTCAATCTAAAGTTGGCGTGATAAGTATTAATAGTCTCAGCTGTTCAAAAACAAAAGAAGAATACTATGATTCCTTCTTTCAGTGTAAGATTGACTGAGGAATGTCACTAGTAGCTCTTACTCCCTGAGCATTAGGTGTCACTTTGTGCTGCAACAAGGATCCGCATTCAAGACTAATTCGTCACGCAACCGTACACGAGAATGAACCGATGAATCGTCCAACTAACCAATCAATTGCACTAACCAATCAATTGCACCAGTTCCTGTGGGCACAGATTGGTAGCCCTAGTTTTAAATGCTTCGTCTGGCTCCATTACGGCTGAATTATTTGTTCCTTTTACTTTATTCCTCTCGCATTAAATCGCACGAATAAGGTCATGCCTGCCATGGTAGGTAGTTGCACGATACTAGATCCCATGGTGGTTGCATTCGATGCAGCGCCACGTTGGACTTCAGAAGTGTGAGAGGGTCCTTGATAAAACAGTCATTTTCTAATTGAATATATTGTATGGCATAACAATACTTCCTGACTAATATACTTGCATGGATTTGTGCAGCTCTAAGCTACCGCGATTATATCGTAAGGTAGCAGAATCCTATTGTTCAGTCTTGAAAGATAGAAATTTATTTTTCACGGTGATGAATTCGATAAGTATTTTTATAAGAGTGACAAAACTTTCGATACGATAACTTTTGTCTAATGAATATGTTGATAACTTACCTATACTTAAATGTAATTGACAATTTTTTTTAAACGGTTTACAAATTACCAATTTCATGCTAAATTACCGACTTTTATTTGCATAACCCAGCTAGCAAATGAAATCCCCGTAGGACGAGGTATATGATCCTTACCCCATATTTGATCCACAGGATGTGTCGATCAAAAGCTTTAAGTCATCAAATGCTCCATCAGGATTGATTTCAGACTAAGAATAATTATCGGACTCATCAAGTAACGATATAGCAATACGGTCTCCTCTAAAGCATTAATTAAAGCATGCCCGTAAAGTACGTACGTCTCATTAGTGGCCGGGTCTGCGTGCGGATTAGACGGGGCAACATGACTGCAGATCACGTGCAAGCTCCTCAAATCTCGATATCTCCTTCCTCTCAACTTAATTAATCACGATTAGGGTACTCGATTCTGTATTTACTTTCGCACGCTTGTACTTCCTCGTTTATAAAAGGATTCACGCGGAAAATAATATTAGGAATGATGGGGAAGGTTCGGTTCTCTTTCTGCCCCCACTACTATTTATTATGGTCCCGTGTACGAATGAGCAACAACTTAGATAGATCCTAAAATCAGACTGGACCAATCCTACCAAGCTGATTCTGGTTTCAAATTTTTGGAAGTGGCTATTATTGGTCTGGTCCTGCTTCTGGGTGCTAAACCAGACTGGACAATGGACATGACCGGAGGACTGGCCCAGAAACCTCAATTCTCTCCTTTAAGTTTTATCTTGCATCTTATGTTCTTGTTGTTGCTGACTCTATTTTGTTATAGCTGCTATTTATCTTGATTGTAAATAAAAGGATATTTTACTAGAGTTTGTCATTTCAAGGAATTAAAAAATGAGATAAAAAAATAAAAGGAATTGGTTAGCTCCCGTCTAAACCTTGAAACCAAATCAGACGAATAGAGTTGGTTCCAAAGTCGATTTCAGAGTTTACAAGATAGATTTCAAATAGTAAATGTATGCTTAAGGGCTTTTTTGTTTCCCCTTTTTTGTCTAAGTCAGCATGCTAAATTGACTTAATTATAAATAAATATTAAACTACGGTCCATTTGGTAGGGTTTCCACCGACGTCATCAGATACAAGAGATAGGCACAGGCCACGGAGGTCTTGTTGCATAAGCTTGAGAGGATTGATTCAATCGGTCACATGGGACTTATTCTAGATGTGGGGAATACTCTCATAGCAATCGGTCGACCCTCAACTCAATTCATATTGATCGAAAGTTGAAGTTCACACAATTTTCTTAACATTTTTCTATCCTAAATTAGTGGAGTGCGGACTTTGAAGTAGTCGATTTGGTTCGGATTATTTACATAAAGAAAAGTCAAACCCGAATTGTATTGCTAATTCCCTCTTGATCATACGCCTTTTTGGTGAATCCCACCTCTATTGAATTCAGGTGTAATGATCTAAAAAGTAAAATGAGATTCAAACCAACAAACATGGGGTTCCTCAATTATGTAAGAACAGGCGATACTATACTATACAACAAATAATAGTCTCTCTATTTCATGATACACAAAATTAGGTTATTTGTATGTGCATCACTTAGATAATGTGGTATATGAAATCAAGAGATGAGTATAGTGGAAGTTTTAAAATTTGTCATACAATTAAGTATTAAAACTTTTAAAAAGTGAAATTAAATCCTATAATCTGTCACTAAAGTGCAATTGAGTTTTAAATATTTTAAAATTTGTCAATGTTAACATCAATCGTACCACATAAGATGGATAGCATCCATATCAATAATTTTTTACCAAAGTTGGTCAAGAGGACTAAATTGTCAAATTGTCAAAAGTTTAAGGCTTTACCAACACAATTGAAAATGTTTTGAATTGAATTAACACTAGGGTAAACCAAAACAGAGGTCCTCATCCTTGACAACTATAGAAAGCTTCTATTTCCAGTTGGCATCATTATGAATCCAATTACGTGAGCGACTTGTTATTATTGAGCTGATTAATTCTTTTCTTTCGCATTTAAAAGTTCAGAATGCAATTAAGAAGAGTTTGTATTTTTCAATTGGCACCATAATGGATCTAATTGAGCGGCTGGCCATCATTGAACCGACGGATTATTCTCATTCCTATCTAAAAGTTCAAAAAAATGCAACTCAAAGCGGAAACTCACCTCGCTTAACCAAGCTGAAATGTCATTAGCCGCGACAGATCGGGGGGGCTCTGATTGAAAGCCCGGCCCATCATCATCGGGAAAAGAAAAAGGCGATAAAGTTTTTAAGCAAAGTTCCGGAATTTCTTACCGCAATCCCCGTTATACGAAAAAGGGGAGAAAAAAAAGGAAAAGACTCGTCAACAACCTCCAACAACCAAAAAGAAAAGCAAAAGAAAGATCCCACAATCTCTCTCTCTTTCTTTCTCTCTCTCGCTGCCGGCACGTTTCAAGAAATCGATTCTTGGAACATTCTCTCGTTTGACTTCTGGGCGTCATCGACCAATCCGGAACCGCGTACCCACATCGCCATCCAAGCTCACGATCCTCGTCGCCCCCTCAAATCGCCCCCCGTCCTGGCCTTTAATAAATTAGAACCCCGGAAAAAGTTCCCTCCTTTATCTTCTTTCCTTTTCCCCTGTTTTGCCCTGTTTCTCTCTTTAATCAGTGCACTCATCCCGTGTGGACCATCTTCTTTTGCCTCTCGAATTCTTCACTCCCCACTCTGATTTTCACCTTTTCCTCTCTCTCTACCCCCCTCATTTTCACCTTTTCCTCTCTCTCTCTACCCCAGTACCCCCCCCTTCTCTCTCTGCAACGCCAGCAGCGGCACAATCATGACGGTCCATTATTGTTCTTGGTAATTCAAAAGTTGCTCCGCCAGAGATCGCTTTTTTCTGGTTTTTCGTTTCCATGATGGGTTCTTTTTCTTTGGGTTCTTTAAAGGGTCTTGATCCCGCGCGAGAAGATCCACCTCTGCTTCGGCAATGGCGGAGAACCCGGATGGTGTTCCGGACAAATGTTGCTCCAAGGAGTACTACCCGAGCCCGGAAGGCGATTTCGGGCCCGGCGGCACCGAGATGGCGGGCGCGAAGAAGGTGAATTTGAGGGTCGAGATTGATACTTCGCCGCCGTTCGGGTCGGTGAAGGAGGCGGTGACCCATTTCGAAGGGAGCGGATCTTGGCTCTCGCTCCACGGCCTTGGACTTAGACATTCTTATGTAAGTTCGATTTGAGCGCGCTGTTTTTATGTAATGACTGATTAATTCTTTGGTTAAGTGCGTGTTTAGTCTATAGATTGCTTTGCTCAGTTGGAGTTTAATCAGTCTACTGTTTTTGTTTCTTTCTTGTGGGAAGTGTTTACTTTGTTTGGAATTGGCATTAATTCCAAAGAAGCTTCTCTGCTTTTTTTAGAGATAAATTTCCAAAAAAATATTGTGCAATCGCTACATATGAAATAAAACCAGTGAGTTGCAGGTCCCGTAGTTCCTGGATACTTCAATTTCATGCATGTTCTGGTCGGATATCTTTCTTAGGGAGTTGATAAGCAATGAGAACTTAATGACATAGTGTGGACTTGGAAGTAAGTTGTGGTCTTTCGTCTTACAGATTAGTTCCATTAAATTATGCTTTTATGGACGTGGATAATGTGTTGTAAATGCATTATCAGAAGCGATTTGTCATTTCCTTTAATTGGTTCACAATACACAATTGTTTACGAGGAATTTCTCGTGTGCATTTTCTTATTTTTAAGCAGCAACTTCGTTGAGCAGAACTGGAATTCTTAAGATAACACATTAATACAGGCATCTTGATTATATTTATCTGTATTGGTCCATTCATATGGGGTTAGTGGGGGAAGCCAAGCCGAGCAGAGTGCTCGTCATTTCCCCGTATGTTCGACTTCAACGAGTGTTAATACCTATGAGCATTTTGTTGGCTCTTAAGTGGGAGAGCTAGCCATAGCCATAAGTTAGTTGCTTTTATGCTCATGGTGGGCCGCAAATGCTTGCGGTGTTTTTTCTAGAAAACAAGATAATGACAAGACAAATTGAACTTTAGGAGAAGATTAAGGACACAGGACTGTAGTTTCCCCACTTATAGTTAAGGACCCTGTATAAGAGCTAACAAGTCACGTAACTTGCATGTGAAGAGCTATATGAATCTCTCGCCCTCTGCATTCTCGTACGTGATAATCATCTGCTAATGATATGAGCCGAAAGGACAGAGTCAGCACCCAGATGAATTCAGTTCTTTCAGTTTTCAACCAAAGAAACAGACTGTTATAAGCAAGATAGCTGTGGGAGCCTCTGCATGTATGAGGCCTTTTGTAAGCTAAAATTTGCTTTTGGATGAAAAATCTAAGTTTCTTGTCCTGCTGTCTGCAAGAGACCAAGCCTCCAATCTTTCATTTCATCGGCGTGCAAACACCCCTAGCACGAAAATCTATCATAAGTATATTCACTCGTGAGTTGGAGATCTCACCTTCTAGTGCTACTTGCATAAAAGACTTCTGCATATTGGACACTCTTTTACCATTCAAAATCATTTTTAAGCATAATGGAGATCATGATTGAAAGTGCTTATGCCTCAAGTCGGTCGCTTGTTGTGAAATTGTTTCCCATGATGCTGAGATGGTGTGTGCCTGACACGTGCAAATAATTTTCTTTTCATGTTGATTTTATGCTTATAATTATCTTCTCATATTACTTTGGAATGACCATCTCTGTGGATCTCCATAAAGTGGTGATAAACAGTTACATGGTGACTCTAGAAGGTTATCTCCATGGAAGTGAGGAGTGATCTCTGGAACCTCTTAATGCAGTATGCCTTTTTGCTATCTCCATTCCTATACGAAAGAAAACCCATCACATTCAAGAGTCAAGAATATAATATTGACAAGCCACTCTTTTTTTTGTTTTCTTATGAACATACATAATCCATTCAATTTCAACATATAGAAAGAGAATCCAGTTTTCTTCGTTTTCTTTCCGCTTATCTACCCACTGCACGTGCTTTGCCTACACAATTGTGCAGTGAAACGACACTACTGGATCTTTCTGACTTTTCATTGTGTATTGCCTTTTCTCAGCTTCAGGGAATTGGAGGAGTTGACTTAAAGAAAGTGGAAGAACAGACACTAGAATTGGAGAAGAATCTGATTGTGAAAGAACTGGAAACGCTTGATGTATTAGAAGAACTGGGAACAACCAAAAGGATTGTGGAAGATTTGAAGTGGCAGCTCCAGCATGAGGCGCTGAAATCCATGACAGTCCCTGAACCACAAGAACGGATGCCAACTCCTATGAATGAGGACATAAAAAGGGAAAATCGTAAATATATTCTGAGCAATCACGAGCAAGCCGTGGGAACTTCCAGCCTGTGCCCTTCTCCATCTCCTGATTTGATCCTGATGGAGTTGAATCAAGCGAAGTTGAACCTGGGTAAAACCATACATGAGCTTGGTCTGATTCAAACATCCGTTGAGTCTCTCAATAAGAAAATAAAGAAAGAGAAAGCCTCGCTTGAGAAAACCCGCCAGAGGCTGACATCAAAGCCCGCAGGCGCGTCATATCTGAAGGAAGAACCAGAACGGCAAAGGACGAAGCCGCTCTTGGTGGACGATTCTGACCTCTTTGGGAACTGCAAAAACATCATGGAATTACTTCCAGATGGGAATTACAGGCCTGAGCAATATAGCGAGGTGGATGAAGCTAGAAACTTTGGAGTATCTAGAGCTGTTCCGTCAGTCCAGCAGATGAATGCTAGCAAGAAGACTGCTGAGATGAGATTAATTGCAGCCAGGAAGATGGAGGAAGCAGCTAGGGCTGCAGAGGCAGTTGCACTTGCCGAGATAAAGGCTTTATCAAGCAATGAAGAGTCATTTCAGTTCCTCCTTCCTGAGCCAGATAATGCAATCTCATTCTTGGAAAGGCCATCCCCATCTCCTTTCAACTCTAAGACTCAGAATGGAGTGAAGGCGCAAAAGAAAAATATAGGAGAGGCCCTGTCCCAAAATGATGTGGCCAATACTCCTAAGGTTTCTATTCTAAAGAAGTTAGAGGATGCAACAGAAGAAGTCAAATTCAGTCAGCAAGCCCTGGAAGAGGCTCTAAACAGAGTGGAGATTGCAAATAAGAAGCAACTCGCAGCTGGTGAGGCCTTGCGCAAATGGACACCGAAGCATGATCACAGGGGAGCGGGACCTGCTAAGAGAGTGAATCTCTCCAATCCATCTGATCATCCACTAAATTCACCGCTCGTAGATATGCGCAGGCCGGATCTTGCTGATGAGGAACAGAAACCTGTTTTGAGGCCCACGGTTTCGATGCGGGACGTGCTGAGCAGGAAGCAAGCGCTGCCAGAAGAATTTGTGGCAAGAAGACAGACCGAAGGTCGACGGGTTGCTCTAAGTCAGATGCTTAATGAACTGAGAGAAGATCTAACATTCCCAGCCAAGGCTGAAGGGAACCGTCAAAAGCAGTTCCTCGCGCAGCGCAAGAAGTTCGGTTTCATACACATCTCGCTGCCCTTGACAAAACACAATAAGAAAAACGTGCAACCTTCGGACTTATGATGATTTCCTTAGTTGGTCCATAGATTCTGCTCTCTGCTCCGTGTGTTCTAGTGTGCAATCGTCCTCCTTCTGGACGCATGGTCCTTTGCCATGTTTGTTAGTGTTGATTGTTTGAATCCAGGGTCTTAATTCGTCATTCGGATTTCTGGAATGTGTTGGGATGATTTTTCATTGATGTGTTGGGCTTTCAGAGAGACTGCATATAGTGTGTAATCTTATTATCAGATTCAGTATAGTGAAGATTAAGCTTTATTAATTCGGTGAAGTGTAGTGCTGTAGCCTGTAGCTGCTTGAGAAGATGCTTGGGGCCAGTTTTAATTGATATGAAACTGTGGCTCTGTTTTTCCCAAAACAAAGGGTCGTCTCATGGTGTATCCTGGCATCAATTCGCAAACTAGATGACGAAATATCATTTTTTAACAAAACCTTGCTACAAGTAAAAGCAATAATAATACAAATGATCCATAAACTTTGAATTAATATTAAATGTGACCATTGAATTTTTAATTTATTTAATATATTCTGATTTTATTCTAATATATAATGTGACCTCTAAACTTTTAATTCGTTCAATGTTGTCCATGGATTTTTGATATACATTAAATTTAGTCTTTAAACTATACGAAAATGTTTAATGTTGTCATTTTATTAATTTAAATTCAGGGATAATATTGAATATTTCCATATAGTTTATAAACTAAATTGATTGAACAATATAAAAGTTGAGGGATCCCATTGAATAATTTAAAAATTCATGAATTGAGTTGTAGATTAATTTATAGTTTAGAGACCATATTGAATAGATCAAATATTCAAAGATTATATTATACATTAAGTCAAAGTTAATGAAAGGTCGGTATTAAAAACAAAAGGCGAGAGAATAAATCCAAACCAAAATTGCCATCGTTTCCTCAAACTCTCGATGATGGGGCATATTTTCCCCAGCAAATGCAGAAGCGCCACGCATCGACCACTCGCTCCCATGGCGCTTACGTGTCCCGTGCTGGTTAGCCAGGTGGAAGTTCGCCAAAAGTAAGCAAGAGAACATCCCACCGCGCTTCGACCAAAAAAAAAAAAAACATCCCACCGCGCTTCGACCAAAAAAAAAAAAAACATCCCACCGCGCGAAAAACATTTTCACTCTTTTCAAATTAACTTTTTTGCAGTCCCGCGCAAGACTGTAGCTCGCGAGTTTCTATTCCTCGGGCATTTTCTTTGGAATTTTGCCCATTCGCCTCGCCTGGTTGGGGGGAACCGAGATTTTGTCCGTGGCCCACGGAATAATATAAACTAATTTGATCATTCCTTTGTTTAGATCATCATTTCGTCGAGACCCATTTGTTGGGATCAGCGCTAAGTGCCGCTATTGATCGTAAAGAAAAGCAAGAGTTCGAAAGGCTTTTCGGTAGAGGAGCACCAAGAAGCTCGATTGAGCACGTCAATGGCGAGGGCCAGGAAAAGGGTTCGCGCGACTCGTCGTGCTGCTGATGGAAGCGCATTCCAGAAATGGTATTCGCAGAGCCCAAGTCATTTTGGGCGCACATCATTTTTTTTCTCTTTCTTTCTATTTTTGTGTATTTTGAGCGTTTGTGTGTTGATGCAGCGGTACTTGTGGGGAATCGGTGGCAATCGCTTTGGCTGACATGCACGAGTGCGAAGAACCCAAGAAGGAAGTGAAGAGATTCAGAGGGTTCTGTGGCGTTCTAAAGAGTAACTACGTTGGGGAAGAGAGCGCCGCCGATCAGCCCAGATCGGCCTTTTGCTTCTTCATGTAATGTCTCAGGCCTCTGTTTGCTTCCACGCTCTGTGTTCTTAAGCAATGCCTGTGTTCTTAGTTTGGGCTATCGAATGTTTTGCTTTGAGCGTCTTGTTACCTTGCTGAAGTTATTCAGACGGTGGAAGAGGGCAGGAGCATTTATGGTTTTGCCTTTTGCTCTATTTGCACGTGGATACTAGGCATATTTGCTTCCAATTTATTAGGGCCGGACGCAGATGTTTGTCGAACATATAATTCATATTTTTTAGGTGTGATGGTTCTTCAGGGAGAGCTTTCTTCGGAACAGAGAGGGTGTACATTCGATTGATGTCGAAAGAAAGGGATTTGAAACATGGAAGAATATGTCCGTCGAGGTAGCTGCAAACGATACCTTCTTTTAGTCCTATCAATTGGTCTGCATTTTCGATCAACTGGGTTTGTGTTTTTGATTCAGGAGAGGCGACCGTACATCATCCAGGAGCGAAAGATAGACTCAGTTTACCGGGAAGCTTTGCTTCGAGAGATAAATGATGCATCTGAGGTAACGTGTGATTCTTAATCGATTCTGTTCATCGCTACATCATTTGGCTTCCGCTTTGCTGGTCGACATTTTATCCTCCACACGGTTTTGCACCTATTGGTGATAAGTCGTAATATTCAGCTGAAAGATTAAGATTTTTAGTTCTCGGAGTAAATGGTATTGTAAAGGAAGAAGTACGCTGTAGTTCCGAGTCATTTTTTTAGAGAGACGGCGCAATTTTGAGGCGACTTGATTTTCCCAAAGTTTAGTGAACTGTTGTCTTTCTTTACAACTCTGACAAATGCGAGGAAGTGTTATCATCACTGGTACGTCATGCTTTTCGGCGTCGGTGGACTTACCTGATCCTTGAGATGATGAGACATTGTGACTGGTCACTCTGGAATCTCCACTTCCATGATTGATATACACTTATTGAGGTTTCTACGAGCTCCCAAATGCTGCTTAAATGTTCTGCAGATGGAAGACGAGGCGGACTCTGCTATGGTTGGGAAATTCGATCTGGTTCGTGAATTTTCTTATGCTAACTTGCGCACAGAACTCCTCTTCTTTCCCAAGCATGTGCCTTTACAACATCCTCTTCGTAATCAGTCGCAGTTCTATGAAGACTATGAAGATGGTGGCGGCGACGACGACGACGACGACAACGAGGACAACGACTCCGGTTGCTTCAAAGCATTCCCTAGCTTCGACACCTATGAATGGTAATTCTTCACTATGTTCACTGGCATGAAGCCAACACGTGTGAATCTTCAGATTTCTCCCCAAGGGCACTACGTACATTCTCTTTAATCAGCTACTAACTTCATGAAACTTCTCTTCACACTAGGCGAATGGTCCGCTCCTGGGTCGTTAAGAAAGCTGAAGCTGAAGGTTGATGGCTGTTTCAAAGGTTATCGATCTGGTCGACTTACTAATGACGGTGCTATGAAACGTGGACGCTGCAGAATTTTGGCGAACTCGCTGTGTTCAGAGAAGGATGAGTCATTTTGGCTATTGTAAAGAAACATGGATGTGCATAAGTTTTGTCAGTCAGGCAATTCTTCCACTCAAACTTGAAGTCGCTGATCCAATCGTAGAATGATCAAGCTCAGTGCTAAATCTGTGCTTTATCCCATATCCTACTATCAAAGTTTGCAGATAAGGTGCATCTTAGTGGGTGAGGTTCATTGTGTTTCGGTTCGGGTTACAAACCCGAGTAGAATCGTCACAATACCTAATTTTTTAGCTATTACCCGAACCAGAATAAGGCCTAATCTGAAAAGACTCGAGATTTTCGGTAATGTTCGGATCCGATTGGTTCGTTTGGGGCCAGGTGTTTTTTCGACAGCCCTACATATTAAGAAAAGAACGCGTTCATGCATTTTCGAAGCTAGTTTATGAAAATTGATCTGCGTATGTGGACCGAAAGCATCATTGGACCGAAGATGCTGAGTCAAATGATTATCCATAACGAGATGAGCTTCAGCTCAGTGACATGCATATTCAGTTACGTGTTCATTTTCTTTTGTCCTTCGTCCATCAAGTTAGAGTTCAACTTAGAATTTGCCAGAGAAAAAGTGTTCAATGCACCAATTGACAACGCATAATGTGTTGATTATAATGCCTGCATGATATGCATCTCATTTAATTTTACATGCAATGTGATTGCTATAATTGATATATTTTCTTATTGTGCACTATCATCACTAAAACTTAAATGTGTTAATGCCTCTATGATATGTATTCAAATTTTTACTTGCGTTGTTTAAGAAAGAAAAAATGGCATAAATCATTCATGTAACTTTGATCCAACATATAATATCGTTGTCGAATTTTTAATTTATAAAGTGTTACCCTAAAATTTGTAATCAATATATAATGCCGTCCTTATCATTTTGGTACACGTTCGATTTAGCCCCTATATTTATATGAAAATGTTCAATAATGTTCATAAACTTGAATTAATGTAACATTTGATATTTTTATGTAGTTCTAGGATTAAATTGAACATTGTGTATTAAGTTAAAGATCATAGACCAAATTAGAAGTTTATAAATAATATTATATATCAGATCAAAATTTAGAGATCATTTTAGTAATTATCTCTTGGAAGAAATTTCCGTTATAGTTTAATTGCGTGTTCTCGTCGCGCTATCCATACACAAAATATCTGAAAGGGCAAAAAACAAGGAACAAAAATGATGAAAGGGGGAGCCGCATCACGTGAGCGGCGAGTGACCGGGCCGAGAAAAGAAGAAAATCAAACCCGTCACGTCACGTGTTATCCACACGTACGGTCGCAATTAAAAATAATCCAATCTACTTTCTTTTCTCTCCCTTTTTTTGTTTTTTTGTTTTTTTCCTTTTCAAGGAAAAACAGAGAAAGAAAATATTCGAAGCATCAGGCATCGTCACGTAGAGCAGGAGAGAGCCTCCTCCTCCGATGATGATGAAATCCTGAAACTCGCTCGCTCGCTCGCTCGCTCTGCCGCCGCCTCTCGCGATCGCCAATGGAGTCGTGCTCCTGCAATTTCGCGAGCTCTTCTTCCCTGTTGCTCCCTCCGAAGCTCCCGCAGCGCAAGCCGCCCCCGTTCGAGCTCAATCTATCCGTGCGCGTTCCCCTCTCCCTTCTCCTTTTTCGAAACAGAATCGCGTCTTGTCGAGTCCGATTTTTTTCTGCTCCGTCCGTATTTCGATTCGTTCGTTCGTCAGTTTTGCTCCTCGTTTTGTTCGCGGCAGAAATGGAAGCCGAAGGGCCGGTGTCGGCGGCACCGCCCGGGGATTCGCAGCGCCTGCGGCGGCTCCGAAGATAGCGCCTCCGTCAATGGATTCCCGATCACACCTAACAAGTTCTTCATGCAGGAGGTGAGCTAGTTGGTTTAATTTCTTTGCGCTTTTCGAACTGCGTCCGTTCTTGAGCTGCGCGATTTGTTTCGATGGAGGAACTGAGCTCGTTCTAGTCATTTGGAAAGAAGAAAGACTCTTGAGGTCGTACTATGCTGTGCTTATGGTTCTGGTGTATTCTTTTCCTAATTATAAGGAGGAAATAGAAAGAAAGATTCCGAGGCTGCTTCTGTGTTATGCTTATGATGGTGTTGTGTTTGTTTGTTTGTTTGTCTGGGGAAAATTCACACAATAGGTCGTCCTTTTATGTGCTTGGATTAGCTTGTAATGAATTGATGGTTAACTTGAATAATCTTAGTTCTTCATTGTTAGTGCTCATGGGCTTAGAGACATTTTATTGGTCAGCACAAAGTTGGTGGATTTTTAGGTGCTCAGAGTACTGTTCTTGATTTTCGGTGTGCAGACGTGCTGGTAAATGTGTTTTGATTTGTTTGTTTGATTGATTTTGGGGTTGTCAGGCAATTGGAGCAGAATATGGGGAGGGTTTTGAGACATTTAGAGCGGATGGCCCTCTGAAGATGGATGTGGTAGCATTCTCTTGCTTCTTGTATAAATTTATGTCTCTATTTTGGGACTGTTTTGGGTTTTGATGAGCTTTCTCTATGTTTTAATTGCTGTCTTCCTGTGATAGGATTTCCTGAATGACAGACTACAAGAAGGGTTTCTTCAACGTATACGATATGCGATGAAACCAGACGAAGCATACGGGCTTATTTTCTCCTGGGACAATGTGGTGGTAACGCTTTTGACTCCAGCCTTGTACATCTATTATATTGTTGAGATGATAAATTGATTTGACTAGGGGTTTGATTGGTCAGAATCAGATATGTAAAGCTTTTCAGTTCATCATTGACTCCAGAATGAATGCTTACTGGTTACTTTCAAACTACTGAATTCAGTATTGGCAATTCTTCTTTATGATAAAGGTCCCAAAGTTGAAGGTAAACAGATGGAGTCTATATCAAACATTAAAAACTGAGGAGTTCATATATTTGCATTCCTTAGGTGATTAACATCTCAATAGTTAAGGTTGTAAGTTATAATTTTCTCCAATACTTGTTCAAGTTCTCACATATTAAACTTCAATATCAGGTAGATACCCAGTCTCTGAAGTTGAAAGCATTGGAGCAGCTGGCCATTGAAGAGGGTATATAATACTTCCCCACCAGTATGCCCTAAATATCGTTGGTAGACTAACTCCAGTGTAGGCATTAAGCATCTCTTGGTCATAAATTTGGAGTACCATTGGTTAATCATGAGGACTTATGCTTCATGCCTGAAATGGAAGTTCTTAACAAGTTAAAGCAGCAAGTTTGAGGACCATGGTCTAACTTCATGGTTGTTCTCTTTCCTTATGTATATATCGAGAAATATGCGTAAGTAAGGCTTTGGGATGGATTCTGTTAGATTGCCAACCTGTCAATGAGAACTTTCACTGCTTCTAGAATCATGGAATCGGTATTTTTGGATGATAGGATTTACTGCAAAATCTGAGTGTGATATTTTTGTGGTATCTTTTACTCTTACAAGCAATCGATAGAAATCAAAGTCTTTGATTGATGATAAATATATATATATATATATATTTTCTATGCAAGATGCTGCTTTTGAGAATTTTATGAAGCAGGTGAAATGAAAATTTCAACATATAGTTCATTGGCCTTCGTTTTGCAGGCAAGGAATTACCTGAGGACATCCGATTACAAAAGCTCATGCTTCATGCAGGTGCTGATCACCTTCTACATAAGGTTTGCAATCATGGTCTCCTTTGAAATTTTTTTATTTTCTTGTTTGCGTTGGATGACGTGCATCGTTGCCCTCTACTTATCTACATTAGTATGGAACAAGAAGGAGAAAGGAGAACAAATATATCTAATGTGGTTGTCCTTGAAGAAATTGCTGAACTTTGCTCTTTTCTCCACTCATGGCAAAATGGAGCATCTATTCATCTAGTTAAAATAGGTTGAAACCTTGAAGGGATGTTGTTGTGGCAGTCTGTTGAATTTTGTGATCACACAAGATAAATGATTGAACATGTTAAAATATGCCAGCTCCCTTTATAAATGCGATGCCATTTGGATTTGGAAACTTTCCACTTTTTAGCAAGTGCAATCTTTGATCAAATCATGATTACCTTTGACAACTCCCATGCAAAGTCCTTTGCTTTTGAAGCTGGTGTTTATAGAGGAATTTTATGTTTTATATTCCAAGATGGTGGTGCATAACAAGCCTTGACAAATTTTCAGGTTTTGCTGTGGGATGGAGAAAGTGAGGAAGATAGATTAAAGTCGAGGCTTGCCCAGTTATATTATGATAATCTTCTTGAAGTGAGAGCAAGCTATTGATTTTATTGACACGTTTGTCTCCATGACAATGAGTTAATTGTGATACGATTGATATGTTTTGGCATCCAGCTCACAGAACCCATGGAGGGACTGAAAGAATGGATGGATGCAGTACATACGGCTCGTGTCCCTTGTGCTGTTGTTTCTAGTCTGGATCGGAAAACTATGATTGAGGCACTTGACCACTTGAAGCTTACCAAGTATTTTCAGGTAGGCAATGGCCTTGCAGCATTTTTTCTTTTCATGGTGCCATAAGTGTGATAATCATGAACTTGAGCTTGAACTACAAAATTGTCATTTTCCTCATGAGCTTCAAAGGCTGAGCAACGTTCGATTGCTTTCACTGGCTTCTTTATTATCTATCCGCTGAAAGCCCCAGTACGGGAGCACTATAGAAAAGGTGAAAAAGAAGAAGGAAAGAGCAACATTCTCATTCCAAAGCAGGAAAACTCAATGCTGGATTTATCATTGTTACAGCAATTATTCTCTGTGTCATCTACAGGCAGTAATTTCAGAAGAAGATGGCATGGAGTCGATAGCTCATAGATTTCTTTCAGCTGCTTTGAAGGTGCGTTAAGACATCTGCAGTCTACTTTTACAGCATTTGGTTGATTCCAGCTATATAACTCATGGTGTTTTCAGCTCTGGGTGAGCTGTTGTGAGATTGTTGCATTACTCATCAGAATTGTTAAAAAGCCAACTAAAAAGTTTAAATTAATAGATTGAGGGAGAAACAACACAAAATTTAAGATCCCACCTCTTTGACATGCAAACCCGATTAAGAGCTGCACAACAGGGAGGCTGCGCATGCAGTGTAAATTATTGAGGAATCTTACTCTGATGCCTAATTGGAACATACAATGTAAAAGCTTAAACCAACAGGTGGATGAGTATGAGACCCATCAAAATCTATAAACAACAGAATGGGATATTCTAACAATAACAATGGACTTCTAAATGGGTTTCCGTGGAACTTTAGGAAGTAAATCTTCCTTACAATCCATTTTATTTGTTGCAGCTGGACCGCAAACCATCAAAGTGTATAGTATTCGAAGATGACCCCAGAGGCGTAACTGCTGCTCACAATTGTACGATGATGGCCATTGCCTTGATAGGCTCTCACCCAGCGTATGTATCTATTCTATTTCCTAGCCATTTCTCCACTTCATTTCTCTTCCCGATTCTATCTTTAGATTGGAATAACATAAACACAACACTATGAGTTTCGGAAGTTGATAGCTGTGAGGCTGTGCAGGTATGATTTGGAGCAGGCAGATCTTACCGTCGCAAGCTTCAATGAGCTTTCAGTGATTAACCTCCGCAGATTATTCGCCAACAAGGGGTCCACTTTCATGGACTTACAAAAGCAAATTGCAGAGAGAGAACATCCCAAAAGGAAACTCACCGTGGAGGATCCAATTTTTTGATTCGTTAGTCCAGATAATTTTCCGTACTTAAGCTACTTATATCCTCTATTTGCCCACTTCAACGTTGAAATTTCTTTAATTTTTCTTTGTCAGATGAAAAAATATGTAGCCTCTACTCTTTCCGGTTCATGTATCTCAAAGTTCAGCCAACAGTTACAGCGCATTTGCTTCTGTAACAGTATAGGGATTCTCAACAGTGTATGTAGATCAAAATTGGGTTACGATTCCTCTTGGTTGATTCGAACTCAAACCATAGACGTGAAGAGCATTCTTGATATCACGGTGTTGGTGGGATTAACTTTTCGCCAGATCTGTGGATTTCATATTTGCTGATAATCCTTGCCTAAGCAGCATTCCGTAATAAGTTCGATTGCCGTAGACTCTCCGATAACTTTTCTGGTGAGGCAGATTGAGGAAAGCTTGAAATGACCTCGAGATTGTACTGTTCGAAATCAATTGGTAAATCAGTGTGAGTAGACACTGAAATTTGAAAATTTCGAGGGGACCGTCTCTTCCTTGACAGATGGAGTGGTTAACTTATCAATGTGTTTTTTTAATTGGTAAAATGAAGATGAGTAGGGCAAACGGTGCCAACTATCCCTCTAAGCGTTACTATAAGGCTGCCACATTTGCTAATTACTCTGCACCATCCTCGATCTATAGGGCCCAGATTGGCGAACACCACGCTTACTAAGAAAATGCAACTTTAGTTAATAAACTTTAAATGAAGATAATTTGCTCAAAAGACTTCATCACATAGTCATCAATAGTCATTAGTTTTATTCATGTTGTGAGCAAATCTCTAAACAAATCATGCCACCTTATTAATTATACAATATTAAGTATGGCGAGACCTTCTAATTGCTAAATCTTGACAAGGTTGTAAGTAACAGTTGTATGAGGAGTCTGCAAATACTACTTCCCTCTCTTGATTCTTTTTTTTTCTAGCGCAAACAAATGGTCATTATTTTATACGTATATTTTAATGTATGTAAGTAAATTTAATGATTTTCTTAAATTTAACTATGATTTTATTTATGATATAAAAAATACTTTTATTCTCGAATAATCAAAAAAGCTAACGTGATTAAAAAGATCATATAAAATATCTCTCTTTTACACACCAAATAATTGAAACTTGGATTATTAAGAAATTGCCAAAGAAATCTATGGATACTTCAGAGACAATGTTGGCTTCATGCCTGATTAGTCTATGGCGGATATTTTGCCTAATTATTCATCTATTAACTTCTAAATGGACAAGAGCCGAGGAACTCCATGCATCCTCTCGGTTAAAACGCACTTTCCGATCTCCCCCAAAAAAGGGGACAATCGCTTCTTTTCTGAGGCGAGGAGAGGAGAGGAGAGGAGAGGAAGCTAGTGGGACCCACCCCGAAGATGTTCGGAAGCTGACATGGCAAGGAACGAGGATGCACGCTTGCTGAACTGGGATGATCTGTCGATCGAAATTACGCTTCCGGATACGCCCCCTTATCTTATCGTCCTCGAATCCCTCCATTCCATTCCCGACGAAGCTGACGATGATGGCGATGGCGGTGGCGGCGGCAATGAACTCCGCACTCGGGTCCTGCTGATTCTTCTGCGCGGTCAAACATGTCTTCCTCCCATTGCTACAGCTCCTCCACCATGGCTTCTTTGTCGGCCGTCTCCACCGCCCAAGCAAGATCCTCATCTCCTTCCTTCGCCTTCGTCCCCAATTCAAAACCCAGGAGCAGAGTCGCCTGCGCTCTCGGAGGTAACACCCTTTGATTTCCCCTCTCTCTCTCTCTCTCTCTCTCCCATAATTGCGCTGTAATTCAGATGGAACTCTTCTTTCGGTATGATGGCCGAAACCTATCTATGAGATATGAAGATGAAGAAGAAGAAGCGAAATTTCAAAGTCTTTTCGTCTATCCGGAGAGCCCCAGCTCTGATCTTGGTGGCTGAAGTCTAAAACCTCCTTTTGGGTCGCCGGTGAGCTGATAAAGATTGATTTTGGGTAATGTGATGTCAATGCCAGAGGTGGTACGCTTTCAAGAAAGTCAATGGATGGATGCCTATTCGGATAACTCAGTTTGCATTTCATGGGACCTGCGGAGATAATTTTACGGGAATGGGATTTGTGGATTGGATTTTAGTACACTGGTAGATTCTTCTAGGTTGAGATAGAAATGCTAGATGCCTGAGCATTTTAATGATTCTTGGGAATAGTTATGTCTGATGCGCAATGATATGGAATTACTTGCAGGGGTTGTGGCAGAACCAATGGCAGCTACATGTGTTTCTGAGCCGTTGTTGCTTAATGCTGTTCGCGGAAAAGAGGTGGAAAGACCTCCGGTTTGGCTAATGAGACAAGCAGGGAGGTATATGAAGGCAGGTCTATCTTTACTCGAATTTCTGTTTCTGCAGCAGTTTTGTTTTTTGGAGTCTACTGATTCTGTCTCCATTTGTGACTTTCGGGGTTCGCTCTAGTTCCCATTTCTTGGTATTTCGTGCGTTTAGTTAGTGAAATTTGCTTGAGCAGCATTTGGCAGTAGCAACCTAAATTTTAGCAAACTTCTGACCAAGAAATGCTGATGAATTCTCAGAGGAGAATGAGATAGTCATAAAACTGTGTGCTTTGACCAAGTGAACAGTTAGTGAACAGTTGTAATGACTTTGGTGTCTCTTTGTTCTGCTCAGAATTGCATCACTGGATGTGTTATCGGAGAGCACTGCTAAGCGGTGTGTTTACTTTAATATGGTTTTCTCTGTCACTGTTGGCAATTCTCTTGGATTGCTGGTTCTCTTGTATGTATCAGATATTTGCTCCTACTGGTTCTATATTTTTTCCTAGTTTCTAACTTGTTTCACTTTGTTGAAAATTTCTTGTTACAGAGTTACCAAGATATCTGTGAGAGGTATCCTTCCTTTCGTGAAAGATCTGAGAATGTTGACCTTGTAGTGGAAATATCCTTGCAGCCATGGAATGTCTTTAAGCCCGACGGGGTAAGTATCTCCAAAGAATGTTTCCCTACATTTTCTACATAGTATTATTCAGGTCATAAGTGTGTATGCGACATTTTTCCTCTGGTCAGAAACGTGCTTCTTAAGTACCGTTTGGCTATTGAGCTTAGATTAGATGAGCTCTATCAGAAAGGGATACTTTCATGCTTGGTCATGCTAGTGAAATTTAAACCACATATATGTAATTTGGTCAAGATAGCCTTGAAAATGAGATGGAACCACATCGAACTGCAAATGACAATATTTTCAGTGAATCACAATCCTTCAACTCAAAAGGAAAGTTGTGACGCGCTTAAGTTGACAACTTAGCCCAATGCAAAGCTAACTTTCAGCATCAAAATTGTCTTTCATAACAAGAACTTATACTGTCTTGTGATGTCTTGTTTCTCTATCTTCCTATACTGGCATACTGATGTATATTCATTTGTGCAGGTTATTTTGTTCTCGGACATTCTCACCCCTCTTACAGGAATGAATATACCATTTGACATTGTCAAGGGTAAGGGTCCTGTCATCTTCAATCCGGTACAGACAATTGCTGATGTTGATAAAGTGAGAGAATTTACTCCTGAAGATTCAGTGCCCTATGTGGGAGAAGCATTGAAAATTTTGCGAAAAGAGGTCTTTCTCTGCATATCTTAGAATTTATCCACATCTTTGTGATCTATCTTTGTGCTTGTTTACCTATTTGAAGATTGTCACTCCATTATGGTGCTATGCACTAGATATAGGTGCCCCATGTTTTATGCATGAGACCTAATTGTTTGACAGTTATGCAAGAGTTGGTTTTAAAAAGTTCAATCTTTAACAAAGACTTTGCTATTCTTGCCATGAATACTTAGTCATATTATTTACTACCAAAATGATCACGGTAACCAAAGAGATATTCCTAACTGTGTATGCATATATCGAGGGAAAAAAGCATTCAGCAAAATGCCAGTAGAATTACTGGTGTTGGCTACTAAGTTTGCTCAAACTGTTTCAATCGTGATGCCATTTCTCTTCATGATAAATTCTATGTGCATGTGACAACCAAACTACAGACTATAATATAACAAGATATATGTGTTAGACTAAACTGATTCACCAATCCACATTGGAATTGTTGGGCTATGGTAACAAAGTGTATGATTTACAGGTGGATAATGAAGCAGCAGTCTTGGGTTTTGTCGGTGCTCCTTTTACTTTAGCATCTTATGTGATTGAAGGTGGTTCATCAAAGAACTTCACAAAGATAAAGAAATTAGCTTTCTCGCAACCCAAGGTAGTCACGGGATATTTCTTTTTATCTTTATAATTTACTTTAGCTTTGTTATTCGCAAGACGGCTGCATTTGCAATACCACCACACTCAGTTTACTGAGATCCCTGGCACTGGCGATCAGATTGACAGAATTTTGTGTCAGGTACTACATGCATTGCTCGAGATATTCGCAACCTCCATGGCAAAGTACATTAAGTACCAAGCTGACAGTGGAGCTCAGGTTGTTCAGATCTTTGATTCATGGGCCACAGAGCTCAGTCCTGAAGATTTTGAGGTGTTCAGCTTGCCTTATCTGAAGCAAATTGTGGATTCTGTGAAGCAAAGCCATCCAAATCTCCCTTTAATTCTTTATGCTAGTGGATCTGGTGGCTTGCTCGAGAGGTTAGCCTTGACAGGCGTTGACGTTGTCAGCTTGGATTGGACAGTTGACATGGCAGAAGGTAGGAGGCGACTGGGAGCTGACGTGGCTGTCCAAGGTAATGTGGACCCGGGGGTCCTTTTTGGCTCAAAGGAATTCATTACCAAGCGGATACATGATACTGTGAGGAAAGCTGGTAAAGGGAAACATATCTTGAATCTTGGTCATGGCATTAAAGTAGGTACACCGGAGGAAAATGTTGCTCATTTTTTCAACGTTGCGAAAGATATTCGATATTAGCAGCCAATGTCAAATAGCAAACCTTCTTACTGATCATGGTGCTGTTCTGCTTTTCATTTTCAACCTTCTTTCTTTGGTGTGATCTGTAATCTCTAGCTGTCCATTTAGGGAAACGATAATCATATTGAGGACGAATGCAATTTGCACAGTTCTTTTTTAGGGAAAAATTAGATGAATTGCATAAGATCCCATCTACTACAAGAACTTATTTTTGCGAACAATTGTTTTAACGCTTGAGCTTTGAAAGAGCTTCCAAAAGACATTTAGGTCAGTCGAGCGGTTGTATGAAGATTGCCTTCTTGCCTTCTAGTGTGAATATATGTTTTGCCTTCGATGTCCTGCTGAAAGTGAATGTGCATGCCTAGGGTCCAAAAATCTCCTTCGTTATTTCTTTCTGGATTATTGCAGTCCAAAAGTTCTATATATATGTATGAACTCGCCTCACGAGATTCGAGAACACATGTACCACCGTGTTAACCGCTGGCCATTTCCTTAACTTTCTTTTGAGAATGTTTCCCAGTGCGTACTAGTCCATGCGAGAAACTGGTGTTGATTAGTATGTTACAGAGGGTATTTCTTACACAACATATACCATCCCAACCTCAAGGAGAGACACTGGAGGCACTTTCAGTGCCACATCTTGTCCCCTACAATTTCTCCTCAGAAAGTTGTAGCCGAAATTGAGGGCCAGCCTTTTCAGAACGGATGATCCTTGTTTCGCTCGTACATGCGACTGTCCAAGTATGAATGCAGTCCCTGATTGCTGAGCTGCTAACAGATCGTGCAGTTCTTCTCGCATCTGCTTCTCTATCTCGGTCCTTGAGTCGGCCTCGGATACATCATCCTGGGCAAACCTCACTGTCTTTTTCACAGCACCCACGGGTTCCATTTCTATGACATCAGCTAAACTTTCTATGCTTGGAAAGCCAAGAGATACACTTGCATGGCCCGGGCTTTCTCCAATCGCGTAAGCCGGGGCTCCGGTGATCGAGACTCTCCTTATCACTGTCAATCTACGCTCGCTTGACGAAGATCCAGTGGAACTGGGACAATCATCCTCGACACAAGAACCGATTGCATCTCTTTGAGTCCAGTTCAAGTGTATGAACTCAGCAAGTCTGTTGACTAGCTCGGCTTCAAAAGAATCCACATCCTGGTGGACATCTCGGTAGCCATACCGAATGATGCATCGGTAGGAACGGTGCGATGAGGGCCCCACACGGCCCACAAGATACCGCTCTTCAGGTGGCACATGAGGCACGGGGACTGACTTTAGGCACACGAAGACGAGAATGCGGTGGAATGCGGGGAGGTTGGTGACAAAGCGGGAGAAGTTGGCGGGAATTCCTGAGATGAGATCGGTGAAAACTACACCTATTCCAGGGACTCGAATGATTCCCAAGCTCGGACCCAAGTCTAGAAGCCACTCCAGTGAAACCTTGTTGTGGAGGTCAAATTCGTACTTTTTAATGGAGGCATAATGCCAAACAAACATGACGGTCATGAGGAAGAGCGCTAAGAGGATGGGAAGCCATGCGCCCTCGGCAAACTTGGTCAGTGATGCTGAGAAGTAGAGCAGCTCGATTGAGCCGAAAAAGAGTAGAAAGCAGAGAGACAGAATAGGAGGTTTGTGCCAACAGAGAATTATGACCAAGGATGTGAGGCATGTGGTTACCAGCATTACTGTCATTACTGCCAGACCTGCATCGTGGAGAAAGTAGTTCAACACAATTTGAACCAAGGAATTAGCTCGTGTCAGGTTTAACTTTTGGCAGGGCCTAAACAATAGGATGAAGTGATTTTCAGTACGGATGGAGGCATACAAGCCATGATTTACCTGAAGCATTTCCCATGTGTTTTATGTCTCTGAATCCGATGGTCACAGCAATGCAGAGGATCATGAGCATCCAGTTGATCTCAGGGATATAAACCTGCCCGTGGATCTTGTCCGAAGTGTGGACGACTTTTACTCTCGGAAAACAACCGAGCGATTGACTTTGGTTTATTATGGAGAATGTCCCACTGATGATCGCTTGGCTTCCCACCACAGAGGCAAGAATGGCTACTATAAGAACAGGCCATCTCACAATGTCTGCAGATAAAATTGTGTCATTTAATCCATACATCTTTTAACAGTAGAATGGATGGTCTAAATTGATCAATACGGCGAGCATTCACACCACTTTCCCAACAGAATCATGACTAGTTTGATAACAAATGAAAAATATGTTTGTTTGAATCAAGCATCTGTATACAAGCATAGTCTACATTCTGGTAAATAATGGACGGTGATTTGATTTCTTGCATCAAACTCTAGTTTGGAAGAAGAGGGAGGGAGGGCTATACTTGGAACTGAGAGGTAGAAACTGATTTGGTTTCGGTTGTCATGATGCTTGGAGAGGTAAGCAGCCTGACCCATGTATGCCAATATGAGAGCTGGATAAACTAGAAAGGTGAAAGCAATCTGCCGCCAGAATAAACATGAACTGTGACTTCATTGGCAAATCAAACATTTCCCAAACAAAAGATTGATATGGACTGATAATAGCTGAGGAGAACCTGAATTGCTGTGCACGAGAAGTGGCCAAGATCGGCAAACATAGCTTCAGATCCTGCATAAAATGAACCAATTTCTGTCATCTGATGGCTATGAACATGAAGTGAATCGAGCATTTTAGTCCCTAGATACTAGATAACCAGGAGTTCAATGTCAACTATGAGGAACATCAAACCAAACTGTCCAGAGATCGACAACTTGGGATGCCAATATCATGAAATAACTATTAAGAATCGAAACCGTTTTCTTACCAGTGAAATCACATGTTCTATCTGGGTCAAAAAAATAAAAATAAATACCTGTTATGCACAGTAGGACTCCTCCCAGAGACAACCACCCGCCCATCCTGGTCTTCCTCAAGAACTTGAACATATAATAAGGAGAAAGCGCCTTATAGACGTGTGGGTTCCAGTGCAGTATGTTGTACAAGCCAAGGGCACTGATGCATAGCAACCAGGTCAACACGACAGGTGCAAATAAGAATCCAATTCGATGCGTGCCATAGTGTTGAAGAGCAAATAGACAGACCAGTATGAAACACGTAATAGGAACAACGGCATCTGCAATAAGGGAAACTGAATTACAAAACCAGACACAAAAATGTAGCCAATAAATCCTCTTCCTAAAGTATACAACATCAGCTGACAATCAAAAGAGGAGAGAGAATGGAACAATTGAGAATTATCTGCAGATGCTTGCTCCATTAAGAGGATTATTTGTAAGGAAAGTTTTCTCAGATCAGAATCCAGAATATGAAAACTGGAGAAGACCTTGCCATGGAATCATTAAGAAACAACTTCCAAGGTAAATGGTCAGTGGTCACACAATTGCATTTCCATGGAAAGAGGTTTCCTTTTTTTTCAGCGGAGAACTCATGCAGACAAGCCAAGAACGTGTGTGGTCAAAACAATGCTGGGGGTGTTCATATCATAAAAACTACAAGTATAATTTTACAAATTTCCCAGAAGATGTACGTTCTGCTTAATTAATGTTTGAGGAAGACGTTGTATTCTGATGCTTGCACATGTTATGTAGCTTGTAATATGCATATCCATTTTATTATGGCATACCATAAGTTTAAATTTCCTTTGGCCTCCTATTAGAGACGAAAATTCATTAAGGATCTTCAGGACTGAGGATTAAGAGAGACGACTAAACAGAGGAGAGAATATGAGCAATCTGGTCCCCAACTTGGGAATGGTCCCAACCATTCATACCAGATACACCTTTTTCCCCTCATCATCTAGGATAGAGCAACATGATCCAGTAATCACCTTCAAGAATCAGAGATACAAACTCTATTGCTTATAATATATTATCCACGAAAGCTACAGAAAGATGCGATGAAAATACATAGACTCAAACTAGATGACTTGACCCCAATCAAACACTCAATTTTCAGCAACTGACATCAAGCGGCTTTTGCTCATTACAAACAATTAATCGAACATTTCAGTAAAGAAAATACAAGCTGAGAATGCCTTACACTGATGGTGCTCCTTGGACATGGATAACTCAAGGCCAGAAACAGCAGAGAAGACTACACCGAAAAGCAAAATGGTAAGAAAAGAGAAAAGGATTCAAGTCTTATTCATGTGTCGAGAATGAAATTTTATCAACACAAATAAGAAATAGCTGACCGGAGATGGCTGGAGTGAGTAGCCCGTCTCCAATGACCATACAAGTTCCAAGGAGGACCAAGATCAATAAAGCCGTGTGTAAGCGTCTGTGCCTCTCCAGCAAAGTCTTCAATTTCGAGCTGTTCTTATTCTCTGGAGGATGCTCTAGTTTATAAGTGGAGAGCTCTTCATCAGCAACCTGTCTGTTTGGCAGAAGGCTCACTTTGGCATGTCTACATATCAGTGAATACAGTGCAAAAGTACCACCTAGAAGACACACCATTGCCAACAAAACATATAAGAAATCCGGAAAGATTGGCTGATTGCAACTTATTGCAATGTCCTAAGTGCTTACCCTCGCCATTATCATCAGCCTGAAGAACTATGAACACGTACTTGGACAAGGGAACTAAAGTGAGTGTCCAGAAGACGAATGAAAGAACGCCGTATATCTCTTCATTGGTATCCGAGTGTTGAATGTCTTCTGCAAACGTGCTCGCGTAGACATACAATGGGGATATGCTCAGGTCGCCATACACCACACCAAGGCTTTGATAAGCTAACAGCATTATTGTCTTCCAGGACTCCTGAAATTTCACTCAGAAAGCAGCAATATCAGAACTCTCCAACCAATATTCATGATAAACTAAAGAACTAAAGAGCTCTTACTGTACTTTGCAAGTTTCACTGAATCAACATGGCATTACAGCATTCGAAATTAATAGTCGACCCCCCATGTCATTTGCAAGAAAAAAGCGAACTGACCAACCTTAGAAGGTTTCCAGCATCTCCCATAACCAAGATCCATGCCTTTCAAGCTCGAGCTCTTCAATCTTCAGTTTGCAATGCTTTGTGTGGACCAGGAAACTTAGCAGCAGATCTGCACTAGATCTTCCTGGAGGATGATGTGCTCATCCAGAATGCGGGCTTCTCAGAGTAAGACCCTGCGGATGAAATGCAGAAGCCATTCATATCTCGCCCATCTTTCCTCTCACAGTAGAGGCCAAAAATGCAGAGGCAGATCAAATTCGTTCACCTATAAAGAGACCCACACGAAGCTCATAAACAGCGCAAATTAAAAAACCAAACCAACCCACCTGTCACTGAATGATGTTAAACTGAAAAACCCATAAAATAAACAGAAAAAACGAATCTCACCTGCATTAGAAACACTCAGTGCAAGTCTCATAAATGCGATGGAGGCCTCCCAAAGCTCATGGAAACCGACGTGACCCATCTAGACCCATCCACATGAGCGACCCTTTGTGGGACAAGAAAGGCGAAGGTAAGAAGAAAAAGGAAAGCAAGCTTCAAATTTTGACAGTCCAGTGAATGCTTATTCCATTTCTTTTTTTTTTTTCTTGTCCTTTTCGCAGAGTCAAAACTGTTCACGGGCACAACAGGAGGATTTGGATGAAAATGAAGGGGGAATGAACCCGGAAACGCAGTATCATATAGTGATGTGACTTTAAACTATAACTCCATTTTTAAGAAGTATAATCAATCACCACCAACCAGAGGCCAGCCCACCCCACTTTCTCACTCCATGCACATTATTTTTTTTTTGTTATCTTGTTTCATATTTACTTTATTGACTTTCCGTATATTCTAGCCGGCCGATTATCGAGATCTTCCTCTTTTCTATAAGCACGCATGACCATTCAATCCCCACCAACCGATTGGCCATTTTCATTTTCATTTTCGGTTGCCAAAAACGAGTTAAGTGTGACTGCTGACTGGCTGTTTTTGGTGGCGGGGTTTGGTCAATCACTTGAGCAGGAGCAAAGCAAACGCGGCCAAAATAAATAAAGATGAAAACGAGAGCAAAATTTGATTTCAGGCTAAGCATAAGATCAAAGATCACAGCTTTGAGGGCAGAGCAAGACGAGTGTCCGAGGGAAAGCAGACCCCAATACGGATTAAAGCTCCTGAAGCAAAGAATTAGGCAGAAAACTTGGGAATTTTCAATTGATGGGTACTGTTACATGGACAGAACCATGTGATTTGGAGTGCAATTCAGAAAGCCCGTGACCACAGAACATGATGTTTATTCCGCCAAAAGTTGTACGCGACAGACTTCTTTCAAGTCCTTTGGACGTGGACATTGCTTCTGTTCCCGGTCATGCTGTCCTTTCTCGATTTTCAATCAGCTGTCTTTTCATTGCCTCATCTTCCATCACATGGCCTTGATCTCCAAGATGGCGACATTCGTTCCGATCCCATTTGCTACTTTTGTCCAGGAATTCAATACCCTGATGAGCCAAAGAGACTAATGAACAGGATTTTAAGTTCCATCCATCTGATTTATAGGAAGCTAATGGATGATGCTGAGGTGTAAAACACTAGTTGCGCCATTCTTCAGCCGCTCAAGAGTTAGATCTGCACCGCGGTGACAGCTTTCACTGAGTTCATCAAGCTAAAATATATGTACAAGATTCCATAATCTCCTGCACATTGCATGCTATTAACCTCTTGAATTTTATAGTATTGCTCTTTTCAACAGGGTACGGTGAGAAAATAAACTCGGGAGGATGTTGCAGTGACACGAGTCTTGTTGCTTCTACTTCGATTTGCGCAAGATATTGAAGCAAGCGCTAGTTATTTTACCGGGATCTAAAAAGATTCCAAGAGCCCATCGCGGATCTTCATGCAACATGTGTCGGCTTGTACTCGCTTCTCGGAAAACAGACTGGAATAAAGAAATGTTATGGGTGCCATCAAAACATGAGCACAAAGAAAAGGAGATTTCTCTGGATGAACTTCAAGATGAAAAGAATGATCGAGAGAAGCGCACGAGACACGCGTACTTATATATTATCTTGTGGGTAGTGCACATCTCTCCCTTGAAAAAAGGAGAAAAAGCTGAGAATTTGTGGCTGCAGAAGAGAACGTGGGGAAGATCCCGATTTGGATTCGAGCGGAGGAGGAGGATTCGGGGTGACGGGAGCTTGATCGAGCAAGACTTTAGCCTTTTTCTTTAGTCATAAATATAATACTGTGGGATTGATTCTAGCAAAGCAGATTCAGAGGAATAATGGAGTTATAAAATAAGGCGCTGATGCGCAGTATAGCTTTCTGATTCTGACATTGCTTTCATTGTCAGCTTATATACGTGGATGTGATTATCTCCCTCTTAAACAAGGGGGAAAATAGGGTTTGACCTATTGATATGTAATTGATCCTTCACATCATTTTCTAGCTAAGATGACCTGCAAAACTTGAGCTTGCATCCATTCTACATCAAATACTCATTTTATTGGCCGGAATTTGATATACTTAGCAATTACTCTTGTATCTTACTGTTGGATCATCGCAACCTTGGGCCAAGATATTGTGCTTAACACTTAACATTATACGAATATCCTGCAAATCCAGAATACTATATTCAAGCATAGATTGTTTAAAATGCGATCTCATCTTTTTTTCTTTCTTCTTTTGTAATCATGAGATGTAAACGGTCCATATAGAACTACAAACTCATGGAAACCAGCCAGGATATCTGTGTAGCCTATCCCAAACCACACCGTCTAAGATTAGCAGAGCACTGTGACGAGGAATCGAACCTTGCACTCGATGAATCAACGTTAGAGCAACTTCCATACCGCTCATACTTCATAGTAGCTTTTCATACATATATGAAAGTGCTCTTTGTCCAAATGCTTCCGCAAATGGAAATTAGCCCCCATCGAACGAGGGCTATAAAAAGCGGATCAAGTGGGCCTTTTATATTGGGCCTGGTCCAATTAAGTCGCGGCCCATGATTTTTGGGAAGTCTAAGACCCTCATGCATTGGGTGAACCACGAGAACCGTTTGACTGCTGGTGGTGACAGTGTGACGTCAGCGAATTCGAGTCCCTCTTTTGATGAAAATTGGAATGGGGTTTCCAAATTCAAGTATCATTTTCACGTGTTTATGAAGTATGGGATACCTATGAAATTACCTAGGAACAAGATTATGCTAATGTGCACAGTATTTAATATGGTCGCGCCATGACAGTAACATAGGTTCAAGTAATAATTATTTGAATACTTGTGAGGTTTGAACTAATTATGTAATGCTTAATTGAATGACTTTTTGATTACTTATTCTATCTAAGCGGCAAAATTTTATAAAATTCTTTACACCTATTTAAAGAAAGGTTTCAATGTACACATATGGCGACATGTGTCAATAGAATGAACAATTTTCGTGGACTTTTTGATCCTTGAATAATAGCTCTAATAGGGTGAAAATGGTTTTCCATTTGGAAGGGATCAATCTGGTCTTGATATTTATTGTTTACCAACCACACTCTTCTCCAACAGCATCCGAAAAAATTAAAATGGGCCAAGATGTCTATTTTTTTTAATAAGTATAGATTACGTCTTTGAAATTTTATATTTTCAGCTAACTCAAATTCTCTCCCTCACCACTTTCTTCTTGACACCAATTATTATTCTTACCTAACTCACTAAATTCTTCGTATAATCATAATTTGCAATTGTTTTTTCACTTTCTTAATCTTGCTTTCTCACCCAAAATTAGAGCAAAATTATATTTCCTAGTTAAGACTCGATTTTGCTTGCAAGAACCACGTATGACCTCTCCCTCATTGTGTCCATCGTTCTATAACGTAAGTACTCCGTTACATCATTTAATGCAAATGTGAACATGAAATAATTGTAGCATAAGATCCATTCATCGATCACTACGAAATTAAAATGTTTAAATTTTATAAATCAAGTCACATTAAAGTAATAAGAATATGGGCATTTTTTTTTTTTGAAAAGGACTTTTCTTCTCGACTGGTAGTAATTGTAAAGATGGCTCCTCCCTCTAAGTGAGTGATGAGTGACCTCTCCGCAACGTACTCCTTTTATTAACGAGGATAGATTAGCCTATGAAAATAAACAAAGGAAGGAATGGACCAGTCAATGCTAGTGGTTAAAAACAGCAGGGAAATAAGGATGGGCCATGTTCTCCTCCAGTCCGAGTTTGAGTCCCAATAAACTTAATTCATTGAAAAGTTTATCAAAGTCCCAAATGTATTATATAGGGGCCAATTCCACTCAAAACATTTTAATTTTACCAACTCAGTCCTAAATTTTTTGATAACTTGTTATTTTAGTAATAAATCTTTCAATTATGCTAATAAGATTTACCAATTTAGTCTTAAACATTTTAACAAATTATCAATATTGTCATTTTGTCTAATTTTGATAGAAAATTGCCAACGTAACAATCTAATCAGGAGCTAGCCATTTACATAGTGCAATTGGCATTTAGGTAGATAATTTTTTTTTTTTTTAAAAGTGAGTTTATTATTATTTTTTCTTTTCTTTTCTTCTTCGTTGAGTCAACAAGGCTGCTAGCCACTAACGAAGGGTTGACACTGGGCAAGGGCTTGTGACACCCTCATCAACCACAATGAGGACTCATGAGCCCTTGCCTAGATCCGGCTAGAGTTTTGTGGCCCTACCAGCTCAATGAAGAAGAAAAGAACTAAATAACAAAAATTAAATAAAAAAAAATATATCCACATCAATATTAGTCATGTCATGTAAAACAACACAATTATAAAGTTTATAATTGAATTGGTAAGTTATTAAAAAAAATTGTATTGGATTAATCAAATCAAAATCTTTATGACTAAATTGACTGTTATATAATAAATTTAAGACTTTTTTAACAAAATTTCCTTGGATTGGATGAGACTCTTGGTTTGAATATTTCGGCATCACGGTAAGGCCATAGTAGCAAGCTTCCCGTCATTTTTGAACAAGCAAAAAACAAAATGTAAAAGAACGAGAAAAGCAATTGAGGTCGTTATCTGTTGAGGCATTTAACATAAGCGGTTGTTATGTATACGAAATGTTCGATTTGAGTCGTAGTCACTCAAATTGTCCCATGCGTGCATGTCTAAGATTGAGGTGCTCGCCTTCACTGCACCTTCCTGAAGTACAAGTTAGTTAGATATTCATTCGTGACGTGATTTGAAATGGCGATTTGAAAAATACAAAAACAAACAAACAAGAAAGGGTCATTTTCTCTTTCCGATCGCTAATATCCCGGGGGCCAATGGGCATGTTGATGCATGAGTGGTGGGGGTGTGTGCTTGACCTGGTTTGGCGCGGAGGTCCGCAACGAAGGCGCCGTTCGGTGGCACGAGTCCAACGTGGGCTCCCACCCCCCCAACCCCGCCTGTCCACATCCTTCGGAAGAGTCAAATTTCTTGACGCCTTACGCCTCTCTTCCTTCATTCCCCCACTCCCCGCTCCTCCCACGCGCCCTCTTTTCGGTTTTTCTCAATTTTGAAAAATGCAATTAAAGTTCTAAAAATCAAGTGATATGTTCTTCAAAATGTAGGGCATATGTTACGACTTTCGATGCTTTATAATGTGTAAAAACGTACTGTACTCATCCCCTGTATCTTGTAAATGCACGTTAATGAGCGTCTTAGTATCATTTGAGGGTATCTTTTAATAACATTCAACTTGGTGACAATTTTGGATTTTTCCTTATTTATATTTATATTAGTGAACTACACATAAATTTTTCTACATTTAGTGGTCCATATTTGAACTCGGATATAATAACATATTATCCTCGGACACATCCAAACACCAAATAGGATAATATGTTATCCTATTTGGTATTTAGACACGTTTCCTAGACTAGACGAAATGCCCACCACCAAGAAAAACCCTGCTTAAGGAGAGACTCACCGTCCTTGACATTTCTCACCATGCGGTACCCCACCACCACTTTGGCAGGCGTCCATTGTGACTGTCCCTTACTCTGACATTCTGGAGCATCCTTGCCAATGCCCTTGTTCATGGCTCATTTGGAGTGCTAAGGCTTTCATCTATGACTCTCCCTTTCTCATAGCTTTTCCACAATTACTTAATCATATTTGAGTTCATCTCTCTACTTCACATCCGATTACCCATTATCGGCCTTCATTGTTCCGCGATTTCTCTCTTGGTCGACTTTGAACTAGGTACTTACCAAATATTCGATGAAGCGCCAGAGATATCCTCCCGGTCTTCAGTTCAATTTTTTAATTTTTTTTATTAAATGGAAAAGGTGGCCCTCCTCCATTTCCTTGGTAGCTCACCTTCCTCCATCACCTCCCCTAGTAGCTCCACCTTGAAGTCCACTTGGTTCGACAATTTTCTTGAGAGATAGAGAACTGAGCATTTGAACTGTTGTTAGGAAAACAACTGCTAAGGATACTTGAGAAGGCTTGTCGAAGATGATGGGATATCTCTTATGTTGAAGATTTTCAAATATTTCAAACTTTATAGTAAATTACACCAAATATATGATAGGATATTTTCATAATCCGAAAGATATTTGGAGAATTTTAAATTTTCTTTATCTTATTTTATCTCAGTTTGAATCTAGCCAACTGAACACAAGATGATTAGCTGTCTTGAAGTCAAAATAAAACAGCAGAATTTGAATCCAGCCAACTGAACACAAAATGATTAGCTGTCTTGAAGTCAAAATAAAATCGTAGAATTTGAATCCAGCCAACTGAACATAAGATGATTAGCTGTCTTGAAGTCAAAATAAAGTCGTAGTACCCGCTAAAGTCAAAAGATGAATAAATAAAACGAATAACGTTAATCCCACGCTAATAATTCTTTTCTAGAAGGCGGGGATTCATACAAATAAAAAAAAAAAAAAATGAGGCTTCAATGTTTAATAAGAACTCGAATTCCAAAATCAAAAGTTGAAAAAAGAGTCGGAAAATATGACGTGAAAATGAGACGAGAGGCATCATTAAGATCGACGAAAAATTATCCGCACATTTCTATCGCCACACGAGGGTCCCTGGTCCCACGCGCAATTTGCTTCGGTCCCCGCGCCACCGCCGAGAGCGCGTGAGATGGCGCATGTGTCCTTGTCCACTGTTGACATCTTCTTCTCTTCCGAGGACGGTTTCTCACTCTCTCCTGCTTTAAAAAAGACCAAACCTTCTTCCTCAGTGCAAAGCAAACACTCCCCCATCTTCATCAGATCTCCCTCTCTCTCTCTCTCGCTCTCGCAGATTTCACTTCGTCGTGCATGTGCAAACCAAGAGCTTTACAATGGCGGTCTCATGCAAATCCCACATCCTCCTCATGATCGTGCTCGCCGTGTGGCAACCTCTTTCCGTTGCATCCGCCGCCAGGCCTTTGACCCGCGTCGTTCAGCTGCCGCCGACTTCATCTGATCTCGAGGCCGCCTCCGCCTTGAATCTCGCTCTTCCCCGCCGCGGCGACACGGTCGAGGTCGTCGTGATCCCTGCCGACCGCGCGACTGAGCTCGGCACAATCGTCTCTTGCGAGGAGACGGGTTTGAGGTCGAGCTCCGGTTCCACAGCTTCGTTTCGTTCAAGAAGAGGAGGGCGGTCGAGAACATTCGGACCAATGTTCTTGAATTTCCTTCCTAAAGGGTCTGCGCCGCCTTCCGGACCCAGTAAAGGAACCAACAGCGCCCACAACTAGCGCTCCTCTGTTACAGAACAGTGAACGCCACTCTCAAATAAATTGATTTTTTCTTCTTTCTTTCCTCTTTTTTTGCTTTCCATTTTAATTGTACATAATGACGCGAGCAGAGACGGATGGTTTTGCCGATGTAGAGGTTGGCTTGTGTGTCTTGGTCGATGCAGTAGAATGGTTATAGAATAAAGCAGCTTGTTCGGGCGATTATCAGTTTTTAGCTCTACTTCTCGGGTGTTCTTCTCAGTACTGATTCTTTCCTTGTGCCTCTATGGTTTCGGTCTTGTCTCCTTCTGAAGAGTAGACATGACATGTTCAGTTCTCGACGACTAACGAGGCGAGGCGTGTTGTTTTCTTGCAATGACTTCTGCTTCTGCATGACGCTCCTCGCATTTCAAAGATTTCGGTCTTGCAGTTAATGTCTTGCAATAGCTCTGACATGTCAAAAGGCAAATCGGCCCGTCATGTCTGGAAATTGGTTTTTTTTCTACTGGAGGGCCCTTTTCATTTCTTGGATCTATATCTCAAAATGATCGAGAACGTATTACATGACCCATATATCATGGGATGGGACTGATATCGACCAAACCATTAATTATGTGGATTCACCTATGGGCCTACATGACCAATCATCTACATGGACTTAGTCTATATGAACAATGGATCACTATGATATCTATAAATACATTCATACTAAGTTATTAGTGATTTGAAAAATTGATGTCCCTAATGAAATTCACCAATCGCAGTCACTTTTAAGTCCAAGATTCATATTACAGGTTTTAAGGTGTTGCTAAATTGATTTATTGAGTAAAAATACATTGATGACAATTTGGAAGATGCTAAAAATATAAACACTTTTTAACTGTCTCATTTGTTAAAAGGCTCTCTTATGCCCAAGATTCAGGTTACAAGTTTTACGATTTTTCTTAGCCGATCTATTCAGAAAAAAAAAAAGAACGCATTCATTGATAACAATTTGGATAATTTGAAAATAAAATATTTTTAACTACCTCATCCAATAAATATGAAATTTACCAATCCGAAGCTCTCTTAAGCCCGAGATTCCGATCATGAGTTTTATGAATTTGCTATAAATATGAAATCTATCAATCGACGGCTCTCTTAAGTCCAAGATTTGAGTCATAAGTCTTGTGATTATGCCGAATCAATCTATCGAAGAAAAAAATACATATATTGATGACAATTTAGATAATGCCAAAAATAGACTTTTTAATTGTCATATATGACAAATGGGGTTAGCATAATAGCCTACGAATTTAGAGCTTATGTCGTAAAAGAAATTCAAATGAGCAATAGTAAGATAATCGAAGCATGTAAACAAGATCAATATAGAGCAAATTACTTCAAATATGTTGATATATGATAGATCATGCACAATGAGGTGATCTTATTTATTATTCTACGGGCAAGTATACCATTGAACTTACTATATATACTAAACACAATCTAGGCCACCGGAAGACCCACATGGAACCTTCCATCATGAACGATCCATATTAGGTTTAATACACCATGCAACTCGCATGCGATAATTTCGCATCATCCTATGGCAATGTACATTAGGCAGCTCTCAGGATTCTCTACGATTATTAGTCGGTCGAATTGTAGAAAAATCATTTGGGTTGACTATATGGCGAGCTCAGATTTTTTTTTTCTCCCCATGTGGCGTGCCAATGTAGAATGAGAGGGACATAGTTGGTAGCATTTAATCTCGCTTTCAATGTTTTCTAGCTCGTGAAGGTTGAGAAATCGATCCCCGTCTTATCTCAGCCGCCGAACTCTTGACTTTTGAGTCTCGACTTGAGCATAAGATCAATCTCTCGTGCAAAGAGGAAACGAAGTTAAAGGTGCGTTTCTTTCGAAAAAAATTACTGATAGAGAAGAATTTTTTTCAAAATTTTTTTTCTAGAAAATTTGGTTCTCATTTTCAAGTTAGGAAATTCAGTTTCATAACTTTGAGCATGCATAATTTCATTGACTTTACATGAAATTTCGGTTGACCTATCATTTTTTATAAAAAAAATGCGTGGAAGTCCAACAAATTAATCTACGAAAATTTTATTCACTCGAACAAACACGCCATATATATCTAATATGATATGAAACTTTATCTAGATATATGGTTAATCTCCCAATTCAAGTATCTAGGCAATAAAGAAGAATCTTGGAGGGAGGTGAGTCGTTTAAAGTTAACTTCCTTACGTAAAGATTCAATAAGGAATATAAATGATCCTTATTGCTTCCGTGTTTTGACGAACTTTTGGATTGCGAAGGGAATTGCCACCGCTGATCATTCTTTTGCGTCCGTTAACATCCAAAATTGACAAAGTTTTGGATATAATTGACAGGTGAGAGATTTAGTCAATTGTAGCAAAATTTGGAGACTGGCATAAGTTATTTTTATTTTTATTTTTTATTTTTGGTGATAAAAAGAATAATCACCCACGACAACTTAAAAAGCACAAGCTCTACCCTCTACGACAAAGTTATTGATAAAAAGAATAATCGATAGCTTAAAAAGTATCGACAACCAAAGAAGTTATTTATCACAAAAATGAGTTGTGGGGTGGTAAGTACCAATAGTTTTAGATTTATAAGCTCTCTTGACAACTTGAAGAGCATAGACCACTTGCCATGGAAGTTATCGATGGGCATATATAAGTTGTCTAGGTGAAGTTATTGATATCGACTTGTAACTGTCGAGATAGTTTCAGATATTTAAGCTCTTTTAGATAAGTGTTGCTCGACAATAAGAAATTACAGAGCAACTTCTCATGAATAATGTAACAATTCGTAATTACTAGGAAGTTATTTGTTTATTTGATTTTGTGTAACCTTAATTTTTAACTGTTGAGTGTAGGCTTTAAAATAGCCACATCATCCTCTTTAAAAAGCCCCCGACATTCATGACAAAAATCCGTTATCTTTCACCATAGTAATCTTTTAATTATCTTTCATTCTTGTACTTTAGTCGTAATTTCATACATTTGGTCATTGATTAAATTTACAACATGTATCTCAATTGCACTTTTCAGATATTTGTCATTAGTTAAATTTTGTCTTTATATCTTTGTCAGGACATAGATCGTTTAAATTCTGACATTATATTTTTGTTATCACACTTAATCATTGATTAAATTCCGGCATAACTTTTTTATGTCATTGGCTTCATCATTGATTAAATCTTGTTGAAGTATACTTCGTCCTTATGCTCCATTGATAAGACTTCTATCCGTAAACCTCACTAAACTTGTCTCTTCTTAATAAAAACAAAAAAATGAATTTCGATAGAATGTATTTTATTATCAATTAAATTATGGCGAAACCAATACGTTTGGAAAAGTGAGAAGTAAGGGTAGTAAACAAAAGCTAAAATTGAGATATAATCAATTATTAAACCACAATTCATTTATGACAAATTTACCCCAAACTAATTTATTTGACTGCAAAAACCCCAAACTAATAAATTTGTGATAAATGTACCATTCGCTAAATTGGATTAATACCACAAAAAAATTATAAAAATTGTAAAATCTAACAAACGGATCGTCCCATGCGTGTTAGGTTCCCATGCGTGTGTGTTAGGTTCCCAAGAATGGGCCATTTTTCTGCTTTCACGTGTATTCCTCGAGTTTGGATTATGCTTTGCTGTCTTTTGTCCTATTGGCGGGTCGGCCATTTCTTAATCTTGTGGGACCTACCATACCCATCACTCATAGCCCTAATCTCAACAATTAGTCACCAATTAGTGGGGCTTAATCCCCTCCCCCTTCAGCATCATCCTTGTCAAATTGTGTGCAATAAGCAAAAGCAGAAAAAGAATTTGTCATTTGACAAAGTGAGGCCACATCAATATCGTTTACCTAATCTTTGGATTTTAATCTCAATACCTCCTTTTTTTAACCTACTAGTCAAAAGACAAAAAAGTAGTGTCTGACCAAAAAAACCCAAAAAAAAAAAAAATAATTAAAACAATAAAAGTGGTGGCCAAATCACTATTTCTACATCAGCACTTTCCCCAGCACCTCCATTAAATATTTATGAAATTTGATTGATTTACGCTCTTGCTTGCACCGTAAGGTTTGCTTTCCCTTAAACTTCATATTAAATTTACCTTTCTTTAGGTGTTAAATTTTCAAGCAAACTTTAAATTTATGGTGTTTTATGTCGGGAGATTTTATGAATCTTAAGCCAATCTTAAATTTACGATGTTGTATTTCGGGAAGTTTTACCAACCTTCACATTCATATTATTAAATCCATTCCAATTAATAAAAAGAAAGTTATCATAATTTAGTATGTTAAAAATAATATCCAAATTTAAAATACGTCGATATTATTTCCTTTCCCAATAGAAATAAATAAATAAAAATACAGCGTCCTACTAATTTCAGGGACATGTTTGCAAATTTCAGAAATCGCAATCAAGAAGATTAAATTAATTCTGGCGATGCAACTGTAGCTGGGATAATCATGATCCGGATTTAAGACAAAATGACGAGAAAAACAACGCTGCTGACCTGTCAATTAGGAAACCGGATAACTTTGAAAACAAAACTTTGCTTTATCATCTTCTCACACGGCACTTTCCTCCTTACATAAGTTTGAATGATCCTCGTTGATAAAAAATAAAAATAAAAAGAATAGAAGTTTCAGGAGCTTGAACACAGAGCATCAATGGCGAGGAGTGGCGCCCTGTCCGTACACCTCCTCCTGGTCATCTCCCTATCGGCGATCCTCGTCGCGGCCGGCGGGAGAGCGCTGCCTCTGAATCTGCTGCTGGGATTCGAGAGAGCAGGGTTCAGCAGGTCGTTTCATCGGATTTACGATACTTCCAAGTACGGAATTTTACAGCTCAACAATGGCCTGGCCCGGACTCCTCAGATGGGGCAAGTCTCTTTTCCCTTCGGTCCTTTTCTATCCTAGGATTCATCGATCGGGTGTCCTGTAAACTTCGTTAGGATTCCGTTTGCTGATGTGTGGGAAATTGTTGTGTCTGGGCAGGTGGAATAGCTGGAATTTTTTCGCCTGCAATATCAGCGAAACGGTCATCAAGGAAACAGGTATCGCTCTCCGTTCTCGTCGAATCTTTTGTTTAGTTGGGCAATCGTTGATGAATTACATGTAATGACTGGCAGGGTTACCATTAAAGAACGAAGAAGAAACATTTTATTGAGGGATAGAGGTTCAGGAAATATTTGAGTGTATTTGAGAAAAGGCAGGGATTGGAGTTACGTGTTTCATGGACTTAGAAGTGACTAGTCTATCTCAATTTCTCGAGCTTACATGCCGAATGAGTCAACTGTGGAAACGACAGATTGAGAATAAGAAGTAGGAATGAATGATCCGGCGAAGTGCATATGGAGATATATCTTTATGTTAGTGGGACAAGCATGCATTTATCATGAGGATCGTATCCGCAATGTTGTGGTTGATGGAAATGATAGTTAGGGTGTGGTTTGAGTGAAGACCGTGGAATGGAACGAGTAGTGCGCATATATTTCATTGTTAAGAGAGGTGAAGTTCTTATTTAATTCACTCTCCTGTCAATTGGGTACTGATGAGTGTTTCTCCCATTTGCAGCTGATGCACTTGTTTCGACTGGGCTGGCTAAATTAGGTTATGTGTACGTCAATATAGGTATACCTCTACAATGTCTTAAATCTCAGAATAGTGTTTCACGTTACTGGTTTATGTACTTATTTATTCCAATGGACCACAGATGACTGCTGGTCTACTCCCAAACGAAATGCTAAGGTTAGTTTTAGTTCCTTTGGTTTTGCTCAGTTCCCAATACCATCTCAAGTTTTCAGAGTGCGGTACTTTACTTTTGCAATCTTTAATTTTTGAAGTGAGCATGAAACAATTAGTTAACAGGCTCAAACTTTTCTCCTTTCTAAAAATTTTTTGTCATCTTTTAGTGAGTTACGTGAATTGGGACATTAACATTGTGTCTCAGTCTCACACTTTTCCGCTAGACATCTGTACTATTCTGAGAAATTATTATCATTTCATTCATCTTGAGGAGACAATTTATATTGTTTTAGTATGCCATATAGTTCTTGCGCTGTTGCTTCTCTCTTCTTGATTTCGCATTGATGGCTGTGCAGGGCGAATTGGTAGCTGATCCGAAAACCTTTCCATCAGGAATTAAAGCCCTTGCAGACTACGTCCATAAGCAAGGCCTCAAGCTTGGGATATATTCTGATGCTGGGTAGGATGTTTATCCTCTGAAGTTGTACTGGTAATAACATTCTTTCTATACTTTTGACTGCACACTAACTCCAGTGGTTCCTTGTCCACTTGACCATCTCTTTCAGAATATATACATGTCAAGTTCGACCAGGGTCACTTTACCATGAAGAAAATGATGCAAAACAGTTCGCTTCATGGGTGAGTCTTTAATTTCTTCAAGGGAATTAACTAGTGTTTTCCCATGAATCACTAATTTGGTATGCTAGCATGGATAAGAATATTTGTTCCTCTTTATACTTCTTATGGCATACAAATAGTTGGTTTTAGCTTTACCAAAAACAGCTGAAACCCTTTTGATCGGTTATTTATGTTAAATGTTTCAACATTAATGTGAAGCACTCTCAGAATTTTTCTTCTTCCATCACTTAGATTAGTCTGGTAATTTACCATTTGCAGTTGCAGCAGCCTTTCTCCTGGCTAGACTTTCCTCTAATAGTTTCATCTGTTGGTGTCTCAGGGTGTCGATTATTTGAAATACGACAACTGCTATAATCTGGGCATAAAACCAAAAGACAGGTCTTGCTCACTCTAAATTCTGTTTAAGCTGTGAAGAGACTTATGTAGATATTTAATCTGACCTTGATTGGTTCCATTACAGGTATCCACCAATGCTCAAAGCGCTAAATGCAACAGGACGACAAATTCTGTACTCTATGTGTGAATGGTAGTTCACCTTTTTCAGATCATCTCTGTCAATTTCCAATACTCATTTGTTTGATGAGACTTGAGAGTGATACTTGATCTTCTGGTTTTGTGGGCAGGGGGGTTGATAATCCTGCCTTGTGGGCAGGCAAGATTGGGAATAGTTGGCGTACAACTGATGATATTAATGATACATGGGCAAGGTAAACTTCTTTTCTTTCTAGGTCAGATAAACACAATACCATGCTACTAGAGAAAGAGAGCAAGAATCCTTTGCCCTCTCGACCTTATCCTGGAAGATGTTTATTTAATACAAACTTATCCTTACTCTATAACCGTTGCATCATATTTAAAATTCATTTATGCAATGAAGTCTATGCCTTTAGGTTTACCAGAACACTTTACCAGTAGAAATTACGTTCTTGTGCATTTGTTTGTGGGACATTCACTTTGCCATTAGCATGAATGCAATCGTGAACATGCCCTATCTTAATGGTGAGTTTGGGTTTGGATACTGGATCCTGTCAAAGTCAGTTTATGCTGCTGTCCGTGAAGTGGGGTGTATTTCAAGAGCTGCTATTAGCAAGTACTATGCTGACTATGGGAAAAGTATTCTCAATGCGATTTATGTCTATGCTAAAGCTACACTTAAAGAGTCTAGTGGGTTTTTATTTGAATGAAGTTAGAAACTGAGTGCAGCATGACCTGCCTCTAATATGAGTACTAATTCTTATGGTGACTTGCAGCATCTGAAGCATTGGCTAGCTGCATTTATTTGCATTGAATCAAATCAGTTTGAATGCAAGTATTGATCCGCATAGAGCATAAAACATCTATATTTACTTCTCCTGTAGTTTGTCTGACTCTGCTCTCCTTCATTTTGCTTCAGCATGACTACAATTGCAGATCTGAATGACAAGTGGGCAGCCTATGCAGGACCTGGAGGATGGAATGGTAGCAATCAAACTCGTGCCTTGTAGCATTAGTGCTTCTTACACTTCTGACACTCAACTTCATGTCTCTGACAGATCCAGACATGTTGGAAGTTGGGAACGGAGGCATGAGTTACCAAGAATACCGTGCACATTTCAGCATATGGGCTTTGATGAAGGTTTCCCTCTCATTCTGAATAGTTCATTACTTTTTAGCAATTTTTTTTCTCGTTTAATTTATTCTTCTTTAAAAGATAGTAGTTATATTATGTTAAAAAATTCAAAAAATAGTTCCAATGACACGGATTTTGAGAGCTTAGAGATGTAACTTCTTATGTCTTTTGCAAGTTTTGGAAGTTTTAGCCATGAAACTTCATTGCATTGGCTCAAAATTAAATACAACTTAAAATGTGAGGACATATAATTGCCATTCCATGTTTGCTGTCCCTTGCAAACCATTCGGTACAGTTCCTTACTGCAGTGTGTGCTTCAATAACGGAGTGAGCCATTTATGCCTCTGCAGTTCTGAGCATGGGCCAAAATCTCTTACTAGTTTTCTCTGGTTCCTTTTTAATTCTTTTACTCACCTATTCCCACTTCTCTGCCCTGCTAGAATTTTGAGTTGGAAATTCACTGCTCATGTTTATGATCTCTAACATCAATCATTCAAAGCCAAGCGTAGATTCCATTGGTTGTTTTAGAAAGGATAGGGAGTAAATGTTGGCTGTACCTTAATCTCTGAGTTGGAAATTCACAGCTCATGCTTAATCATGCAGGCTCCTCTTTTAGTTGGTTGCGATGTTAGAAATATGACTGCAGAAACTTATCAGCTAGTGAGCAATGAAGAGGTCATTGCTGTCAACCAAGGTGATTTCTGACGTGGATGGATATAATGCTTTTACATGTTTGTTGGTAGCCATAATCTTTGGTGATGACATTCTTTGATGCACTAAATATGCAAGCTTTTCTGTCTGTTGCAGATTTCCTTGGTGTTCAGGGGAGGAAGGTTAATGTCTCAGGAACTGGTGGTTGCTCTCAGGTTTATACCTCATTGCAGCATCATATACTTTACCAAGTCTTTTTTGCTAATCATGACTTATGAGCTTTATATACGACCTCCAAGGTTATTGCTTTAACCTCTGGTGTTCACCTACCAGCAAGGATTTTAGGCTTCTGATGGGGTCAATTTTCACCAGAGATACTTACATTTCACTATCTCATTTTCATGTAAAACCTGGAAACAGAAAAACCAATCTTTTGCGGTTAAACAGTAAATTTTCTAAGTTACTTATTTTATGGTGTATTTTAAGCAAATGGGTTTATTAACTGGTAGAAGTTTGAGTGAAAAAGATTACAGACTTGTTTGCTTTCATGTCTTATCATGATTTTACAATGGTACTGGCAGTCACTTGGTTATGACATATTATGTATTGAAAAGTTATCGGATTTTGAGTGTATGACGTTCATGCACTTAAATCAGTGAACCTGATTCTTTTCTGTTTTCAGAAGCTGGTAAATTATTTTGCATGGTTCTATCTCACATCTTTGGAGTTGAAGATATTATTTAGTCAGATCAAATACTGAAATATTTGCTAATTTGGGTAGTTGCGGATGCTTTCCAGGTTTGGGCTGGACCGTTGTCACGACGGCGCCTGGTTGTTGCTCTCTGGAATCGATGCTCAAAAGCTGTGAGTATAACGGCTGCATGGGAAGCACTGGGGCTTGACTCCAGCACAAGTGTGTCTATAAGAGACTTGTGGCAGGTAAGAATGTAAGATAAAGAATTAGTAATTTACTTTTACACCAATAAGGTCGGCACGCTACCATGTTACGGCAGTTTTTAATGTTACATGCGACATCGATCTGACTTTATCAAGCTATAGTTGAACATTCTGGAGTTTTTGACAATGCATTTACAGAGATTACCAGAGAAGAAGGTCGAAAACGATCGAATTCTCTTGGCAAGCCATGTATTCTGAATTCTGATGCCCAGTCCACAGAACAAATCCATATAGCTAAACTGTCTGATATGTCCCTGATTATTCTTTTCCTACCTTCTTGCAGCACAAGGATGTCGCAGAAGATGTTGCGTCCTCGTTCTCTGCACAGGTAGATGCACACGACTGTCATATGTATATACTCACGCCTCAGACAGGGTCACGCGCTGAGATATAGCTTGTCGCTGGTCACGCTATTCCACTGAACGGTTATGCAACCGGTTGGATTCCCCGGAAGACATCGAGGTTGTTGCATACATTTCTCGAGGCATGGCCTTCACTGTCCAGAAATTGTATGACTGCTGCTTTTCTTTCCATTGGAAACTCTGTACATTTGTGTAATGTATATGAGATGGACTGTAAACTGAAGCATAAAGTGTCAATTTCTGTGTCGTCGGTGTGGTTTGCGACCATACTTTGTTGGTGAATTCATGCGCGAAAACGGCTGATCTATCATGATCATAGTTTACATAATATTCAAATAATTATTGTCTAATAAATAAAAGGGTTAATATTATGAAAAACTTAATACTGTGAAAAAATTACTCTATACAAATTGTAAAAAATTTACTTTTATTAGTTTTCGCTAAATTGAATTAATATTATGAAAATTATAAATTGGTATACTTGTAATCAATGGAAGGTAAAATTTTAAATCGGTACAATTGTCTATTGTCGCGTGTCATTTAATTCAATAATTTAACGGAAAAATTTAACGAAGTGATTGAATTAGTAGCTCTATAAATTAATGGATGGGATTGAATTGCAAAATGAAAACATTCGTACAAGTTAGATCTTTTTTTTTTTTTTTTTTTTTTTTTTGTAGCTCTATAAATTAATGGATGGGATCGAATTGCAAATTGAAAACATTCATACAAGTTAGATCTTTGGTCACCACTTTGTGGAAAATTGTTAGGTTTAAATATGTTAGATACTTGTGACTCGATTGATGAAATAGTACCTCTCTCCAAAAAGAACATTTTTTTTTTTACCGCCTCACAAAGAAAATATTTTGTTTCGAATGGACAAGATATAGAGGAAGTGTTCATACGTAAAATCATAATTATTGATATGGGCCATTTTCAGTTACAATAAAAGTAGAAGTGATGTGAATTATTCAAGAATCAAAGTCAATTTACTTTGTAAAAAGAAGCCACCAATGAACTTCTATGGTTTCATGGGATTCAATCAATTGTCTTCACTGTGGGATATCATTGAGAAATAAAAATCTGTGTTATCAAAATATTTTCTGCGATTGTTTCTAATCATCCGCTTTGGTATTTTATTGAAAACAAAAAAGGTAGATTTATTATAAGTTTACTAGTATGATATTTTTTGAGGTTAGAATATTAGTTTGGATAAACTTATCATGTGTCTATCAATTTGATGTTTTTCATGATATTAATCCTAAATAAAATTAAATGAGAATTGTAATAAAATCTGCTTTTAGGATTTTTTTTTAATGAAGGTCCAATGTTTTTATAAGAAAAATTATAAAAGGCTGTGAAAAATTCGATTATATAAAAAGACGGATTGAGTTCGAGACCTCCAGCAGCTTCCCGCCATGTTAATCCTATCCCGTCCTCTTCCTCCTCCTCCTCCTCCTCCTCCTCCATCTCCTCTCTCCAATTTCTCTCCAAACCCTAGAATCGCATCCCCCGCCTTCCACCGTCTCTCGTTCCCGGGCTCCGACCTCCTCCCGCCGCGCTGCGCCGCCGAGGGCCGAGCCGCCGAGCGCGGCCACGAGTTCGAGACCGGCGGCACCTTCTACCGCCGCGAGAGCGCCGTTGGCCGCGACCTCGGCGTCCTCGCCGCCTCCCTGCAGAGGCGGTCCGGCCACCAGCTCCGCGTCCTCGACGCCATGTGCGGCTGCGGGATCCGGTCCCTCCGGTACCTTGTCGAGGCCGGGGCCGATTTCGTGCTGGCGAACGACGCGAACGACGATAACCGTGGCGTGATCGCGAGGAACCTGGCGAGGGTGAGCGGCGAGGGGAGGTGGACGGTCTCCAGCAACGAAGCGAATCGAGTGATGGTGGAGTGTTATCTGAAGAGAGATTTCTATGACTTGGTGGATGTGGACTCCTTTGGGAGCGAGTCGTCGTACTTGAGGTCGGCGATGAACTGCTTGAAGCTGGGAGGGTTGCTGTATGTCACGTCGACGGATGGCTACACCTCTGGTGGTCATAGGCCTCACCAGTGAGTGCCTTCTCTTGCTTTCTTCGCTTCTTTCTTTCGTTCCTCCTTTCTTCGTTGTTAGTGCGTTGTGATTGTGATCGTTATCATGATTGCTGGAAAATGGAAACCAGTGTCTCCTCTTAGTATCTGCGAGATTACTTCATTTTCGTCGTTTCAATATGTAGTACTGCTGAATAGCGCTAGTTCTTCAGGGCAAAACCGCTTGATATATTGCGGTTCAGTCATTTAGTCCTCTCTGTCAAGTTTTGATGGCTATATCTCATTCTTTTGAATGCTTTGCGTTGCCTGTTATATTTGGTAGCATCAGAAGTCTTGGTTTTTTAAAGTCAATTAAACTTCTCTTAGCCGATGGTCTTTTGTAGATATACGTTTTTGCGCACCTTGTAAGACGTACTTGTTGCTGATTCTTGCTCTAGTTCGTTAGCTGCATATGGAGCATATGTGCGCCCTATGCCATATTCAAATGAAGTTGGTTTGCGGATGCTTATAGGTGGTGCAATGCGTGAAGCTTCTGTTCTGGGATATCGTGTTACTCCACTATTTTCTTATTATTCGTACCATGGACCTGTCTTCCGCGTTATGTTGCGGCTAAACAGAGGAAAACTTCTTATTAATAGGTAAATTTATTTTTATTCTGCTCGGTTGCTTTTCCCACAAGATGTTCTTTCTAGGTTGCTAATTATTGTTGCTGTCATCTTTTGGCACTGCAGGCATTATGAATTTATCAGTTACTGCACCAAGTGTGGACATTCCCAATCACATTCGTGGGATGAACTTAGTAAATTAAGTTGCACCTGCAATAAGGTGAAAGCATCATTTTATTCTTTTTAACAAGATTCTGTTTGCATGCTCTTTCATGTTCCTACGGTTAAGGAATGGTTATGTGGGCTAAAACACCATCATGCTTTTCATCGATAGAATCGTGTGAAACTCATTTCCACATTTTTTTATTGATACCATGACTAAAGCCCTGTTAAGTGAATGTTTATTGTTCCTTAAGTGTGGTAGTGATTAGCAGTCTCTGAGTCAAAGTCCACTAGCTAACCACACTGTTCTCTATGAGAAAGGGAAGGTGAGGGGTTCAAACCCTAACTCGGGTGTGTTTTGGGGTAGGGACATCCTTCAGTTTTACTGACCATAAAATAAAAAGGGTATGTGCCCCAGCCAAAGCAAGCTACTCCTTCCTCTCAACTGTCTTATACAAATGCTATTACTCTGGTTTAAAAAGCAGATTTCATCAAATTGCACCAAATCTCTTTTTTTTCAATGCTCGTGGTCAAGTCAGCTTGAGTCATCATCCACCTTGTGACCAGTTTCTATCCAGTGTCTTGTCTTGTAAGTACATTTTCTTCTTTTACCTTTCCATTATTTCTCAAGTTTGGACTTTTCCTGGAAGTGCGACTATCTCTGTCTATTGGGGGAACTGCCATTTGTGATTTTGGGGCCACCAACAGTGCTTTTGGCCTTCCTATGCGCTGAAGATGAAATATAATTCTTATTGTTGTGCTCTATTTTCTTCAATGATATATTCTGGTTAACATCTTCATTCTATGTCGGTTTTGGACTAACTCCGTGTGGTGTGTGTCATCTGTGTGTGCACATGCCTGTGTGTGTACATGATTAGCTTGGGTGTAACACTAGGATTATGGTATCTTGAGTTGCATACAGCATGTCTTTGCTTGGTGATCATTTGGGACTTGTCAAGACCTATTATTTGCAAAAACTAGTTAGAAAAAATATCGACCAATGTATAAACAAATCGAGTTGTTAATAAGTATAAGCTGACTGAATTGGGTTAAATATACAAGCTTAGTTTAATGCTGTGTGGTAGTGACCGACATGGTTAAATGAGTATTGCAACCATATTGAAATGCCCATGCCTACATATTTTCCCCCTTAGTGGAGTTTAGGAACAAATCATTTTTGTATGCATTTGGGATATCAAACAAATCTCTTGTACTTCTTTTCAGGAGGGAAGGTCGCTTGTTGTGTCTGGGCCTCTCTGGACTGGACCTCTGCACAGCACATCCTACCTCACAGAAATGTTAAATATGGCCGAGCAATTGGGATGGATGGGCAATGGCTCAGGAGCTGACCTTCAAAAACTTTTGCAGCTGATGGTGGACGAGAGTGACCCTAAGCTATCATTTGGTTACATCAAATTGGATGAGGTCTCTTTCAGTTATGTTCTTTACGTACGTACGTACATGTATATATATATATTCCTTCCTCTTTTGGTAGATGTTTGAATCATCAAATATTAGAATGCGAGGTGCCTAGGAGATAACGATATGCTTTTGGGAATATCTTAGGTTGCCAGCCGTGCCAAAATCAACTCCCCTCCACTTAGGACCATGATGAGTGCCTTGCAGAAGGTAACTTTGATCCTCTTGAACATAGCATTTAAGTCTTGCATGTTGCCTATCAGGTAAATGTCCTGTTTATTATATGAAGGTTATTTAGAGGAAAGGGCTTTTTGGTTTCTATGAGCAACGAAAATGGTTAGCAGTAAATTTACAAAAGAAAGGCAATGCAGTTTTGTGAGTCAGAATACTCTCATTCCATATGCATTTTTCTGGAGAAGATACTGCTGTGAATGAAGAGCCTGCCTTTTTTTTTTTTACCTTCAAATTTCTCTATCGGAATTCATTGACCTGTATGCTTCAGCGGGGCATTTTTATTTGCCTCTTTTAAAATGTAGCTGGAAATAGGGCAATATTTGGTGGCATCTCACTATTTCCCATATGGGCTTTTTTGTTTGGTTGCAGGAGGGATATGCAGTTAGTAGGTCACACATTGCAACCAATGCCATTAAGACAGACTGTCCTATGGCTACATGCATTAGAATTGCCAAGGAGGTTTAGCACTGTTACCTCATCATGGTGCAAAGTTGCAGTGTCATCGACGCTTAAAGTGCGTCCGTATCGGATGCATCACTGGAGGAGCAACCTATATTTCCAGGGTAAAGCGAGTTTTTTTATATGAAAGCTGAAATGTGCGTTACGAGTTTGGCAAGTGCGATTTTTTGATGCATGCAGATCGAATAGGCCATGGAAAGCAGGCCCTCAAGTGCATACCGAGCAGTCCCCTGATCTGGCAGCTGGTAACATTAATTTGGAGCCATCACACGAGAAACCCTGCCTAAATTTTAGTGTTCACATGAGCCTTCTCGTATCTTTCGTAGTACCAACTTAAGAGAAATTTAGCAGTTGCGGAACAGCGATAATTTTCCATGCCCGATCCTTGCATATAGGGCGGGTTTACTGTTTTGTTCGAGTAATTGCTAGAGATGTGTTTGGACTGCTTCAAATACCCGAGAGCCTTCTACCATCACTAGTTGAGAAATGCGTATGAGCAATCGAATGTAATGTTCCGTCACCAGTTAGAAAATGGAAAATTTAATGATGGAATCTTTAATTGACGAGCAAATAGTAACTTAGGTGAATAGCTTAGCGGATTGATGCCTATTAGGATTCCGCCTCGATGCTGGCAGAAGTAGCATGGGTACAAAGATGCGCCATAATACCATCATATTGGCCCACAAGAAGCTAATAACTGGCCCATGAGCGCGACCTTTTCTGGGCATTTAGAGGCCCTGGGCCTTTCTACTTGGCGGTGGGTCTTAATGCGTGAAGGCTCAAGTGGAAGGGCCATGGGTTGGTTATCTAGGTCCTAACCGTAATGGGCCGAAAAAACACATCATTTAAGCTCATTTTGAGGCCTATTCGTCAGTTAATTTAGGCTTAAATTGGGCCCACCAAGGCCTACTTAGGGTGCATCCACAATGGGCCGAAAGGGAACATTTTAAGTCTACATCCAGGGGATTTTAGGCCGAATTTACCCACGAAGTCCAGAAGAGGCCCATCTTATGGGCTGGAAGGCATTTTAGAGGCCCAGTTTTAGGCCCATGGACCAATATTGTTCCTAAATTGGGCCCACCTAGGCTAAACAGGGCCCATTCATACTGGGCAGAAAAACGATATTTTCCTATGGGCCGAATTGGGCCCACAAAGTCCAAAACAGTGCCCTTTATGGGGCAGCAAGGCCCAAACAGGGACAATTCCTTAATGGTCCGAAAAATGCCACAGCTTAGTCAGTTTGATACCAATTTAAGGCCCATGGGCTGTAATTGGGCCTAAGAAGCCCAAAACAGAGCCCTTTATGGACCGCAAGACACATTATGTAAGCCTATATCGAGGCCCATGGGCCGATTATTTTAATTAAGCCCACGCAGTGACAAACCTATGGGCCGAAAAGGCCGTAGACCCATTTAAGGCCCATGGGCAGGAATTGAACCCTTCAGAACAGAGCCCTTTATGGGCCAATGGCATATAGAGGCCCATGGGCCGATATTTTAATCTAGGCCCAAACAAGGACCATCCTTAATGGGCCAAAAGTCTTCAATTCAGTCTTTCAAAACCCATTTAAGGCCCATGTGCTGATTTGGCCTGATGTGGCCCATGTAGATGAAACCAGGGGTAATCCTTGGCCGAAAAGGCAAATCAAACATGTTCAGTTCGAGGCCATCTAAGGCCTAGGAACCGATTATTTTAGGCCTCCATGGACCGATTAATTTGGGCCTGAATGAGGCCCACGAAGGTTGGGATGCTAGATCATTGTAATGGGCACAAAAGTTACACAATTCAAGCCCAGTTCGAGGCCCACCAAGCCCATGGACCAAAAGTACCATGGCGTGTGTATCGCTCTACGCAAATTTTTGGCGGCGGCGTCAAGGCTGAAATCATGCTTCACCCATAAGTGTCAGCAGCGACGCGTTGCAGATTCAAATTATCATAGGAAGGGCGCGAATTGCCGCGATACTTAGCCTGGCCAAAGCCAACTTAATGGTATCTAACCTATACCCGACAGTTGCAGTGAATGCAAGCTAAGTTAACCCAATAATCTTTGATCCTTCATCCTACCGCATCATCTTACACCCCGCATACACAAGAAAGTATATTCCATGGACACCAAGTCCTGTTCAAGGCTCTGCCATGCATGCCCCCAATTCAGAAGCGCCTCAAATTCCCATGTAGGGCAAGGTATAGTCGCCTATACTATGTATTTTAGACTAATCACCTGGTCTAGATGCTCACATTGATTAAATAAGGTATCTAGCATCTGAACAATGACTTTGAAAGAAGAGCCATATAATCCTTTTGCAGTACAGACGGGCAGCCGCAATCAAACATCAAAACTTTCAAACGAAAAAAAATTGGTCCTAGAAAGTCATCCATGCAATCAAGAGCACTTGGGATGATGCGATAGTACGTTCGGTTTGCCTCAGGGCCGAGCAGGAGGGCCTCCAACACGAGGTGCCTGACCAGGCTGACCAGGCTGACCAGGCTTCGGCAAATCATCCTGCAAAAGACAAAATCTCATAAATGAAAAAACCCAGCATACCTGAAGCATCACTATAGGCAAAAACAATAAAATACCAAATGAGTCCAATAGGTATACTATATTTGCCAAAAAAGAATAATCAAGCGAGGAAGAGAAAACTGTCGAGTTAACAAATTTTCCTTTCCAATTTTGGCCAAATCATGCAAACACTGTTGGTGTACAGAAACTCATTTACAATTGAAGAGTTGATGGAGATCAATTTATCAAACCAGAAACATACTACAATATCATCTCACGCTAAAGGCCTATTATCTACCAAGCTTAAAACTAAAGAACACTCCATAGGATGATAATTATCAAAAAAACTTTCATATTAGAGCATAAGCACCAGAAAACATCGTCGCCATCACCAAGAATATCAATAGCTGGTGCTTATAAACCAATCAAAAGCTCTAAAACCTTTGTTCAGAAAAAAAAGTACATTGCGCCCAAAATATCGCACTATGAAAACTCCATCAAGCAATAATTTAACAAACAGATAAGACATATTGGATAGATATTTCCAAGGAAAAAACTATGGACACGGCTTTATTTGAACGGTGAACGACAGGTCCATGTTAAAAAATTTGATGTTCTGATGAAGAGAAAGGGCAAGAGCTAAATCTATTCAAAACTCAATATTATTAAAGGACAAGATCATTTCCTCCTACCAGCCAACAGACTAAGCTCTTTTCTTTGTTGTTCCTATTTTATCAGACATCACACTAAACCATCAGTCAACAGACTAAACAACAGAAAAGCAAAATAAAAGGTAGCAGTACTTGCAAGGTACAGGAAAGGAACAATGTAAGAGATGAAGGCGAAGCAAATGACATTCAAACTAAAATTAGGAAAACAGCACGAGACACACACAACGCACAAGAAAAAGAATAGGTCAACAAGAATAGCAGTAAACAGTATTGGAGAGCATACACGACGTCTGATGTAGCGCGGCGGAGGCTGACGGTTCCTCCTATTCGTGCGAGATCGAACCCTCACAACATGGGAGTGGATGGCACAGGACACGCAATACTGCATCTTGGCATACAGCTTTGGAAGAGTGTAATCTACAAGAGAATGCCGCATTTTATTCATAGAAAACTAAACATAAAAAATGATAAATCCTGACAGAATTTCAACAACAAGCGGCAAGAGAAGCATGTGCTTACTGTCATAGACACAAGCTTCTTGGACATCTCTGACAGCAGCTTGCTCGACAATGTTCCTCACGAGAAACCTCTTGATTGCCTTATCCTAGATTGCAACGATCCACAAACACAAGTGAAAAACCACGAAGTCGAGAAACAACACATCCTTCACACTTCAATACCAAAACCACCTACGGATCTAAGCGAAACTATCCAATTGACACTTTGACGTATCGTTGCTACATCAGAACGAACGATACTACGAAGAAACACCAGATACAAACTCCGCAAACAGAAACACAATCAAAATATAAGAGATCGCACTGATTGAGCTACTCGAACAAAGAAAAAACTAGCGAGCGAACGGACAGATTCATGCACTCCGATGCCGAAGAAGCCCCAAACGGCAGAGACAGACCGAACGCATCGGAGTCAACGGAGCGGCGATTACCTTGGGGCAGCACTTGCCGCAGTTGGAGCAGCGGATGAACTTGACGTGGCCACGGCCGTGCTTGTTGCGGCCGCCGTTCCTGCGCTTGAAAGTCTGCGTTCACAGAGAGGGAATCGTCAGCCAAAAAGCACACGGCGGAGTACAAGCACCTTCGGATGCCGGAGACGGCGGCGGACTGCGGATCGTACCATTTTGGGAGTGGCGGTCGCTCCGGCGGATGATCTCGAAGCTCTGGCTTCGCCGGCTCGGTGTCGCTAGGGTTTGTGTTTGTTATCCCAGCGAAGCGTCTGAGCTGAGGGAGGTTTTTCGCTTTTATATGGACGCGAGGGCGAAACCCTACGCCGTTGTGAATTGTCAGATTTGCCCTCCTTAGGAAAAGAAGGGAAAAACGGAAATTAGAGAAAGAAAACCAAAGCTAGCAATTCCCCAAAAATTGAAGTAAAATGTAGTATATAGAGAAGAAAGAAAAATATACATGCCCCCAATTTGAGATTTTGGCGATATTAGATTCAATTTATTTTGTGACAAATGAGCAGTGTGAATTTTTATAAGCGATATGAACGATGATTTTTAAAAGAAAATTTTCCAAATCATTTACAAATTTACATGTGATTTTTCATTATGTTCCAAAAGTTAATGATATTTCAGATTTGTCATAATAATTAACAAATTCAATTCTTTTTGGGGAAATTAATGGATAGTCCCGAGGTTTTTTCACCCAAAAGTAAGATGTTGTGCAATTTTTTTTTTTTTTATTTTATTTTTTTTGGGTCGGAAGATGTTATCCAATTGCAACTGCCAAAACCATATGGAACAGCCAAAACTTCTTCATAAATCAAGAGACCAGATGAACGCAGAGGTCTTCTGTGACCCTTAATAAGAACAGGGGAGAAATACAAGGTTCCAAAACAGACAAGACTGAGAGAATTCACATCAGTTCAACTTATTCCATGGTCATCAAAGGTACATATTTGCAAATGAAAACACCTTCCCGGGCCTAACATCGCATCATATTATTTCTTTCTTTGCCGAATCTACGGGACAACTCAGTAAGCTCTCTCCCAGATTTCCATCAAAGATTCTGGGAATGGAAGAGTTCAAGGGCATTCTTTTCATACACTTCGCTGGCATATTTCCAGTCGATGACTTTCCATATGTTCTTCAGGTAATCTGGTCTCACATTCTTGTACTGCAGAAAGAAACAGAGGAGGGATCAGGAATGTCTGATTAATGCCACTGGTCAAATCGAGTACAAGTTCCATGAAAGGAGAGACCCCCAAGAAAAAGTGCACTATCACTGGCACGAACAAGCATCAGAGATCCGACTAAACTGAATTTGCTATTTCCAACCCAATGGGGTCCAAAAAAGTTCCACATGACTACAAGTGACATGTAAATACAATGTTTCATCTTGACATTTATAACTGCTATCAAGCATGCTTTCATTCAATTCTCAAACCTTGTATCTCAGGTTAAGACCCAGCTGTCCAATAAGCTGAAAAACTACAAAACCCCTCCCCCACCCCCCCCAACTTTCTCTCTTCCCTTTCCTTCCTCCTCTCCCCTTTTCTAACGTGTAACTGCATCAGAGATATGTGTAGATATATCACTTGCTATAGTCATAAACAACTTAGTGAATCCCTCGTATGGTCATGCACACGTTACTATCCAATAAAATTCACAACTTCAGCTTTCTCATGCTCAGTAAATGCTTACAACTAATCACAAGTCATAATAAAGTTTGATATTTCACGGAAGCATTAAGAGTAGTACGATAATTAAACAGACTAAAATGTCCAAACAAATGAAAGTGTTCCATGCTAATGAAATGAGTAAATCCAGAGCAACCAGAAGTGAAGACATACCTGCAAATAATATGCATGCTCCCACACATCTATGCCAATCAAAGGAACCAAACTTGGTCCCTTGGTCACCAAGGGATCCTGTTAAAACATAGTAAATGCTTTATTCTTCTGAAGGTCAGAGAAAAGATAAAACTTAAAAAAAAAAAAAAAAAAAAAACCCATTATCATCGATAGAAGAGATTTGACTCAAAATGGCACCCCCAGGGGGGCCTACCTGCATACGCTGTTATATAAACAAGATGGAGTATTAATCTAGTAAGTCATCTACATCAAGACTAGGGTGTCTAGACCATCACAATTTCATAACAGAATCCAAGTGACTTCTCTTTCAAAAAAATCTCATATTTTCTCCCTCCTAATAAGCCAACAAAATGCTTGAGGGATCATATTTAACTTCCTCATACCTTGTTATTAGACGTTTGTGATCATAGCATCATTAGATAAATCATAGCAAGTGAATGACTGCAAATCTAACAAGGTCAAGCATTTTAGTGGGGGCAGTTGTGTCACTGTAATCTCATGTTACAGAGTTCAGGAAGGAAAAACAAATCATCATTCTCCATGGAAATCTACTATTAGAAGACTAGAAGTTTGTGTTAATTAACGATTTAACCTATTATAGCACATTCCCTCTATTTAACAGTATTAAGAACATCGCTTGCACAAAAATCAAATAAATTCGTGTACAGGCTGGTAATGTTGATGCAGAGGCCATTGCTCCATGGTCTGGGAAAGCCATACATTCATAGTGAACCTCATTTTACAAGACCTCAGTCATGAGAAAACAACCACAGACATCCGGGACCCACACAAATCTTTCAATGCTAGGGAGAAGATGAATCCATAAAAATCAAGTAGCTTCTAATAACATTGACGAAACATTTGTGAATTAAAAAGTGATGGAGCTAACCTGATTGGATGTGGTTTCAACAACCAACTTCTTCAGCTCTTTGTCCACACCAAGCCACTGCATAGATAATAAAGTGCCAAAGAAGTGAATTAGCTTGGCAAAGGGGACATCAAATGGATTAGTAAGTACTAAAAGAACATGCAAAGCAAATAAGTCAGGATTTACAACTACAAGATGAGAACCTTACCACCCATCCAGAGCCCTGTAAAGCGGCACCTTCAGCATTCATTTTCTGCACAGTGCGTCTAAAGAGCCAAAATCATTGTCAATGGCCCAACCTAGGGAACCTTTTGGTGGCTCACCACCTCCTGCCTGCATTACCCAACATATGAGGTCAGAGAGTCCTAAAGCAACCGCATGGATCAATTTGTTAAAAATGCATTTACCTGAATTGGAGCAAGATTTTTCCAGAATATGGAATGATTAACATGACCTGAACATAGGTTACATCCACAAAATCATAAGAGAAGCAAAATCAAAAGGATAATAACAGGCTAAAAGGCAAAAGCTAATCTTTAATAGTTGAATATGTACATGGAGAAAATAAAAAGAGAATTTAAGATTGTTGAATTATTTATAAAACAAGAAGAGGTAATGGAAGGGCCGGCATAGCCATCAGTGCTCTTTTAAAAAAACACAAAATTTCTGCAAATTGTTTCAAACAGTAGACCTAAATGAAGCATGTTTCAAATGTGATAAAGTTCTGTAAGAAACTTCAATCACAGGCATTCATCAACATGCCTTTGCAAAACTGCGTGCAGTACCACCACAATGCCTATGAAGCTCACTTAAATGAGTTGATTGTATCTGATACAAGATTTCACATTTGTTCCTCACATGCTGTAAATTATCCATACGAAACAAAAAGAAACTCAGAAACCCTAATTCCACCTCTTTTCCCCTTTCATTTAACTGGTAGCAACTGCAATAAGAATGTGATAACAAATAAAACCTAACGATACAGTGACTAATCTAAGCAACTGCCTTCAGGATGGAAAGACAATTCTCAACAAAATTTTCCTCCTAGTCAGTGAGCATGACACAATCTGAATGCAGTCACATTTGAATGGCAAACATCCTCACTAGTGCCGTATAGATCCAAAACTTGTCACTCTATACATTCTATAGTACCATGGTTCATCAGGAGCACAGTGCACTATTCATGTCAATATGGAAAAAGCTATTGACAACCAATCAGACAATGGTGAGCTATGGCAGACAAATACTACAAAACCAGGAACTCTGGCTCTGGAGGTTAGCTAACCCATCAAGGATTTGACATAAGTCGCAACTGCAGATAATGAATTAATCTTACTCAGCGCCGTCCAAGCCAGATTAGTCACTTTATATACACTGCAAGTTTCCTCGCAAAGAATAGCTCATCTTTGAAGCGTCCCGCTTATTATATTCAATTGTCCATGATTTGAATTCCCGACCACCATTCACTCTTAATTTCATTGAATCGTGAGAAGCTTGGATCACAAATAACACCTTCCTTCAGCGCCTTACCTTTGAATGGAACAAAGTCGAGACCATTTTTCCTGGTCATCTGTTTCACTGAAAAAACAGACTATATGCTAATCGTGTTCAGTTACCCTGACCGCAACCTTAGCAGGTATGCCTAGTCCCCATCATTTCTAGGGTAAACACTTTAAATCACTAAGCGTTGACTCCAAATGAGAAGTTAAGCACCTCCTCAATAAATTTGACTCTGGAAATTCGCTATGGTCCTTATCCTATGCAACGGCAGGCAACATTCAAGAACAATCTGAACACTGGTCGAGTCCGTGTGAGACAAGAGAGTGCCCGATCAAACTCACTCCGACAGATATTTCGCTCATTTCCACATCGAATCGAAGTTCGATTCTCAGAAACCAAACAACAAGAAACTAATCCCAGACAGAACGGAACAGAAAGAAAAAAAGGACAAGACGGAAAGAATCGAACCTCCGCCATTGAACTTGATGGCGCTCTGCAGCTTAACGACGGCTGGGGCGTCGCCCTTGCTCATGGCGTCGTGGAGCTGCTCGAGCGCCTTGTTGTAGTTGGTGACGTAGGCCTGGTGGTGCTTCTGGTGGTGCAGCTGCATGATCTCGCCGCTGATTGCCGGCTGGAGGGCGCCGTAGTCGTAGGGCAGATCGGGGAGAGAGAACGTCTGGAGGCCGCGGAAGCTGGTGGCGACGCCGCCATTGGCGCCGAGGCCCGAGGCGGCGGCTAGGGTTTTCCTGGTCAGCAGCGCGCGGAAAGCCATCGGAGCTGATTTTGCAGAGCGAAGATGAAGTGAGGGCAGACGACTCCCAGAGGGTTGGGCGCTGGAAGATGGGGGAACTCGGGGCCACTCAACGAGTGACTCAGTGACGAGGACACGTGTCGCCTAAGCCAAGCCCAAACATGAAATGGGTTTTTTCGTTCACCAGGGATTTCAAGTATATACTTATTGGGCAATCCTTTGAGAAGATTTTGAAGATTGAGTAGGCAGATTATTACATGTGAAATCAAGGTTTTGAAGCTTGATTATTGCAAATTAAGCATACAAGAGAACTCTTATTAACACGATTAAGTAAAAATTAATTTAATAAGCGAGAGAGTTACTAGCTGTCTCGCATTATTATTTCTTATAAAAATAAAAATAAAAATAAAAAAGCAATATCAAGGCGGTGTTATTCTCCACCTTCTTCTCTTTCTATTTTCTCTCACATTTCAACATCCGATACTTTTATGATTGGTACGTCACTTTAATGATATATCATCAATCATCTTACTCGTTATCCAAAACATTGGGATTAGCACGTGTTTTCGTACAAATTTCAATTCATGTCGTTATTACCACTAGCAAAAGGGCTTTTATCTCATCATTTAAAGTGAGATCGGAATTCTTAAACTTATTCAGTATCAATTCAAAAGGTCTTCCACTTGAACTTAACATAGACTCAATCATGGGCAGCAAAGGAACTTATCTTGCAGACAAGAAGTACATCATCGTCTATCATCTCCATCATTTTTGCAATCAATGTTCCAAAAAATGAGAGAAACAATCTCAATTTGCCTCCTCGAGCACGATATTTCGGCGCGTGACACTTTCATGTTAGCTTGGACAAACCAATCTAGAGAAATGATGGCGCACTTATCAACCAACTAGTTAAAAAGATCACAGCTTTATAGTTTATATCAATTCAATTGAATCACGCATTCAACACCGTGCACTCAAATTTCCTTCATTTCACCATCATCTCCACGCAATCTTTCGGTGTCTGCAACGAAATTCTGGGCTAGAAAAGGAAGATCAGGATGCGATAGTAAATGAAGATTCCATCTTCACCAGAATTCAGACACAACGATCGATCATCAATCCGACTAGATACCATAAAAGAGTCGTCCAAATCCAAACCCAAACCAAACTTTTGGAATTACAATCTGCAGAACCTCAGAGTGGTATCCATGGCCTTCCACTCAATCCAAAGGCAACTAAGAATACCCCCCTCTGTTCTTTTCTTGATTGTGATAACCCTTCTTCCCTATATCTATCTGTATATATAAATCATTACATATAAGCAAAAAGTAAACTTCCTAGCGGGTGCACAACGGCCACCTCAGCAATAGACGGCCAAAACTGGCCAAAACGTTGAATTTCTTCTCCTAACCCTGCTCCTGGCTCCACCATGTTCCCATCTGGACGCCAAGTTTATCTCGGTTTTCAGAACTGGCTCCCTTCGAAAGTCTGGCCGAATTGCCAGTTGGAGGGCACGACGTTGTAGCTGGTGATGGTCTTGCCGTCGCTGGTGGTGACCTGGAAGGAGAGGGACTGGCCGTTGAGGTAGGAGTTGCTCTGCCAGTTCTGGCCCCAGTTCCGGGACATGGTCTGCCACCCGGTCTTCGAGCCCTTGATCGACACCGAGTGCACGTCTCCCGCCCCGGCCACGTTCGAGATCAGCACCAGGTTGAAGTAGGAGTGGCCGTTGATCGTGAACCTTACGCCTCCTTTCTTCACACAGGGGACCCTGCAGCGTCAACGCCCATGACCATATATATACAAATCAGCAAATCTAACTTCCTAAAACTTTTGTGATTGGTTGATTGATTTTGGAGGGAAGGGAAGGGAAGGGATGGGCTCGGGTTCGAGTTGTGTTACCTCCTGAAGGAGATGGGGACGATCCCGGCTTTGTACTGGGCGATTTGGAGGAATGCCGGCTCGGCCATGTCGAAGTGCTGGAGCGGGGGGTTGCACCAGCCGCCGTTGTCGTTGGCGAGGGCGTAGTTGGGAGGGCAGAAGTTGGTGGCGGTGACGGTGATGCTGCCGGGGAGGCACCACTTGGGGTCGGCGTTGCACTTCATCTCGTAGCAGGACCCGCAGCTCAGGCCGTCGTTGAACAGGGCCGTGCTGAGGGCGGCGGTGTTGGTTCCGTAGCCTTGGCTGTACAAGTTGCCGTACCCACAGGCGCCCCCTGCATAAAAGTAGAATAAAAGAGAATTAATTCAGTGGATTAAAATGCAAAAATTCCTTACTTTAGCATGCAAAAGTCAATTCAGAAGAGGTGAGGGTACAATCGTAAATTCATCGTAACCACTCCTTAGACAATTATCTTCCTTAATCAGTGGATTTTTGGGGAGGCGGCAAATTTGGCGCATTAGGCGAGCTCTTCGGTAAAGACAAGCGGGGAATATTGAGCGATGATAAGTGAAGGGCATATGGGCTTGTAAGATAGACGTACCCATGGTGCCGGATGCATCGCCACCGCCGTAGAAGGTGGCGTGAGCGCTTTGCCACCCGCCGGAGTCGGCATAAGCACCTCGGAGGCACAAACCGACCACCGCCGACATGAGGAGAGAGAATGCCGAGAGCGCCGCGACCGCCATTGCTTCTCTTCGCTACTCAAAACTAGAATTGTAAGGAGGGAGGAGGGAGAGAAAAAGAGAGGGAGAGAGGCTTCTTTGTTGCTTGGAGGCTTGGTGGGTGCTTTGGTACACAAAGCAACACGGCTTTATATAGGACTTCATGCAGGTGCGCGACTATTGCAGATTCGACAATTAAAAAAAAGAAGAAAGAAAGAGATATTGCCATACAGGGAATGCCCCAAAATTCCAAAAGATAGAAAATAAGAAAATACGTAGATAAATTAGAATGAGAAGAAGAAGAAGAGACAAAGGGGGTCGTTTGTAGGTGGTCTGCAACTTCGCGATGGATGGAAGAGCACATGCAAATGTTTCCAACTGCCGAACTCCGTTGGGACCCACCTGCACATGCTCTACCGTCAACCGTTTCCATTTCGTCATCCTCCTCTTCTTCCCTTTGTATTTTCCTTTTATTTGTTCTTGCGACATTCACGTTGGATGGCTCCTTCTTCTTGTCATGAGGTCAATCCTTTGTTTATTAGTCTTCTTAAGTCTTTGGTTTTTTTTGTCCGAGACTTGCCGCAAATGAGCAACGATTTAAGGCGTCCATTCGGGGCGGCCTGTCTTCCTTGAAGTCCAACTTTTGTGCTGTGTGATATTTACGGCCATGGCGCAGCCTATACTCCAAGGCAAGAGAGAAAACTTCACCTTGCGAATTGACATTGGAGCATGTAGAAAACTCAGCTCCATCCTCGAGACTAAACGAGTCTTGGCACAGCTATTGTCCGTAGGTATGTTCTCGAGAATTCCTAGGCGCTAGCTAGCTAGTCGATGGGTCGCCAATAAGAAAAAAGATGCTAATCTTTTTGTTTCACTAACGTTGACCGGCTTATCGGATCACCAATTGAAAAGTAATTATTTTTCTTACTCGGGTCCAAATTTGTAGTAGGTTACCATCCTTTTTGGTACATAAGAAAGAAAGTTTGATGCAAATGTACCGCCATGCACGGTTTCGCATTTGGAATTATCCACCTAAACTTTTGACCATCTACACATGGGGAGACCCAAGACTCACCTTATGCTACAAAGTCCAATACTCAACGGCGCTAGCTAGCTAGTCGATGGATTGCCAAAAAGAAAAAAGATGATAATTCTTTTGTTTCACTAACGTTGACCAGCTCATTGGATCACTAATTGAAAAATAATTATTTTTCTTATTCGGGTCCAAATTTTTAGTAGGTTACCATCCTTTTTGGTACATAAGAAAGAAAGTTTGATGCAAATGTACCGCCAAGCACGGTTTCGCAATTGGAATTGTCCACCTAAACTTTTGACCACGTACACATGGGGAGACCCAAGACTCCCTTATGCTACAAAGTCCAATGCTCAACTGCTAAATTGTCAAATTGAGCCAACCAACGTACGGTACTCGGAAGCGGGAAACAAGGTAAATAGTAATCAAACGACACTGTTCTTGATTTTGTCGTGTTACTTTTGGAGAATTCTTAGATCTGATGTATGAACAGCTCCCATGTTGTCGTTACTATTGCCAGTCAAAAGTTTAGACAGTGAAAATCTGAAGTCAAATTTATTGAAATTGCCACACCCTTTTCTTTTTTCTTGGTTCTATTTGGGTGTACAAATTTTAAACAAATGGACAAGATCAGCTTGATGTGCCCACCATAACTGTTGGCGGAACCAACCCTCAGAGTCAACACCGATATCAAATATTCAAAAATCTCTCCTTTACCAACCAGATTTCGGAATTAGAGATTATACATACAGAGCCCCGCAAAGGAAAAAAGAAAAAGCAAAAAGAAGAAGAGACAAGAGCCGCGGATACAGTTGGTTGCGACGTCAAGAATTGTTCCTCAATCTATTTTAATCAATCACGCTTTCATCGGGCTTATTTGATAATCATTCTCAACGACTTAATGACCACCCTAAGTATAGAGAACAAATTCTAACTTGTGAATTTACGCAAGATCGATTTGTGTCACACATGTCATCATGATTATAGAGAGACACGTGGCTGCGTTTAATAATATTAAATAATAAATTTTGATTCTGATTTAGAAGAGATTTGACAAAGGAGATTAGTAGCCATGATTGGCTTCGTGCGGGCGGTCTAATCTCATAACCCGAGACCGAACATTTTTCTTGGAATTATTTAGTCAAATTATTTATATAATTTTTTAGTGTCGTGTGCAGAAAATAGTTGATCGGGAGGGTCCAGTGGAAACGAGAAGGGGATTTGGGTAATGGGCCTACCACGTTCGGGAGCACATGCACGTCCCGGTATTTGCGGTTCCCCAAATTTCATGCATCGTTTTCGTACATACGTATAGGAGGCTCTCCGGCCAGACAAAATACCAATAAGAACAATATATACATAAACTAATTAAAAAATATGCTAAGAAATTGACTTGATGCAATAAATAAATATCAGAATCTACGGCTGAAAGCTAGCTCTTTTGTTTGTTCTGTAGTCATTTTTGTGTCTTTTTTGTTTAATAGACTTTGTACGTTCTTTAGTTCGTATAAGTTCGTATAAGATCATTTTTCTTTTCTTTTTCTTTTTTCGTCCTTTTGTTTGGTTCTTTCATGAAAATGTTTAATTTTATTATTTTCCAAGGAGGGGAGGGGGTGTGTTTCCTGCGTTTCCTCAAGTGAATTTGACTTTTAGTGCTCGATGTTTTTCTATGCTTTTGATTAGTTCGTGCATGTCCTGTAAGATCTGTGCCGACCAATGTGATCAGGATGCACCGAATTGGCATCCTAAGTCAGAAATTGTGGCTCTACGTTAACCATTCTATTATCTTGTCTTTCCTCTTGCCCTTTGAGACAAGGAAATGCTCGCGGCAAGTCGTTGCTCAGCTGATCAGAATTCTTCTCTCGTGAAAAGCCAGCTTTGACTCTTGCCTTGAGAAAGAACCTGGGGGATAAAGAATGGGAAAATGATACAAATGATCCATGAATTTTAGCTCAATATACAATATGGTCATCAAACTTTAACTTCATGTGCAATATAATTCCTAAACTTTTAATCTTGAATGAAGTCTCCGATTTTTGTACATATTCTATTTAGTCCATGGATTATATAAAAATATTCATTATCTTCCCTAAACTTGAATTAATAGAAGACTACTTCGAACATTTTCATATAATTCAGGAATTAGATTGAACATGCACTAAAAGTCTGCTGAATATATTAAATAAATTGAAAGTTCATGAACCACATTGAACGTTATACTGAAGCTTATAGATCATATTACATATTGAATAAAAGTTCAAGGGCTATTTATATTATTATCCCATAAAAAAAAAAGATTATATAGGAAGGCTGAAAGTTATAAGATCATATGGTGTAAAAGCAGGAAGCTAAGAAAAAGACTGAAAAGTGATAATATTCATTTGATTTATATGAATGTGTCAAGGATTACAATCAAGTGAGGAGGATGGAGAAAGAAAAGGATAGAAGCGCACTGTCTCTCTTGGATCGTCAAACGGAGCAACATTTGCAAGCGCACCGCTCATGTGAACTTAACGACATGCGAGCCATCAGATCGTCGTCATAGGCGTCTTGTGGGGGGCCTATCACATCTGACGATTCGCGTGCATTTGGCTCACATGGGTTCTAAGTACTCGCTTGTCACCGTTCTCGATCAATGGAATTTTGGTAGGGTGATGGGGGTATTATGCAAAAATGCGCATGGCAAGATGATGTGACTCGAAAGTAACAACAAGGATTCTCCCTCGCAAGATGATAAACGGTGCACTATCTGACGAGGGGGCATCTTCATCCGAACCCATCTTTATCTGAACCCACATGGGGGCAGATATCATCCTTTCCGAAATCAAGTGCGGCTGTCTCAGCCCTTTATGTTCCTGGCTCCTATTTTCCCTCGCCGAAAAGGAACTAAAGTACAAGATTTCATACCTAAATAACCAAAAAAATAAACATATTATCCGTGACAGAAAGAGGGGTTTCGGACCAGAGACCAGATCCACAAAAGGTAATGTGGGTTCTATCCGAATCCTTGCTGGTCGGCAACAAGCGTGAGTAAAGTGCGAAACAGAGAGCGCCCCTTGGAACTTTTGCCTGGCGGTAGCCCCACATCTCGTGCGAGACTCGTTCGCAGGAGGAGCGGACACCCAACATGGGAATGGACCCTCACCTCAGGAACAGGGTCTCAGGCGTGAGGTTACTTTCTCTCTCTCTTTCAAGCGGGCAGCTATAGTTCTGGTGGACAACTTGGCAAATTTGGCATCAGCTCGAAACAGTCTCGCGCGAGTTCTTGAACTGAGGCAAGCATGCACCCGAAACGGTAGAGGATCCAAAACAAAGCTCCTTCTTCTCATGTGCACATTAAATGTTGGTGGGGGTGTTCAGGAAACTGGGTGATTCTTGATCCTTTATTAGGTGACAAGCGAGAAGGTGTTCAGGAAAATGGGTGATTCTTGATCCTTTATTAGGTGACAAGCGAGAAGGCATGTTTTGGAGACCTTACGTTGTTCGGGTTTGATTATAAGTGGTTAAAACATGGGGTACGCGAGGTCAAGAGGGTCGCCCCATCGGCATGAGGGTGTTTTAGCAATTTTTGCAGACATGAAGCTGAGCGCTTTAACACGACTTCTTGCGTTTGGGTAGGTGTTGCAGGTTAAGATGATTGACAATCGAGGTTTCTCTGGACAAAAATATTAGGTTTAGCGTTTCATTTCCCATGAAAGGATCGACAATTTTTAGTTGAATCGGCAAGAAGATTGATAGCGTTAAGGTAATACAAGACACAAAAATGATATTTTGAAAAGGTCTTGTCAAAAGATTTAGGGAGGATGTATATGATATCGGATGGTAATAAATCTGCATATTTGGCCTTTACTAGCACTTAATTATCGTTTTAAACCAAATATTATTTATATGATTCTATTCTTTTCGATTGCATAGTCCTATTTTCATTCGATATGCACTGCTTTATCTTTCCTATTTTCATTTGATTTGCACAACGTCGTCTTTCGATCATTTGGTGTCACTTTCTCTATCGAGATTGTAACATGGCATTCCCTCTTGTAGTGCCAACGTGGCTATTCATGTATTTCTCGGGGCATATGACTTAAAAACTCCTCTGAACGTTGTGGGTGGTATATATTTGCCTCTAAACTTTCAACCGACTTTATATTTTTCGTTAGCATGTACATTATTTTCAACGGGTAAAGGTGTACTTTCATCTCATCTTTGAAAGAAAATATCTCTTTTACCCACTTATTTCTAAAAAAAATGAAAAAGGCGAGGTTGCTTGGTGCTGCTAGAGACTTTCTTCTCATATGTACTTGTCGCTGAACATTGGAGCAACCGTAACTTATTCTAGAACCATGCTATTTTTAATAGTAGATGCAAGAAGGAATATAACGAGAGAGAGAGGAATGAATGCAATGCAATTTCAAAACCATCATTTGTTTAAGAAGGCAAAAGCAGCCTAACTACAAGATGAACTGATTTGCTAATAAGCAAGTTCATTCAATGTCTAACATGGGGTGCAATGATCACATACCAGAACTTTTGAATGTATCCAAATATACAGGAGAGATAGAGAGCTATTGTTAGAACAGCACAAGAAGTCATTAATACAAAGTGAAGGGATGTTCTGCGGTGAAATGAGTGAATATAGTAACCTGACATATTGAATGTCGCAGTATTGGCATCCCTACATAAAGGAATTGGGAAAGAATTTGTATCTGACACTTGAAAAGGGAAAAGAAAGGTAAGAGACAGTCAATTGGGAGCTTTTAAGTGGTGAAGAAGATCACTGTTGCATTGCCTCTGAGAGAGAGGAGAGACAGAGAGAGTAGAGACAGAAAGTACAACTAAAATCAAGCATGGAGCCTTTCTCTTCCACCCAACAGATATAATTCAAAAAGAATACTTGAGTCACGAGTTAGTACACGGAGGGAAGACACCAATAACCTAGCTTTTGAACAAAGTTTCTTCTGAAAGCATCATCAGCTCCTAAACATAAATCTAGGCTGAAAATAGACAGGTCACAAAAAATTACAGCAATGGAACAGATGAAGCTACATGAAACCAAAAACTCCAATCAAATCAAAAGAATTGGATAACAACAAACAATACCTTCTGGCAGTCAACAAGTTAGTCTATTAACAATCCAACAAAAGCAGGGTGGTCATTAGTGGGTTGGCAGGGGTTGCATTAAAATGTGCTGCTGCTTTCACTGGCTGAAATGGAGGGGGCTTCGGATTTTACTATTTGAGAGCCTTTGTTACTAATATCTAATCCTTGGAATCGACCGAGAGACTCTTGCTGCATCATATCAGAAAAGGCGTTAGAATGGGCTGCAGCAACCAGAGGTTGATGAGCCATATTAGGCTGAAACATATGGAACTGTGTCATCTGCAAGTTCTGGGGATCGACGTGGCCAGATTGTGGCTGGTGTGGGAAGTAGGAAGGTTTGGCATATGGAAAGTGGTGCAGCCCCAAATTGTAGGTATCTGATGGGGTCATTGCTTCTCCGGTAGCAACTTTGAGCCTCTCTACTTCCTTCTTAAGTGCTTCATTCAGCGCTAACAAACAATCAGGACACAAAAATTAGCTAAAAATCTTGATGAATTGACACAAACACGCACCCAAAAGAAAATGGTGCAGGGTTACACATGTTTGAGTGGCTTCACTGATGAACTGGTAGACCAGAAAAGTGGTTCCCAATGATAAGTACCCTAATGTGAGATTGTGATTACCCAAATACATCCATAGTTTGGGGAATACTCCAAATGGAATGCTATGTTTTCCAGAATGGCTCCCAAAGATAGGTTCTTTGAGACAATTACAATAAGAGAGGGCTTGATAATGAATGCTCATATGCCACAAACCAAAGAATATGAAACTTCACTCATCCTTTTTCCCTTTGTGGGCTAAACGAATACCTGAAAGTACTTAACGCGCTTCCACTAGCCCAAATAAAATGATAGATTGAGACATACCGTCACGTAGCTGAGCTTGTTGTTCCATAGCCTGTAACCGCAGCTTAAGCTCTGTATTTTCAGCTGTCAGACCACTTGTATCTCTCTGAAGTAAAACGATATGTAAATGCCATTGTCACAGACTACCAGTAGGTACTAGGTATAAATGAAAAGAAAGAAAAATGCTCATGCTATTCTTAGAGATAGAGATTGCAAAAGAAGCATGTACCAGCACATGTTTAATGCAAAATTGCTATAAAGAAAGAACATGGAACCACCAAATTCTCCGAACCAAAAGTTTGTATTGGACCACAACACAATCTAAAGCGGTAGTGGATACCAAAATGCTTAACTTTTGATAGTGGACCTTGTCCAGTTCTCTCCTTCCAAGCAAAAGATCAAAAGATGAAAATCTTATTTTGTCATCTATCTGATGGTGGGATCAGAAAGCAAAAATAAGTTGAGGACCGCATTTTCTTGAAATTATGAGATTATCTTGGATCATAAGTAGTTGCATGATCTATTTTTTTTAGTAGACATAGAATAACATCCGCAAATCTCTTTCTCCTTGCTATTCAGAAGTTGCAGAACTAAAGGCGCATCAAATAGGTATCAAGCTAGAAACTTAGAAAGTTCATTAAAATCAAGCTTTGCGTAAGTCCTTCAGAGGCCATGTGACAAGCTTTTAAGTAAATAAGTGGCAAGAATATGATGAAATAAGAAGATGGATGTAAAGTCTGCAAAGAGTCAATCACTAATATCTTAAGAAGACACAACACAAATGCTTCAGTTATAGAGGAGAGAAGTTCACTGATAAGGGCCCTCAGCAATTAAAAGAACAAAAAATGGAAGACAAGAACAGCAAAGTTATATTCCAACCAGGATTGGTAGCCTATCAAACACAATCTACTCGTGAGCTGCTAATGTGGGTATCGACTCATCCAGAACTGGTTCTGGGCTTGGACTTGGGAACTTAATGTGTCTTAGGTCAAGTCCAAATTCCTGGAACCGGGATTCAGACCAACCGGGCCGCTTCTAGTCAAACCGACCCGATTGCACATCCTATACATCCTATGTGAGAAAAGGAAGTGGAGAATGCAATTCGTAAAAACACATGCAAAGGCAACATGAATTTTTGTTACATTGGATGGGTGGGATGGACAGGATCCCCACCGCCTTGATGATTGTCTATGTTGGAACAATCCTAGTGCACAAGATAAGATCCAAATTCTCTATCAGCTTTTTGGATTCTACCATTCCAAGATGCAGAATATGGCATCTATCTTCATGTTTCAAAGCTCTCAGTAGATGGTCAAGATAGCAAGCTCCAATTAGAGTGGGACCTACACTAACTGCTCATGCTATGAAGGATCACGCATGCCAAGAAGATCAAATGGATAGGTAAGTCTGAAGCTCTTCAAATGAAGCTGGCTTTCCCATAAGTAATTTGCTATTACTGTCCATACCTGGAAAAGTGTGAGCTGTGCAGAGAGTGTAGTTGCTTCTGTTTGAAGGGTCTGCACTTTTCTCTCAAGTTCTGAAATATATCGGGCTTTTCTCTCTTTTGATCGCGCAGCAGACTGCCGGTTTGCAAGAATCCTGCATAATGAATAAATTGTGATGTACGAAGATAGAAAGAGCCAAAGCCATCACTTGTACGTCTATAAAAGCAATTTAAACATGTCCATTTATCAAAGCACCTATAGAGAGATGCAGCCAATAAAAGCCCTCAAATCACTCAAAAGCTTGGATCTAGAGAGGAGAAAATAATTAATTAATAAATGAAGCACCTTTTGGGAAGATTTTAAAAGAATGAGATGATATACAACTACTCTGTCGAGAGCTCAAAGATATTAATAGAAAGTTGGTCAAACACAAAAATGGCAGTGGCAGCGGTTTACAGTCCATTTCTAGCTTTCTCAACTGGAAGATATCCAATGGATGGAACTTAGTGATCACAGCTTCATGCATACATGAAGTGTTCGCATGTTGAACCCCCTTCAAGGACAATAAAGTCAGAAATGCTAAGTTTACAATGTCTTGTTTGGTATGTGACTGAAGCAAGGACAGGCATGAACAATTTCATATGCAATGTCAAAGTCAGTCACAAGCTCAGCATATGAAAGTAACAGTGATAATGCTTAACTGGTAATTCCACCAAGTGACCCAAAGTTTTGTGTCTCATCCGGTCATGCCCCTAAAGGAAGAATGTTATGTCGACAATGAAGTAGGTCTTGATTAATAAATCACATATTATTCATTGGTGAACTGATTTGCAACCTAAAAATGAAGCCAACATGTATCCACTTCCAATTCTCAGGACTACTAGCGTGACCTATGTGAGCAAAGTCATGGCAGCTACACCTACATGAAGACCACGCACACACATTCCTCATGCCCTGGCTCAAGAATGCAATTCTCATGAGCCCTTCACAAAGCTGCATCTTGAGGCTTGTGAATTACAATCTCTCTTTGCAAGTGCAAAAGCAATGGCATGGTCACCTCATGAAACTCCCCAAATTTTACACCTTGCACGGTGCACATAAGTGGCGGCCAACGCCATGTCCAAATCAAAATGAGGGACCTTTACAGAGAACACCTGAATATGCCCTCGAATATCAGTTGACTCACGCATCACTCCATTGCCAAAAAATCTCATGATTGCGATCACTAAGCAACCTAACAACTCTTAGAAGCACAACCTCAAATGCCTAATCCGCTGAAATCTTGGCCTAAATGGAAGCAACCCGACAAATCACTTTCTCTTGCGAACGGCCATTTGCACAGACCAAATCACAACATTTAGCCACGAGAACTAACATAAAAAACCAGACCAGCACACTGCATTTCGCACTAAGTAACACCAGCTAGCAAATTAATCACTAAATCTTGCATATCAAATCCAGACTCGAGACCATGGGGAAAAAAAGAACCTTTTAGCTCTCTTCGGATCAATCGTCCACAGCTCCGCCAGCTTATCAGGAGCCATGGCCTTCTTCGCCTCTATACTCTCCAAAATGGAAGAACTGTCCACCGAGTTACTATACCGATGCCTCGGCCTCGCGCTCTTCTCCCCGACGTCGCCTCCTCCGCCCGCGTTCTCGGGCTTCGGATCGGACGGCCCCTGCCCGTCGTCGAGCTTGGATCCGAATTTCTCGATGTCCATGTAGGTGCTGAGCAGATCATCCTCCGATCCGAAGTCCTCGAAGCTCCCGGAGGGCCCATTCTCGAACGGATCCGGCCCCAGATCCAGGTCCTCCGGGATCCGGAAATTGACCTCGGAGTGCGCCCGCCGGTGGTGGCCGCCGCGTGGGGCGGCGAGAGGCGGGGCGACGGGGGGGCGGCGCGGGGGTTCTGGGGAGAGGGAATGTGGGGGCTGTGGCTAGGGTTCGGGGGCGGATCTCGCATCTCCATGGCTCGTCCTTGGGCGTGAGCTTTCTCTGCGCGTCCAGGTGGTTTTCAGTTTCGTTCGTTATTGGAGATGGTGCTCTGGGAGTGTCTTAATCTGTTCGTTTTTTCAGTTTTTTTTTCCTTTTTTTCTTTTATTGGGTTTTTGTGAGGTTGCGAGACGCGTGAAAACGACGTCGCAGTGGTGGAGTTTGGGTTTCTGGTTTTGTTTTGATCGGCCCCCTTCTTCATCACACGTAAAATTTAGTTGCACATGATATATGTTTCGTGCCATGATCTTCTCTGTCGCTCACAAAAATAATTCGTTGGAAAATATTTTAATTTTTAACGATAATTTACATCTAATTATTATTGTTTTTTTTTGGGCCGGACCGCAGCAAATGCAATGGCGGTTGGCGGCGTGGCAAACCGCAGCAGAACCCGCACGATCCGACCTCCTACATGCCGCAGGAAAGTCGCGCAAATAACGAGGTGGTGAGTTGAACTCTAGTCTTGCGGGTGGCCAGTGTGCAATTCCACCATCTTTGCCACCAACGGGGTGGGTTTTAAATATTATTGTTGGTACTGTAGAATATCAAGTTTCTTAAAATAAGGAGAAATATAATAAAGATACGAACGATAATCATTCTACTTTAAAAATCAATTTTTGACCATATTTTTCTATTTCTATTCCAAAAATACTTATTTAATAATGATATAAAATTTATCCTTCTTGGGATGGAAGATGGTGGATAGGTGGACAGCAATAGTGGATGAGCGGCCGACCACTAGCGAGAGCAAGCAATGAATTTTTTTTTTCATTTTTGTTCCAAAAATAAATTAAAAAATAGAAAATTTTTTAATTTTCATTTTTATTCTAAATCTATTTCTGACTATTTTTTTTCCGAAAATGGAAAAATAAAATTGCGTTACTAAACGAAATTCTATTACAAACTTACTTCCAGGAACAGAAATATATATAGAAAAATAGAGAAATATCATGGTTATCATATGTGTCCTAACTATATACCAATTGAATACATAAATGTTGAGTAAAATAAGTTTCTTAAGGTAATAAATGGGAAAATTACCAAAAAAATTCTAAACATATTGCAATTATGCTAATTCAATCTTTAACTTCTTTTTTTTTTTTTTTGGGCTAGTTGAGTTCTAAACTTTTTGCGTTTCGGCTAATTCACTCCGTTTGGCCAATTTCGATCAAAAATCACTAAAATACTTAACACGATTAACACTGATGTGAACAATTTCACTGGCTAGAGGTGAGGGCGAGCCAGGTCAACCTCACCGGCCACTGGGGAGGGTGACTTGCCCACCCCTGACAAGGCTTGACCTTGCCGTCACCCAACCATTGGACGGTGAGACAGCATGGCAATCAAGAGTTCTTCTTCGAGATTGAATTCAACGGCAGATTCACACATTGGGAGATTGATTAGCTTGATGTCAAAGAGCGAGATCAGACATGAGTGTGTCCTCTACAACATTAACACTAAGGAGTACAGTATTGGGCTCATAAATGGTATTTTGCGTTTTACTCTCGATTCCTTTCGTTCTCTCTCGTTTGAAGGGACGAGCAGGGTTTCACGTATGGTTTTGGGTACAATTTCGGAGGTACTTTGCCTGAATATATAGGCAACTTATCCTCCCAGTTGAATCTAACGTCGATCGAGAACAATTGATTGTCCGGAAATATCCCTTCAAGCATTGGGAACTTGCGTGGCCTAGAACTGTTGTACATGGGCAATAACAAGTTCACGGGCAGCATTCCTAAAGCTAGCTGTAGGATCGGCCGCTCCTACGTTGTGAAACAGAAGAAGAATCAAGTACAGACACTCTTAAGAAATCAAAGAAACGTAAGTGCTCATGCTCAAGAGTGCTTGGTAATGATATTTGAAATTGGAGTTGCCCGTTCCGCAGAGCTGCCAGAGAGAGAATGAAGATAAGCCATGCAGTGACGAGATTGCGTTTGCCTAAAGAGAAAGTTGACAAAAGGGATTATGCTAGAAGCGATGGAGAAATATGCGGAACATGGGACGGGGAGGAGTCAATTGCTCACTGTTTGGAAATGTGGGTTGGCGACATGTTCCAGTTGATTAGTTGTTGTTTCCTCAGTTTCATGTTTTAGGGGCGGTAGATAGGTTTCGACTTGCCAATCCTAATGAAGGACAGTACTCGAAGAAAACACGTCAAAGGCCCTGTTCTTTTAACAGCTCTAATTGCGTATTCAGCAGTCGTTCATTTACGCCTTTGTCACACAAAAAAATTCTCATACTAAGGAATCAATGTTGGAAAAATGCTTTGATATCATAGGAGATACTAATTCTGATAACGAGTTAATTGATTCAGTTAATCCATGATTGGCTTGGTATAATGGGCAAATGTAATTGTGTATATTTTTTTCCTATCTTGCACTTTTCTTTCTAGCATTATAAATACAGCAGTGTGCACATATAATTTATACAAATCAATATAGATTTACACTTCTTCCCAACTATCTTTCAATTTTTGTCATAGTATTAGAGTGGCTCATCCGGTCCTAGCTTCTACACTCTTAGAATTGCCTCTAGTTTTTCTTTGACTAGTTGTTGCAATCATAATTTGCGAAACAAGCCAGCGATCAAGTAGGAATTTGAATTTTTTTTTTTTAATACCATACAATGGAGGACACTCCTAACTCACCTCAACAAGGTTCCGATCCCACCCATCAACAAGTTTTAAAACTAGTTGAAGAAGAACGTGTTGGGGCTAATAATACAACCTAGAGGGGGAGTGAATTAGTTGTTTTAGAAAACTGGACAATCTTTCACGAAAAATAGATGATGCTAAGTAAAGATCAGGTCAAGGTGATGTCTAATGTTTGCTTGTGGAAGTAAAAAGGGTAAAACAGTAGCACACAACGATAAATAGTGGTTCGGCTTTATACACAAGCCTACATCCACTTTTCAACTATTAGCCACAAGTCGAGCTAGATTCCACTAGTAATATACACGAGAAGTTATAATTGGCAAGCACTGATTCTATTACAAGAGAGAGCACACTATCAGGACTGCTGTTCTTATTCTCGTACACTTAATTTAGAGCACAATCACTTAGACAGGTTGATTGCCAAGAACACTCGATTGGTAGAATTGATCGATTCAAGGAATTTCAAGTCACTTTGTGCTCCACTACCTAGCTAGTTGTCGAGGTTGTCTAAAATACTGATTCATTGCAACTGATTTAGCTTTTCCACAGTAGATATATTTCCATAAAATTTGTTTATCAGGATTGTTAACCGCATTAAGTTAGCGGCATTTGATATGGAAGCAAGAATGAGCCCAATAAATTGATTGTCCACGACATTTAAATCCACAAGATTAGGTAGAGTGACTCCTAAATCTGGAGGAAAACTCCCTTCAAGTTGGTTTTTACCACAACCCCCGACTGCTAGATGTTCATTAGAAGCATGGTCATTTCACTTGGAATCCTATTCTTGGCGTGATGCGGAAGACGCAAAGTATGTGAGTCTAGTCCCTTGCCAGAAAAAAACAAACTTCTTGTGTGGGTTTTAGTTTTAGACTATTGCGTGGTTTTAAGACTCTCAACATGGTCATCACACACTTATCAAAAGAACAAAAATATGGTCATCCCACTCGGAATCCTACTCTTGGTATGATACAGAAGACTCATAAAGCATATGAGTCGTAGTCCTTTGCTTTTTATGCTGAAGACTCATGCTTTATGAATTTTTGCGGGAGACTCATAAAAAGCAAAGGACTAAGACTCATATGCTTTATGAATCTTCCGTATCATGCCAAGAGCAGATTACAAGTAGGATGGCTATGTTTCAGTCTTTTGATAAGCGTGTGATAACCATGTTGGGCATCCTAAATATACGTAATAATCTAAAAGCACCACTCACTTGGAAATACTAAAACCCAACAACCCGTAACTAAAAGAGCCGACAATCTTGCAATCCTATTAATTAAACAAATATCGATGTTAAAACTAAGTAAAATACTACAACAATTATGAATCGGCTAAGTGTCGCCTAAACGCTAACAAAACGACCCCTACGCGCCAACAAATCGCTCATCTGAAACAATTACGCAAACCTAAATGCGACGCAAAACTTAGCCTTGAAACTCTAAAATTTCGCCCCAACTAAAACGTTGCACCAAAAAAACTTACGTCAAAACTCACAGCTCCACGACACCAAAAAACCATTATTCCCATAAAGTCCCAAAGCTCCACAACTCAGAAAACCGATTACATGACTCAAATTTCTCAAAATTTCGAAATTAAGCACTAAATCTGAAAACTACTCTAATTGGATGAACAGGGGGCGCAAGCACTTATCGTACATTGCAATACATAATTGAGTCAAGCTCGGCGAGGTGTCCATGGCTTGTGCATGCAAAGCCCTTTCGCTTTTCTCTTCTTCTTCTTTCTTTCTTTCCCTTTCTCTTCTTTTTCCTTCTTTTCCCGAAAGCCCTCGGTCTCCTCCTCTTTTGTGTTTTAAAGTGAGTCCCACCACCTTATTTTTTGACCTAATCAAAATCTCAAAAACTATAATTAGTCTTCGTCCTTCACGAGTCTTCCACTCATCATGCCAAGAGTAGGATTGCGAATGGGATGACCATGTTTAAGTCCTCTATCAAGCCTACGTGGCCGTGGCCATGTTGAGCATCTTAAAAGACGCAATGAACCGTAGGAGCAAGCAATGGAAGTACATGTAATTTTTCTATTGCTTTGATTCACGAATCTTTCAAAATTCCTTGGCCCAAAAGCAATCGCGATAGCAAGTCTTGGGCACCAAAAGCATTGGTTAGTAATAAGTTTTTAAAAAAAAAAAAAAGAAAGATAAGAGTTCATATTAAGAAAGCCTTAAACTACCAACTAATTTTTTAACCATCAAAAACCTCAAATAAGTTCATTTGTGATAGATTTATTTTCACCAAAATCATCTGTTAAATTAAATTAATACAATATATTAAAAATATATATATAAATCTGTACATTTGTGACAAACGGAGAGTAAAAATTAATACTTCCATCAACTATCATATATCATCCAACAAAGCAATTTGACCATAAAATATAACGAAAATAAGCTAATGGTACTTTCGTTGGTGGTGTACTAATTTGAGATTTTTCATGGTTAAAAGATTAGTTCGGGGTAAATTTGTCAAAGGTAAATTTGTTTTGGGTTTTTCGTGATATTTAACCCAAAAATTAATAGAAATCAATCAAATAGCAACGGCCCACATATTGCATCAAGCCTGGCCTGCTCAGTTGGGCTTGTTCTACCTTTAATTGGACCCAAGTTCACTATCATGGGCAGCTTGTAATGTCCAATCGGGAAATCCAACATTTCGCAAAATGTATACACGACGGTGAGCACTTACTCGAACTCGCATCCGTCTTCTCCACTGGCCAAGGTTTCATGGCTTGATCTTCGCTCGCTCCTTGAAACTTCGTACTTGGCCTCCATCTTCTCTACCCTCTTTCTCAATTTCGCTCCCTAATTTTGGATGGCCCAAGTTTCTCTTCTCTCTACTTGTTATGACGCTTTTTCAGAAGGCCACCACCTGTTTGATTAAATGAACTTAAGGAAAAAGATCTTTTTAAAGTGTTAGACCATCGAAGATGATGGTTTATGAAGGGTTCGAGGACATACCAACAACACGTGAGTCTTTGCTGTTTTCTTCCAACTCGGTTGAATAATTTTCGCCATTGCTATTTAGATTCCGAGGCTAATTCTTATATTTTCACCATCGTTTTTACAATACTAGAGCTGGATATTCTAGGGGAGACCAGTATTATGCGGCTTACCCGGCCGGAACCTAGTTATTGGGTGATTCTGATAAGGTCTGTCGGTTTTGTGTTCATGTGGCACTTTCTACCTTGGGCTGCATTTTCCTTGGTTATTTATGATTTACGACTTATGTCTGATTAATAAATTTAGGCCTAGTTGTACAAAGCTGCTATTGGCAATTGAGTTCTGCATCATGTCCAAGCACTTCAAGTGCCAAGGAAAAGCGTCGTATGCATATCATGCTATAAGTGACTGACTTCCCAAATGTCAATAGACTCGTTTGGTTTTGCATTCCTCTTGTTTGAGGTTACTCCTGTCACAATGAATGTTCTGTTATCGATGGAGAGGAGAATTCAAGGGTGCCTTGTTCTTTTATGGACCACATTGAAACCACAATGGTTGATTGTTACAATTGAAAGTCGGAAATTTTTTTTCTTTTGCACACATAAAATTGAAGTGGTTCGGCTTTTGCAAGCCTACGTCCATTGTCCCGCGCTACAATTTATTAGCTAGAATCCACTAAAGAGAACCAATCAAAGATTACAAGATCTGAATTATCTAAACTCAAGCTCGTGCATATCACCCCCACACACTCTCGACCTTTAAATGACTACACAATGATGCTTACAGAAACAAATAGTTTTGATCACAGAATACTCTTCAGACTTTGGAATTGCAAGATTTGATTCTCTAAAAGCAATGGTTCTCTCAACTTCAAGACTTCCTCTTATATTCCTTCTAGTCTAAGCTAAATGTTGGACATATCTTCAAAAGGATAATCAATCTAATCTATCCGTTGGTCTAGATCTCATCAAGAAAGTCTGATGGCTTTAAGATTGCCGACGATGAGGCTTCTCATAGATTCTTCCGCCCATACAACAGTTGGGGTTTCTATAAGTCGAGTGCTTCAACTTGGAAAGAATAAAGCGTCTCAATAAGATTGTTCCAGGAAGGTTTAATCTCTAATGGATAGTTTGAAGACTTTTCTTTTGGAACACCTTATAAAAATGGCAGAAAATCCAGCCAATTGTTACTAGCCGTTGCACCAGAGTATCATGTTCTTCCTAGCCATTTGAAAGAATACATAAGGAAGGAAATTGTAGCCACGACTCTGGATTTGATTGAAATCATCTAATTATATCCTATTAGACTTTCCACCTGAAAATGGTTGTCATTAGAAACAAAGTATTTACCACGGATAAGTTTTGTAGTCTTCAAAATCTTTTCGGGAATGTCTTCTCAATAATTTATGTATGGATTAGAAAAAACCAAGCATTTGGAGATGGAGAAAACAATAATTTTCCCCTTCTTTGCTAATTTAAAAAAAAGTTTTCGTTTCTCATCTTAGTCGTCCTCACCATGCGGGCCTTTGTTTTGTGGCCTGGTGGCTTGACTGATGTTCAAGGAAAAAAACAGTTGCCCCCAGCGAAATGCTTTGACATCACTGTGATTGCCAAACTGAGTCATATTTAGAAGTCAAGAACTAAGAGGAAAAGAATAATTGCTCATTCATTACTGGGCGTTCTTTGTCATCTTCTCTTATCCTAATGGTGCAATGAAACTCTTAGCAACCTTCATGAAAGAATTGAAATTGAAACTGCATCTTGACATTACAGCGTGGCAGGGTTGCGCAGATCAGGATCCTTAGTTGGTTCTGATTCTTTCGTCTGCAAAGATAGGACTCTAGTACGGATCAAGGATCTAAGACCTTGAAAATTTGTATTACTGAAGCTTGTGATGCCAATAAACATTGTTATACATAATTACCTACATATAAACCTTTAAAAGAAGGAATGAAGATCAAAGAGTGTGTTCTTATTCGAGAGGTCAAGATTTTAATCCCTGTGTTTGCAAATTCCAACTTAAGCACACTCTTGTATTTGGCCTCTGTTTTTCTTTGCTGCAGCAATATGTGGCACAGCTTCTCTCCCCTGGACAACTAGATGGATCTAGATAGAGGGAAAATGCTGATACTGCGAGATTTATTTGTTGGACTGTGCAAAGATGGAAATTGCAGGATAAAGGGAAAATCTCCTGTCTGGATTTGTTAAAAATTGTGAAACCAAGAGCCCATGGCTAATTTTTATGATTAATATAGTCTATGGTATTAGTTTTATCATATACTAGTTCCGAAAATTAATTTTTAAATAAAGAGTATGATTTGATCGTGCTGTTGAGGGATTTTATCATTGCTTCTGATCAATTTATGTTGCCCTGTTTTTGATTGGTATTCATTCCGCATCCTGTTTTCTCTTATTTGCTTTCATTGTGCATCCAAAGGCATAGGATAAATTTCAGTGGTGGTCATTAGTCATTTTTTGAGTAGTTTACTGAATTTTGATTGGCAAATTTTTTTAATATGTTGAACTGTAATGATGCTAACAAAATGACCCTGGCAGAGTGCCAGCTCAAGGCTTGAACTTGCTCGCCTAGCCATGGCGAGGTCCTCGCTTCTAGCCTCGGCAACCAACTATAGGAAGAAGCGATTAAAGAGAGAGAAAGGAAAAAGAAAAAAGATAAGATAAAAAAATTAAAAAAAAAAATATAATATTATTAAAAATTGTCCAAGTCAACGTTGGACAAGTTACTTACGAAAGCCAATGTTCATATCAGCAATTTCTAGGCAAAATTAGTTGGATTGATTGAATCAAAATTTTATGACTCAATTGACCCAAAAAAAAAAAATTAGACCTAAATTAACACAATTACAATAGATTTAGGATTTTTTCGGCAATTCTCCCGGTATTAAATATATGTGTATTGTGTTTCTTTCTTACAAGTCACCTTAACCATTTCCAATCCAATTTAAATGGCATGGCATGTCTGTGTGCTATCAACATGTGACTTTTTTTAACATGGTCAGGACAAGACTCGTTTTTCTCTAATTTAGATACGCAACTTTCTTTTTTATTGAGGGAACTTTTCGCGAGGAATTGCAAATGGTGCTTTTAGATTCTCCATGAAAACGGGGATGATGTTCATCATGCACAACGGACCTGCTTTCTGTTGGGGCTATTGACCCCCAAAGGCACGTCACCTGGAGAAGCATGGCCATTAAGATCAAGATGAACGTGCATCCGCGTGGATGTCGCTGCGTATGGTCGGAGTCTAGCTTGTTAGTGTGCTCCTGAATTTCTCGCTGCTCTAGCCGCTCTCTAGGGATCGAGCAGCCGGTATGGCGAGGGTCGAGGTCGACCGGGAGCTATTCTCCACTGAAATCGTGAACCGGGGCATTGAGGACTCCGGTCCTTACGCCGGTTCTGTCAACTTCTCCGTGAGGGTGAGGAGAGCGCTGCCAGAGTTCCTCAGCTCCGTGGACTTGAAGTATGTGAAACTCGGATATCATTACCTTATCAGCAGCGGCTTCTATTGTGTAGCAGCTCCTGTTTTGTGCGGCATTCTGGGTGTGGAGATTGGGAAGGTGATAGTATGGAAGGATTCAAGTCCCGAAAGTTGCTTGTTCGACACAGTTTCGGTCGGGGTTCTGCTAGGACTAGTCTTATATGTCTATCTCGGACTCGTACCCCGTTCGACCTACCTGGTTGATTTCGCTTGTTTTCGTCCCCCGGATGAGTTCAAGGTACACGTTTTATTCCTAATATCAATCAATCTAATTCTCCATTAACATCGATTTGGCAATAATTGGGTACTTAATTGAATGTGCTGTTACTGTGCAGATATCGAAAGAAGAATTCATCGAGCTCGCCAGAAAATCGGGTAAGTACAGCGACGGAGCAATCGTTTTTCAGGAGGGGGTTCTGAAGAGATCAGGCATTGGAGACGAGACATACTTGCCGAGAGCAGTGTTTCGTCCTGAGCCTAAACTAACACTGAAGGACGGGCGAGAAGAGGCTTCCATGGTGATTCATGGCGTTGTGGATGAACTACTCAGTGCTACTAAAGTGCAGCCACAGGACATTGGCATCCTTGTAGTGAATTGTGGGTTCCTAAGTCCAACTCCGTCGCTCTCCGCCATGCTCATCAACCATTACAAGCTCGGGCAGGACATCCACAGCTTTAACCTGGGCGGGATGGGTTGTGCTGCAGGAGTCATAGCAGTGGATCTGGCTAGGGACCTTCTGGCTGCCCATCCTGGCCGGTACGGGCTCGTGGTCAGCACCGAAGCAGTGAGCTACACCTGGTACGACGGCAATGACTTCGACATGCTCCTTCCGAATTGCTTCTTTCGGATGGGTGCTGCTGCCGTGTTGCTTTCTAGCCGCCACCTCGATAGATGGCGCTCCAAGTACGAACTCAAGCAGGTCTTCCCTACTTCTCCACTAGTACTCACAAACAGATAGCTTAACAAGAGCTGATCTCCTTCTCGTGTAACAAAAGGAGTTCTTTATGCAGTTCCTTCACTTGTTTGCAGCTTGTTCGTACTCATAAAGGCGCAGAAGAAAGGAGCTCCAAATGCATACATATGAAGGAAGACGCCCGAGGTGCCCGAGGACTTTCCGTGAGCAAGGACGTGATTGGAATAGGAGGGAATGCGCTCAAGGACAACATCACGACACTCGGCCCCCTCGTGCTCCCCGTTTCCGAACAGCTTCACTTCTTCAACAACTTCCTCTTCAAGAAGGAGACCTCCAAGCCTTACCTTCCCAACTATACGCTCGCTTTCGAGCATGTCTGCATCCTGGCAACCAGCAGAAAGGTCCTCGACGAGATACAGAAGAACCTTGACCTCACCGACGAATACATGGAAGCATCGCGGAGGACGTTGGAGCGATTCGGCAACACGTCAAGCAGCAGCATCTGGTATGAACTCGCTTACCTGGAAGCAAACTCTAGGATAAGGAAAGGCGACCGGGTTTGGCAGATAGCATTCGGCTCCGGATTCAAATGCAATAGCGTTGTCTGGAAGGCTCTCAAGAGCACGAGGCAGCACTCCCATAACCCTTGGATCGACCCTCTTCGTGTAGAGGCTCGAATCTAAACAGAGGGACTGCCAATAAGATAGCTCCAAAGATGCACACAAGGACACTGCTATCCTATTAGTAAACCCAAGGTTGTTGTTTTCAGTCTGTTCGCAGAATAAACTGATTTTGGCATGAGATTCCTGGTCTTTTTTTTTTTTTTTTTTTTTTTGGTCGAAAAGATTCCTAGTTGATATGTTAACGAATTGTTTCCTTGCTATATAGCATACAAACTTGTTGATAACATCTCCAGCACATGAGGAGAATACAATCAATTCCCAAACTTAAAGTGTGACGTCTACATGGCAGATCAAGGCGGGTGCTTGACCATGTATGATCTGCCTGAACGGCCTGACAGGCACTTGATCGAGTGTCCTGCAAAGAGAAGCTTGTGGGAATCCTCCCACAAATCTATTGATTCCCTAACACATGCAAGATATCATCGTGAAATGGTGCAGTCCATTCATCGATGGTGGATTTGTAGAATTTCCAAGCTTCCAAAGAAGGAGCAATATGAGCTGAACTGGCCTAAAGCGAATGTAGGCCAAGGCAAAAACAGGGGAAACAAAGATGGCACGACTCGAACTTGAAGTCTCACTTCAGTTTTTCAGCAGGAGCATAGTCACTTATTACATAAACCCATTGCAAATACAAACCCAGCAAATATCACTCTCTCTCTCTCTCTCTCTCTCTCTCTCTCATTTGGACAACTTCTCTGAGAGGGTGTTGGCAAGACTGGTGATGGTGGTCTCAGACACTCCTCTGGTCCCTCCCAAGTACCACTTCTTGATCATGTGGGCCACGTTCCCGTTATCCACCACCATCTTCGCGTCCTCCTTCCCTTCGGTGCTGAAGGTAATCTGTTCATAAGCACACATGCACCACAAAAGCGCATATCAGTCGGCCAAGCATGAATGGCTATGGAGATAGGTTAATGACTCAATTTCATCGCAGTGTGTACCTCAGCAGTATTGGAAGTTGCTGGGAAGTGGAATGTGATGACCGATTTACTCTTGCAGTACTTGGACTGGAAGAACTCGACTACTTTCTCGAGGGCCGCTTCCTCCTCCTCCTCGTACTTGTCTTCAGCCGCGAGCCTGTCCCTGACAGCACCCTCCAAAAGTCCCCCATACTGAGAGCCTTTGATCTCTTTGATCACGACAATTCTGAAGAATTTCTCCACAGGGGCTGCATAATTTGATGGTCAACAAATCAGCGAGAAATATGAACTAACAACAGTCAAGATCATGTAAATTGCACTTGCTTCAGCAGGAAGCAATCACAACGTCAATGACCAAATTCTCGTGCAGGGTTCTGCCACTGATTAGTCAATCATCGAGCATCTATGAACCATATAATGCTAAGAGGCACAATTTTCATCCACATTACCAGAAGCTACAGCATCGAAGAAGTCGTCATCCTCGGCCAACACGTTTCCTGGCTTTCCCTTCCATTGCTTTAGATGTACGACAATTTCAGGATCCAAGTACACTCCAATAGCAGTGAATTTGATTTGTAGGAAATGTATCTCCATATCCGTGATTCCTGTCGCAGCACAAAGATCCAATGATTGGTGAAACACAAAATTTAGCCCTTGGCACTCAGAACAATAGGATATGAATATTAGTCAAACTAAGGTAGTACTGCTCCAGCTTTAGATGAAATACTTGTTCAGCTGCTTTGTTTTATTTTTTTCGATGAGCAAGATTTTATTGATGGCACAGGCGAGCAACCCGTTACAAGCTCAACCCATTACAAGTCAAATATGTCCCCAGTTATTACACAAATCCTTCTGCCTACCGGATGCAATCTGTCTAACAACATCAGGGAAATGAACGAGTCTACCCTGTACAGACCTCTTAATTCTTGAAACAAGAGGATCAAGAGGAACAGCATTGGAAGCACCTAATCAAGCATTTTTAGCATTCCACGTGATGTAAATAGAAGCCCACCATGACCATTTAAAAACCAGTTGGTGCAAAGCTTCCCTTTTAAGCGTGCTATGGCCTAAGTGACCTCCACATTCCTCTCACCAGTTGCTTTTTGATGCAGTCGAAGCAACCTATTGAACACATACATCTTGAAAATGACAGAATATTGCTTATAGGCCTCACTGATATTGTGATTTCCTCGCCATCAAACGATATGAATGTCTGCTTCTAGCTTACTGTAGACGCTCTAATATAACTTGGACAAAATCAAGTGAGTTTGGGGGTCCGTATCATGTAAAATATACGATGCATATTACCGATTATCATCCAATCTCAATTCCAAGATTTTGACTCTAAAAGGAACAGGTCACTTTAGTGTATTGCAACTCACGATCGCTCTATTAAGTAGTCCTTGATACGTATGCTTCATGGAGAAAATGGAGTCATCGCATCAAAACCATTTTTTCACCCATCGCTACATCACTCGTCCGCACTGTTCCTTCACTCCTCTAATTCCTAAAATATTTCACATCAGCTTCAAAACATGAGGAAAGTGCTAGCCAGGAAAATCCAGAGACAAGACATAGGAGGAGCGAGGACAACACAGCTGACAACAATCTGAATCTACTGGGACGAAGATACTTCAATCGGCAGCAGTAAAATAGCAGTTCATCGACTGTGGAGACATGAGAAAAGAAAGGAAAGCTCACCATGACCCAACAGTGAGAGAGGCTTGGTAGTGGTGATCTGCGAAGGGAAAGGGAATTCGTCCACCATAACCATTTCAGACCCCACTGCACCCACAGAGGCAAGACAACAATCTCTTCAGCCACACAGAAACTTACAAATCAAGAAAGAGAACCATAAAGAAGAGACCCTTGACATGAATTAAGGTTCTAGGAGCACTTGCAAGAACCATAAAGAAGAGACCCATGCATGAACCAAGAACAAGGCGCACTTACTGGGAGATGTTGCAGGCCTTTTCCCAGGAAGGAATCTGTGGCAGAGAGCCTGAGGAGAACGAAGCAGAGGAGGAAATGGAGCTGTTCGGAGTGGAAGAAAGACACTTGAGCGATTGAGATTAGCACAACAATGTGCAAGAATTTATTGTGGCCTCAGCTGTGGTAGCTACCACCCCACGCCCCCCATCCCTCTCGTCCCCATCACCGTTACATCGCAATTGGTGGTAGGTGGCGGAAGCTGTTAGCTCCGTGATTTCACCGCACTTTCAGTCTTGCCTTACTGAACTTCAAGAGGCTTTTTGTATAGGCGTGTCCTTATCTAGTATGGAATCTCCTCACTCCCGATCCCGACGCCGGCTATCTAAGGAAGTGGGTGAATTCTACGTTGCATGTCACGTCAAGATCATGGGCGCGACTCCATTAGGAAAATTGCCCTTTGAATGACCGAGAATTTTGGCGTAGGTTCGATGTAGTTAGTTCAGTTGCAAAGTAAACTCGATGAAGGGATTTTAAATGCGGTTAATCTTTATTTACTATCTAATGAGATAGGCGATCAAATTCACTTTGTCTGTCTAGTACACACTAATTATCATTTCTCATTCATTAGACAAACACCCAACATGGTGAAGCAACTACTTTTCCCCTGGGCATCATGAAATTGAGTTTTGGCCTTTTGCAGATTGTCAAGTCGATCTTAAAATCAGGTATTCTCGCACGGAGCGGAGTTGGATGGATATAAATGGATAGTTAATTGAGCCACAAGAAGATGAAACGCATTTACTTTATTTGTTATGTACGCGTTTCAATTGCATGCTGCTTGTGTACTTTGGATCATAATAATTCGTGATGACAGACCTAGTTATAGGTAAAATGAGAAGTTCAATGTTTGATATTCTTTTTTTTTTTTGG